>OZ030010.1:2730561-3330561 GCA_964023405.1 Apodemus agrarius
TACTCAATTTCCTGTGGAGAGCTAAACAACTAACACATAGGCTCTGCAGAGGGTAAGTAAAACTAATGTGTACCATTAGAAGAAGATAGGATAGTAACAAGTAAGAAGGATCATTACTTCAAGCAGGTGTCTTTGGGCTTCTTTTCACATTCTGCTTTTTTAATTAGGATGCTAATTATATGAATGTGCTCCATTGCTAGAAATTCACTGAGCTGTATACTTATAATGGACAGAGTTGTTGTAGGCATGTATATAATCTTAATTAAAATATTCACGCTCTTTATTGATGAATATCCCTGCAAAATATTACCAAGTAAAGGAGATTGGGGCGACTTAGTAACATGACTTTTTCAGGCCACATCAGTCAGCATGTTATTAAGAAACATTTGTGTTAAAATTATGTGGAGGAGAGAGGAGGTGGATGGGTGCTCTGAGAGGAGGGAGGAGAGGCTGTGGTTAGGATATATTGTATGAGAGAAGAATAATTTTCTGAAAAAAATAGTATATTCTTTCTAAAATCTAGAATAGGACAATAATGGCCACTTTTTACCATTTTTATTTACCATTTTTATGGGAATCCTATGAAGAATAATCAAGTATTATTTCTCAGATGACATGATTTTATGTATGGATAATTCCCCAAATATCACCAAAAATTCAAAATAGTGAATTAATTGATTCTTCAAAATTTCAAAATACAGGTTAAATATTCCACGTGTAGCACTATTCCAATGGCAAAGTAGAAACCAGAAAAGTAATCCACTTTTAAAAACTACAAAATAAGATATCAAGGAATAAATTTAGCTAAAGTGGTAAATAATTTCAACAATGAAAATCATAAAATACTAAAGAAAGAGGTTGCAGAGGACACAGAAAGTAGAAAGATATCCTGTGTTCACTGATAGGTAGTATTAATATGGTTACGATGTATATACTGCCCAAACCAGTCTAGAGATTCAATAGTTCTGAGTCATGTGGTGTCCTATTGAAACATGAACAGCATTCTTAATGGGACCACAAAAACAATTCTAAAATGTATTTGGCTGCACATGGAATCCAAATAGCCAAAGCAATTTTGAGCAAAAAGAACAAAAGTGGAGGCATTACATTGCCTTACTCCAAATAATATCAGCAGTGATCAAAGCAGCATGGTATTGGCATAGACGTAGACACATAGAAGAACACAGCATACAACAAAGATCCTATATGTAAAACCATGCATGCACAGACATGGTGGAGAAAAGGCAGGCTTTCTAATAAATAGTGCTTGGAAGAATGGATTCCAAGTAAAGATGTTCATGTCCTACCTCATATCAGTTACAAAAGTCAAAACAAGATGCATTAAAGATGTAAATGTTTAAGTCCTGAAAATAAGAATCTAGTAGAAGAAATACAACAGAAATGCTTCTGGATAGAGGAATGGGCAATTATATTTTTGGAAAGGACTCTAAAAGCAGGGGAAATGAAAACAAAACCAAATGGCATTCTATCAAACTAAGAGGCAAACACGGCAAATGATCAGGAAGTGCTGAGACAGCCAACAAAATGAGAAAAGACCATTGAAGCTACATATCTGATGACTATATCCAAAATGTGTGAAGAATTATAAAAAAGTCAACAGATAAATAAATAAATAAGGAAATAGCCTTCCAAAACCAAAGAGCCCAATGAAAAAGGAGCAAAAGATCTAAAGAGATTATTTTTTCAAAATAAGACATTCAAATGACTGACAGGTACATGAGAAAGTGCTCAATCTCTGATGAACAATCACCAGAGAAATGAAAATCAAAATTATCATTATCATGCTATAACCACTTTACCAATAAAATTGACTATTTTAAAAAAATAACCTGACAATTCCAAGAGGTGATGAGTCCATAGAGGAAAATGAAGCCTTATACATTATTGATAGGAAAATAAATCAGTAACAACCATTACAAAAAACAGCACAGAGGGCCCTCCAAATAGTAAATATAGATCTACCACATTATTCAGTATTTCACTACTTGATGTATATCCAAGGAAAATGAAATCAAATTACAAAGTGACATCTATATTCCCATGTTCATAATAAGCAGGAAATAAGGTTGTTCTCACAACAACTGAGAATAAAATGGGCATTTCCAGACACCAGATGGAGTAGATTGGGGTAGGAATTGAGAATATTTAATCAGTTGATAACAATTTAGCTACAGCTTCACAGCTAGGAGTAGTAAATCCTAGTATACTGCTGCATAATAAATGACTGCAGATAACGATAATGTATTGTGCATTTTAAAACTGTGAAAAAGGATTATGAATGTTCATAATAAAGAAACAATAAGCCTAGTGTGGCGAAACACATTGGCAACCCCAGCAGCACTCAGGAGGCTGAGGCAGGACGACTGGAAGTTTGCGGTCACCCCTTTACTACATGCAAGTTCCAGACTAGTTCCTGGTGAGTCCCTGTCTCAGAAAAACAAACAAACCAATGAACAAACGAAAAAGAAAAACAATAAATATTTCAGAAGGTAAATATGCTAAACCTGAGCTAAACAGTACACAGTGTTCATATATCAAAACATTACATAATACTGCACTGATTTGCACAATTTTGCTTGTATGAATGTCAGTTCAAAAGAAATTAAAAAAAAAATCCAAGTACACTGGCAATCAAAAGAGACCAAAAAAGCAAAAAGTATGTACAATAACAGAAAAAAAAAATAAGCAAGTATGGAAAGATTCTAAGGTATTGGGAAGATGATGGCAGGCTCTCTAGAGAACTCAGGATTTGAGAAAAAAGTGCTATGACAAGCCATAGATTTCTTTATATATTTACACACACACACACACACACACACACACACACACACACACACACATATATATATACATATATATACACACACACACACATATATATATACATATATATATATATATATATATATATATATATATACACACACACATATATACATTCTATACATGATGCTACAGAACTGCCAAGAGGCTCAGTCAAAATAGAAAGCTCTAAAAAATACCCCTGTGCTGTTCAGCCAAAGTTCTAATTAGAGTAAATATTTCGGTCAATACTCCTCTTTGCAGGAAGCTAATATTCCACCCCTTTCCTTCCCTCTCTCAGCAGAAACAATACCACACGCTAATTCCCCTGCTGGCTGGTGTTGACCAGCTGAGCAGGGAGCTTTCCTCCATCTCTTAATCAGCATAAGTAAATGGCTGCATCTCAATTCCTCTGCTAAAAAAGCATAAATGGAAGCAAGCAGGCAGCTGATCTTTCATCCTTAGCCTAGCAGAATCTGGGAGTGTTCAGATTTCCCTGCTGGAATAGGATCAATAGAGCTCAGTGGTGAGCTGAGCCTCCTCTCCTGCCCTACTCCTCAGCTAGGCAAAATGAGGTAGTGAGAAGTTTTCACATGCAAGGGGAGACTTTTCCAGCAGTGGACCTGAGGGAAAAGTTGGGCTTTCACATTTAGAGACAGGATGGTACTAGGGACTGCCCTATTTTCATGGAGCTGATAGCCATAGATCCAAGAAAGAAGGCAAATTTCCATTCTGCACAACAAAGCAGTATAATAGCACTTAACCTTTACTGAAATGGTTGTCAGTAAGACCCAACTCCAGGCTCAACACACACCCCCTCCTTGGGTCTCCTGCTGTAGATCACAGGAGAACAACTCACAAAGACTCCAACAAAGGCTGTGAAAAATGGCTCAGAGAGCTAATTGCTCAATCTTGAGGGCTATAGTTCAGATCCCAGCACCCATATCAGGTAGCTCACAACCTCTTCTAATTCCAGCACCAAAGGATCTTGACATCATCTGACAACTGCGGGTACCTGTATATGTATGTGTGCATACATTTACTAAGACACACAAAATAAAAAAAAATTAAATACATTTTTTCTTATTTTTGGTTTATTTATTCATTCTGTTTTTAAAATATTTATTTATTATTTGAGACTTTCATACAATGTATTTTGATCAATTCATGCCACACTGCTTCCCATGGCTTCTTTCAAATCCCCCTCTACTTCCTAATCCCACACCCCAACTTTGTGTCTGTTTTTTAACCCTTTAAAATATAACCCACCAAATACAACTTTTGTTGCACATATATTCCTGGGTGTACAGCTATGCTGGAGCATGGTCAGTCTCCTATGGGTCACATCCTTAAAGAAAACTGACTCACTATTTCTCAAAGGCCATCAACTATTTGTAATATAGAAATTCACAAGTAATTAAAGTGCAGAGAATACATGTCAATGGAATGCTCAGCCCATATGGGACATCTATCTATATACCCTCAAAGGCACAGGAGCCATCTTGGAGGAGGAAGTGGACAGATTGTCAGAGCCATAGGTTGGGGAAGAATAGAACAAGGCAGGGTCTTCTGGACATTGCAAGGCCACTACAACCATAAACTCTCAGCAGCTGTGCTTGTCTGCACAAGATGCGTATTGACTCAAGCCAGGTCATATTCCAGCATGGAGGGAGAAGGGGTTTATATTTCCCCACCCAAAACTGAGGATTTATGGTGAAAATAAATCTTTTTTAAAAAGATTAAATTGGCTCCAGAGTTTTAAAATATCTAAATATGATGGATATTTTATATGATATAAAATTTGTTGTTACACCAAGAACCAGAAACAGCTTAACAGTAATGAAAAAAAGAAAGGAACAGGTCCCGATACCAAGGTGAATCAGATACTAGAACTATCTGACAATGATTCTTAGTCATCATCAAAATGCTTCAATCATCAATTACAAATTCTCATGAAACAAACAGAGGCAATATGAAAATACCAAGTGAAAATTACAGAACTAAAACTCACACAACTGAAATAACCGTTCACTGGATGAAAATCAATGGTACAGAAGAGATAACAAAGGATAGAATTTGATATTATACAAATATGGTTCAGTATTTAAAAATAAATCACTATACTCTATCATAAACATAGTCTATGGATAGTCATGTTTTCATATTTTTACATAATCTAATGCATAAAAACTATTTGTCATGAATCAGTACTCATTCATGATATACAAACAAAAACAAAGCTGGGTGGTGGGGGCACACGCCTGTAATCTCAGGTCTCAGAAGGCAGAGGCAGGTGGATCTCTATGAGTTTGAGGCCATCTTGGTCTATAAAACAAGTTACAGGACAGCCAGGGTTATACAGAGAAACCTTGACTCAAAAACAAAACAAAACAAACAAACAAACAAACCCAGACAAACAAAAGAAACCCTTAGCCAATTAAGATAGGGCAAATACTCAAATTTAATAAATTTATAAAAATCAAGCAGTTAATATACTCAACAATAAGGCAAAAGGGGGAAAGTAGAGCAATTGAATAGGAAGAAAATATTTCCTTATTTGCAGATTATTTTATTTTTTACTTGGAACAGACCAAAAAAAACCACGTTTATGTCTACAAACAGCTCCTAAACGAACATATGAGTTATTTGAGGTCACAGGATATAAGCTAAAAGGAAATACATCAATTTTGTCTTTAAATAGATACTAATCATAAATTTTGGAAACTGATGTAAAAACACATCACCATTTATAACTTTCCTAAATAAAATGGGATATGTATAAACTTGGAAAAATATGTATAGGATCCCTGTTTCACAGATGGCAAGAGACCAATGAAAGAAATCAAAGAAGACCAAAGGCAATCCCCACCAAAATCCCAACACAATTCTTCAAAGACATTGAAAGAGCAATCCTCAAATTCATTTGTACAGGCAAAAAACCCAGGATAGCAAAAACAATTCTTAAGAATAAAGGAATAGCTGGGGGAATCACCATCACTGACCTCAAACGTTACTACAGAGCAATAGTGATAACTGCAGGGTATTGTACAGAGACAGATACTTGATAAAAGGAACAGAATTGAAGACCCAGAAATATAACCAACACACTTACACACTTGATCTTTGACAAAGAAGACAAAAATATACAATGGCAAAAAGAAAGCATCTCCAATAAATGGTGTTAGTCTCAACTGGCTATCCGTATAAAGAAAAGTGAAAATAGACCCATATTTTTCACCTTGCACAAAGCTCAAGTCCAAGTGGATCAAGACCCTTGCAACGTAAAACCAGATACACTGAATCTAATAGAAGAGAAAGTGGGAAAGGGCATTGAACTCATTGGCATAAGGGGAAATTTTCTAAACAGAACCCCAATGGCTCCTGCTCTAAGATCAAGAATTGATAAATGGGACCTCATGAAACTGGAAAGCGTCTGTAAGGCAAAGGACATAGTCAATAAGACAAATCAGAGGAAAAAATCTTCATTAACCACAAATGTGGTAGAGGGCTAATATCCAAAATATATAAAGAACTCAAGATGCTAACCACCAAAACAAAAGAAAACAAAAGAAAACAAAACAAAAACAAACAAAAAACAATACAACAAAAAATGGGATATAGAACTAAACTGAGAATTCACAACTGAGGAATCTTGAATAGCTGAGAAGCACCTAAAGAAATGTTCGAAGTCCTTAGTGATCAGAGAAATGCAAATTAAAATGATCCTGAGATTCCACCTTAAACCAATCAGAATGGCTAAGAACAAAACCTCAGGTGACAATACATGTTGGCGAGGATGTAGAAAAGAAGAACACTTCTCCATTTGCTGGTGGGATTGCAAACTGGTACAACCACTCTGGAAATCAATCTGGATGTCCGGGGGGGGTGGATAAATGGAAATAGATCTACCTGAAGACCCAGAAAGACCACTCTTGGGAGTGGAATACACCCAAAAGATGCCCTACCATGCTACAGGGGCACGTGTTCCACTATGTTCATAGTGGTCTTGTTTGTGATAACCAGAGGCTGGAACAACCCAGATGTCCCACAATAGAAGAATGGATACAGACAGTGTGGTTCATTTGCACAATGGAATACTACTCAGCTATTAAGAACGAGGTTATCCTGAGTTTTGCAAGCAAATGAAAGGAACTAGAAAATATCATGCTGAGTGTGGTAACTCAGGTCCAAAACTACATGCATTGTATGAACTCACTGATAAGTGGATATTAGCCAAAAAAAAAAGTACAGAATAACCAAGATATAGTCCGCAAAACTCAAAAAGTTCAACAAGCTGAAGGGCCCAAGTGAGGATGCCTCAGTTCCACTTGGGAGGGAGAAGAAAGCAATCACAAGTGGGGAGGGAGGGAAGGACCTAGGAGAGAAAATGGATGGGAGAGGGAGCTTTGGAATTGGATGAGGAAAAAGAAATGAAACCCTCAGGGCCAGCAGAAAGAATAGAAACAGGCAACCTCAGCAGGTAGGAGTTCGGGGGACCCTCCAGAATGCACCAGAGACCTGGGATGTGAAAGAGTCTCAGGACTCAAAGGGACCTTAGATGAAATACCAAAAGGAGGGATAGGGATCTTGTAGAGTAAACGTCCAGCAGAAAGACAGGGCATCAAGTGAAGGAGGGGTTTGCCATCCCACAGTCAAAACTATGACCCATAATTGTTCCTATGTGAAAGAACTGCAGGGATGGAAATGAAGAGGAGCCTGAGGAAAAGAAGGTCCAGTGACAGGCCCAAAGTAGGATCCCGCTCAAGGGGAGATCCCAAGGCCTGACACTATTACTGAGGCTATGGAGCACTCACAAAAGGATCTAACATGACTGCCCCCAACAAGCAGCTGAAAGAGTCAGATGCAGATATTTACACCCAACCAATGGACAGAAGCTGCTGACCCCTATGGTTGAATTAGGGAAAGGCTGGAAGAAGATGAGGGTGACCCTGTAGGAGGACCAACAGTCTCAATTAACCTGGACCCGAGACATCTCTCAAACACTGGATCACCAACCAGGCAGCATATACCAGCTGATATGAGGCCCCCAACACATATACTACAGAGAACAGCTGGGTCTGGGTTCAATTAGAAAAGATGCACCTATCCTTCAAGAGAATGGAGACCCCATGGAGTTAGAGGTCTGGTTGGGTGGGGGTATGGATGGGTACATCCTTGTGGAGATGGGAGGTATGGGATGTGGAACAGTCAGAGGGTGGACCATGAGGGTAACAAAATCTTGTGTGTAATCAATCAATCAATCAAGCAACCAACCAATCAACCAAACAATTAATTAAAAAAGAAATAAATAAGTGGAGAGATATACTGTTCATGGATGTAAAAAAAATGGTATTGAAGAGTCAGTTTTCTTTCTTTTTTTTTGTTTTTTTTGTTTTTTGGGGGGTGGTTTTTTCGATACAGGGTTTCTCTGTATAGCCCTGGCTGTCCTGGAACTCACTCTGTAGACCAGGCTGGCCTTGAATTCAGAAATCTGCCTGCCTCTGCCTCCCAAGTGCTGGGATTAAAGGCGTGCGCCACTACCGCCCAGCAAGAGTTGGTTTTCTTAAAGTTGACTCTAGGTTTAATGTAATTGCCATCAAAACTCTGGCACAAAATTTGTAGACATAGACGAGATGACTCTAAAATGTCAGTGGAAAGGTATGGGCAGCAGCAGAGGTAAACTAAAAAAAAATCCAAAAACAAAGAAAGTGTGTGTGTGTGTGTGTGTGTGTGTGTGTGTGTGTGTGATAATATACCCTATACTAAGATCTACTATATAGTTATGATGATCTAGGCAGTGTAGTGATGTTGAAGTCACAGACACAATGCTTAATGAAGGACACAGAACCATGGAACTTTGGATCTTACCAATTTTCCAAGCTGAGTTTTTATGAATATACGAAAGCAACTCAGCAAATGGTTCTGGAAAAATTGGACATTTATAGGCCAAAGATACTCTTAATTTATCTTATGAGTTACATCACAGCTTCTTAATCTGTGGATCATGACCCATATGGGGTCACTAATTCAATGTGGGGACTGTGAAATATAGGGCAAGAGCAAAGGTTTCTTAAATAATAATGATCAACACTCAGTTCAACATCAGCTGCATAATGAATTAAGGGCGTTTCCAGCAGTGCTCTCCTAGTTGCAATGTGCGTCACATTTCAAGAGTGCAAATGTTTCAGCTCAGAGTCAGGACTGTGTATGTCATGGATTGCAGTGTTTTCACTATACAGACAAACCTTTTCCGCTCTTACAGAAACATGATGGCTTAACTGTGAAAAACGAAACCTGTAATGTCTCCCTACTACCAACCATCAGCATGTGTGTTTTAAACTAAGATTTCTTAGGATTGTGTTGTTAGAATGTTTGATTTTTAAAATTACTGTATGAGAATTGAGAGATCACTCAGTGGGTAAAGTGTTTTGCTTGCAAGCATGAAGATTTGACTTTAATCCCCATAACCCACATAAAATGCCAGATATGCTGGTACATGTTCACCCAGTGCCAGGGAGGTGAACAGAGGAGCTTCCCTGAGCTTTGCTAGCCAGCTGGTCTAGCCTAGTTGGTGATTTCAGGGCCAATGAGAGACCCTGTGTCAAAGGAAGTGGATGATGTTCCTCAGGATGACAGCTGAAGTTTGTCTCTGACCTCTACATGCGTGTGCATATGTGCATATACATACATGCAAGCTAATGCATACATGTGCACACATACACACGAATATAAACGTGAATATCAAAAATTGGTGTTTGAGCATTTGACTTGAGTTTTATAAAAATTGTTGAATGAATTTCAAATTGTGATTAGAACAGACTTCCCAACAATATCTGAAAGAGCCCTAAATATGCTTCTGAATATCTACTGTATTAAATATTTATGCAAAGCAGTGCTCCAAACAATGATGATTATGAAACAAAATATTGATCACCTCTGTTAAACATTGGAAATGTTGTTTGTCATATAGTATCAAATATTTAGCTGACACTTAATTCTTTATGTAAAAATAAATAAGCACATCTTCTCCATAGCATACAAAATTTCATTCATCTTTAGTAAATGGTGTTATATATATATATATATATATATATATGTATGTATATATATACATATACATATATATATATAATTTTAAAATAAATTTCCTTGTAGTTTATTCCCAGTAACAAACTTGTATATATCTTTTATATACTGATAGACCCCGATATTGTAAAATTTCTCAGGAACAAAAGGGTTCAGGAGTGGAAAATTTTTAAGAAGCTCAAACATAAAAAATTAACTCAGAAAGGATATCAGACTTAAAAGTAAAATATCAAATCATAAATGATATGGGGAGAGGGAAGCAAAGACTAGTTTCTAGGATGAATATATGAAAAAGCAACCTGAAATGCAAACCATCCTATTAGAATGTCAGCTAAAAATGAGGATGATTCTAATGACAAAGATGGCAATAATAAGCACATAATGACATTCAAAGTTTCATTAGAAAAATAGAAAATTAAACCATAATGAGAAATCAGTCCATAAACTAGCAGAAAGGCTAAAACAGAGGTTCCAATGGCATCAAACGATGGCAAGGAGATAAAGAAAGTGGATCATTCATACTTTGCTGGTAGGAATGGAAAATTGTATAGTTATTATGGGAAACCGGCAATGTTTATTAAAACGCAAACCTGCAATTACCATATAAGCTAGCAATTATACTTTTAGGCATTTTTCCCCCGGAGAAATGGCAAGGTATGTTCACACAGAAAACCTGTGTGTAATCATTATAGCAGCTTGGATGTAATAGCCAGAATATGGAAACAATTCAAATGCCTTTCAAATGATGAATCAATCAACAAAAGGTGCTTTAGCTGTGGGAAGGAATACTATTCAGCAACAAATAGGAAGGGTCCGTATTTTCAATTTTCTGGATAAGAGGCAAATAACCTGGACACAACTGATCTAGACCCCAACCACTGTTAATCCCACAGATGTGAGGAGAAAGGCTACTAACCTAAATCATGGACAAATTAAAACAAGCAATTAACTAAAGCAAGCTTTTCTATTTGTGTACTCAGGGTGTCTCTCCCTAAAGATGAGGTTCAAGAAATCAGCACTGGACATGGGTAAGGTAAAGATTTTTATAGCTCCTGAAGCAAAGACATGGTTGCAAGGAGGGCATAATAAAATGGTCATAACAATCTCCTGACACATGGTTGTTGTTTCCTGGAACAGCCGGTACAGAACCATTTGTAGTTGAGGTTACAGGTGGGCATAGCCCAATCCTTGAGAAATGATAATATAATCATGAACAGGAATGAACCTAGTTTATCTTTACTATAAGATGACTTTGAAGATTAAGATGGAGGTAGACTGGTTTATCACCAACAGTAACAAAATCTCATTCAGGTAGGATGTGGTGTGGTGGTACAGGTCTTTAATCAGCAGTGTCAGGACTCAGAGACCCGTGGATCTCTGAGAATTTGAGGCACACTGAGTTACAGGTCAGCCAAACCTACAGAGAAACCCTATCTCTAAATAAATAAATACTAAAAAATAAAAATCCCATTCAGATCATATTACTGCTTTGGCAAATACTAACACAGAAACATTTTTTAATTATTGAAGGCAATACTGTGATTATCATCATTTTTAGTGGTGTTGAGTCATTTTGCTAAAGCCAATGTCACAAAACTTTTTACAGAATCATCATTCTCTTTTAAGCCATTTGTTGTCTTGAGATCTATAGTAAGAGCCCTGATTAAATTTGGTGATGGTTTAGAATTTTTAAGCCAAAGATGGACCACTAAACTACTGTGGAAAGCTTTGAGTGTAATTTTTTACAAGTAAAACCTCTTAAGACAAGGCCTGACAATCGAGGAAAAGGCTAATCACAGCTGTGTAATACTGAATTAAGAATAATGAGTTCACTTGGACCAGGTGATTTGGCCTCAGCTATTTCTTGAGCTAAGCAGCCTATGGCCGCCTCTGGGATAAGACTTCACAGAGCTGAGCTTGCCATGCCCATCCATTTCAGTCAAAGTCCAGACTCCAAACTTGATAGTTTCAGGACTGCAGAAAATGGGGCAGACTTTGCTGTTTCCTTGTATTTCTTCAAAAACAAAGAAACAAACACTTCTCACTGAAGCCTGATATACAGGTCTTTATGGTAAGTTCCAGAGAAATGCATGCTCTACGTGTGTGTGTGTGTGTGTGTGTGTGTGTGTGTGTGTGTGTGTGTGTGTTATACAGCCAATTCTTGCATCAAGGTGAGCAGTTCTCTATAGTTTTCAAAGGGTTTACAAGGTCAACCTTATTTATATATTAACACAAAGACTGAATCTTCTAAGTGTTTGGTAACACACACACACTGACTTTCCACTGTGCTGATGTAAGTACAATGATACCCACTTGTAGCATAGTATGAATCAAGGTAGGGGCACTACTGTTCTCACAGCCATTGTCTGCTTCATTGCCATTCACGGTAAAGACAAAATAGAGAAACAAGCAAATCAAAACATAAAAGCAATTTTTCTTTTAAAATTTCTGTGAGGAACTGGAGGGGGAGGGGAGGGGAAGGGGAGAGGGAAAGGGGGAAGGGGAGAGGGAAAGGGAGAAGGAGAGGGAGAGATCAGCAGTTAAGAAAGATGATCCAAGTTCAGTTCCCAGCACCCTTATTATAGGTGGCTTGCAATCACCAGTAACTTCAGGACAAGATTGGGGAATCCAAGTCTTTCTTCTATTCCTCCTTTCTTACTCTAGTAGACACATGGGATATACATATAAAGTTCCACATGTACAACACACACACACACACACACACACACACACACACACACACACTTTAGATAAAGGATGTCCTTAATTCTTCCAGGCAGAGGCACACTCCTGTGACCCCAACGCTGGGGAGGCTGAAGCATGGGGATCAACAGTTCACAGCCAACCTGGGCCACATCTAGGGAGACCTTGTTTAAATCCAAAAGCAAAGGAACAAACAAAACCCCAATATCCCTACTTAGGGGAAAGGTATTAACTTTATTAATGCTCAATCTTTGGACAGATTTAATACTCTGAATGAAAAGCACAACGAAGCAAATCCACTGCACACTGAAGTATAATGATGGTCTTCAGAAAAGACACTTGAGCTATGGAGTTATGAACTGGACTAGTGGTTATTTCAATTTGAGCACTCAACATATATTCTCTTAACAATGAACTAGAGGATGATGATGGTAAACAGTGGTAAACATTGCCCAGATCCTTTGTATAACAGCTATGGGGCTTCTAAGTAATGTCTCTGTCCTGGTCCCACTTAATCCCTTGGAAATGTATATTTTTTTCTATTAACCATCTCACCTTCTGTTACTATCCATGTCTCTCTGCCTTTGTTCTAGTACATAGGAATCCAGAACACTTCTAAGAGATGCCCACAGAACTCCTCTATCACCTGATATTGTGACTTTCCTCAGCCTCCACCAGGAATATCAATACAGTTGACACTTGAAAACAAGTCTCAATAAAGAGATGGTTATATGAATATTTTATAGTCATTGAATAAAAGAAAGTTATAAAGCAGGATGCTTTCGACACACATTGGAGGGAATATACAGTAGGAGGGCTACATCAAAGTGAATAAAAACTCTGCTGGAGGTTCCAGATGCAACCTCATGGCATTTGTAGCTCTGAGTTAGTGCAAGGTAGCAGTCTACTGAGCTGATGTATTCCAAATCTTTCACTTGATTGTTGAAAAGATGTTCAGTTAAGCATAGAGATGAGCAATGACTGGCTATTCCAGGGGGTGAAAGTAACTCAACACTCTAGAGGCATTAAGTTCTAATTAATTAATTATCAGAGTAGAAGCTTTAATGGATATTTTTTTTTTGAAAACTTAGGTTCATACTACTTAGGGACTTCATCTGTACTACACTAACTTGAATAAACCCTCCTTTTCTTTGCAACTTCCAAGCACCATAGTATTCTTTCTAGACAGTTTCATGTTCCAGCTCTAATTCAGTTTCTAACAGTTGTGATAGAGTAAACTCAAGTTCCATCTCAACCCAGGGTCCTAAAGCAAACTCCATGCAAACCATAGAAACATTTCTGTGTTTATTATCCCAATAAAAATATTTTTAGAACTAACCTACATACCTATATAACACAACACAATAAAATACAACACTGCTGCACACACTATGAGGGCTTTGTAGGGTCTATGTTCCAAGGTCTTCTTTTTTAATGGAGAATAAATGAATTTCTCATACAATATATTGTTTCCTCTCTCTCTCCCCATCCCAGTGTCTCATATGTCCCAGGGAACAACTCAGATAATAAGGCCTGTACACACTGAGCCTTCTCACTGGTACCTTTTTATTTATTTTTAATTTTAATAAAATTAAATATCCATATACAAAATTTCCATATACAAAATATCCTAGTTATAGTTTTCCTTCAATCTACTCTACCCAGTTGCTCCACACATTTCCTCTGCTCCAGAGCCACTCCCTTTCTCTCTCTCATTAGAAAATAAAATGAGCTTCTAAGAGATAAGAACAAGTAAAAGAAAAAACCACATGGTCATCTCATTAGATGCTGAAAAAGCACTTGACAAAATTCAGCATCATTTCATGCTAAAAGTCCTGGAAAGAACAGGAATTCAAGGCACATATCTAAACATAATAAAAGCAATCTATAGCAAACCAGTAGCCAACATCAAAATAAATAGAGAGAAACTTGAAGCAATCCCACTAAAATCAGGGACTAGACAAGGCTGCCCTCTCTCTCCATATCTTTTCAATATAGTACTTGAAGTTCTAGCGAGAGCAATTAGACAACATAAGGAAGTCAAAGGGATTCAAATTGGAAAGGAAGAAGTCAAACTATCACTATTTGCAGATGATATGATAGTATACTTAAGCGACCCAAAAAACTCCACCAGAGAACTCCTACAGCTGATAAACAACTTCAGCAAAGTGGCTGGTTATAAAATCAACTCAAGCAAATCAGTAGTCTTCCTGTACTCAAAGGACAAGCATGCTGAGAAAGAAGTTAGGGAAATAACACCCTTCACAATAGCCACAAACAACATAAAGTATCTTGGCGTGACTCTAGCCAAACAAGTGAACGATCTGTATGACAGGAACTTCAAGTCCTTGAAGAAAGAAATCGAAGAAGACCTCAGAAGATGGAAAAATATTTCTTGCTCCTGGATTGGCAGGATCAATATAGTAAAAATGGCCTTCTTTCCAAAAGCAATCTACAGATTCAATGCAATCCCCATCAAAATCCCAAATCAATTCTTCATAGATCTAGAACGCGCAATTCTCAAATTCATTTGGAGTAACAAAAAGCCCAGGATAGCTAAAACTATTCTCAAACAATAA
Organism: Apodemus agrarius; assembly: GCA_964023405.1. Classification (NCBI taxonomy): domain Eukaryota; kingdom Metazoa; phylum Chordata; class Mammalia; order Rodentia; family Muridae; genus Apodemus; species Apodemus agrarius. The sequence goes on from OZ030010.1 coordinate 2,745,753, forward strand.
AAGGACTTCTGGGGGAATCAATATCCCTGACCTCAAGCAGCACTACAGAGCAATTGTGTTAAAAACTGCATGGTATTGGTATAGCAACAAGCAAGTAAATCAATGGAATAGAATTGAAGACCCATAAATGAACCCACAGAGATATGTTCACTTGAACTTTGATAAAGGAGCCACAACCATCCAGTGGATAAAAGATAGCCTTTTCAACAAATGGTGCTGGTTCAACTGGAGGTCAACATGCAGAAGAATGTGAATTGACCCACTCTTATCTCCTTGTACTAAGATCAACTCCAAGTGGATCAAGGACCTCCAAATAAAACCAGACACATTGAAACTAATAAAAAAGAAACTGGGGAAGACCATGGAGGACATGGGCACGGGGGGGGGGGTGGGTGGGGGTGGGGAGGGTAGGCTGTGTGTGTGTTCCTGAACAGAACACCAATAGCTTATGCTCTAAGATCAAGAATTGACAAATGGGACCTCATAAAATTACAGTTTCTGTAAGGCAAAAGACACTTTCAGAAGGACAAAACTGCAACCAACAAATTGGGAAAAGATCTTTACCAACCCCACATCTGACAGAGGGCTAATATCCAATATATACAAAGAACTTAAGAAGTTAGACTCCAAAGAACCAAATAACCCTATTAAAAAATGGGGTACAGAGCTAAATAAAGAATTTTCACCAGAAGAAATCCAGTTGGCTGAGAAGCACCTTAAGAGATGTTCAACATCATTAGTCATCAGGGAAATGCAAATCAAAACAACCCTGAGATTCTACCTCACACCAGTCAGAATGGCTAAGATTAAAAACTCAAGAGACGCTGGGCGTTGGTGGTGCACGCCTTTAATCCCAGCACTTGGGAGGCAGAGGCAGGCGGATTTCTGAGTTCGAGGCCAGCCTGGTCTTCAGAGTGAGCTCCAGGACAGCCAGGACTACACAGAGAAACCCTGTCTCAAAAAACCAAAAAAAAAAAAAAAAAAAAACCTCAAGAGACAACAGGTGCTGGTGAGGATGTGGAGAAAGAGGAACATTCCTCCACTGTTGGTGGGATTGCAAGATGGTACAACCGCTCTGGAAATCAGTCTGGTGGTTCCTCAGAAAATTGGGCATGACACTTCCAGAGGACCCTGGCATACCACTCCTGGGCATATACCCAGAGGATTCCCCTGCATGCAATAAAGACACATGCTCCACTATGTTCATAGCAGCCTTATTTATTATAGCCAGAAGCTGGAAGGAGCCCAGATGTCCCTCAAAGGAGGAATGGATACAGAAAATGTGGTATATTTATACAATGGAATACTACTCAGCAATTAAAAATAATGAATTCATGCACTTTGTAGGCAAATGGTTGGATCTGGAAAATATCATCCTAAGTGAGTTAACCCAATCACAAAAGAATACACATGAATTGCAATCACTGATAAGTGGATATTAATGAGCCCAGAAGCTCTGAATACTCAAAGCACAATTAGCAAATCAAAAGATTCCAAAGAAAAGGAAGGAGAGGACCCTGGTCCTGAAAAGACTAGATCCAGTTTTGTAGGACAGTACCAGAACAGAGAAGTGGTGGGGTGGGGGGGGTGATTGGGGAATGGGCGGGTTGGGGGCAGGGAAGAGGACTTATGGGACATATGGTGAGGGGGGAACTGGGAAAGGGGAAAGCCTTTGGAATTTAAACAAAGAATATAGAAAATAAAAAAAAGAGGTAAGAACAAAACGTTACAAAGTAAAATGTATTAAGATAAAGCAAAAACTGTCATATCAAAGTTGGAGATGGGAAGTCAAAAGGAGGGAAAAAGTCCCAAGAGCAGGAAAACGAATCAAAGACCACTTCCTCTCACAGCCAGGAGTCCCATACTAAGCTAATAGTTATAATATACATGCAGAGGACCTGGTGAAGACTCTTGTAAGCCCTGTGCTTGCTGCTTCTGTCTGTGAGATCATATGTATGTGCCTTGTTTGATTGATTCAGAGGACCTTGTTCTCCTGGTGTCTTCCATTCTTCCTGGATCTTGCAATCTCTCTGCCTACTCTTTCATGGAATTCCCTGTGCTGTGCGGGGAGGGATTTGATGGAGAGCTCCAATTCAGCCTCTCTTTATAATGTCTGGTCATAGGTCTCTGCATCTGTTCCCATTTGCTGCCAGAGGAAGCATCTCTCATGATGACTGGATGGGACACTGATCTGTGAATATGGCAGAATTTCATTAGGAATCACTTCCCTAATTTTTTTTAGACTAATTGTGTTTGGTTTTACCCTAGGTCTATGGGTTATATACTTTCTGTTATATGGTCACCCAAGCAGTATCAGGAATGAGTTCCTTCTCAAGTAGTGGACCTCAAGTAAAATTGGACATTGGTTGACTACTTCTACAAGTTCTGTGTCACCATTGCCTACCATATTTTGCAGGCAGGACAGACTGTAGGTCAAAGGTTTTGCTGCCTGGGTTGGTGTCCACAGTTCTCTTTCAATAGCCTGCAGAGTACCTTTGGACACCAAAGAGGCTACAATAAAGGAGGAAAGATCCATTTGGGCACCAGCTTGACTTCTCCATAATCAATAAAGTGTGTAGATATTGTCCTCAGCATTGGCGCCTCACTGTCAGTGTGCTGCAAGCAATTTTGTCTTAGCAACAGCTTGGGTTGGTAAGAGATTTGCATGGGAACTGCCTAGCCAATAACAAAATAGAATGCAACCCAGACCTGCCATAGAAAATCTTGCCTGGCTAGAAGAGATGGCCAGTTGTGATTTCATAACCCATATTACTAGGAGCCTTCATAGGTTTCAGAAACTTTCTACCTCATGAGGTTTCTAAATTGCCCCACAAGTGCCTCTAATACCAGCTGTCTCTCACCACAGTCTCTCCCTCCACCCCATCTCTTCTCCACATACCTATTCCCTTCCATTCCTATTCCCTCCTGCCCCCAGTCTACCTGTAAAATCTATTCTATTTCCCCTTCCCAGGAAGATCCATGCTTACCATCTAGAACCCTCCCCTTCACCTAACCTCTCTGGGTCTTTGGATTAGAACTTGGATATCATTTGCTTAATCACAAATATCAGCTTAATAAGTAAATAGATGCTATCTTTGTCTTTCTACGTCTGGGTTACTTCATTCAGGATGATATTTATCTGCTTCCATCCAATTGTCTGAAAATTTCCTGTCATTTTTTTTTAAACAGCAGGGTAATACTCTATTGTATAAATGTTTGTTTATTCATTCTTCAGTTGCAGGGCATCTAGTTTCCCCACCACCAATTGCTAACTATTATGGATTAAGCCACAGTGAACATGGTTGAGCAAGTCTCCTTGTTGTAGGATGGAGCATCCTTTGGATGAGAGACCAAAATTGGCATAGCTGGGTCTTGAGATAAATGGATTCCCAATTTTTTAAGGAAACGCCACATTGATTTCCATACTGGTTATACAAGTTTGGACTCTGCACAGCAATGGAAGAATGTTCCCCTTGCTCCACATGCTCACCAGCATGAACTGTCATTTGTATTATTGATACTAGCCATTCTGACAAGTGGAAGTTGGAATCTAAAAGTAGTTATTTGCATTTCCATGACGTCTAATGATATTTAGCATTTCTTTAAATGTTTCTCAACCATTTGATGTTCCTCTGGTGATAATTTTGTGTGTAGATCTGTACCTCACTTTTTAATTGGTTACTTGACATCCAGCTTCGTGAACTTTATTATATATTTTGGATATTAGTCCTCTATGTCAAAATATGAAGTTGGTAGCAATTCCCATTCTGTAAGCCCCTGCTGTGGTCCAATTCATGGTGTCCTTTCTCTTATGGAAGCTTTTAAGTTCTACCGATCCTTGAACACAGTGCCTGCACTATTGGTGTTCTATTCAGGAAGTCTTTTCCCTTACCAATGTGTTCAAGGCTATTTTCCCATTTCTCTTCTATCAGGATAAGACTATCTGGCTTTATGTTGATGTCTTGATCCACTTTGAGTTGAGTTGTGTTCAGAGTGATGAAGATAAATCTATTTTCATTCTTATACATGCAGACATCCAGTTTGACCAACACCATGTTTTTTTTGCTTGTTTTTTTTAAATATGATGCTGTCTTTATCCAGTGTGTATTTCTGACTTCTTTATTAAAAAAAATCAGGTGTCCATATTGTGTGTAGATTTATGTCTGGGTCTTCAGTTGGATTCATGTCTGTTTTTGTACCAATACAATGGAGTTTTATACCTATACCTCTGTAATACAACTTAAAACAGGGAGCAATGAGCCCTTCAGTAGATTTTTATTGTTCAGAACTGTTTTAGCTATCTTGTTTGTTTCCATATAAAGTTGAGAATTATAATTTCAATATTTGTAAAGGATTGTATTAGAATTTTGATGGAGATTGTATTGAATCTATAGATTAGTAGGATGACAAATTTTACCTCATTGCTTCTACCAATCTGTGAACATAAGAGATCTTTCCATCTCTTTTGCTATACAGTCTTTCATTTGCTTGGTTAGGGTTACCTGAAGGTATTTTACATTATTTGAGGCCTTTGTAAAAGGTTGCTTCTCCTCAGTTTTTTTGCCATTTGTATGTAGGAGGACTACTGATTTTTTTTTAAGTTAATCTTGTGTCCAGCTAATTTGCTGAAAGTGTAAGAGTTCCTTGTTTGAATTTTCAGGACTGGTTATGTATACTATCATATAAACCACAAATAATGATATTTAGAGTTCTTTTCTAATTTGTAACCACTTGAATTCTTTCAGTTGTCTTACTGCTCTAGCTAGAATTGCAAGTACTATAATGAATACATATGGAAACAGTAAACAACCTTATCCTTTTCCTGATTTCAGAGGAGTATTTTTCAATTTCTTTCCATATAGGTTGTTGGCTAGAGGATTGTTATAAATTGTATATTGTATTTAAGTATTTCCCTTGTGTTCGTAATCTTTCCAGGACATTGTTCATAAAGTATTTGGTTTTTTCTTTTCTTTTCTTTTTTAATTAATTAATTTTTATTTTACAGTTCATATTTTATTTGCCCCCATCTCTGTCCACCCTCTGACTGTTCCATATCACATACCTCCTCCCCAAACCCCTGTCATCACGGAGATGTTCCCATCCCCCACTCCACCTGATCTCTAAACTCCCTGGGGCCTCCAGTCTCTTGAGGATTAGGTGCATCATCGCTGAATGAACACAGACCTAGCAGTCCTCTACTGTATATGTGTTGGGGGCCTCATGTCAGCTGTTGTATTCTGCCTGGTTATTGCTCCAGTATTTGAGAGATCTCGGGGGTCCAGATTAAATGTGACTGCTGGTCCTCCTACAGGATTACCCTTCTCCTCAGCTTCTTTCAGCCTTCCCTATTTCAACAACAGGAGTCAGCTGCTTCTGTCCATGGGTTGAGTGCAAAATATCTGCATCTGACTCTTCCAGCTGCTTGATGGGTCTTCTGGAGTGTAATCATGCTAGGTTCCTTTTTGTGAGCTCTCCATAGCCTCAGTAATAATGTCAGGCCTTGAGATCTCCCTTTGAGCTTGATTCCACTTGGGGCCTGTCTCTGGACCTTCTTTTACTCAGGCTTCTCTCCATTTCCATCCCTGTAATTCTTTCAGAAAGGAACAATTATGTGTCAGAGTTGTGACTGTGGGATGGTCACCCCTCTCATTTGATGTCCTGTCTTTCTGCTGGAGGTGGGCTGATAAGTTCCCTCTCCCTACTGTCAGGCATTTCATCTAAGGTCCCTCCCTTTGAGTCCTGAGAGTCTCTCACCTCCCAGGTCTCTAGTACATTCTGGAGGGTCCCCCAACCTCCTATCTCTCAAGGTTGCCTGTTTCCATTCTTTCTGCTGGTTCTCAGGGCTTCAGTCCTTTTCCCTCACCCAATACCAGATCAGGTTCCCTCCCTCCCTCCCTGTCTGCATTCTCACCCAGGTCCCTCCCTGCCTCCCCAATTCTGGTTTCTCTGTTCTTCCTCCCAAGTGGATCTGAGGCATCCTCACTTGGGCCCTTCAGCTTGTTGAACTTTTCAAGTTCTGTGGACTGTATCTTAGGTACTCTGTACTTTTTTAAAGCTAACATTCACTTATTAGTGAGTACAAAACATGCATGTGCTTTTGGGTATGAGTTACCTCACTCAGGATGATATTTTCTAGTTCCATTCATTTGCCTGCAAAACTCACGATGACCTCAATAGCTGACTAGTATTCCATTGTGTAAATGAACCACATTTTCTGTATCCATTCTTCTGTTATGGGACATCCTGGATTGTTTTCAGCTTCTGGCTATCACAAATAAGACTGCTATGAACATAGTGAACATAGTGGGGCATCTTTTGGGTGGTAGTCCCAAGAGTGGTATAGCTGGGTTTTCAGGTAGGTCTATGTCCAATTTTCTGAGGAACCTTCAGATTGATTTCCAGAGTTGTTGTACCAGTTTGTAATCCCACCAGCAATGGAGGAGTGTTCCTCATTCTCCACATCCTTGCCAACATGTGTTGTCAACTGAGGTTTTGTTCTTAGCCATTCTGATTGTTGTCAGATGGAATCTCAGGCTTGTATTGATTTGCATTTCTCTGATCACTAAAGACTTTGAGCATTTCTTTAGGTGCTTCTCAACCATTCGAGATTCCTCGGTTGTGAAACTCAGTTTTGGTCTATACCCCATCTTTTGAATGGGATGTTTGGTTTTTTGGTGATTAGTTTCTTGAGTTCTTTATACATTTTGGATATTAGCCCTGTATAAGACAGAGGGTTGGTGAAGATGTTTTCCTAATCTGTAGGCTGCTGATTTGTCTTATTTACTATGTCTTTTGCCTTACAGAAGCTTTCCAGTTTCATAAGGTCCCATTTATCAATTCTTAGAGAATTAGCCATTGGAGTTCTGTTTAGGAAATTTCCCCCTGTGCCAATGAGTTCAAGGCTCTTTCCCACTTTTTCTTCTATTAGATTCAGTGTACCTGGTTTTGTGTTGAGGTCCTTGATCCACTTGGACTTGAGCTTTGTGCAAGATGACAAATATGGGTCTATTTTCATTTTTCTACATACAGACAGCCAGTTAGACCAGCACCATTTATTGAAGATACTTTCCTTTTTCCATTGTATAGTTTTGGCTTCTTTGTCAAAGGTCCATAAGTGTGTTGTTTTATTTCTGAGTCTTCAATTCTATTCCATTGATCAATGTGTCTGTCTCTGTACCAATACCATGCAGTTTTTATCACTATTGCTCTGTAGTAAAGCTTGAGGTCAGGGATGGTGATTCCCCCAGCTGTTCTTTTATTAAGCATTGTTTTCCCTAATCTGGGTTTTTGCCTTTACACATGAATTTGAGAGTTACTCTTTCCATGTCTTTGAAGAATTATGTTGGGATTTTAATGGAGATTGCATTGAATCTATAGAATGCCTTTGGCAGGATGGCCATTTTTATTGTTATTTCTGCCAATCCATGAGCATGTGAGATCTCTCCATTTTCTGAGATCTTCTTCGATATCATTCTTGAGAGACTTGAAGTTATTGTCATATAGGTCTTTCACTTGTTTGGTTAGAGTTACCCTGAGATATTTTATATAATTTGTGGCTATTGTGAAGGGAGTTGTTTCCTTCATTTCTTTCTCTGCCTGTTTATCATTTGTAAAAAGGAAGGCTACTGATTTATTTGAGTTAATTTTACATCTGGCCATTTGCTGAAGTTTTTTATCAGCAGGAAAAGTTCTCTGGTAAAGTTTTTGGGGTTGCTTTTGTATACTATTATAGTATCTGCAAATAGTGATACCTTTATTTCTCCTTTGCCAAATTGTATCCCCTTGATCTCTTTTTGTTGTCTTATTGTTCTAGCTAGCACTTCGAGTACTACATTGAATACATATGAAGAGAGTGGGCACCCTTGTCTTGTCCCCAATTTCAGTGGCATTGCTTCAAGTATGTCTCCATTTCATTTGATACTGGCTGTTGGTTTGCAGTAAATTGTTTTTATTATGTTTAGGTATGGGCCTTGAATTCCTGATCTCTCCAATATGAAGGGGTGTTGTGTTTTGTCAATTGCTTTTCTGCATCTAAGAAGATGATCATGTGATTTTTTTTCTTTGAGTTTGTTTATATAGTGGATTACATTAATGCTTTTTCCTATATTAAACCAACCTTGCATCCCTGGGATGAAGCCTACTTGATCGTGGTGAATGATGGTTTTGATGTGTTCTTGGGTTTGGTTTGCAAGAATTTTATTGAATATTTTTGCATGGATATTTATAAGCAAGATTGGTCTATAGTTCTCTTTGTTTGGTTGGGTCCTTGTGTAGTTTATGTATCAGAGTAATTGTGGCTTCATAGAATGAGTTAGGCAGTATTCCTTCTCTTTCTCTTTTACAGAATAGTTTGAGAAAAATTGGTATCAGATCTTTGAAGGTCTGCTAGAATTCTGCACTAAATCCTTCTAGCTCTGGTCTTTTATTTGGGGGGGTATGTTTAATGACTTCTATTTCCTTGGGCAATATGGGCCTGTTTAGATAGTTTACCTGCTCTTGATTTAACTTTGGTATGTGGTATCTGTCTAGAAAACCATCCATTTCATCTAGATTTTCCAGTTTTGTTGAGTATAGGCTTTTATTGTAGGATCTGATGATTGTGGAAATTATCTGCAGGTGACAAAATAACTCCTTTGCTAGAGCAGGAGGCACATCATACTCCTCTTGTGTGTGTGTGCCTAATGTTAATCTTCTTTTATCTAAAAAAAGGAAGATCTATTTTTCTGTGTGCCATGAAGTTCTCATTCTCCCTTCAGGTTTTAAATCTAATAAATTGAGCCTGAAAAAGTGCTTGGGAGGTAAGTTGAGACAAATCTCCTTTTAGATGTTTTCATTGCCAAGGACTTCCTACTTTCAATATTTCAACACTATGTCTTTCATTGCAAGGACCCTGTGATTTCATCTTTAAGACCTTGTGTTCTGAGGAACCCAGAGGTAACCTGTTATAGGAGCCAAGTTTCATCTGCAGCTGGAGATGATCCTCTGCCAAAGGGCTGCATACACTCTAGAAAAAGCAAGAAAGTAATCTTCTTTCAACAACCCCAAAAGAAGATAGCCACACAAACATAAAAATAACATAAAAAATAACAGGAAGCACAAATTGCTATTCCTCACTATCTCTTAGCATCAATGGACTCAGTTCACTAATAAAAAGACATAGACTAACAGACTGGATACAAAACAGGACCCAGCATTTTGGTGCATACAGGAAATGCACTTCAGTGGCAAAGACAAATACTACTTCAGAATAAAAGACTGGAAAACAATTTTCCAAGCAAACAGTCTCAAGAAACAAGCTCAAATAGTCATTCTAAAATCAGATAAAATCAACTTTCAACTAAAAGTCATCAAATAAGATAAGGAAGGACGGACACTTCGTATTCATCAAAGGAAAAATCTACCAAGGAGAACTTTCAATTCTGAATATCTATGTTCCAAATGCAAAGGCACCCACATTCATAAAAGAAACTTTACTAAAGCTCAAAGCACACATTATACCTCACACAATAATTGTGGGGGACTTCAACATCCCACTCTCATCTGGGAAACACAAAATAAACAGAGACACAGTGAAACTAACAGAAGTTATGGACCGTATGGATTTAACAAATATCTATAGAACATTTTATCCTAAATCAAAGAATATACCTTATTCTCAGCACCTCATGGTATCTTCTCCAAAACTGACCATATAAGTAGTCACAAAATAGACCTCAACAGATCTACGAAGACTGAAATAATCCCTTGCCTCCTATCAGATCAATATGGATTAAGGCTGACCTTCAATAGCAACAAAAATACAACAGAAAGCCCACATACACATGGAAGCTGAACAACTTTTTACTCAATGATAACTTGGTCAAGGAAGAAATAAAGAAAGAAATTAAAGACTTTTTAGAATTTAGTGAAAATGAAGGTTACTACATACCCAAGTTTATGGGACACAATGAAAGCAGTGCTAAGAGAAAAACTCAAAGCTCTGAGTGCCTCCAAAAAGAAACTAGAGAAAGCATATGCTGGCAGTCTAACAGCACACCTAAAAGGTCTAGAATAAAAAGAAGCAAATACACCCAAGAGGAGTAGACAGCAGGAAATAATCAAACTCAGGGTTGAAATCAACCAAGTAGAAACAAAGAAAACTATACAAAAAAATCAGCAAATCCAGGAGCTGGTTCTTTGAGAAAATCATCAACATAGATAAACCCTTATCCAGACTAACCAGGGGGCACAAGGACCATATCCAAATTAACAAAATCAGAAGTGAAAAGGGAGATAGAACAACAGAAACTGGGGAAATTTAAAAAAATCATCAGATCCTACTACAAAAGCCATTACTCAACACAACTGGAAAATCTTGATGAAATGGATAATTTTCTAGGCAGATTCCAAATACCAAAGTTAAATCAGGATCAGATAAACAATCTAAACAGTCCCATAACCCTTTTAGAAATAGAAGCAGTCATTAAAATTCTCCCAACCCAAAAAGTCCAGCACCAGATTGTTTTAGTGCAGAATTCTATCAGACCTTTAAAGAAGACCTAATACCAATACTTTTGAAAGTATTTTGCACAATATAGAAACAGAAGGAACACTACCCAATTTGTTCTATGAAGCCACAATTACACTGATACCAAAACCACACAAAGATCCAACAAGGAAAGTGAACTTCAGACCAATTTCCCTTATAAATATCGATGCAAAAAATACTCAATAAAATCCTTGCCAACCTAATTTAAGAACACATCAAAACGATCATTTACCATGATGAAGTAGGCTTCATCCCAGGGATGCAGGAATGATTCAATATACAGAAATCCATCAATGTAATCTACTACATAAACAAACTCAAAGAAACAAAATCACATGCTCATTTCATTAGATGCTGAGAAATAATCTGACAAAATCCAACACCCCTTCATGATAAAAGTCTTGGAAATATCAGGAATTCAAGGCCCATACCTAAACATAGTAAAATCAATATACAGCAAACCAGTTGCCAACATAAAAATAAATGGAGAGAAACTTAAAGCAATTCCACTGAAATCAGGGACTAGACAACCGTATCCACTCTGCCTACCTGTTCAAGCCAGAGCAATTAGACAACAAAAGGATGTCATAGGGATGGAAAGGAAGTAATCAATGTATCACTATTTGCAGATGATATGATAGTATACTTAGGTGACCCCAAAAATACCATCAGTGAACTCCTAAAGTGGATAAACAACTTTAGTAAAGTGGCTGAATATAAAATTAACTCAAAGAAATCTGTAGCCTTCCTATACTCAAAAGGATAAACAGGCTGAGAGAGAAATTAGAGAAACAATACCCTTCACAATATTAACAAGCAATGTAAAGTACCTTCGTGTGACTCTAACCAAACAAGTAAAATATCTGCATGAAAAGAACTTCAAATATCTGAAGAAAGAAATAGAAAAAAAAGACCTCAGAAGATGGAAAGCTCTCCCATGCTCATGGATTAGCAGGATTAATATAGTAAAAATGACCATCTGGACAAAAGCAATATGCAGATTCACTCCAATCCCTATCAAAATTCCAACTCAATTCTCCATAGAGTTAAACGGAGCAATTCTCAATTTCATCTGGAATAACAAAAAACCCAGGATTGCAAAAACCTATTCTCAAAAATAAAAGAACTTCTGTGGGACTCAGCTTCCTGGACCTCAAGCTGTATTACAGAGCAATAGTGATTAAAAAAAAACATGCATGGTATTGGTACAATGACAGGCAGGTAGATCAGTGGAATAGAACTGAAGACCCATGCACCTATGTTCACTTGATCTTTGACAAAGCAGCTAAAACCATGCAGTGAAAAAAAGAAGACAGCTTTTTTAACAAATGGTGCCTGTTCAACTGGCAGTTATCATGCAGAAGAATGCAAATCTATCCATTCTGATCTCCTTGTACAAATCTCAAGTCCTAGTGGATCAAGGACCTCCACATAAAACTAGATACACTGAAAATAATAGAAAAGAAAATGGCGAAGAGCCTCTAGTCCATGGGCACAGGGGGAAAGTTCCTAAACAGAACAATACCCTATGGTCTAAGATCAAGAATTGACAAATGGGACTTCATATAATTGCAAAGCTTCTGTAAGGCAAAGGACATTGTCAATAGGACAAAATGGCAACAAACAGATTGGGAAAAGATCTTTACCAACCCTACATCTGACAGAAGGCTAATACTCAACATATACAAAGAACTCAAGACGTTAGACTCCAGAGAACCAAGTAACCCTATTAAAAAACGAGGTACAGAACTAAACAAAGAATTCTCAACTGAGGAATACTGAATGGCTGAGAAACACCTAAGGAAATGTTCAACATCTTTAGTCAACAGGGAAATGTAAATCAAAACAACCCCGAGAAACCACCTCAAACCTGTCAGAATGGCTACGATCAAAATCTCAGGTGACAGCAGATACTGGAGAGGATGTAGAGAAAGAGGAACTCTCCTCCATTGCTGGTGGGATTGCAAGCTGTTACAACCACTCTGGAAATCAGTTTGGCGGTTCCTCAGAAAATCAGACATAGTACTACCTGAGGACCCAGCTATACCACTCCTGGCCATATACCCAGAAGATGCTCCAACATGTAATAAGGACACATGCTCCACTATGTGCATAGCAGCCTTATTTATAATATCCAGAAGCTGGAAAGAACCCAGATATCCCTCAACAGAAGAATGGATATAGAAAATGTGGTACATTTACACAATTGAATAGCACTCAGATATTAAAAACAATGAATTCATGAAATCCTTAGGCGAATAGATGAAACTAGAAAATATCATCCTGAGTGAGGTAACCCAATCACAAAAGAACACACATGATATGCACTCACTGATAATTGTATATTCTCAGAAGCTCAGAATATACAATTCACAGACCAAATGAAGCTCAAGAAAAAGGAAGACCAACGTGTGATTTCTTTGGTCTGTCTTAGAAGGGGGAACAAAATATCCATGTGAGGAGATGCAGAGACAAATTGTGCAGCAAGAGACTGAAGGAAAGGCCATCCAGAAACTGCCCCACCTGGGGATCCATCCCGTGTACAGTCACCACACCCAGACAGACACTCTGTGGATGCCAAGAAGTGCTTGCTGACAAGAGACTGATATACCTGCCCCCTGAGAGGCTCTGCCAGTGCCTGACAAACACAGAGCTGGATGCTCTCAGCCAACCATTGGACTGAGCACAAGATTCCCAATGGAAGAGCTAGAGAAAGGACACAAGGAGCTGAAGGGGTTTGCAGCCCCATAGGAGGAACAATCTAGTACACCCAGAGCTCCCAGGGACTAAACCACCAACCAAGGAGTACACATGGGGAGACCCATGGCTCCAGATGCATATGTAGCAGAGGATGGCCTTGTTGGACATCAAAGGGAAGAGAGGCCTTTGATCCTGAGAAAGCTCCATGCCCCAGTATAGGGGAATGCCAGTATAGGGAAGTAGGAATGGATGGGTGGTGAGCAGTGGGGGAGGGGGAGTTAGGATAGCATGTTTTTGGAGGGGAAAACAACAAAGGGGTTTATTTATATTTGAAATGTAAATAAAGAAAACATCTAATAAAAAGGCATAAAAGATCTCGTATTCTTCATTATGAGGATCCCATCTCAGTCATCTTTAGTACCTTATGTCTTCTATCCTTAAGACCTTAATTAATGAGACTTACTCTGTTTCTTCCATTGCTAGGACTTTTTGTTCTTCATTTTTGGACATTTATTCTCTGGTACATAACCCTCTGGCAAATCTTGCAGGCCAGAAACCAAAAACTCTAGTTCCTTGTCAGGGTCTCCTACCAGGTTCTTTCCCAGACCTGGTTATGTTTTCTTGGATGCTGGGACTTAAGCTTAGATACATTTCCAAAGCAGAAACTTAAGGCAATAAAGATGTTCTACTCTTTCCTTTTTTCCTCCAGGCTCAGACTTACCAAACAAATAATGCTAACATACATGTCTTGACTCCATCCACCTAAAGATATGCACCCAGGGTTGCTTTATATATAACTTTAAAAATTCCTTATCTCGGGGTTGATATCAAATATAAAATATCTTTCATAATGACATTTGGCTACAATATAAATTAGATAACAACAGGCAAAAGACCTGACAGTACCTTTGATTTTAAAGTTCTTAGGGACTTGGAAAACTTCATACAGTGCAATGGCAAGTGGTTGAAATTCCTTACATCTGGGCTTTATGTTTTCGTAACTGTCTCATCTGCTACCAGTCCTAAATTACATTTCAAAATCTATGACTCCATGAAAAACCTGCTCCATACAGGAACTGACACCCTCAAGGCAAAGAACCAGACCTTAAATTGAAAAAGAAAAGAACAATTAAAATAATTTTTTTCCTTAGGAGACTTTCACAGTCTTTGACTCTGTGGACTATTCCCTCCCTCTCTATATCACACCAATATTGACTCAAATTTCACCCAAATGGCTTCAGTTCCCTCTGAACCAGCTCTTTTCCCCAAATCCCTTAGAACTGCCTCTTCCCAAGTTCTCTATGAACACCCTATGGCTTCAGGCTCCAATATTCTCACACTTCCAACAAAGAACAGCTAATGCATAAAGTCCCTCCATTGTCTTTCTCTTTGTACAGTGCTCGTGGATGCCAACTTGTTCACCTCTTCCTGCTTCCAACAGTCCATTTCAACACTTTTCCCTGGCTCTAACCTTCTTCCTTCCAATTGCTTATTCAAATACCCAATGTTCTCAGATTCACATGGAAACATGGCTTCCTATCTACTCCTTTGCCAAGTGGCTGTAGTCAAAGGTATTCTCCATATATACTTATCAGTCCTTTTTTTTTTTTTTTTTTTGGGATTTGGTTTTTCGAGACAGGGTTTCTCTGTACAGCCCTGGCTGTCCTGGAACTCACACTGTAGACCAGGCTGGCCTTGAACTCAGAAATCTGCCTGCCCCAGCCTCCCAAGTGCTGGGATTATAGGCGTGCGCCACCACCACCCGGCTTACTTACCAGTCTTATTGTTTGACTTTTCTCAAATTGAAAAAACACCTGACATCCTTCTCTGAAGATTCCACTCAATGTACTGAAAAATTTCAATGTATTTTAATGTATGGACCTTATTTTCTAGGGCATATATAGCATTATCTCCTCTTCTACCAAGGTTGAAAGAAAAAAAAAACCATATTTGGGCTTTCAAGTGAGGATTTTGCACTTTCTTCATACTTGGGATCTAAATTAATATTCTGCTGTGAATACAGAGTTTCCTTCATTCAACCCCAATGGTATTATCAACCTGGCTCCCCTGATATGCCACATATGCCTTGTTTCTTAACCTGGTCAATCAAAGGAATTAAAAAGCCTTCCCTTAAGGCAGTAAAGTATAACAAAATATTGAAAATCAACCCAAAAGTCTGATGAACACTCAACAGCCTTTGAGAATCATCTCACAGTGGTGCTTCTTTAATATACTAACCTAGATCATAATCCTGAGTTGAGGAGATTATACTTACACGCTACAGTGATTTGAATAAGAAAGCCCCATATACTTAATAACTTGGTCCCTTGTTTATGGAACTGTTCGGGAAGGGTTGAGGAGTTGTGTTATTAGATGATGTCAAAATCTGTGATATTCTCATTCTCTCTCTCTCTCTCTCTCTCTCTCTCTCTCTCTCTCTCTCTCTTCCCTCCTTCCCTTCTCCCTCCCTCCTGCTTGTAGCTCAGATGTTGGCCAGATACTGCTCTAGCCATTCCTCATTCCTGCTTGCCTGCTTGCCTGTTTGCCTGCTGCCATGCTCCCTGTCATGATGGTCATGGGCTTCAAGCATCTGGAATTGTGAGCTCCTACCATGTCTCTTCATAGCAATTAGAAAGACTTGCACCCACTTTATCTCCTAATCCTCCTCAGATATTAAAAAAAGAGTTCCTCAGGGTTGTTTTGATTTGCATTTCTCTAATGACTAAACCTCACACCTGTCAGAATGGCTAGGATTAAAAACTCAGAAGACATCAGGTGTTGGCGAGGATGTGGAGAAAGAGGAACACTCCTACACTGCTGGTGGGAATGCAAGATGGTATAACCACTCTAGAAATCAGTCTGGTGGTTCCTCAGAAAACTGGACATGATACTTCTGGAGGATCCAGCCATACCACTCCTGGGAATATACCCAGAAGATTCCCCAGCATGCAATAAGGATACATGATCCACTATGTTCATAGCAGCCTTATTTATAATAGCCAGAAGCTGGAAAGAACCCAGATGTCCCTCAACAGAGGAATGGATACAAAAAAATGTGGTGTATATACACAATGGAATACTATTCAGCCATTAGAAACAATGAATTCATGAAATTCTTAGAGAAATGGATGGAGCTGGAGAACATCATACTAAGTGAGGTAACCCAGTCTCAAAAGAATACCCATGGTATGCAGTCACTGATAAGTGGATATTAGCCTAGAATCTTGGGACACCAAAGACACAATTCACATACCAAATGATGTCTGATAAGAAGAAAGGAATGGACACTAGTGCTGGAAAGGATCAAATCATCAGTGTAGGGGAATACCAGAACAGGGAAGTGGGAAGGGGTGGATGAGGGAGCAGGGGGAGGGAAAAGGGCATGTGGGACCTTAGGGGGGTGGGGAAACAAAAAAAGGGAAATGAAATGTAAATATAGAATATATCCAATAAAAAATTATGAATCTAAAAAAAATGAGTTCCTCAAGATTCCTTAGTATATGAGTGAGTAGATCTCTGATTCTCATCCCTTCTCTTGGGGCACTTTCCCTTCTGTTGGTTTGTCCTGTATACATTTATTGTTAAAGCTTTTGTTTTATTGTGGGCCCAGTTCTGTTTGAGTACTCAGGGTATCCAGGCACAATGGATAACTGGCCAGAATGAAAGGTTAAAAGCAAGTCCTTGCTGGTGATTTCATACGATCTCAATCCTGCTGAGTGAATGCAGAGGTGGGATGGGCTTCTCTGAGATGGTTTTCAGTGTTACAGCACTTCTTTATTGGGGTGCAGGTGCAACTGCTTTTCTAGATGAGATTCTGTAAGATAGCAACTCTCTTTATTGGGGAAAGGATGACAAGAGCTGTATAAACATTGGGGATATTAACCCTCTATCAGATGTAGGGTTGGTGAAGATCTAGAGAGCTGATATCCAATATATACAAAGAACTCAAGAAGTTAGAGCCCAGAAAACCAAATAATCCTATTTAAAAAATGGGGTACAGAGGTAAACAAAGAATTTTCACCTGAAGAACTTTGGACAGCTGAGAAGCACCTTAAGAAATGTTCAACATCATTAGTCATTAGGGAAATGCAAGTCAAAACAACTCTGAGATTTCACCTCACACCAGTCAAAATGGCTAAGATTAAAAACTCAGGAGACAGCAGGTGTTGGTGAGGATGTGGAGAAGGAGGAACACTCCTCCACTGCTGGTGGGATTGCAAGCTGGTACAACCACTCTGGAAATCAGCCTGGCAGTTCCTCAGAAAACTGGGCATGGCACTTCCAGAGGACCCTGCTATACCACTCCTGGGCATATACCCAGAAGATTCCCCAGCATGCAATAAGGATACATGCTCCACTATGTTCATAGCAGGCCTATTTATAATAGCCAGAAGCTGGAAAGAACCCAGATGTCCCTCAATGGAGGAATGGATACAAAAAAATGTGGTATATATACACAATGGAGTATTATGCAGCCATTAAAAACAATGAATTTATGAAATTCTTAGACAAATGGATGGAATTGGAGAACATCATTCTAAGTGAGGTAACCCAGTCTCAAAAGAATACACATGGTATGCACTCACTGATAAGCAGATATTAGCCTAGAAACTTGGAATACCCAAGACACAATCTACATATCAAATGATGTCCAAGAAGAAGGAAGGAGTGACTCCTGGTTCTGGAAAGACTCAGTGCATCAGGGTAGGGGAATACTAGAAGAGGGAAGTAGGAAGAGGTGGATGGGGGAGCAGGGGAAGGGAAGAGAGCTTATGGGACTTTCGGGAAACCCGGAGCCAGGAAAAGGGAAATCATTTGAAATATAAATAAAGAATATATTGAATAAAAAAAGTTTGGGGACTGGGTAGAGGTTTCCAAGGAGAGTGTATATCATTGGCTGGAGCTGAAGTGTTAGGAATGCTTTCTTTGCATGAAGAGGAATTCTAAGTACTTAAACCTGTAATTTGGAAAAGAGGCTTTCTGACTTTTCAAGGACGGATGTGAGAGTCATGGGGCTACATGCCCCAGAGCACACAGGCTGAGACTAGGAAAGGAGTGAGCCTTTCTCCTGCCAGTCTCAAGATGAGATTATGGTTTCAAGATGAAATTTTTGGAGTTTGGACATTTCTCCACGTTACTCTTGTTCCAGGCCCATTCTTCCTGGTTGCACTTCCCCCATATTTACTTTTTTTTCCCTCCATTTTGATATTGATCTTTAGAAATCTACTCTTTCTGGTGAGAGACAGAAAAAGAGTAGATTCAGATAGGAGGGGAGGAGATAGGAGTAGGGGGAAAGGAAAACACAGTCAGGATATACCTTGTGGAAAAAAGAGTATATTTTTGATAAATTTTCAAAAAAAAATTTAAAAAGAGCTCCCCAAACGAGAAGATAACTTTCAAGCCATCAAAAAGGTCTTTCAGCCTTGTTGCTGGATTATAACTCCTCTAGAGGCCACAGCTCAGTCTACATATACACCTGTATTTGTCTGTGTGTTAGTACACTTCCTCCAGCACACAGATAGAAGCAATGTATTGTATGCAAAGAATTGAAATCTAAATACTTCCAAGTATTTTGTAAAGAGTTTTGTGGAATTGAGAGGAATGTAATGTAAAAGTAATATCACAAATTAAATCATGTATTTCCTTATTTGAGAAAGCAATGGAAAGATAATCATAGCAATAAAAAGAATGTTTTGTCTCTCATTTAAAAAAAAAAGGTCTTTCATAATATATAGGAAGAAACCAATTAATAAAGTAAAACAGAGAGCTAAGTAGCAGCTGCAATATAGAACTGGCAGACAACCTTTTACTCTTAACAAAGTACCACCAACTATTGCTTCATGTGTGACAAACAGAAACACTGAGCTGGCATGTATCCCAATCAATTGACTCCCCTGATACCCTGACTCCCTGACACCCTACCTAGTGTGTAACATTAAGAGACATTGGAAAGAATGTTGTACTTAAGGTGTAATCTAACCATTCCAAACCCTAACTTCAAGTCAGTATGGTTAGCTCCTGACTTCTTTAGAATACCCACTGATAACTGATAAAGCCCAAGTTCAGATGTCCCTATATCCATATCCATCATCATGGCAAATCACAGGATAAACATCATAATATCAGGTAAGCTGGTTTCATTCTGGTTAGACTCAGAAGCTACCCATTAGGCCTGAGTATTTGGAAACATTGATCCCATCTTTTCTCTCTATATGGGAGGTTGACAGAATTATTTCCAAACTTCAGAAAAACCCAGCCTATCTTCTCTGTTGGCACACTAACCTTCACTTGCTCTTTTGGGTTATCCCCATCTGCCTGGCTCTACTTCTAGAGTGAGACATTCTCTCTAAGTGCCATATCATACTTTCTCTTCACCTACCATAACCCAGACAGAGATTTCCCTTCACATCCTGGTGCTGTCTTCATCATCCCACTCACACTTAGCCCCTTTAACAGACCAAGTTAATCCATAGGCTAGGACACTAGACACATCATTCCCCTATTAAAGTTACCCTAAAAGATATAATACTCTTCTCCAAACAGGTCCAATAGTTTCTATCAGATCACTACAGGACCTCATACCAACCAATAACTAACTTCAATTCTGGCCTTCTCTAGCCAGCCAACTCCCTCACAATTTACCAATTCTAACTGTAAAAAAGCTTGCAGTCACACACCATCTAGTTCAAAACCTCAGCTCTATTAATGGAGTCATGCAACCTATTTTACCTCTGGCTCTAAGCCTTATGCTATTTTCCCACCTTGCTGTTATACATCAAAGGGATGCATTTCTCATAACTCCATTGGACTCCTCCTCACAAGATAACTTTGCCTTCTCTTTCATGAATCCCTCTACATGGTCTACATCCCTCTACATGGATGGTCCAGCAGCTCTCCTGAGCCATCCTTCCTTGGGGTGGGGGTCTTCTGGGAAAGGGACCACAATTTTGCCTAAGCTTTCCCTTAGGAAAGCTTACCCTCTCTCCCAGATTCTCATTCTTTTGTGGATGGCCTCCTTAATAGCACCCACTCCCTGACTTAATTTCTTGGCCCCAACAGAGAATAGGCTTTAATTTCGAGGTTACAATTCTCTAAAACTCAGTGTGTCTGGGGCTTCACATGATACCTACTCACTGAAGTCTCACCAAGATAGCTAATGTCAAAAACGTTCCCACCTCTCCTCTCCAAGACAAAATTATTTCCTTCCTAATTTTTCAGTTTGGAATTCTCAGCTTCAGTCTTCTCATGAAGTTGTTATAGCAACTGGCTTCAGGGGATCCAGATAAGCCTTTCTATCTGCATAGCTTATATTAGGGGACAGTTTTTCTCTCTCCCTAGATAAGCTCGAATATTCACTCTTGCCTTAATTTTTCAGAGTCCTCTAAACCACTGCTTCTCAACCTTCTTACTACTTTGACACTTTAATACAATTCCTCATGTTGTGGTGACCCCCAACCATAAAATTATTTCATTGCTACTTCATAATTTTAAATTTGCTACTGTTAAGAATTAGAATGTAATGTTTGATATGCAGGATACCTGACACATACCCTTCATAGATTTTTACCAAATTAGTGTCTACAAGTACAGACAAGATTAATCTTCTCTCCACTATGCTCAGAGAATCCATCTACTACCTTAAGCTTTACATCCAAGTCCTTCAGAATTGATGTAAGGGAGGCCCCTTGTGATAGTCAACTTTTCCTTTCTCGTAACAGCCTTAGGTTCTCTTCAACCCTGGAAGAAAACACCCTGGATCTCTTCTACATCTGCTACTTCATAAGAAATTCTACTGATAAACTTGTACCGGAACCTTCTCCGGATTCATCAGTACTCCTGATCTACCTGAGAGAGACCTAAATCACTCTAACCTACAGGGTCTAGACTCCACTTGGTCTCCATCATCTGCACTGCCACTAAGGCATCAGATCTCTCCTCTCGAATTCATCTATCAGATAAAAGCTGACTCATGGACTGTAAAGACAACACAGGAACGCAGTTTACCTTTCCATCCTATTTCAGAGGAACAACTGTCAGAAGTCACTCTCAACTAATTCTACATACTCCTGTGACCTCTTTGGGGACTTCAGAATTCTCATGAAAGAAGCAATTCAATGAAACTGTTCCTGTTGGTACCCCTTCTCTTGCTTCTAATGTCTCTGTATTACAAGGCATGGAAATTCCTTCATGTAAATTTCTCTGACTTATCTGTTTTGCAACAAATATCAGATATTGAAATTTCTGAACTACTAGCCTTCATAACTAAATGTTCTCTGGTGGACCTCATGGAGTTCACACCGTCCCCAGTTGTGTTCTTTCCTTTTGCTCTTTTAATTCGAGTCCACTCTAGCTGATCACACTCTTCTTTTTCTGTTCTGTTCCTTTTACTATTCACTTTACACAGGTTCCTATGTCTAGCCATTTTTACCTTGTCCATTACTTGCTTAATAATATCAACAACACTCTGGCCAAAGAACGTTGTTTATTTCTCTCACTCTTCATCTACATATACAGATGTGTTCATCCCTTTACTGGCTTGGGTCAACTCACAGGCTCAGTGCACCAAAAACCTCAGGCTCAAACAATACTATCCCATCAGGTAGGGTATATAAATTCTATAACACATATATCCAGATATGTCTAAACATTACACAATTATTACCTGCAGGGTCCCCATCATTTGACACCTCACCTCCTCAGGGACCCAAGTGCCCCACTGCTTTATAAGACAACCTTTCACTGGGAGCATCTTAGCAGGACAACTAAACCCATTGCTGTGCGATCTCACTACCACTATCAAACCTGCCTCTGATCACCTCTTCTTTTGGATCAATTCCTTAATCTTACATACCACAGAATGCTAAGTTCTGTCTACCAGTTCATTTCTCAGTGTGTGTATGTGTGTGTGTGTGTGTGTGTGTGTGTGTGTGAGAGAGAGAGAGAGAGAGAGAGAGAGAGAGAGAGAGAGAATCCAACATCTTAGATTCTACTATGTTCACGTACAGTCAGTGATACACAAGTTCATGCACTGACTTTTCCCATGGCTGTTAATTAATGGGGAATCAGTACAAGCCTGTAAATATCCTCCCCTTTCTAATACCTCTTTGTCCTATCACCCAGACACACTCAAATATTTCGTAGTCTTCCAAAAGGTTCTAACCATGTTGTCATACTTCAACTCTTAATTGAAGCAGGGTTAGCTGGCTTTCTTTTGATCTGGAAAAACAAATCTATCAGGAGAGAATGAGCCATCAATGGTCCTCTTCTTATTTTTCCTTCTGTTGCACTGTCAGCTTGAATAGGACACTTTTCTCTGTGGCACTTCAGGCAACTTCTATCTTCCCACCAACTGTACTGAGATTTGTACCCTAGTGCACTTAGCCACGAATGTAGGTGTGGTTCCCAATATCTGGAGCTTTTCATTCCCCAGTCATACACATAATAAAAGAATCTTCCTTATATCCCTCCTTTGTGGACTTAGGGATAATTGTAGGTGCTAGGACAGGAATGGGTTATTTAGCTACATCACTAGCATCACTCTTTTCCATAAACATTCAAGAAAGCCTTCACCAAAATTCACAAAGGCCACCCCTGCTAACTCAGGGGCTACTTCTCCCAGGGCAACACATAGAGTGAAGGCAGATCCACACCTCCTGTACTACTCCTGAAATCCAAGCACGAAAGTTTCATGGTGAGCTCTATAGCAGGAAACCAACTTTGGTTTCCCTTTCCAATCTGACCCCATGCGCATGGATCACAAAAACTCTCTCCCATAACCTACCTTCCTCTAACTCATCCCATTATTCCAGTCTATAAGACAGTTGGCACTCTCTGTAAACACACCAGCTGAGCAGGCCAGGAAAATGGGAAACACACAGCTATCAAGTTCTCAGAAAATTCAGAGGGGGAAACAGAAGCCAAAGAACAAAACACCCACCCAGCAAAGACAAATCTAGAAATTAGCACTGTCATCATTACTGGGGTGTTCCCCAACAATACCTATGGGTAGGTAAAGGGTGCTGAGATGAGCCACTCCAGAGACAATTTCAGGGAATAATATCTGCCATATTGCATGTGAGCAACCACTTATATAGTGGAGGCCAATCTGAGGGAATGTGCTAACATATCCACTCCAGCACAACTTATTTGCACATTACCTCAGGTTGGATAGTGTGCACTCCCATCACCAAGGTATCTATGTAGATGAATCACATTAAACGAGATGTAGAGAGTACAGGCAAATCTACAGGCCATGTACTGGCGGCCAACACTACTTCAGAATTCAGTATTCTGACTTCTGGAGACTGATCTGCCATGCTTTCTACTTAGAAGCAAAATATGCAAGGTAGGGTGGCCACAAGGTCATGACTTCATTTTCTTCTGTCAACCACCTAGACCTATAATCATCCCAAAGCCAGATACCTAGATATCAGCCTAAGAACAAAATCAAAAGCAGCCTGGGAGATATGTCTTCACTACATTATTCTACCACAGCAAGTTCTGAATATTCCAACATAGCTCAAGTACAAGGAAAAAGACCTTAAAATGAAATACTTGAAGATGATAGAGGTCCTTAAAGAAGAAATAAATAAATCCCTGAAAGAAATTCAAAAAAACACAATTGGAGGAAATGAATAAATCCCTTAAAGAAAGTCAAGAAAACACAAACAAGCAGTTAAAGGAAAGAAATAAAACTGTTCAAGGCCTGAAATGGAAACAGAAATAATAAAGAAAACACAAACTGAGACAATTACAGAAATAAAAAAATAGGAATTTGAACAGGAACTGCAGAGACAAGTTTCCTCAGAAAACAAGGGAGAATCTTGTTAGATTCTCTCTTAGAAAAGACAATCTCAGATATTAAAAATACCAGAGAAAAATAGATATAATTGTCAAAATTAAATAAAAAAATCATGACACAAAACATCCAGGAAATCTGGGGCACTATGAAAAGACCAAACCCAAGAATAGTAGGAATAGAGGAAGGAGAAGAGCCACAGCTCAAATACCCAGAAAATATTTTCAACAAAATCGTAAAAGAAATTTTTTAATCTAAAGGAGATGCCTCTAAAGGTACAAGATGCATACAGAACACCAAATAGTTTGGATCAGAGAAGAAAGTCCCCTTGCCATATAATACTCAAAACACTAATTGTATAGAAAAAAAGGAATATTAAAAGCTGCAAGAAAAACACTACTAACTAACATATAAAGGTAGACCTATAAGAATTATATCTGACTTAATGGAGATTCTAACAGTCAGAAGGGCCTGGACAGATGTGCTGCAGACTCTTAAGAGACCACATATGTGAACCCAGACTACTGCATTCAGCAAAACTTGCAGTTACCATACATGAAGAAAATAAAATACTCCATTATAAAGCCAAATGTAAATAATGTCTATCTACAAAACTAGCTCTACAAAGAGTAGTAGATTATAGTGGCTCTCAACTTGTGAGTTGCAACCCATTTGGGAGTTTAACATGCTTTCACAGGGACCACCAAAAGCCATTAGAAAACATAGACAATTATATTACAATTCATAACAGTATTGAAATTTCAGCTAATAAAGTAGCAATGAAAATAATTTTATGGTTAAGGGTCACACTGACAAGAGGAAATGTATCAAGGGGTTGCAGCATTAGGAACATTGAGAACAAGTGCTAGAATGAAAATTCCCATGTAAGGTGGTTAACAATACCCATTAAAATAGAGGAAATACATAATCTCACACCAGCAAAATCAAAAGAAGGTAAACACACACACACACACACACACACACACACACACACACACACCACTAGCACCACCACCAGCAGCAGCAGCAGCACCACCACCACCACCAACAACAACAACAACAACAAAACACAAATTAACAATTATTGACCATTCATACCTCTATCAATAGACTCAATTCCCCAATAAAAAGACACAGGTTAACAGTATAGATATAAAAACAGGATCCATTCTCCTAGTACAGGGGAAAAACCCACCTCAACATTACAGATAGGCATTATCTCAGAGTAAAGGGTTGAAAACCATTTTCTAAGCAATTAGATCTAAGAAGCAAGCTGGAATAGCCATTTTAATGCCTAACAAAATAGACTTCAAATAAAAAGTAATTTTAAAAGAAAGGAGTTGACTTCATATTCATCAAAGAAAAATTCCAAAATCTACCAAGATGATGTTCCAATTTCTAACATCTATGCTCCAAATACAAGGTCATCCATATTTATAAAAGAAACATCACTAAAGTTTAAATTACACATTGGCATTCTCACAATGAGAGTGGAAGACTTGAATATACAATTCTTACCAACAGACAGCTCATCAAGACAAAAACTAAACAGAGAAATACTAGAAATAACAGACAA
Source organism: Apodemus agrarius (assembly GCA_964023405.1). Classification (NCBI taxonomy): domain Eukaryota; kingdom Metazoa; phylum Chordata; class Mammalia; order Rodentia; family Muridae; genus Apodemus; species Apodemus agrarius. Next base: position 2,771,355 of record OZ030010.1, read on the forward strand.
AAGTGCCGACATTAAAAAAATTGGTGAAACCCACAATAGCTAAAAATATCCTGTACAAAAAAGGATGTATAACCATCCCTCATTTGAAGTTGTACTACAAAGCAATAGTAATAAAAGGCATATGGTATTGGTACAGAAACAGTCAGGTTGATTAATGGAATAGAATCGAAGACCCAGTAACAAACCTACACATACAATTGCAAAAAGGAAGCATCTTCAATGAATTATGCTGGTCTAAATGGATGTCTGCATGTAGAAGAATGCAAATGGCTATACATTTATTACCCTTCTCAAATTCAAGTCCAAGTGGATCAAAGACCTCAACATAAATCTGAATACACTAAATCTAATAGAAGAGAAAGTAGGGAGTAGCTTTGAACACATTGGCCTAGGAGAAATTTTCCCGAACATAACACCAAATAGCTCAGGCACTAAAATCAAAAATTGATAAATGGGACTTCATGAAACTGAAAAGCTTTTGTAAGGCAAAGGGCACTGTCAATAGGACAAAATGACAGCCTACCGATTGGGAAAAGATCTTCACCAACTGTAGATCAGACAGAGGGCTAATATTCAAAATATAAAAAGAACTCAAGCATTTAGACACCAATAAACCAAGTAACCCAATTTTTAGAATGGGGTACACAGATAAACAGAATTCTCAAGAGAGGCATTTCTAATGGCCAAGAAGCACTTAAAGAAATGCTCACTGTCCTTGGTTATCAGGGAAATGGAAATCAAAATGACTTTGAGATTCCATCTTACACCTGCCAGAATGGCTAGGATCAGAAACTCAATTGACACCACATGTTGGTAAGGATGTGGAGCAAGGGGAACATTCCTACATTGCTGGTGGGAGTACAAACTTGTATAACCACTTTGGAATCAATCTGGGGGGTTTCTCAGAAAATTGGGAACAGTTTTACCTCAAGATGCAGCTACACCACTCCTATGCATATACCCAATAGATGCTCTAACACACCCCAAGGATAATTGCTCAACTATGTTCATAGCAGCTGTATTCGTAAGAGCCAAAAACTGAAAACAACCTAGATGTCCCTCAGCTGAAGAATGTATAAAGGAACTGTGGTACATTTGCACAATGGAATACTATTATGAAATTTTCAGACAAATGGATGGAACTACAAAATACCAGCCCAAAATAAATGTGGTGATTTGAATATGCTTGGCCCATGGGAAGTGGCACTATTAGATGATGCGGCCTTATTGGAGGAGGTGTAGCCTTGTTATTGGAAGTGTATCACTGTGGGAGTGGGCTCTGAGGCTCCTGTGCTCAGACTCTGCCCAGTGTGAAATGAGAGATTCCTGGATGCTTTTGAATCAAGATTTAGAATTCTTGGCTCTTCCATCACCATGTCTGCCTGCAAACTACCATGTTTTCCATCATGATAATAATGGACTGAATCTATGAAACTGTAAGCCAGCCCCAATTAAATGTTTTACTTTATAAGAGTTGTCATAGTCATGTTGTCTTTTTACAGCAATGAAACGTTAAGTCAGTAAGGTAATCCAAACCCAGAAAGACTGGCATAGTGTATATTTACCTATAAATGGATATTAGCCATAAAGTATAGAATAACCATGCCACAATCCATGGAGCCAAAGAAACTAAGTAACAAGAAGAGTCCAAGGAAGGATACTCGAATCTCACTCAAAAGGAGAAAAAAATAGATATCAGAGGTGGATGGAGAAAGGGAACTGTTTGGGAGAATGGGTGGGGAGGGGAATAGGATGGAGATCAGGTGTGAGCAAAGTGAGGTAGTGGGGCAAGTGAGGTAGTGGAGCAACAGGACTGGCCGAGAGAAGCAAAATTGGAAAGGGGGCATCTCTGGGATCTAGGACAGGGGAGGCTCCCAAGAGTCTATGGGGCTGATCCTAGCTGAGACCTTTAGTAACTGGGGATAGGTAAACTGAAGTGATCGCCCCCTGTAGCTGGGTGGGATTTCCAGTAGAGAGAGGGTGATACCAACCCACATACAAAACCTTCAACACAAAATTTGTCCTACCAACAAGATGCACAGGGATAAAGATGGAGCAGAGATTGAGAATCACAAACGAATGACTGGACGAACTTGAGACCCACCCTACAGGAAAGAGGCAATCCTTAATGCTACTAATGTCACTCTGATATACTTGCAGACAGGAGACTAGAATAACTGTCCTCTGAGAAGCTTCATCCAGCAGGTGGCCAAAACAGATGCACATACCCACAGCCAAACAATAGGTGGAGTTTAGGGAGTTTTGTGGAAAATTGGAGGAAAGTATTGAGGGAGCCAGAGGGGTCAAGACACCACAAGAAGACCTACAGAGTCAACTAACCTGGGCCCATGGGGGCTCACAGAGCCTGAACCACCAAACAAAGAGCATGCAGGGGCTGGACCAAGGGCTGCTACATATTTGTAGCTGATGTGCAGCTTTGTCTTCATGTAGGTTCCCTAACAGGGATCCTCTTTCCCTAATTGGACTGCTTTATTTGGCCTGAGTAGGAGAGGATGGACCTAGTCCTGCACATAAAAATGGAATTACAATAAAATAGAATCAAAGAGAACAATACAATGAAGCAAAGAAACAAAGAGTTGGTTCTTTGAGAAAATCCACCAAATACAAAAACCCTTATCCAAACTAATGAAAAGCAGAGAGAGAATATCTAAATTAACAAAATCAGAAATGACAAAAATATAACAACACTGAGGAAATCTAGAGATTCATAGGGACCTACTTTAAAAATCTGCTCTCCACCAAATTGGAAAATTTAAAAGAAATCGATACTTTTTCCATAGGTACCATTTATCAAAATTACATCATGATCAGATAAACAATTTAGACAGACCTGTAACCCCTAGTAAAATAGAAGCCCAGAGCCAGATAATTTTAATACAAAAATATACCAGACTGTCAAAGAAGAGTTAATGCCAATACTTCTTAAATTATTCCACAAAATAGAAAGAATATTCCCTGATTTATTTGAGGCCACAGGTAACCTGATACGAAAACAACATAAAGACTTAACAACAAAAAAGAGAGCTACAGATGATTTTTTTCATGAACTCCATGCAATAAATAATACTTAATGAACTATTTTCTAACCAAATACAAGAACACATCAAAAATTTTTCTACCATGATCAAGTAGGCTTCATCTCAGAGATACAGGGATGATTCAATATATGAAAATCAGTAAATGTAATATGCCATACAAATAAAATGAAAGAAAAAACCCATGATCGTCTCACTAGATGCAGAAAAAGGCCTTTGACAAAACCTACACTACTTCATGATAAAAGTCCCAGAAAAATTAGGAAATATATGGAACATATATCAACATAATAAAGTCAGTTTACTACAACCCCAAAGCCAGCATCAACTTAAATGGGGAGAAACTTAAAGCGATTCTACTAAAACCAGGAATAAGACAAGGGTGTCCATTCTCTTAATATCTATTCAATATAGTAGTTGAATTTTTTTTTTTGCTAGAGCAATATGACAACTAAAGGAGATCAAGGGGATAGAATTGCAAAGAGAGAAATCAAAGCATCATTATTTGTAGATGATATGGGATATATAACTAGTCCCCAAAATTCCAACAAAGAATCTCCTACAGCTAATAAACATTTTTAGAAAATAGCTCTCATGTATACAAATGACAAATGGACTGAGGTCTCCATCAAATCTCTTTCCCTATTCCCTAAGCTCAGGGAATCCCACAGAAGAAGTGGCAGCAAGACTGAGAGCCAGAGAGAATAGAGGATACCAGGAAAACAAAGCCCTCAGAATCAACTAAGCACAGCACATATAAACACACAGACTGAAGCAGCAAGCACAGGCACCATGGGTCTGCACTAGGTCCTCTGCATATGTATTCTAGCTAGTATCTTAACATTTTTGTGGAACTGTGAAAACAAGTGTCTCTGATTCTTCTTCCTGCTTGGGACTGTTTTCCCGTTGGGATGTCTTGTTCAACTTTGAGTTTTCCTTCATCTTATTACATTTTATTTTGTCATGCTTATTTGTTATCTCACAGAAACCTGTACTTTTCTAACAAGAAAACAGAAAAGGAATAGATCCAGAGGGGAGGGGAGGTGGGGAGGAATGAGGAGGAGTAGAGAGAGTAAGGGGAAACTATAATCAAGATATATTGTATGAGAAAAGAATCTCTTTTCAATAAAATGGGAACAAAGAAAAAAAAACCAAAGAAGATTGACCTGGAACATGTAAAGGTTGGTGACCAAGTGCATATGGAAGTTCATTACATCATTATCATTTTTATTGCTTGCTTGTTTCAATGTTATTTTTCGTTATCAAAGTTTAATTGAAAATATCTCTGAAAATATAGCTTATGTATCATCCTGATAGTAATGACACTATAGAGATTGAACAGGAGATATATATGTAACAATATCAATTAAAGAAAAAGAAGTCATAATTTCCATGATTTCCAAAGGGAGGATGGTGGATTGAATAAACAGGAGGAATTATAGAAAAGAAAGAGGAGGGAAGGGGTGCTTTAATTACATTTTAATTTTAAAAATAATAAAAATATTAAACTATTAAAAATTCTTTCACAAAGCCTGATACTGATCCAGAATCAAGTAGATGCTTTGGGAACAGTAACACTAAAAAATATGAGAGGGGCCTACATCTGGCAGCAGAAAAAATATGACTTTACCTTCTTTTAGAGGAGGAATGTTGTTTTATGTAAATTGTTCACAGACACAGCATAAACAGCTCAATGTGCTTCAAAAATTAGACAGCAGGCATCAGGATGATGGAACAATTGATTTCAGAAGTCATTTTGGACCTCCTGACTCATACTCATCATCACACTTTTAAAACCCATTTGATTTTTATATTCACAGGTCCTTCTCTCATCTACTGTCCTGATTTATCCAGACCACCATCCAACATGCTATATGGATTCAATATCCTCCTGAAGTGCAAATACAGTTATCAACCTCCAATCAAACGATCACCAACTTATCAGTTAGCATTAGACAGTTGGGATAGGGGCATAGCAACGAAAAATGCTTCAATTCAGCAGGAAGAAGCCAGGTCAAGGTCAAGATCCTTCAACTCCATTCCTCCCTTTCTGCTACCCCCTTTTCGATAAAGTCTGTTTCCCATATTCAAAGGCAGGAAATGTTAGATCTGGTATCGGGTGTCTGTTTTACTCTTTCTCTTAGGGGTTATTGCAGACAGCAAAAAGGCAGCCACTGCTCCCACAAAAAGGAAAAGTCCTTTTTCTTCCCCTGCCACTGAGATTGGGAGTGTGCTGGGGTGGGGGGTGCTGAGAAAGTGTAGCTCAGCTCCTTGCTTCCCAGAGTCTGAAACAACTTAGCTGTAATTTTACATTGGTCAGCCCTCCTCCTCCATCCAATATATATGACTCCTGTCTGATAATCTGAGTCACAGATGCTTCACAGCAGAGGTCTTTTATTAAGAAAGCTTACTTTCCTGTGTTGCAGGATTAGTTCCCCCTTCCTTTGGAAATATTTAACGATAGAGACCTTCTTGTCTAGCAAGTCTGAGACTGTACCTCAGACATCCACTGTGTGTGTATGTGGACTCAATATCTTTTTTATTAAGTATCTTTTTTTCTGAAAAAGGATGATCTGTTCTCGTGTTTCTCTTGAACCCCTCTCCTTCTCCCTCTCTAATTTAAAATCAAATGGGTTAAAGAAGCCATATTCAGAGGTTCTCAGAGGCCTAATAGACAGACAGAAATGTGGGAAGGGGGGTGGCTGACAGGGATACAAAAGTCTATGGGATTAAGGTAAAGAACCATGTTGGAGTTTACTGAATATGTCCACTGTGAGGCCAAGCCACAACATCGCAGGTCTTAGCTAAGCCTCAGAGCCAAATCAAAATAAAGAAGTAAGGTGCAATACCATAGGAGCCATGGAGACAAAGAAAGATAGATAAGTAGGCAGACAAATGGATGCTAAATCCAGATGGATGAATGGTGAATAGATAACAATTTGACTAGGCTGCATCACTGATGGAGAACAAGGAAAAGGGGAATGCCCTGGAGTTCTCTGCCTCTTTTTCTCTTGATGAACATAACTGTGGTAAGATAGCACATGCCATTGGCTGCCATCACCATTGTCATTAGTGTTACCAAAGTTGTTTGGATCAGAGCCTGAGCCCTTAAAGCCCTCACACTAAGCTCAGCCACCCATCCTCAATACACCAAATAATAGATAATAACCAACAAGTGATTGTTCAATGTGTTAAAAACTAGCAGGAAATACAGAGGCCCACTGATCACTCTCTACCAAGTCTATCTGCAAGGTTTAAGCTCAACTAAGCAGAACTAGCCAGAGTGTGGCCCTCGCAGTCTGTTGTATCATCACTGTCCCAGTCTCTCCTGCAATGTGGTCTGTCAACTTGTCAAAACTTTATCAAATATCATGTGGGGAGACACATAACCCCTGTGGCTAGTACTAGGGCCCCAACTAGTTCTTTCTCTCACTATGGGAGATGTGTGGACATTCTAATTCCTTGGGGACCATCATCTCAATAGTCTGATAGCCAAAGAGAGGGACATACATGTCTTCTTACATCTTTTCCATTCCTGTCAGGATGGTTACATTAGTTATCTTCCTCTCTGCAGAGTGCAGGTGAGGATACTATACCCTTTCTGGCATGTCTGGTAAATTCTCAGGCCTAGTTTTCAAGATACAATTTTAATATCCCTATGTGTTCATATGGTCCCAATTTACTTTGATATTTACAGAAAGATAACCTTTTAACTTTTAGAAATAAATTGCTATTCTGTGCCTTTTGGGTGACACCAGACAGCTGGTACTGCTTATGTGTCCACGAAGATGTTGAGTCATCCTGTGTTTTAGTTAGCACTCTCGTGGGTTCAAATGGAGTTTTTCAAAGCAAGGCACAGTCTCATAAACCACTGTTTTATTCAATATCAAGTACCTTAGAACAGAGCATAGCCTAATCTGAGCATCAAAATATAAAGGACTGGGTTGCTTTGAACTAAATTAAACCCCAAAGCCAGAAAGCACAACCTACTAGTATAAGAATAATTAGGGGCAGGACAATTATGTTCATATCCAGCTAAAAATGCCTGAAACATTTTCCAGGTATTCTTAGTATTGTAAATCCATTCCTTCAGTCACAAACTGTACAGTGATAAGTTGTTAGATAGCATGCTATAATCTCTCTCATTTTGAATATAATATACTAACACCATACACGTACATGGACAGTGTTCTAGTTTGCTATTATGCTGCTATGATGAGCACCATGACAAAAAGCAACTTGGGGAAGAAATGGTTGGTTTAAGCTTACAGGTTATAGTGCATCATCAAGAAAAGTCAGGGTAGGAACTCAAATAAGAGCAGAGGCAAGAACCATAGATAAAAATTGCTTACTGGCTTGCTCTCAGGTTCACATTCAGCTATCTGTCCTATGGATCTCAGGGCTTCCTGCCTAAGAATGTCATCACCCACTCTGGGCTACACCCTTTTATATCCATTGGATCACCAAGTATCCATTAAGAAGAGGTTCCACTGGCATTCCCACAGGCCAATGTAATGGAGGCAATTCTTCGATAGATGTTCTTACTTCCTGGATATGACAACGGGACAACGAAGATTAGCCATTACAAGCAACATTCTCCATTAAAATAAATCAACACTCAAAGAGCTCTGATCCTTATTAGATATTACCAGACTTGAAGATCACTTGGGGTGGACCCTTGTAATTAATCACCAGCTTGTAAAACCAGGAACTGAAACTGTGGGACTGCAATTTCTATCAAAAGAATGGGATGTGAGTCATAGGTGGAAATATGACAATATAAACTGCTTAGAAGCTCATAAGAGTATTCTAGATTAGATGGAGGCTTTCTGACAAAGAACAAAAATTTCTCACTATCCATTTCCTTAAGAAATAACCCAGCTGCTGTTAAGCATACTTGTTTTGGGACATCTAAATTGTTCCTAGTTTGGGGCTATTATGAATAAAGCTGCTATGAACATAGTTGAACAAATGTCCTTGCAATAGAAATGAGCATTCCTCTACTGAAGAATAGACAAAGAAAATTTACACATTGGAGTATTACTCAGCTGTTAAAAAGAATGGCATCATGAAAATTGCAGAAAAATGGATGGAACTAGAGAAAAACATCCCGACTGAGGTAACCTAGCTCTGGAAAGACAAATATAGTATGTATTCACTTATAAGTAGGTAATAGCTGTAAAGTAAAAGAAAATCATGCTACAGTCCACACACTCAGAGAGACTAAGGAATAAGGAAGACTTAAAGGGGGAACTAAAGGATCTTCTGGGGAAGGGGAAACGGAATAGATTTTGAAGGTGGACTTGGAGCAGGTGGAGTTGGGAACAGGAGGGATCAAGTGGATGGAAGGAGAAAATACTTGGAAAAACAACTGGAATTGGGGTGCATTTCATGGGGAAAGTACAATGGAAACTTCATCTATGAGAGTAACCTAGCAAAGACTACTAGTAATAGGAGACACAGGATATGAACTAGCCATTTTCTGTAAGCAGGCAAACCCTCAAGTGGAGGGATTAGGATACCAATTCAGCCACAAAACCTCTGTCCTACCTGCAGAGTGTGCTGGGACTAGAGCCTAACAAAATGACCATCCAAGAGACCAGAGAGACTTTATCCAGCAACTGATGGGAGCAGATGCAAAGTCCCACAGCCAAGCAGGTAGAGTTTGTGGAATTCTGCCTACAGAGGAGGGAAAGGAGGATTGGAAGGTCCAGAGAAATCAGGGGCACACCATAAGAACAGGGCTCACAGAATCAACTGAGTGGGGCTCATGGGGACTCTCAGAGATCAGGGAACCTGTAGAGGTTTCTGTATACATGTAGTAGCTGAGCAGATTGGTGTTCTTGTGGGAATCCTAAAAGTGGGAATAGAGGCTGTTTCTGACACATTTGCCTATTTAATGGGACCCTTTTCTTCCTCCTGGGTTGCTCTGTCCAGCCTTGATGGGGTAGTTTGTGTCTATCTGCCTGGTCTTATTGTAGGTTTTTATGGAGTATTTAATTGATTTCCCTAGGAAGCCTGTTCTTCTCTGAGGGGAGAAAGGGGGTGGATCTGAGAAAGAGAGGAGTCACTCTTGGCAGGGTGTTGGAGGGAGGGGAGAGAGGGGAAACTGAAGTCTGGATGTAATATGTGACAGAAAAAAAATAAATAAATAAAAATGAACCAGTGTAGGGGTAGCATTTGTTCCTGTAGAGGAACTAGGTTCAATTCCCAGCATCCACGTGGTGGTTCATAACCATCCATAATTCCAGTTTTAGGCATCCAATTTCTTTTTCTGATTTCTGTGGATCCCAGATATACATACATACAAGAGACTCCTCTTGAAAAAAAAATTGTTACTTGATATGGGCCTGTCAGTCATCAGAACATGAAAACATCCTTCAGGGGAAACTATCCTAGAGAATATAAACATAATATATAAATCTTGTCTAAAACACAGGTCCACTCTCACCTCTTGAGAGTGTTCCACTTTACTCCATAAGCAATTCTATCTGTTTTATACCATGCATTCTGTTTCATCTGAATTCTTTCATAACAAATCCCAAAGACAGGGACACCAAGGAGAATCCAGAGCAAGATTCTAGTAAGAAAAGCAATTAGCAATACAATTGTTTATCTTTTCTCTAGTAGTTTCTAAAAAAAGAAATGGTTCTTAATTGTGGATTGTTACCTTGGGCTTATAGCAAATCTAACAAAATTGTTTAATGTTAGTTCAAATTTCAGTATTTTAAATAATTATACCCATTCTTCGTGGTTATTGAATCCAAATTATAGTGGAATAATTTTGGAGAAAAGATTGATTTGACCCATTTTACCATAACCTTAGCTGAAAAAAAATTTAGGATTTAGCATCTCACATAGAAACCAAGCACCCAAGAAATTTGTTAGTACAGTTTCTACACTGTGCCTTTGGCAGAGTAATCTAGCCTGCCTAGTCAGCTATACCCTCCAATTCAGCATGTATTAAAAATGAAGTCAACAATTTGGTCTCCCAATCACTCTTTTTTATTTTTCCTTTAAATTCTTCAAAACCACCAGAGATGTCAAAGGAAGAAGGGCCACTGACTTGTCCTATTATAAAGTCCCAATAAAGGTTTTAATAATTCCTATCTCAGGTAGCTTTTTGCTATGACTGTGGTAGTTGTTAAAGAGGCATACTTTCCTCTAGCTCTTTACTACTCAAAGAAGGGCATGCGAGCCATGTACACTGGCATCAGGGATGACACTATTACAGATGCACAGTATTGGTCCTGGCGTCAGACTTACAGACTTGTAAATGTTGTCCACTGCAGAGTCAGATCACAGTAACGTGGGAAGGACATCCTTGCCACAGAAGGTACAACCCTGAGCAACTCCTTCTTGGTCTCTTTCAGCACTTAACACATTCCTTTCTTGTGCCACAAGTTTTCTGATATCTAATTATTTGGGTTTCTAGAAACAAAACTAAAAATGCAGTCATACAGTACTTTCCATATTTTTTATTGAGATGAAAGTCACCATTTGACTCCTTTTAAAGCAGTATTAAATTAGCATTCACCAGTAGTTAGTAGATTCCTAATGTCCTGATGCTATCTCCAGTATGAATTCCAGAATCTCTCTATTATTCCCCCAAAGTAATCCTATACAAATCTATGTTCCCTTTCCCCACATCCTGGTAAACATGATGCTACTTTCTATTTCTGTATTTTGTACACATTTCATGTAAGCGGAATCAAACATGCTATAGCCATTGGGATTTTGTTTTGTTTTTTAATTTAGTGTGTTTTCATGCTTTTTTTCAAGGACCCTTCCTCCTTTGTGGTGGAATGAGATCTCATTAAACCGATATGCAAAAATTTTTGTATCCTCTTATCAGCTGGCAGACATAGGTTTATTTCTATTCTTTGGCTATTGTGACTATTGATACTACTTAAATCTGTACACGAGTTTGTATAACAGCACCACTTTAAAAATCTCTTAAGAGAGGGAGTCTTATTTCTTTTCCAGTGATAAACCCCCTACCTTGTTATCTAATATAAAATGATCACCTGTGAAATGATATACATGTAAACAACAAAAGTTGACTCAAGTTGTATTTATATATTTGTGTATCTATCTGCCCATATGTATCTATAGACATAATAATAATCAGCAAAGAAAAAGAGGCTATCAATTTGGGCAGGAAAGAAGAGAAAACATGAGAGAAATGAGGGGAGGAAGTGGATGTAATTATTTTTAAATTTTTAAAATAGATTTAAAAATTAAATAAAACTCAGATATAGTTCTAAGAATGGAACTTATAATCTAAACTGTTTAATTCTGAACTGCAAACCTATTTTATTCTCTTCTCTTCTCTTTGCTTCTCTTCGCTTCTCTTCCTCCCTCTCTCTCTCTCTCTCTCTCTCTCTCTCTCTCTCTCTCTCTCTCTCTCCCCCCCCCCGCCTCTCTCTCCTGCTTGGTTTCTTGAAACATGGCTTTTCTGTGTAGCCCTAGCTATTCTGGAACTCATTCGGTAGACCAGGCTTGAACGCAGAGATCTATGTAATGGGGTTAAAGGTGTGCATTACCTCATCTGGTCAAAACTATATTTGTTCATTTGTTGATAATTTATTTTTGGTTTTCCAAGACAGGGTTTCTCTTTGTAGACCTGTAGGCTCTCCTGAAACTCTGTAGACCAGGCTGGCTTCAAACTCAGAGATCACATTCTTCTGCCTCCCAAGTGCTAAGAGTGAAGGAATGCACCAACAGCACCTGGATAAAAACAATTGTTAATAGTAGCAGCACTATGTTATGTTCCTGCTAGCAATGTATATATATTACAATTCTCGATGTCTTCAATATTTATTATTTTCCATTATTTTTTTAAATACACCCTCTTTAGTGAGTACTGAGCACTCTCTCAGTGTGGTTTTGCTTTGTATTTCTTTAATGATTAAAAATGTTGAACATCTCTTTCTATGTTTCTTAGCCAAATCTGTTTTGGATCAGTATCTATTAAAGTCCTTATTATATTTAAAAACTATGTTACTTGTATATTGTTGAGCTGTAAGAGGTCTGTATATATTCTAGATATTAGATACTGAGCAGATAGGTACTTTACAATTATTCTTTCCCACTCTATGAGCTTTCTTTTCATCTTCTTGGTGGTGTGTTTTCAATTGGATGACTATAATAATTGCATTTATGAGGTGCAATGTTTTGATTCTTATGTTTAATAGGTAGTGAATAAAAGAGGGTAACAAATATAAAGAAAATCAGATTCCTCCATCATCTCTTGGATTTTGTTTATGCTGCTTATTGTGGTTGTTTGTATATTTTGTGGCTTTTTAAACTAATTTCACATTCCTTGTAATATACAGTCACTGATATTTCTATCCTATTATCCTATTTATTTATTCCCTTTACACTTGAAGCTCCCTCTCTCCTCTCCTCCCAGTCCTATCCTCACCCTCTCCCCTTCTCCTTAGAGAAAAGAGCCCCCTGCCATGGGTACCAACCCACCCTGGCACATCAAGACATACCAACACTAAGCACATCCTCTCCCACTGAGGCCAGACAAGGCAACCCAGCTAGGGGCAGGGGGTTCAAATTTGTTCCTGTCGGAAAGAACTGCTGGGACAAAAATGGACAGAGCCTGAGGAAAAGGAGGGCCCGTGACCGGTCCAAATTGGGATCCAGCTCAAGGGGAGGCTCCAAGGTCTGACGCTATTACTGATGCTATGGTGTTCTCACAAAAAGGGACCTAGCATGACTGCCCTCCAAAAAACCCAACAAGCAGCTGTAAAAGTTAGATGCAGATATTTATACCCAACCAATGGACAGAAGCTGGGGACTCGTGTGGTCGAATTAGGGAAAAGCTAGAAGCAGCTGAGGAGGAGGGCTACCTCATAGGAAGACCAGCAGTCTCAACTAACCTGGACTTCTGAGATCTCTCAGACACAGAGCCACCAACCAGGTAGCACACACCAGCTAATATGAGGCCCCCAACACATATACAGCAGAAGACTGCTGGGTCTGGACTCAGTCAGAGAAAATGAACTTGAGGCCCCAGGGAGTGGGGAGGTCTGGTGGGATGGGGGTGAAGGGTGGGGACATCCTCTTGGAGACACAGGAAGGAGTTATGGAATACACAACAGTCAGAGAGTGGACCAGGAGGGGAATAAAGTCTGGACTGTTAAAAAAAAAAAAAGATTAAAGATAAATAGTAAGTAGGTAAATAAATAAATAAATAAATAAATAAATAAACAAACACAAAGGCAGGCAACAGAGTCAGGGAGAACCCTCTTCCCACTCCAATTGTTAGTGGACCCACATGAAGAACAAGCTGCACATCTGCTACAAATGTGTAGGGAGCCTAGAGAATGAATGCTCTTTGGTTGGTGGTTCCATCTCTGTGAGCCAAGGTTTGTTGATTCTGTAGGTTTTCTTGTGTCTTTGACTCCTCTGGCTCCTGCAATCTTATTTTCCTAAGTGCAGTTGTGCCATGGTGAGTGGGGAAGGTTTCGTTCAGTATGTTCCCTTGGTGTGCCAAAATCTGTAGGTGCTTATTTCCTGTATAAAACTGTAGTATTCACATAGAATCTATGTACATCCTTCCATTTGTTTGAACTCATGTCTGTGTTCCTTATAATACCTAACACAATATAAATGTAACAGAATGTTATATTGTTGTGTTGTGGAGTTGTGACCCAAATGTCTATGTATGTGTAGTCCAGATATAGACCTCCCACCCCCAATGTTTTTATCCATGTTTGATCAAATGTACACCTGTGGAACTCCAAAATAATGGAGGGATGACTGCATCTAATTCGAAGACTCTCCATCTAGACAATTCAGTCAGCATGTTGTTTCCCATAATTTTTCCTTAGTCCCAGCTAACACAGAAATGTTTGGAATAACAGTGCTCAAATGCCTTAGAACTTGGCAAAGTCAATGTTCACTGAGAGAATGCAAATCTTTCAAACTAGTCTTCCAAACAGGCACCAGGCATAGTCACTGGGGATTTTAGAAAATGAGCTATGTTTTGCTCCTTGTGTACTGGTACTGCAGGGGGGGGTAAGGAGGGTCTGTGTCACAGGCAAGGATATTGATGAATTTAGGAACAAAGCATCAGAATAGCATAAGTTAAAAATATCACTAAGCACACTATAATTAAAATGACTCAGATATTTTTCTTGCATGTATGTTTCTTGAGGTGTTGTAGGTTTTTGTTAGTTTTCAAACATTCAGAAATATTGATTTCTCACCTCCTTTTCAGGTGCATAACCATTTAAGAGATTAGTTTTTGAAGTGGCTTACTCTGTTTCCTTAGTTGATGGCATCTCTCTGTACACATGCATTTAATCAGATGAGTCCCGTACAAGGAAGATCAAATCCACTGAAAGCTCAACAGTTCGTTTTCCAAAAGGTCTTCTCAATTTTTTTCCCCAGTGAGAAATTATTTCTCTTAGACTTACAAGAAAATGAACTGTGATTTGTGTGGCCACATTTAAATCTTACATCACAAATGTGTGCGGGAAAACAAGCGCAGTAAACTGAGCGCTGACATCACAGCTTACTCTCACAGTGTAAGAGAGCAAGATGCAAAGAAACTAGTAAAGGGTGAGTAAAAGATAGGTGGGCAAGGTTTATCCATGTTTCAGCAGTGAGCAGTGAATTCTTTCCAGGGTCCTTTGCATCAGAGCCTGGTTGCTGGCAGACCTAACAAGCTATGCTTTCCCACCGGACCTCAATAAATCAATTAAAAACATAAGACATAGTGAAAAGTAGAGAAAGGAATTTTACCCTAATGTGTGACCACATTGCGAAGAGGAAGAGGAAAAACTAAAGTGCCTAGTGGCCCCCTTCTAATTCCAACTTCAGGGAACATTGACTTGAGGTTTAGTTTTAAATAAAAGGGAAGAGGCTTGCATGATTAAGAAATTCCAATCAAGGTGTGACCCATCATTGTCTCATCTCTTAATCTGTCCAACAAGTTGTCAACACCATTTAAAATCTCCTCCTGGGAGTCAAAGTGCCTCCCCTTGCTAGTGCCAGGGTTTCAGGCTTTTTCTTTTTTTCCCCCCACCATGAGATTCTTGGGACATTCCAATTCCTTGAGGTCTATTGTCTCAGAGGAATAATAGCCAATGTGAAAGGCAGTTGCCTCTCTTTAGAAAGTCTTTCCCTCCCACTGGAATGATTACATAATGACTAACTCAAGCAATTCCAAACCTGTAGCCTAGTTTAGCATGTTTTGCTATCTCAAAACAAGCATAGACAGGTAAAGTCAAATTAATGATCCAGTTTGCCTCTTGGAAAAATGTGATAATATCGATAGCATTGTAAACTGCTGAAAAAGAGAGCAAGAGACCAGCCGCTTTCTCCCACCAAAGCCAAACCCTGTAACAAGAGGGTACTGCAACTGAGTGTCCAAAAAGAATTGTATTTAATGAGTTCATCAACTCTTATTCTCAAATCACTGCTCTGCTGATTACATGTAATCTATTTAGAAGACAATAGCATATTTAAGCAGTGTTCATTAAGAAAAGAAAAATATGTAATACACTTATATTTAATGTTCTTTGTTGTACCAAGAGAGCAGAAGATGAGAGTTAAACTCATTAGGAAGGCCCAGAAAGGTTGTAGAATTTGATCATTGTATAATCTGTGAGAGAATCTGGCTGTTTATATCTATAAACCATTAAATCAATTTCTTTTAGTGACCAAAAACTTTCCTACTTATTACTATTTATTTAATACTATTTATTATTACTAAAATCTCCTACTTATTACTATTAATTATCCTAAACACAAAATATATATACAAGATAAAGCCATACACTTCACATCCAATTTTATAAGTATTAAACTTCACTGTTTATTTATATTAATTATAGCTACATTACAAAATACTATTTAATATTTCTTTTATAACTGTAAACTTATATTGTTTCATTATGTACCTATTATGCATAGGTACTATTCTCATTGTCATCTATTTCTAAGTCTTATATAATTCTCAAAGTGGCCTATAGTCATGCAGAAGTATACTTTGTTTTAAAGTAGGTGTGCATGTTGATCACGTGTGCACCAACTTTCATTTACTCTTATTATTGCTCATTTGTAATATTAATGAGCTTTTGGTAAGCGAATGTTATCTAAACCATATTTGTTGTGTTTTATAAATGCTGAGGATACATTTTATAGAGCACTGGATGGTGAGGGGGGAGGGGGTGCCTTAGCAGGCCCATCCCTTCACCCTGAGGGGCCAGCCACAGACAAGTATAGTGTAGAATAGAGTTTATTTGGCACATGGGAAGGGGAGTTGAGAACAGAAGAGAGACAGAGAAAGACAGCGATAAAGAGGGGAGGAGTCAGGGAGATAAGATAGTCAGAGAGAGAGAGAGAGAGAGAGAGAGAGAGAGAGAGAGAGAGAGAGGGAACGAACAGGGTCAAACAGCTCCTCTAGTTACCTCTAGGTAACTGTTGGGCCCAGCCTAGAAGGAATGCCAACAATATTGGTTCTTTGAAATATCTGAAACTATTTGGCAAGCTAGTATGAATAGAAAGTTTCCCATAACATGGTAGTGGTGACTTAAGGAATAGATGAGATGTAAAAAAACAAAGGAATCACTGGGGTGGGGTGGGGAGAGGGATAGATGCTCAGGGACTGGGGAGAAGAAGACAGCAAGGGATTGTATCAGAAAGAATGTGTACATTTTTGTTGTCATTTTTGCCTCAACATTTACGCTTCATTAGATAACAAATAAAAGTTTTACATTGTTGTGTTTTAATGATCTGTTATCAGGTAGTTACAAGTTCACAATTATGTCTTTGAATGTGTTGGTATGATATGTAGTGTTATTCAAGATGGGCTCTATAATTCTGTAGTGATAAATGATCCCACAATCAATGTCTTAAAAGAGTAAAAGTAATTTGCATTCATATGACACCCTACATGTTCAACATAAGTTGACTTCATTAAGGTTTTACCTGAATATGCTAGCTGCTTCTATGATCACCAGAGCAGAGGGAGAAGAAATTGGTGACCTGCACAACAGTCCCTAAAATTTTCTTCAAAGTAACATCTACACAGATAGCAGGTATGCCTCTGCCACAGCCCATGTCCCTGGGACAATATACCAGGAGAGAGGACTGCTCACATCAGAGAGAAAAGAAATAAAAAACAAGCAGAAAATTTGGATATGATGAAGAGGGCAACTATGAGTATTATTTGTTGCCCAGGACATCAGAAGGGAAGAGACTCAGTGGCGCAGGGCAATAACCAGGCACATCAAGAGGCTCAAGAAGTGGCTATGCAGGAGTCTATACTGGTTATGGGCCTGCAAGAGACACCTTCTGGGGAATAGGACTGGACTAAGGAATAGCCTCATTTAAAATATACGGAAAAAGAAAAGACTCAGATTGCTGGCCACCCTACCAACTATTATTTAGAGAAGGAGGGGCAATGGCCACACAAGAAGGGAGAACTATACACCCCAGAAAGCAAGCAAAAGATTTACTAGGCCACATGTACAGATGGACTCATTCAGGGGATAAAAAGCTTGTCAAGTAGTTAAGGAGTCTATAGTACATAAAATGGACCTCAGGTTTTGGGCCAGGGAGATAGAACAGTAAGGCACACCAGCAATTAATGCTTATGCAGCCAAGAGCAAACAGGGCAAAAGACTTAGGAGAGAACAGCCTGGAGTATATTTGGGAGGTCGATTTTACCAAAGTTAAGCCAAGAAAATATGGTTACAAATACCTTCTAGTGTTTGGGGATACTTGCTCTGAATGGGTTGAGGCTTCCCCCCACCCCGCAAGCTGGAAACAGCTACTGTGGTAGCCAAGAAGATATTAGAGGAAATTTTCCCGAGGTTCAGAGCACCCAAAGGTAATTGGATCCAACAATGGTCCTGCTCTTGTCTCTAAGGCAAGTCAGGGATTGGCAGAAATATTGGGGAATAATTGGAAGTTCTATTGTGCACATAATCCCCAGAGCTCAGGGCAGGTAGAGAGAATAAAGAGAATACTGAGAGAGACCTTAACTGAATTGTCCTTGGAGACTGGTGCTGACTGGGTGGTACTCCTTCCCCTAGCGCTGTTCTGAGCCCAGAACAACCTCTACCATTTTAACCTGACCCCTTTTGAGTTCCTGTTTGGTACCCCAGCTCCTTTGGTGTCTACTGCGCACTCCATGGAGGTATCCCAACTCACTGATAGGAACTTCCTCTTGAGGCTCCAAGCCAATACATCACAAGATTTGGCCCAAACTGTCTGCCTTAAATGCTCCAGGGATGCCAGAGACCTTTCACCACTTCCAGACTAGTCACTGGGTCTATATAAGGAGGCATTGGGCACAGTCGCTAGAACCCTGGTGGAAGGAACCCTTCCTGCTGCTGCTAACCACTCCTACAGCCTTTAAAGTGAACAGTATTGTGGCCTGGGTGCACGCTTCCCATGTGAAACCTGCAGATGCCCTGCTCCCCAGGGATCCCCGCTGGATGGTACAGAAGATAGACAATCTCCTCAAGCTCAAGATCACTTGACCTTGATCATGACTGCCTGGTGGGACCTTTGGATTCTGGCTCCTTCCCCCATCCTATTTGCCCATCTGACAAACCTATGACAGTTTGGGGGCAGCCATTAATTTTGGTACAGAAAGAATAGAAACTTCTATCAGTCACCTTCAGGAATCATTGACTTCATTATCATAAGTAGTACTACAGAATAAGAGGGTATTAGACTTAAATTTTCCTCCAGCAAGGAGGGGTATGTGCCACCTTAGCTGAGGGGTGTTGCTTTTATGTAGACCATTATGTGGTTGTTAAAGATTCAAAGGCCAAGGTGAAAGAAGGGCTAGCCAAGCAGAAGAGAGAAAGAGAACAGAGTCAGGGTCAGTTCGAGTCTTCGTTTAACTCCTCCCCTTGGTTAACCTCCCTCATATACACCTTGTTAGGACGCTTAATTGTTCTGCTATTGTTGACCTTTGGACCCTGCATATTGAACAAGCTTATAGCCTACATGAAGGAGAGAAGAGGAGCAGTACACAGTACCACAGCTGATGGTCCTGTGCCAACAATATGAGACCCTGAAGACAGGACCTGAAGAATATGAGTTAGTTACCCAAGACCACTGAGTGTAGCTCCAGGATTGGAGCTTGTACAAGAAAAGGGGAGGAATGAGGGATTTCCAGTCCCAAGTTCTCCTTACAGCTTGCCCCATCCCACCTGGGGACAAGGCTAGGCCAAGATCCATTCTCCACCCACAGGAACATTCTCAAGTAAAAAAGATTCTCAGAATGTACTGACTAATAGTTATGAGTTCAAATGCGTGTCATGCTTGCTAGCCAATAGATTTAAAAGTCAATATGCTTAGCCAATAAATTTGAACGGTTACCATGTTGATGTAACCTGTGCCTCTAAAAAGTATAAAAACTGCTTGTTATAGCCATTCAGGGTTGCCTTCTTAGTAACTCCCCTTGAGGGACTAATTAAATGAAGGTCAACCCCAACACACTGGAAAATAAACCTCTTGCTTTTGCATTGAGAAAAATATTTATTTCTTCTCATATCAGCCGGTATATGCTACCTGGTTGGTAGCTCATTTTCTGAGAAATCTCTGAGTTGGGGGCAGGTCAATTGAGACTGCTGGTCTACCCATGGGGCTGCCATCTTACTCAGCTTCTTCCAGCTTTTCCCCAATTTAAACAAAGGGGTCTCTGGCTTCTGTCCATTGGTTGGGTGCTAGTATCTATCTGATTCTTACAGCTGCTTGTTGGGCTTCTCAGAGGGCATCCAAGCTAGGCTCCTGTCTGCAAGCACACCACAGCATCAGTAACATTGTCAGGGCCTTGGGCCTCCGCTTGAGCTGGATCCCAATTTGTGCTGGTTGCTGGACCTCCTTTTCCTCAGGATCTTCTCCATTTTCATCCCTGTAGTTCCTTCAGACAGGAACAGTTCCGAGTCAGAGCTATTGACTGTGGGATGGCAACCCCATCCCTCCACTTGATGCCCTTTCTTTCTGCTGGAGATGGACTCTACAAGTTCCCTCTCCCCATTGTTGGGCTTCATCTAAGGTCCCCCCTTTGAGTCCTGAGAGTTGCTCACCCCCCAGGTCTCTAGTTCATTCTAGAGGGTCCCCCCACCTCCTACCTCTGGAGGTTACCTGTTTCCAGTCTTTCTGCTGTCCCTCAAGGCTTCAGTCCTGTTCTATTCCCCCACTACCTGATCATGTTCTCCCCTTTCCCTCCCTGTCCCCACTCCCACTCAATTTCCTCCCTTCCTCTGTCCTTCATAACTACTTTTTTCTCCCTCCCAAGTGGGATTGAGGCATCCTTACTTGAGTCCTTCAGCTTGCTAATCTTCTTGAGTCCTGTGGGTTGTGTCCTGGGTATTCTGTACATTTTTAGCTAATATTCACTTATTAGTGAGCACATACCATGTATGTCCTTGAAGTTTAGACTATAAAAGAGGATTGAAGAATAAAAACAAATAAATTAATTTTTTTCTCCTCATATGTTATTTGCCAACAAAAGTTTGCATACTCACACATTGAGGGGACAAGAAAATACAGTTTTGTCATGCTCCTGGAAGGACAAAGGGTAGTAGTACTGGTGAACACTACTAATAATTACAATACCTAATCCACATGGTTTCTAGAAAAAAACAAATATAGTAGCTGATGAACTGTAGGAGATGAAGAAAATGAGAACAATATGCTTAACCCAACGTCTTCTTTATCATCAATAATGAGGTTAAGAAGCTCTAATATGTGGGACAGGGAATGTGCCTTTAATTCATTACAGAGAAAAGTTTTGGCTGATGGTGACTTCTGTGTAGAGCGAAGAGCAGAGGAAGCCCTGACTGAATGACATCCCGTTGATATGGGCATCACAGTGTTGTGTAAAGGACCACATCCTCAGATCCATGGGAAAATAGCAAAACCTACTTTGGGCTAGGTGTGAAGAAATGGCAAGCTTTCCCTCCTAGTCCCAGCGTGAATGTTGATAGCCTTTGTGAAAAATGTCCACAGCAGCTTCTCCACCTGCAGTTATCTAAAGCCTAAAGATTTCACTGCTACTCCTACTAAGATTAACTAAGCCTATCTCCTAGATCCATCTGTAATCCCTGCGTCCTTGTGCTTCTGTATGTAATAACCCACTTCAACACTAAATAATATAGATGCTGAGCTCCTAGGTTGCTGAGGCTTCTCCATGGGAGTCCAGTCTACCTCATCCAAGCTTTTCTGCGTGTCTGTATATTTATCTTTTTTTTTCACTCCCTTGTCACTCTAGTCAGGTCAAGTCTCTGAGATGCTGTCAGGAATTCAGTGGTGTAAGGTGCTTTTGCTGAACAGGGACAGGGCCTAAAACTTATTTTTGGTTAACATTTTGTGGATTGATATATGCATCAGAGTGTTGAAGAGTTTTTAGCAAAACAATGAAAATCTCTGCTTTGACTACTCATGTTTTAGGCTGAAATGGTTCTAGTGATCAACATCTCCCCTGCTCAGTGGCCCTAAACCAATGAATTACAATTAGAGACATTCCAATTCTATTGATCATCGAATGGGTTAATTCTGAGGGAGGTATGCATGTGCATGGGCATTGTGTGTGTGTGTGTGTGTGTGTGTGTGTGTACAAATCTCACTGTGTAGCCCAGACTGACCTCAAAATTATAATCCTCCTCTCTTAGCTTCCAAGTATTGGAATTTCATGTGTGCACCACCAAGTCCAGTTTGAGGTATTTTTGCTTTTTATTTTAGCATTCATTTATCACACTTTTTTTTGAAGTTCCAGTTATCCACTATAACAACTAGCTTAATAATTGACTTTTGACAAGTTTCTCCTCCCCTGTTTCGGTATTATTTGTCTAGTTCCCTGTCAGCATCATCTGTATTTCCATCTGTCCCTGAATCTGAAATCCTTGTGCCTGGATGTACTTTGAGAATCCAACTTCTGTCTAATATTGGCTACAGAGTCTCCAAACATCCTCATTCTCAGCTAGCTCGCACCTCAGTTTCAGCCTCAGTGTTAAAACACCAAGCTGTCAGCACCATCTCACAGTGGAGATTCAGTGAATGTGAAGAACAAAGATCATCAAAATTATAACGATTAATTCTAATAGTAGCTTTCATATACTTTGTTCTCTAGCTAGATGTCATAAACCCTTCCTAAATTCTTCAAACTTTTCCAGTATGTTTCTCCCATACTCCCTGTACTGGCTGGTTTTGTGTGTTAGCGTGACCCAGGCCGAGCTTCTGCTTCCTGACCTGCTTGAGTTCCAGTCCTGACTTCCTTTGGTGATGAACAGCTGTGTGGAAGTATAAGCTGAATAAACCCTTTCCTCTCCAACTTGCTTCTTGGTCATGATATTTGTGCAGGAATAGAAACCCTGACTAAGACACTCCCCTAACCCACCTTTTTTATTCAGTACTAGTCTTTAACTACATTAACCTAAAGTATTTCACATATAATAAGCAAGTGTTGTACCACCTAGCTACTTCCTCAGCCCTCTTTTTGTATTTGACTTTGAGACAATTTCTCAGGATAGTCTTAACGTCACTCCAGCATGGGCAGGCCTTGATTTTGCACTGCCTCTGAAGGAGCTAGGATGACATGGTGATAACACAAGACCCAAATTGTTCACCCATTTATTGAAATGCATTGATTGACTTTTGAAATTTAGATTTTCACAGTTTCATAGATATATGCATTGTTCCATGTTCAAAGCCCTGCTTATTATACTCTCTTGAACCCTCCCCCACCCACCATTTCCTTCTTCCCAGTTACCCTTCCTACTTGCATGTTTCATCCTTATTGTTTTACACTTAATTAACTTATTTTATCATATGAATGGTTTGCCTCCATGTGTGTATGTTTAATTCATGTTTGCTTAGTGCCTGTGAAGGTCAAAAGGTCAGATGGAATTCCTTGAAACTGGAGTTTTGAATAGTTAGTTGTAAGCCATCATTTGAGTGTTGGTTAACCTGTGTCCCCTGCAAGAGCAGCAAATTCTCTTTCTTCAAAGACTTAAAGTTCCTGTCATACAGATCTTTCACTTGTTTGGTCAGAGTCACACCAAGATACTTTTTATTGTTTGTGGCTATTATGAAGGGTGTCATTTCCCTAATTTCTTTCTCAGCCTGTTTATCCTTTGAGTATAGGAAGGCTACTGATTTGCTTGAGTTGATTTGATATCCAGCCACTTTGCTGAAGTTGTTTATCAACTGTAGAAGTTCTCTGGTGGAGTTTTTTGGGTCACTTAAGTATACTATCATATCATCTGCAAGTAGTGATAGTTTGACTTCTTCCTTTCCAATTTTCTATCCCTTTGACCTCTGTAAGTTGTCTAATTGCTCTAGCTAGAACTTCAAGTACTATATTGAATAAATATAGAGAGGGAGCGCAGCCTTGTCTAGTCACGGATTTTAGTGGGATTGCTTTAAGTTTCTCTCCATTTAATATGATGTTGGCTACTGGTTTGCTGTATATTGCTTTTATTATGTTTAGGTATGGGCTTTGAATTCCTGTTCTTTCCAAGACCTTTAACATGAAAGGATGCTGCATTTTGTCAAATGCCTTTTCAGCATCTAATGAAATGACCATGTGTTTTTTTTTCCTTTGAGTTTGTTTATGTAGTAGATTACATTGACGGATTTCCATATATTGAACCATCCCTGCATCCCTAGGATGAAGCTTACTTAATTATGGTGAATGATCATTTCGATGTGTTCTTGGATTTGATTGGCAAGAATTTTATTGAGTATTTTTGCATTGATATTCATAAGGGAAATTGGTCCAAAGTTCTCTTTTTTGGTTGGATCTTTGTGTGGTTTTGGTATCAGCGAATTTGTGGGTTCATAGAGCACCTTGGGTAATGTTTCTTCTGTTTCTATTTTGTGGACTAGTTTGAAGAGTATTGGTATTATGTCTCCTTTGAAGGTCTGATAGAATTCTGTACTAAAACCATCTGGTCCCGTGTTGTTGGTTTTTTTGTTGTTGTTGTTTTGGTTTGGTTTGGAGACTGTCAATGACCACTTCTATATCTTTAAGGGTTATAGGACCATTTAGATGGTCTATCTGATCCTGATTAAACTTTGGTAGTTGGTATCTGTCTAGAAAATTTCCCATTTCGTCCAGAATTTCCAGTTTTGTTTAGTATAGGCTTTTGTAGTAGGATTTGATAGTTTTTTGAATTTCCCTAGTTTCTGTTGTTATTTTTCCCTTTTCCTTTCTGATTTTGTTAATTTGGATACTGTTTCTGTCCCCTCTGGTTCGTCTGGCTAAAGGTTTATCTATCTTGTTGATTTTCTCAAAGAACCAACTCCTGGTTTGGTTGATTCTTTGTATAGATCTTTTCTTTCTACTTGGTTGATTTCAGCCCTGATTTTGATGATTTCCTGCCTTCTACTCCTCTTGGGTGTATTAGTTTCTTTTTGTTTCAAAGCTTTCAGGTGTGCTGTAAAGCTGCTAGTGTCTGCTCTCTCCAGCTTCTTTTTGGAGGCACTCAGAGCTATGAGTTTTCCTCTTAGGACTGCTTTCATTGTGTCTCCTAAAATTTGGGTATATTGTGCCTTCATTTTCATTAAATTCTAAAAAAGGTTTTGATTTCTTTCCTTATTTCATCCTTGACCAAGGTATTATTGAGTAGAGCATTGTTCAGCTTCCATGTATATGTGGGCTTTCTGTTGTTTTGTTGCTGTTGAAGAACCACCTTTATTCCATAGTGATCTGATAGGAGGCATGGAATTATTTCGATCTTCTTATATCTGTTGAGGTCTGTTTTTGTGACCAATGTTGGAGAAGGTACCATGAGATGCAGAAAAGAAGGTATTCTTTTGATTTAGGATGAAATGTTCTATAGATATCTATTAAATCCAGTTGGTCCAAATCTTGTTAGTTTTACTGTGTCTCTGTTTAGTTTGTGTTTCCCTGATCTGTCCATTGAAGAGAGTGGGGTGTTTAAGTCACCCACAATTATTGTTTGGGGTGTGATGTGTGCTTTAAGCTTTAATAAAGTTTCCTTTATGAATGAGGTTGCCCTCGTATTTGGGGTATCGATGTTCAAAATTGAGAGTTCTTCCTGGTGGATTTTTCCTTTGCTGAGTATAACGTGTCCTTCTGTATCTTTTTTGATGACTTTTGGTTGAAAGTCTATTTTATGGATATTAAAATGGCTACTCCAGCTTGCTTCCTGGGACTATTTGCTTGGAAAATTGTTTTCTAGCCGTTTACTCTGAGGTCCTGATTGTCTTTGACACTGAGATGCATTTCCTGTATGCAGCAAAATGGTGGGTCTTGTTTACAAATCCAGTCTGTTAGTCTATGTCTTTTATTGGGGAATTGAGTTCACTGATGTTAAGAGATATTAAGGAATAGTTATTGTTGTTTCCTGCTACTTTGATGTAACTTTTGTTTGTGTGGTTAACTTCTTTTGAGTTTGCTGAAAGATTACTTTCTTGCTTTTTCTTGTGTGTAGTTTCGCTCCTTTTGTTGGTGTTTTCTATTCATTATCCTTTGAAGGTCTGGATTTGTGGAAAGATACTGTATAAATTTGTTTTTGTTATGAAATACCTTGGTTTCTCCATCTATGGTAATTGAGAGATTTGCTGGTTATAGCAGTCTGGGTTGGCATCTGTGTTCCCTTAGAGTCTGCATGACATCTTCCCAGGCTCTTCTGGTTTTCATAGTCTCTGGTGAGAAATCCGGTGTAATTCTGATTGGTCTACCTTTATATGTTACTTGACCTTTTTCCCTTACTGCTTTTAATATTCTTTCTTTTTTAGTACAATTGGTGTTTTAATTATTATGTGACCTGAGGAATTTCTTTTCTGGTCAAATCTATTTGGAGTTCTGTAGGCTTCTTTTATGCTCATGGGCATCTCTTTAGGTTAGGGAAGTTTTATATAGTTTTGTTGAAGACAATTACTGGCTGTTTAAGTTGGAAATCTTCACTCTCCTCTATACCTATAATCCTTAGGTTTGGTCTCATTTTGTCCTGGATTTCTTGGATGTTTAGGGTCAGGAGCTTTTTGGGTTTTTCATTTTCTTTGACTGTTGTATCAATACTTTCTATGGTATCTTCTGCATCTGAGATTCTCTCTTCTATCTCTTGTATTCTGCTGTGGATCCTTGGATCCATGACTCCTGACTTCTTTCCTAGGTTTTCTATGTCTTGAGTTGTCTCCCTTTGTGATTTCGTTATTGTTTCTACTTCCTTCTTTAGATCCTGATGGCTTTGTTTAATTCCTTCATCTGTTTTGTTGTGTTTTCCCTTAGTTCTTCAAGGGCTTCTCCCTGTTTACTTGTGTTTTCCTGTATTTCTCTATGAGATTTATTTATTTATGTCCTTCTTGAAGCCCTCCATGCATCATGACTTGTGATTTTAAATCCAAATCTTACTTTCCTGGTATGTTGGGGTGACCAGGACTTGCTGTTGTGGGAAGAATTGGGTTCAGATGGTGCCATATTGCCTTGATTTCTGTTAGCAATGTTTCTACATTTGTCTTTTGCCATCTGGTTATCTCTGGTGTTAGTTGGTCTTGCTGGCACTGGCTGGTGCTTGCCCCTCCTGTGTGCCTGCCTGCCTCTCTCAGCAACCCTGGGTGACCTGCTTTCCCCTGGCACAAGTTGCTGTGGTGCTGCCGAGTTCCTGGGTGCAGGTGGAGTCCTGGTGGGTTATGTCCCAAGTGATCCTCTATTCTGGTGATCCCTGCCTGCCAAGCTGTTACACAGGAGCAAAGATGGTGGCTGAGACCCACTCTCTTGTAGTTGTAATTGGGTATGTACCTCTGTGGCCCTGATCAACTCTGGATGCAGGCTATGCTGGCTGTCTCCTCAGTGCCTGTGGGTTTATAGCTGGCTTCCTGAGCCACCTGTGGTCATCTTTCTAGCTCCCATGTCTTTATGTATGTACAGGGGAGTTGTCCTATTGCATTTAAGTAAGAGTTTCCTTCATGACCATGGGTAGGGAGGTTATTTACTTGAACAGAACAATGTATCCGCGGTTACATCATTGTGTAATATAACTCCTCTTTCTCAATTTTAAACTGCCAAAATCCTTTCTGGGAGAGATGGGTATCTCATGACCTCGCCCCCATCCACAATGGATTGTTACTGAAATTTATTTTTATCAGATATGTAAATCATAAAAATTGTACATTTTAATATTGTGCCACAGTTTTCTGAAATGTATTTCTTTTACATGTTTAAAATATTTTTCATTTTTATTCTATTTTTTTTGTTTACATTCCAAAGGCTTTCCCCTTTCCCAGTTCCCCCCCACCATACATCCCATAAGTCCTCTCCTCACAACTATTCCCCAATCACCCCCCTCCATTTCTCTGTTCTGGTACTCTCCTACAAAACTGGATCTAATCTTTTCAGGCCCAGGGTCCTCTCCTTTCTTCTTCTTGGGAATCATTTGACTTGCTAATTGTGCCTTGATTATTTAGGGCTCTGGGCTCATTAATATCCACTTATCACTGATTGCATTTCATGTGTATTCTTTTGTGATTGGGTTAACTCGCTTAGGATGATATTTTCCAGATCTAACCATTTGCCTACAAATTGCATGAATTCGTTATTTTTAATTGCTGAGTAGTATTCCTGTGTGTGTGTGTGTGTGTGTGTGTGTGTGTGTGTGTGTATCATATTTTCTGTATCCATTCCTCCTTTGAAGGATATCTGGGCTCCTTCCAACTTCTGGCTATTATAAACAAGGCTGCTATGAACATAGTGGAGCATGTGTCTTTATTGTATGCAGGGGAATCCTCTGGGTATATGCCCAGGAGTGGTATGCCAGGGTCCTCTGGAAGTAACATGCCCAATTTTCTGAGGAACCGCCAGACTGATTTCCAGAGTGGTTGTACCATCTTGCAATCCATAAAATTGTATTATATAGTACCATATAATGATTCAATACATGTATGTGTTTTGCAATATTTATGCTAAATTAAACCTATCTCCTCAAGTATCTATCAGGTTTCTAATATACTTCAGTGCCTCTATTAGGATCTTCACATTAGAATATTGAGATTGGAGAAGTCTAAAGCAAATTTCAGGGACACTATGTATTTTCAGGACTGATAGATCGAAGGGAAAGTATGGAGTAAAATAGGGTTTTGAATTTCCAGGAAATAGAATAAGTCAGGGAAATTAGCCCATGTGTTATAGTGTTACAGAAATTCAGATTCAGATTCTACAGATCATTACTTACATGCTGTATGCTATTAGGGAAACCCCCTTTTTGTGTCTATCATTTTTATTAAAATAGATCAATTTCTCATATAATATATCCTGATTATAGTTTTCCCTCCTTCCATTCCCCCCAGTTCTTTCCTATCTCCATCTTCTCTCCAGATCCATTCTCTCTCTCTCTCTCTCTCTCTCTCTCTCTCTCTCTCTCTCTCTCTCTCCCCTCTCTCTCTCTCTGAATAGATTTCTAAGAGATAACAACCAAACATATAATAAAGTGAACCAAAAATTTATAAAATACAATAAGATGAAGCAAAAATTTTTGTACTGAAGTTGGGCACAACAACCCAATAGAAAGAGACTACTTTATTAGTCTGTGAAGTAGTGGTTTACTTCATGGTTAATAAATCTTAAATGAATAAAATGTGCTCAATAGATAGTAGCTTCTGTAATTCTTACTTCCCTGGGAGTTCATTTTAAATAAAATACAGTGTTGGGTTAAACTTTTGACACTTCCTGTAGTTACCCCTTTGCCATGAAATCAGGGACTGGCCTTCTAGTAGCACAAACATTGACTCCTTTGAAGAAGTTAAATGTCCTTGTCTTGTACCAGAGCTTACAGATCAACACTTAAATAAGAAAATTACATAATTTTGTCATTTCTTAGAGGAAACGTAAACTAGCTGATAGTCTATCTTCTTTGTAAACACAGAAAAATTTAATGGCAGGCTGGGAAGAAAATGATCTATCTACTCTTGGAACAGGCAAATCTTTCTCTTCCCCTCATTAGCATTAGTCTTCCTTTCTGATAAGAATATTCATGTACTCTTTTTCCCTTTTGTTTTTACTTCTTTAGATTCTCCTAACTGTAGATGCTTTGAATTTATAGTTTCTATTTTATTTTATTTTGGTTGGACAATTTCATATATGTGTACTCTATTTGTATCAACCCCCTTCTCCCTCCAACCCTTTCCATAAAATTCCCTGTTGACTGTTCTAAACCTGGTGGAACCTAGGAGAATGGTGCCTAAAAATGAGGTGGACTAAGTCTCATGCAATAGCCAACTACAGTCAGAGCAGCAGACCATTTATACCCTGAGGGTTAAGAAAGGTCGCACAAGTAAAGTTCTCATGAGTTCAAGCTGTATATAATCAGAAGGGCAAGCCATATGTGGCAAACATGATTTCCAAAGAGGCATATAAACAAATAACAATAGCCAGTTGTAATGAATAATCTAAAGCAAACTCACTCCTATCTGTTACACCTGGGCAGGGAACAAAAGCACATTCCAAGAACAATTCTGCGTTTCTGAAGAAACTGGGGTCACAAGACTCTAGTCTTGTTTTCTTGGTTAAACAAACCCTCAGAATTCTCCTAATGGCTCCATTCTTGAACTGTGTTCTGACAGCACCCCGCGCTCTCAAATTCATGGGTTCTTTTTCTTTAGTTATCATTAACATACACACACATACATATACACACACACAGAGTATATAGATACAACCTGCTTGAGTCCATTTAGTGTTGCTCATATGTATATGTTTGTTTTTAGGGTTGACCAAGTTGTGTTGGATAACAAAATATGGGTTTTATCCTGGGGAATGCTGATTCAACCTCTCTTAGTAGTCATTAATTTCCTACAGCACTTCATCTAAGGACTAGTGGTGAGGCTCTGATGTTCATCCATGTTGGAATGTCAACTGGTGCTCATTTTTTGGATCTTATTTGGGAAGTCATACTGTCGAGATTTCATGGGTGCAGCTTCTCTGTATCATTTATATATATAATCATATATGATATGATACATATATGATACAATATATGTATATATTATAATATTATATATCATATATATGATATATGTATGTATGTATATATACATATATATGTGTGTGTATATATATATGTATGTATATATATATATATATATATATATATGCTACAATCTTGCAGTAGATGTTCTGGTTTTCTGGTCCTTTGGCTCTTAGAATCTTTCTGTTCCTTCTTCCAAAATGTTCCCTGAGCCTTATGTGTAGGAGTTATGTTGTAGATGTAGCCATTGGGGTTGGGCACCTTGCAGTCAGTTCATTCTCTGTATTTTGACTAGTTAGGACTCTCTGTTAAATTGTATGCTGCTAAAAGAAAGATTTGGCAATGTATGAGAGCTATAGTTATCTCTGGTTATGAGGATAGTATTTAGAATGAAGTTAGGAATTATTCTGATCTAGTAAACTGTTGGTAGTAGAATCTCTTCTAGTGTTCATGACCTTAGCAGCCATAAGTAGTTGGGTAGGTTTCCAGTAGTATCAGGAGTAATTTGCCTGCTATTTGGCCTGGCTTAAATACAATTAGACTATTATTGGTTAGTGCCAAGATACAGGTGTCATAATTATACCTTTCAGAGATAGCTTGACATGTTTGTCATTGTTGAGATTTGTAGCTTTTCATAAAAATTTATAATTTCTTTCTATTACTACATGTTGCCTGGACATTTTATCTTTTATGGTTTATAGAACAATGTATTCTTCTGTAGCTCAGGCTGACGTGATCCCCTGAGTGCTGGGATTACAGGCTTATACCACATTGCCTGTATCATTTCACATTTTTATTCATGAACAAACTAAAATGGTGATGCCATTGTTTTGCCCATTCCATCAACAGATACTTATTGATGATCTACTAAAAGGTGGGCCACAGAAGTTTTCAAAGTACAGAACTTTCTGGCTTCTGGGGACCTTACTTCTAGTGGGGGAAGAAAAGAATAAATTAAAAATGTAAAGCCTCTTCTCTCCATTCTGTCATCAATTAAACACACATGCACACACACACACACACACACACACACACACACACACACACACATACAAACACACACACACTGGCGGTAATTTTGTGTAACATTGCATGACCTTGTCTTTTTAAAGGTAGTGGTATCAACCAACAGAATCAGAATTGGGAAGCTGGGAGATTGTAAGTGCTATATCGTGTTTGGTTTCAGACCCCAGGACAAGAGATTAAGGTGCATATTTTCATATCAAGACAGACTTCGCCTCCAGGTTCTCCCAGTAGCCCTCAGTCCGAACCTGGCATATCCTGCCCCCAAGCCCCAGAGGACATTTTTGTTCTCTCTCCCTCTCTCTCCTTCTCTCTCTCCTCTCTGCGAGCATGTTCTTCCTTTCTCTCTTCCCTGGTGTCAGTGACCTAGCCTGCCCTACACCAGCTTCCCAATAAATCTGCCTTTAATATAATCTGATCTGTCTTGGATTGGCTCATTGCACCAACAGAGAAATAACCAATCATACAGTAAATTAAGGCCAAGTAAGGCTATAGTAAGGAAAGATGGGAAAGGTTAGGTGGAATGGTTAAAGACAATGTCTTTGAAAGGATCTGAACTGAAGCAAAGGAATACATCATTGCGTTATCTGGAAGAAGAATGTCCACAGACAGGACCATTGGGGAGGCCTTAAAGCTAAATGGAGCTTGAAATATTGAAGGAACCACAGAATCCAGTGTGGATGAAAGGCCACAGGAAACACAGGAATATTCAGAAGTGAGCTTATCAGAGATAAGTAAACACCCACTTTAGTGAGCATCCTTGCTGCTCTGAGGATACCATCTTTGGTTGGTGATGAGCCGAGATGCATACCTGAAAAACATTTCAAGACAAAGCAGAGCAGTGGGGAAAAGAATTACCCATATTGGGCATACCTTGATTTTTATAATTTGGACCCAATCTATTGAGCTATGCCTACAGCTACCACATACATAACCACAAATCTAGTCATGTTGTTTCTCTGCTTAAATCTAGCAAAACAAAAGAGTTATGAGGGCCTTCTGGAAGGTTTAAATAAATGTAAATTGGAGAAATACTTCTCACTGAAAATCATACAGGTAAGCAAAAGTTACATGTTAATAGAATTCATGGGATGGGCAAAGAGGAAAGAAGAGGTATTTCATACTAACTTGTTTATGTAAATGTCAACCACCCACATGCCTGACACACAAGGAATAGAAGATAAACTAGATCATATTATTAGTCTTCAGGAGCTGTCTTCTCTTTTGAAACAGGCTTTCTTACTGGCTGGGAGTTCAACAAATAGAATAGACTGCACTCACTGACCAGTAATCCCCAGGAACTTCTTGCCTTTATCTCCTCAGCCCTGGAATTACAAACAGAGGTCTAATATCATGAAGGCTTTACTCCAAATCATGTAAGTTATTTATAATAGAAACTGGGTTTTCTTTTCTTTTTTCTTTTTTTTCCCCCTTATTTTTTTAATTTTGATTTTGTTTTTTGGGAAATTGTTTCTCTGTGTGGCCCTGGTTTTCCCAAATTTGCTTTGTAGACCAGGCTGACCTCCAATTCAGAGATCTACTTGCCTCTGCCTGTGAGTGCTGGGATTAAAGGTGTGTGCCACCACTGCCTGGCTACAAAGAAACGGTTTTCTATCTGAAACCCATAGTTCATTTTAACATCTAAGAATTCAGTAACACTCTCTATACCTGCCTTCTTGTCCTTGTCACTGACACAAAGGAGGTCCACAGGAGCATTTCCTTAACCACTTGGTTTCTTCATTCACTATCTCCCCAAATGTTATTTTCTTTGTCATCCCCACTCTCAGGATAATAGAAAGGCCTGTACCCTCCTCTTAGGCATTTGACCTAATACTGGGAGGAAAGAAACAGCTTATTGTCAAGATACCCGAGAAAGACTTTTCCTCTATGGCTCAGAAAAGAAATCAAACCTGTTGTCATGGTTCCTTCAGCTTTCTAGACTTAATGATCCTGGTCTATACTCAGAGCACTTAAAATAGATTGATTTTCTAGGCAGTTTAGATAAGGAGTTTATTTTCAAGGAGTTTATTGATAGACTACAATGCAGATTTTGTTTTTACTTTCTTCCTTCTCTTCCTGTTTTTCCAAGCATACATATTTTCAGAATTCATGCTGCCAAACTTGGCAGAAACACAGGAAACAGGAATGATGAACGAAGAATAAATGGAAGAGGATGGAGTGTTCCAAAGGCAGTAATAAATTTAAAAGCCAGAATGCCCTACACATTTTCTGCACTAGTGTGGTATGGCTACTTCTGCTAGGCTTAACTTGATGGCAATCTCTGTCACATAATGGCTGATGTCATGCTAAGAAAAGTCACACCATATGGGGCAGCATATGCAATTACACTTGACTTTAAGCTTTTCAATAGTCAAAGCAAAGGGGAAAAACAAGGCCAGAATAATATACCATATCCACAAAATTGTGACAAATAAGTTGCTTAGATTTATAGCTTTTCTTCTTCATTGTCTTTCTTTTCCTCCTTCTCTTCTTCCACCACCACCACCACTAATAATAATAATGATAATAATAATAATACAATTATTATTATCATTATTATTATTATTATTATTATTATGAGGGAAACTTGTTTCATAGGCCATTGAAAGAAGACATTGGACTCTCTCTTCTCCCAGACCAACTTCCTCAGTCTCATATAGCACTGCAAGAGATTACCAGATGTGGCCACCCATCACCCCTACCCACATCTCCTCTGTATCCTATAGACCACCCCCTTCTAACCTCCTTTCCCACATTGTCCCCTCTGCACCCCAGCTTCAAACACCATCAGGTATTCACTGTGAACACACCAGATGAGCAAGTCAGCAAAAAAGGGATAACACAGTCATCACACTTATTAAAAGTCCAGAAATGAAACAGAAACCAACAAACATAACACCCACCCAACAAACACTAACCCACATAACAGCACCTAGAATTACAATCATCACAAACCATTAGTTAAACTCCAGCTTAAGAATACAATTAATAACAGCCTGGTCAATATGTTTCCAATAAAGCCCAACTCTCTTACCATAGTAGCCCTGGTATTCCAACAAAGCTGGAGCACAAGAAAGAGACTTTAAAATCAACTATATAGATAATAGAGGTCTTTTTTTTTTTTTTTTTTTTTGTAGTGAAAAGGATGGACAGACTTTATTACTGAATGATATGAAATACTCTCAAAGGGTGAATGTGGGCAATGGCTATCTTTATGTAAGATGTGTACTAGTTTCTATTGTCTCTGAAAACAACGGCTTTCTTTTTTTTTTTTTTTTTTTTTTTTTTTTTTTTAGTTATTTTTATTTTCTATATTCTATGTTTACATTTCAAAGGCTTTCCCCTTTCCCAGTTCCCACCCACCATAGTTCCCATAGTTCTTCTCCCCCCCAACTATTCCCCAATCATTCCCCCTCCCCCCTCGGTTTCTTTACTAAACTGGATGCAATCTTTACATGCTCAGGGTCCTCTCCTTTCTTCTTCTTGGGAATCATTTGACTTGCTATTTGTGTCTTGAGTATTTAGTGCTTCTGGGCTCATTAATATCCACTTATCAGTGATTGCATTTCATGTGCATTCTTTTGTGATTGGGTTAGCTCACTCAGGATGATATTTTCCAGGTCTAACCATTTACCTACAAATTGCATGAATTCATTATTTTTAATTGCTGAGTAGTATTCCATTGTATAAATATACCACATTTTCTGTATCCATTCCTCCTTTGAGGGATATTTGGGCTCCTTCCAATTTCTGGCTATTATAAACAAGGCTGCTATAAACATAGTGGAGCATGTGTCTTTATTGCATGTAGGGGAATCCTCTGGGTATATGCCCAGGAGTGGTATGGCAGGGTCCTCTGGAAGTGACATGCCCAATTTTCTGAGGAACCGCCAAACTGATTTCCAGAGTGGTTTTACCATTTTGCAATCCCACCAACAGTGGAGGAGTGTTCCTCTTTCTCCACATCCTCGCCAGCACTTGTTGTCTCTTGAGTTTTTAATCTTAGCCATTCTGACTGGTGTGAGGTGGAATCTCAGGGTTGTTTTGATTTGCATTTCCCTGATGACTAATGATGTTGAACATCTCTTAAGGTGTTTCTCGGCCATCCGAATTTCTTCTGGTGAAAATTCTTTGTTTAGCTCTGTGCCCCATTTTTTGATAGGGTTATTTGTTTCTTTGCGGTCTAACTTCTTGAGTTCTTTGTATATATTGGATATTAGCCCTCTGTCAGATGTGGGGTTGGTAAAGATCTTTTCCCACTTTGTTGGTTGCCGTTCTGTCCTTCGGACAGTGTCCTTTGCTTTGCAGAAACTTTGTAATTTTATGAGGTCCCATTTGTCGATTCTTGATCTTAGTGCGTACGCTATTGGTGTTCTGTTCAGGAACTTTTCCCCTGTGCCCAAGTCCTCCAGGGTCTTCCCAAGTTTCTTTTCTAATAGTTTCAGTGTGTCTGGTTTTATGTGGAGGTCCTTGATCCACTTGGAGTTGATCTTAGAGCAAAGAGATAAGAGTGGGTCAATTCGCATTCTTCTGCATGTTGACCTCCAGTTGAACCAGCACCATTTGTTGAAAAGGCTATCTTTATTCCATCGGATGGTTGTGGCTCCTTTATCAAAGATCAAGTGACCATAAGTCTGTGGGTTAATTTCAGGGTCTTCAATCCTGTTCCATTGATCTGTTTGCCTGTTGCTATACCAATACCATGCAGTTTTTAACACAATTGCTCTGTAGTACTGCTTGAAGTCAGGGATATTGATTCCCCCAGAAGTCCTTTTATTGTTGAGAATAGTTTTAGCTATCCTGGGTTTTTTGTTGCTCCAGATGAATTTGAGAATTGCTCTTTCTAGATCTATGAAGAATTGAGTTGGGATTTTGATGGGGATTGCATTGAATCTGTATATTGCTTTTGGCAAGATGGCCATTTTTACTATATTGATCCTGCCAATCCAGGAGCAAGAAATATTTTTCCATCTTCTGAGGTCTTCTTCGATTTCTTTCTTCAGGGACTTGAAGTTCCTGTTGTACAGATCTTTCGCTTGTTTGGTTAGAGTTACGCCAAGATACTTTATGTTGTTTGTGGCTATTGTGAAGGGTGTTATTTCCCTAATTTCTTTCTCTGCCTGCTTGTCCTTTGAGTACAAGAAGGCCACTGACTTGCTTGAGTTAATTTTATAACCTGCCACTTTGCTGAAGTTGTTTATCAGCTGTAGAAGTTCTCTGGTGGAGTTTTTTGGGTCGCTTAGGTAAACTATCATATCGTCTGCAAATAATGATAGTTTCACTTCTTCCTTTCCAATTTGTATCCCTTTGACTTCCTTATGTTGTCTAATTGCTCTTGCTAGAACTTCAAGTACTATATTGAAAAGATATGGAGAGAGAGGGCAGCCTTGTCTAGTCCCTGATTTTAGTGGGAATGCTTCAAGTTTCTCTCCATTTATTTTGATGTTGGCTACTGGTTTGCTGTAGATTGCTTTTACTATGTTTAGGTATGGGCCTTGAATTCCTGCTCTTTCCAAGACTTTTAGCATGAAAGGATGCTGAATTTTGTCGAATGCTTTTTCAGCATCTAATGAGATGACCATGTGGTTTTTTTCTTTCAGTTTGTTTATGTAGTGGATTACATTGATGGATTTCCGTATATTGAACCATCCCTGCATCCCTGGGATGAAGCCTACTTGATCATGGTGGATGATCGTTTTGATGTGCTCTTGGATTCGGTTAGCAAGAATTTTATTTAGTATTTTTGCATCTATATTCATCAGAGAAATTGGCCTGAAGTTCTCTTTCTTTGTTGGATCTTTTTGTGGTTTAGGTATTAGCGTAATTGTGGCTTCGAAGAATGAGTTGGGCAGTGTCCCTTCTGTCTCTATTTTGTGGAATAGTTTGGAGAGTATTGGTGTTAAGTCTTCTTTGAAGGTCTGGTAGAATTCTGCACTAAAACCATCTGGTCCCGTACTTTTTTTGGTTGGGAGGCTTTCTATAACCCCTTCTATTTCTTTAGGGGTTATGGGACTATTTAGCTGGTCTACTTGATGCTGATTTAATTTTGGTATTTGATATCTGTCTAGGAAATCGTCCATTTCCTCCAGATTCTCCAGTTGTTTTGAGTATAGACCTTTGTAGTAGGATCTGATGATCTTTTGAATTTCCTCAGTTTCTGTTGTTATGTCTCCCTTTTCATTTCTAATTTTGTTAATTTGTATACTGTCTCTGTGTCCTTTGGTTAGTCTGGCTAAGGGTTTATCTATCTTGTTGATTTTCTCAAAGAACCAGCTCCTGGTCTTGTTGATTCTTTGTATGGTTCTCTTTGTTTCTATTTGATTGATTTCAGCCCTGAGTTTGATGATTTCTTGTCTTCTACTCCTCCTGGGTGAATTTACTTGTTTTTCTTCCAGGGCTTTAAGGTGTGCCATTAAGCTGCTAGTGTATGCTCTCTCCAGTTTCTTTTTGGATGCACTTAGAGCTATGAGTTTTCCTCTTAGCACTGCTTTCATTGTGTCCCATAGATTTGGGTAGGTTGTACCTTCATTTTCATTGAATTCTAAAAAGTCTTTGATTTCTTTTTTTATTTCTTCCTTGACCAAGGTGTCATTGAGTAGAGTATTGTTCAGTTTCCATGTGTATGTGGGCTTTCTGTTGTTTTTGTTGCTATTGAAGACCACTCTTACTCCATGGTGATCTGATAAGAGGCATGGGATTAGCTCGATCTTCTTGTATTTGTTGACATCTGTCTTGTGACCGATTATATGGTCTATTTTGGAGAAGGTACCATGTGGTGCTGAGAAAAAGGTATATTCTTTAGCTTTAGGATGAAATGTTCTATATATATCTGTTAAATCCAATTGGTCCAGAGTTTCAATTAGTTTCACTGTGTCCCTGTTTAGTTTCTGCTTTCCTGATCGGTCCATTGAGGAGAGTGGGGTGTTGAAGTCACCCACAATTATTGTGTTAGGTGTAATGTGTGCTTTAAGCTTTAGTAAGGTTTCTTTTACGAAGGAGGGTGCCCTTGCATTTGGAGCATAGATGTTCAGTATTGAGAGCTCTTCCTGGTGGATTTTCCCTTTGGCCAGCAAGAAGTGACCTTCTGAGTCTCTTTGGATGATTTTAGGTTGAAAGTCAATTTTATCTGATATTAGAATGGCTACTCCAGCTTGTTTCCTGAGACCATTTGCTTGTAAAATTGTCCTCCAGCCTTTTACTCTAAGGTAGTGTTTGTCTTTAACACTGAGATGTGTTTCCTGTATGCAGCAAAATGTAGGGTCCTGTTTCCGTATCCAGTCTGTTAATCTATGTCTTTTTATTGGGGAATTGAGTCCATTGACGTTAAGAGATATTAAGGAATAGTAATTATTACCTCCAGACATTTTTGAAATTATATTTATTTATCTTATTTATTTTTTATATTCGAGAGGTTATCTTCTTTTGGGTTTGATGAGAGGAGGTTTCTATCTTGCTTCTTCCCGGGTGTAGTTTCCGTCCTTGTCTTGGTGTTTTCCCCCTATTATCCTTTGTAGGGCTGGATTTGTGGAGAGATATCTTGCAAATTTGGTTTTGTCATGGAATACCTTGATGTCTCCATCAATGGCAATTGAGAGTTTTGCTGGGTAAAGTAGTTTTGGCTGAAGTTTGTGTTCTCTTAGAGTTTGCATGATATCTGCCCAGGATCTTCTAGCTTTCATGGTCTCAGGTGAGAAGTCTGGTGTTATTCTGATAGGTTTTCCTTTATATGTTACTTGGCCTTTTTCTCTTGCTGCCTTTAGTATTCTTTCTTTGTTTATTACATTTGCAGTTTTGATTATTATGTGACGGGATGTATTTCTGTTCTGGTCCAGTCTGTTTGGGGTTCTATAGGCTTCTTGTATATTCATGGGCATCTCTCTCCTTAGGTTGGGGAAGTTTTCTTCCATAATTTTATAGAAGATATTAGCTGGCCCTTTAACTTGTAAATCTTCACTCTCGTCTATACCTATAATCCTTAGGTTTGGTCTTCTCATAGTGTCTTGGATTTCCTGGATGTTTTGGGTTACCACCTTTTTGCATTTAGTATTTTCTTTGACTGTTGAATCAATGGTTCCTATGTTATCTTCGGCTTCTGAGATTCTGTCTTCTATCTCTTGTATTCTATTGTTGATACTTGCGTCTATGGCCCCTGATTTCTTCCCCAGGTTTTCTATCTCCAATGTTGTCTCCCTCTGTGATTTCTTAGTTGTTTCTACTTCTGTTTTTAGTATCTGGATGGATGTGCTCAGATCTTTCGCTTGCTTGATTGTGTTTTCATGTATTTCTTTAATAGATTTTTGTGCTTCCTCTTTCATAGCTTCTACTTGTTGGCCCACGTTCTTCTGTAGTTCTTTAAGTGACTTTTGTCTTTCTTCCTTATTGTCTTCTTCTCTTTGATCCATCTTCTCCTGCATTTCTTGAAGTGATTTTTGTATTTGCCTCGTAAAGGCTTCTAACTTTTGATCCATTTTCTCCTCTATTTCTTTATGAGATTTTTCTATGTGTTCAGCTACCAGCATCCTGACCAGTGATTTTATATCCAAGTCTTGTTTTTCTGGTGTTTTAGGGTATCCAGGGATTCCTGTTGTTGGAGAACTGGGTTCAGATGCTGTCATGTTGCCTTGATTTTTGTTAGTAACGTTCCTTCGTTTTCCTTTTGCCATCTGGTTATTTCTGGTTTTAGTTGGCCTTGTTGTCAGTGGCTGGTGTTTGAATCTCCTGTGAGGCTGGGCTCACCTGTTGTTTCTCTATTGGTGAATATGTGTGACTGCTGCTTTAAGGGATCATAAGCTGGCTGCCACCCATGCGATTGTAGCCCCTGTTGGAGTCTGTCTACCTGGGCTTCTCCAGCTGTGTCCTGGTTGCAAGGAACTCCGAGAGCCTAGCAGATCCCCCGTGAGGGTAGCCCTGGAAGGGGTGTTTACCTGGGCCTTTCCAGCTGTGTCCTGGTTGCAATATGGAGGCCTGCCGCTACACTGCTGGTCTAGGGGCCGGCGAGCTGGTTGCAGAACGCAGCTTAGGTGCTCACCCGAGGGCGGGGATGTCCCACAGATCCTGGGTCTTTCCAGCTGTGTCCTGGTTGCAATATGGAGGCCCGCCGCTACACCGCTGGTCCAGGGGCCTGTGAGCTGGTTGCAGAAGCAGCCTTGGTGCTCACCAGAGGGCTCGGGGATGTCCCACAGAGCCTAGGCGGGACTCCGCCTGCTTGGCTCCGAGACCCTAGCAGATACCCCCGTGAGTGTAGCCCTGGAAGGGGTGTTTACCTGGGCCTTTCCAGCTGTGTCCTGGTTGCAATATGGAGGCCCGCCGCTACACCGCTGGTCTAGGGGCTGGCGAGCTGGTTGCAGAACGCAGCTTAGGTGCTCACCTGAGGGCGGGGATGTCCCACAGATCCTGGGCCTTTTCAGCTGTGTCCTGGTTGCAATATGAGGGCCCGCCGCTACACCGCTGGTCCAGGGGCCGGCGAGCTGGTTGCAGAAGCAGCCTTGGTGCTCACCAGAGGGCTCGGGGATGTCCCACAGAGCCTAGGCGGGCGATAATAGAGGTCTTAAAAGAAGAAATTAATATATCCATTAAAGGAGCCAAGAAAACACAAAACAGCAGTTAAAGGAAACAAATAAAATTGTTCAAGACCTGAATGGAAATAGAAATAATGAAGAAAACACAAACTGAGGGAATTATAGAAATGAAAAATTTAAGAATTTGAACAGGAACTTCAGAGACAAGCTTCCTCAGAATACAAGAGATAGAAGAGACAATCTCAGATACTAAAAATACCATAGAAAAAATGGATATAATGGTCAAAATTGAATCTAAAAAAATTATGACACAAAATTTCCAGGATATCTGGGACAGTATGAGAAGAACAAATATAAGAATATTAAAAATAGAGGAAGGAAAAGAATCACAGCTCAATGGCCCCAAAATATTTTTTCAATAAAATCATAAAGAAAAATGTCCTAACTTAAAGGTGGAGATGCCTGTAAAGGCCCAAGAACTATAGAGAACACCAAATAGATTGGACCAGAGAAGAAAGACCCCTTGCCACATAATATTCAAAACACTAATTGTACAGAACAAAGAAAGAATATTAAAAGTTGAAAAGAAACAATACCAAATAATATGTAAAGGCAGACCTATTAGAATTATACCTAACTTCTAAATGGAGATTATAAAAGTCAGAAGGGCCAAAGACCATCCAGAGACTACCCCACCTAGTGATCCATCCCATATATAGTTGCAAAACCCAGACGCTATTATCGATGTCCACAAGTACTTGCTGACTGGAGCCAGATATAGCTGTCACCTGGGAGGCTCTGCTAGTACATGACAAATACAGAGGGGGACACTCTAAGCCAGCCATTGAACTGAGCATAGGGTTCCCAATGGGGGAGTTAGAGAAAGGACCCAAGGAGCTGAAGGGGTTTGCAGTGCCATGGGAGGAACAACAATATGAGCCACCCAGTGCCCCCCAGAGCTCTCAGGGACAAAACCATCAACCAGATAGTACACATGGTGTTACCCATGGCTCCAGATACATAGGCAGCAGAGGATGGACTTGTTGGGCATCAAGGGGAGGAGAGGCCGCTGGTCCTGGCAATGCAGCAGTGTAGCAAAATACCAGGACAGGGAAGCAGAATGGGGTTGATTGGGGAACAGGTGAAGGGAGATGCCTTATGGGACTTTCTTTTGGGGTGGGGGAACAGGGGAACCAGGAAAGAGGAAATCATTTGAAATGTAAATAAAGAATAGATCTAATAAAAAAAAAGAATAATGAAAAAAAAAGTCAGAAGAGCCTAGACAGATGTGCTTCACATTCTTAAGAGACCAGAGATGTAATCCTAGATTACTATATCCAGCAAAACTTTCGATTAACATAGATGGAGAAAATAAGGCACTACACAATAAAGCCAAAATTTAAACAATAGCTATCTAGAAATCCAGCCCTATAAAATGTGCTAAAAGAAAAGCTCCTGCCTGAGGAGGTTATCTACACACATAAAGTAGAGAAAATTAATAATCTGCAGACCAGCAAAACCAACAGAACACACACATATACAATTATATACCAC
Organism: Apodemus agrarius; assembly: GCA_964023405.1. Classification (NCBI taxonomy): domain Eukaryota; kingdom Metazoa; phylum Chordata; class Mammalia; order Rodentia; family Muridae; genus Apodemus; species Apodemus agrarius. The sequence continues at coordinate 2,813,481 of OZ030010.1, forward strand.
CACCACCAGCAACAAAATAACAGGAATTAACGATCATTGGTCATTGATATCTTTCAACATCAATGGTTTTAATAAAAAGACACAAGACTAACAGAATGGATAGAAATCAGGAACCATCTTTCTGCTGCATCAAAGAAAGATATGTTACCTTCAAGGATTGACTTTACCTCAGGGTAAATTGCTGGGAAAAGTTTTCTAAACAAATGGACCCAAGAAGCAAGCTGGTCCCTGGTCCTGGAAAGGCTCAACGCAGCAGGAGGTTGATTGGGGAACAGGGGGAGGGAAGAGGGCTTATAGGACTTTTGGGGAGGGGGAACCAGGAAAGGGGAAATCATTTGAAATGTAAATAAAGAATATATCTAACAAAAAATTAAAAGAAGCAAGCTGGTATCTCCATTTTAATATCTAACAAAATAGACGTCAAACCAAAATTAATAAAGAGACAGAAAAAGACAATACATACTTATCAAAAAATCCACCAAGATGATATTTCAATTCTCAACATCTATTCACTGAATACAAGGCCACCCGTGTTTGTATAACAAACAAACAAATACTACTACAGCTTAAATCATATATTAAGCCCCATATACTGATAATATAGTATACTAATGAATGGATCATCCAGACAAAACCAAACAGAGAAATACTAGGGCTAACTGACCTAAATGAAATGGATGTAACCAATATTTACAAAATATTTCATCCATGCACAAAAGAAAATATTTTCTTCTCAACCTCATGGAACTTTCTCCATAACTGGTCACATGCTCAGACACTAAGCAAGTCTCATCAGATTAAAAAAAAAAAGCATTGAATTAACCACCTACAACCTATCAGATCACCAAGGATTAAAGCTGGATATGGACAGCAACTGAAACAACATTAAGTTTATAAATCATGGAAACCGAACAACTCTACTATGAAATAGTTGTCAAGACAGAAATTAAAAAAAAAAAAAGACTTTCTAGAATTCAATGAAAATGAACACCCAAATACCAAACTTTAAGGAATACAGTGAAAGCAATGCTAAGAGGAAAGTTCATAGCATTAAGTGCCTTCATTTAAAAAAATTGGAGAGATTGTTAACTTTCAAACCTGGACCAAATAGATGAGGTGCTTATTTAACATACCAAAGCAGACCTGACCCCCAGGATCTCTCTGCAATTTCTCAGCCTCCTCCTGGGTAACATATCCCTCCCCCTACACTGAACTCTCCAGCCCAGTGGCTAGGCTGTTCTTTCTGACATAACCTGACCATTTTGGTTACCCTCTGTTTTTGTACCTTTGGCCTCCTGGCTGCTTCACCTGATTCCCCTTTCTTTTCTCTCCCTTCTCCTCCCCTCTCCTCATGTGGTACAACTCAGTCTTGTCATGAGCAGTCTGGATGTTGCTGCCTTTGGCTTTATTTCACCACATGTCTACAATAAACATTTTTCTCCAACATACCTAGAAGCAGTCCTTTTCTTTTTCCCTCATTTCTTTCTTTTCACTCATACTAGCAATTTAACAGCACACCCAAAAGCTCCAGAACAAAAAGAAGTAAGCACATCTAAAAGGAGTAGATGGCAGGAAATAATGGAACTGAAAGATGATGTCAATAAAATACAAAGAACAATACAAAGGATTAGTGAAACAAAAGTTGATACTTTGAAAAAATCAACAACATAGACAACCCTTATCCACACTAAATATAGGACAAATTAAAGAAAAGAATATCCAAATTTAACAAAATCAGAAACAAAAAAGGAGACATAACAACAGATATCAGGAAAATCCATAGAATCATTAAGGATATACTTTAAAAATCTCTTCTTCATAAAATTGGAAAATATAAAAGAAATAGATACTTTCTCAATAGATAACATTTACCAAAGTTACATCAAGATCAGATAAACAATTTAAATAGACACATATCCCTAGTGAAATAGAAGCAGTCGTTAACATTTCCAAAAAATGGGGGAGGGGGCAGACAGTTTCTGCAAAATTCTATCAATTTCAATGATGTAATTCCAACATTCCTAAAATTGTTCCACAAAATACAAATGGAAGGAACACTGCCAAATTCATTTTATGCAACCACAGTTATTTTGATAACCAAAAAACTTAAAGATCATGCAAAGTTATAGAAAAATTTCCCCTATGAACAAAGATAAAAATTAAGAAATAACTCAATAAAATATTTGCAAACCACATTCTAAAACACATCAAAAAATAATATACTGTAGTCAAATAGGTTTCATCCCAGAAATACAGTAATTTTCAATATATGAACATCAATAAATGTAATCCACTATATAAAGAAACTTAAAAAAATAATCATTTCATTAGGTGCAAAATGGGCCTTCCTTTAAAATACCCAATTCTCCTTTTCTGCTAGGGCAGATTCTTGGCTGGTCTGCTCCAGTGGCCTAATTCTGGTCTTTAAGAACAGCAAAAACTACAGAAAGCACACACACATGGAAACTGAACAACTCTTTATACAATGATAACTTGGTCAGGGAACAGAAAAACGAAAGAAATTAAAGACTTCCTGGAATTTAATGAAAATGTTGACAAATCATACCTAAACTTATTGGACACAATGAAAGCAGTGCTAAGAGGAAAGTTCATAGCACTTAATGCCCAGGTAAAGAAACTGGAGAGATCTTACACTAACAACTTAACAGCACTCCTGAGAGCTCTAGAACAAAAAGAAGCAAACTCACCTAAGAGGAGTAGAAGGCAGGAAACAGTCAAACTCAGGGCTGAAATCAACCAAATAGAAACAAAGAAAACAATACAAAGAATAAAAAGCAAAACAAAACAGAAGCTGGTTCTTTGAAAGAATCAACAAGATGGATAAACTATTAGCCAAACTAACTAAAGGGCTGAGAGAAAGTAACCAAATTAACAAAATCAGAAATGAAAAGGGAGACATAACAGAAATGGAGAAAATTCAAAAAACAATCATTAGATCCTACCATAACAGCCTCTACTCAACAAAACTGGAAAATCTAGATGAAATGGATGGTTTTCTAAACAGACACCACATATCAAAGTTAAATCAAGAGCAGGTAAATTGTCTAAACAGGCTCATGTCACATAAGGAAATAGAAGTCATTAAAAACCCCCCAACCAAAAAATAAAATAAAATAAAGTAAAGTAAAGTAAAGTAAAGTAAAGTAAAATAAAATAAAATAAAATAAAATAAAATAAAATAAAATAAAATAAAATAAAATAAAATAAAATAAAAGCTCAGGGCCAGAAGTACTTAGTGCAGAATTCTTCCAGAAATTCAAAGAAGACCTGATACCAATTTTTCTCAAACTATTCCATAAAAGAAAAAGAGAAGGAACACTTCCTACCTCGTTCTATAAAGCCATAATTACTCTGATACCTAAACCACACAAGGACCCAACCAAAAAAGAGAAATTCAGACCAATCTTACTTATGAATATCAATGCAAAAATATTCAATAAAATTCTTACAAACTGAATCCAAGAATATATCAAAACCTTCATTAACCATGATCAAGTAGGCTTCATCCCAGGGATACAAGGTTGGTTTAATATATGAAAATCCATTAACATAATCCACTATATAAACAAACTGAAAGAAAAAATCACAAGATCATCTTAGATGCAGAAAAAAGCAATCGACAAAACACAATACATCTTCATATTAGAAATATTGGAGAGATCAGGAATTCAAGGTCTATACCTAAACATAATAAATGCAATTTACTGCAAACCAACAGCCAATATCAAATGAAATGGAGACATTTTTGAAGCAACCCCACTGAAATCGGAGACAAGACAAGGATGCCCACTCTCCCCATATCTATTCTATGTAGTGCTTGAAGTGCTAGCTAGAACAATAACACAACAAAAAGAGATCAAGTAGCCAAAAATATACAGTGGAAACAAGAAAGCTTCTTCAATAAATGGTGCTAGTCTAACTGGCTGTTTGTATGTAGAAAAAAATTAAAACAAACCCATATTTTTCACCTTGCACAAAGCTCAAGTCCAAGTGGATCAAGGACCTCAACACAAAACCAGGTACACTGAATAGAAGAGAAAGTGGGAAAGAGCCTTTAACTCATTGGCACAGGGGGAAATTTCCTAAACAGAACTCCAATGGCTCCTGCTCAAAGATCAAGAATTGATAAATGGGACCTCAAGAAACTGGAAAGCTTCTGTAAGGCAAAGGACATAATCAACAAGACACATCAGCAACCTACAGAGTGGGAAAACATCTTCACTAACCTCAGGTCCTATAGAGGGCTAGTATCCAAAATATATAAATAACTCAAGAAATTAATCACCAAAAAACCAAACAACTCAATCAAACAATGGGGTATAGAACTAAACCAAAATTTCACAACTGAGGAATCTCCAATGGCTGAGAAGCACCTAAAGAAATGTTCAAAGACCTTAGTGATCAGGGAAATGAAAATCAAAACAACCCTGAGATTCCACCTTATACCCATCAGAATGCCTAACCTAAGATCAAAACCACAGGTGACAACACTTGTTGGAGAGGATGTGGAGAAAGAAGAACAGTTTCTTTCCATTGCTGGTGGAATTGCAAATTGATACTTCCACTCTGGAAATCAATTTGGAGGTTCCCCAGAAAATTGAAGACCCAGCTATACCACTCTTGGGAATATACCCAAAAGATGCCCCACTATGCCACAGGGGCACATGTTCCACTATGCTTATAGTGGTCTTGTTTGTGATAGCCAGAAGCTGGAAACAATGCAAATGTCCCACAACAGAAGAATGGATACAGAAAATGTGGGTCATTACACAATGGAATACTACTCATCCATTAAGAACAAGTACATCCCTGAGTTTTGCAGGCAAATTGATAGAATTAGAAAACATCATCCTTAGTGAACTCAGTCCCAAAAGGACATGCATGGTATGTACTCACTAATAAGTAAATGTTAGCAAAAAAAAAAAATGTACAGAGTACCCAAGATTCAGTCCACAGAACTCACAAAAGTCCACAAGCGGAAGTGCCCAAGTGAGAATGCCTAAGTTCCACTTGGGAGGGAGAACAAAGCAACCAGAAGTGGGGAGGGAGGGAGGGACCTGGGTGGGAAAGTGGACAGGGCCTGTGAGGGAGTAGAGGAGAGAGGAGAACCTGATCTGGTATGGGGTGAGGGAAAAGGACTGAAGCCCTGAGGGCCAGCAGAAAGAATGGAAACAGGCAACCTTGAGAGACAGGAGGTTAGGAGTACCCTTCAGAATGCACCAGATACCTAGGAGGTGAGAGGCTCTCAGGACTCAAAGGGGCATTAGATGAAATGTCCCAACAGTAGGGAGAGGGAACTTATCAACCCACCTCCAGCAGGAAGGCAGGGCATCAAATGAGGGAGGGAGGTCATCCCACAGTCACAACTCTGACCCAGAATTGTTCCTGTCTGAAAGAATTACAGGGATGGAAATGGAGAGGAGCCCGAGGATAAGAAGGTCCAGAGACACACCCAAAGTAGGATCCAGCTCAAGGGGAGGTCCCAAGGACTGACACTATTACTGAGGCTATGGAGTGCTCACAAAAAGGAACCTAGCATGACTGCACTCCTAAAGACCCAGCAAGCAGCTGAAAGAGTCAGATGTAGATATTTGCTCCCAACCAATGGACAGAAGCTGCTGACCCCTGTTACTGAATTAGGGAAGGCTGAATGAAGCTGATGGCGACTCTGTAGGAGGACCAGCAAGCTCAATTAATCTGGAACCCCCAGATCTATCAAACACTGGACCACCAACTAGGCAGCATAAACCAGCTGATATGAGGCCTCCAACACACATACAGTAGAGGACTGCTAGGTCTGTGTTCATTCAGAGATGACGCACCTAACCCTCAAGAGACTGGAGGCCCCAGGGAGTTTAGAGATCAGGTTGGGGGTGGGTTGTGGATGGTGACATCCACTTGGAGACAGGGGAGTGGGGATGAGGTATGTGATGTGGAACAGTTGGAAGGTAGATGTGGTGGTGGGGGAATAAACTATGGAGTGTAAAAAAATTAATTTTTTGAAAAAAAGGAGTGTAAGAACAGGAGAGAAAAAGGACACCAAGAGAACAAGAAAGCTCATACAAACTCAGAGATTGAAGCTGTGTGTATAGGGACAGCATGGGTCTTTGCTAGGTCCTCTTTATATGTATCCTGGTGTCTTCAATTTAGCATTTTAATGGGATTTCTGAATGTGTAGAAGAATTGTCTTATTCTCGTGTGTTCTCCTTGGCTCTTTTCCTTCTGTTAGTCTTGTCTAACTCTGAAGCAATAGTTTTTTTTTGTAGCATATTTTATTTTGCTGTTTGAGAGAGAGGGGGGAGGGAGGGAGGGAGGGAGGGAGGGAGGAAGGAAGGAAGGAAGGAAGGAAGGAAGGAAGGAAGGAAGGAAGGAAGGAAGGAAGGAAAGAAAGAAAGGCCTAGTCACTAGAGTAAGGCCGAGTAAGTAACAACTGAACTGTCATTTGAAAAATCAGTTTTCTCCACATCCTCGCCAGCACATGTTTTCTCCTGAGTTTTTGATCTTAGCCATTCTGACTGGTGTGAGGTGAAAAAAAAATCAGTTTTAAGAACACACATGTTATGTACTCTCTGACAAGTGGATATTGGCCCCAAAGCTCGGAATACCCAAGATACAATTCACTGACCACATGAAGCTCAAGAAGAAGGAAGACGAAAGTGTGGATACTTGGGTTCTTCCTAGAAGGGGGATCAAAATACCCATGGCTCACAGCCAACCAATAGAATGAGCACAGAATCTCCAATGGAGCAGCTAGAGAAAGGACCCAAGTAACTGAAGAGGTTTGCAGCCCCATAGAAGGAACAATAATATGAAACACCCAGTACCCCTAGAACTCCCAGGGACTAAACCACCAACCAAAGAGTACACATGGTGGGACCCGTGGCTCCAGCTACATATGTAGCAGAACATGGCCATTTCAGACATCAATGAGAGGAGAGGCCATTGGTCCTGTGAAGGATTGATGCCCCAGTGTAGGGGAATGCCAGGACAAGAAAGTAGGAGGCAGGGGTTGGTAAGCAGGGTAAGGGGGGAATAGGGAATTTTTTTGAAGGGGTAATGAGGAAAGGGGATAACATTTGAAATCTAAATAAAGCAAATATCTAATAAAAATAAAAAAGAAAAGAAAAAGAAAAATCAGTTTTCTGCATGTATCTTGATAAACTGGGTGCATCTTGATATACTATATCAACAGCTCCAGGATAGGCCTCATGTTCAAGACCAGTTGACCAACACATAGTAGGTTCCACAGTTGCTCCTGCTACTGCTGCTGCTGTTGGTGGTGGTGGTGGTGGTGGTGGTGTGTGTGTGTGTTCGTGTGTGTGTGTGTGTGTGTGTGTGTGTGTGTGTGTGTGTGTCAAAGTCACAGGTTCTGTGTATTATTATAGGTCTACAGAACCTGTGACTTTGACTATGTAAGAGGAGTCAGAGAGACACTGGATAGTGATGTTGGGCTTATCAATATATAATGATGATTAAATTATCTTAAAGCCTGAGCATTAAGGTAGCTTCCTGCTTCCTGCTCTGCTCACAGAAGCAAGGAGAGGGAGGGGAATCGGCTTCTTAGTGAGAACAGTGCCTACCTGTCAGCTATCTGTAAAAACCCCTGGTGGAGGAGCGGTTGTAGACTACAGAGCAGAGTATAGCCTAGTCTGTGAGCGAGGCACTAAATCAAAGACATACATCCACACAAATATACATAATTACTGTGTAGTGTATAGTGCATGAACTGAAAGTTAATGTTTCTAATTAAGACTACAATAAAAGAACTTATGTGTCTTTGCCTTAACTTGCTATTAAGAGAACTGGGGCTAGCCTGGAGTTTGTGAGTTTATTATTATTCAATAAATTATGACATTCTAAAAGACACAAATGTATTTGGTTATGTTTCTGATAGAGAACACTCAGAATTGCCAGATATGAAAGAAAAAATGACGGAGTTGGAAGCTTGTACGCTCTTGCTGCAGTGGATGTTCAACATACTAATTTCCCAATTAAACACAAAACTGCACAGAGCAGGAAGCCTGCCTGGATCCCTGAATGGTAGAGCAGAGAGCTCAGTGAATCCTCTCCACCAGAAGCAATGATAAGCCAATAACGGTACAGGTCTGTAACATCAGCTCCCTGGGAGGCCAAGGCACCAGGGTTACATATTCCAAAGCAGCCTGGGCTACATAGTAAAGTTCTGTCTCAAAAATTCTGCTTATTTGTTAATAATTTCTAGAAGTTTTCGGGTACAGTCTTGGGGATCTCTTATAAATGATCAGCATCAGCTGGTGAATAGTAATAGTTGGCCTTCTTTTCCTATCTGTATCCCTTTATTTTTCTTCTCTCACTTTACTGCTTTAGCCGGTGCTTCCAGCACTTCATAGAAAAGGAGTGGGACAGTGACCGCTTTGTCTGTTTCCAACTTTAGTGGGATTGCTTCAAGTTTTTCTTCATTTAGGATGATGTTGGCTATGGGTTTCTTTCTCGTATGTAGCCTTTATTATGATGAGGTATGCTTCTCTAATCCCAGTCTCTCTAAGACCTTTATCATGAAAGCATGTTGAATTTTGTCAACACATGTTTCTGCATATCTTGAAATAATTATGTTATTCTTATGTGTTATTTTGTCTTGGAGTGCATTTATTGATTTATATTAGTTGAACTATCTCTGCATCTCCAGGATATTAAAAAATAATATATTCTATAATATATACTATTACATTGTTTGTATTATATATTATATTATATTATATTATATTATATTATATTATATTATATTATTAAATCAGTTTATTACCTTTTGTTTATCCATTTATCAGATGTTAGGCTCTGGAATTGTTCCTACTATTTGTATATTATGAATAGTGATGATGTGGACACTTATGTTTAATTGTTTTTTGTTTGAAAACCTGTTTTCAATTCGCTTGGATATATATCTAAGAGTACAAATGCTGAACCATATGGTAACTCTATATTTAACTTAGTGAGGAATATGTATTAATATATTTATGATATTAACATATTAATATATTTATCAATATTATATATTTTTATATTCTTATAAGTGTGATTACTGGAATATATAGTAAACATGTTTAAAAGGTAATCTACTTTTTCTTGTAATATATTAAGTTGATGTAAACACCAACTAGAGAGTACAGTTGTCATCATTTTGGATTTTGTTGTTGTTGTCTGTTTTTTTGACACAGTTTGACCTAGTCTAGCCTCAAACTCTCCATGTAGCCAAGCATAACCTTGAACTTGTCCTTCCTCCTGCCTCCACCTCTCTAATGCCAGAATAACTGGCATGCAACACCATATCCATTTTATGATGTGTTGAGGCTTGAACCCAGGGATTTGTGCATACTGGGCATGCACTTTACTAATGCAGTTTTATTTCCAGACCATCCTCAAAGGTTTTGCCACCTGTGGTACATGTGCTCTTAGAAATGGAGAACCAGTATTAAATATTATTAATGAAAGTTCAGTTTATAGTAAGTTTTCATTAATTCTTTATGGTGGATAATTTTATGATAGGTTTTTGTCTGTGGGAGGAATTTTTGTTTGTTTGCTTTTATTTCTATGATTGAGTCTTGCTAAATAGCCTAGACTGTACCTCAAACTAGCTATCTTTCTGCCTCAACCTCTGGTATTATAGATGTGCATTACTGCTCACAAGGAGCTTCTGCAGGTTTTGATGAATGCATGATACCATGAAACTACAACTTTATGCTCTGGCTTTTTATCTTTCCCCCAACCTGGGCCCTTGGAAACTACTGATATAGTTTACTGTCTCTGTGGTTTTGTATTTTCCATACTACCATAAAGTTGGGATGATATATTTCATTATTCTAGACTGGCTTCTTCCATTTAGTCATATGATGTGAAGTTTCATCATGTGTTTAGTGAATTTATTTTTTATTATTCAATAATATTCCACTGTATACATGTACTATAGTTTGTTTCTGAATTAACCTATTGAATGAACATCTTGAGTACTTCCAATCTTAGTAACTATATGTAAAGCATTATAACCATCTTTGTATCCGGTTTTTGTGTAGGCCCAAGTTTCAATCCATTTGGGTGAGCAATTAGCAGTTTAATTGTAGGATTATGTAATAATATTGTATTTAGTTTCATCAGAAGCTTCTAAACTATTTCTATATCTGTATATGCTTTTGCATTCATAATAGTTCTAAGCATTTTTGTTCTCCATATATATATCCCTCCTTATTTCCCCCTCACACCTTTGGAACCACTATCTCTAGTTGTCACAATAAGGATGTTATATATTTATCATTTTATGTCACATTAGCATTGTTCAGTTAGTAATGTGCTGAAACTCCCTTCATGTCTTTTATAATTTGGTGGGTCATTTCTTTTCACTGCTAAATAAGATTTTATTGTATTCCAGTTTATCCACTTATTTACTGAAAGGTATGCTGGCTAGTTCCAAAAATGACAATATGAATCAATCTGGATAATCACCTATGCACAGGTGTTTATGTGCATTTTAAACTTGGGTAAATACTTATGAGCACTGCTGGTGGGTTGTATGGTAAGTTCCGTCTTGGTAGAAGCTGCCAAACTGTGTTTCAATGTGGCTCCAGGGCTTTGCATTCCTAACAATAAAGAGTTTCTGATGCTCCACATACTTTAAATTTTTATTACATGAATTTATTTATTATATACACATAAATGCACACTCTCATGCCAATGTCAGAGGGCAACTTGCATAGTCAGTTCTCTCCTTTTAACATCCATGTAGGTCTTAAAGACTGAACTCAGGATTTTTGGCACTTGCTTTTACCTCACTGACCCAATGTTTTGGATTTTCACAATTGTAGAAGGTACGTAGTAGTATTGTTTAATTTGCAATTACCTCCTAACATGCGATGCTATCTATCCTTTCAGATTGCATTTGCTCTCTACACATTTATGATTCCAGTCATGTGACATGTAGAGGTAGGAAAAATAACTGAAACAGTGTAAAGATCAGTAGTTACCAGGAGTTGAGGTGAAGGCGAAAAGAGTGAGCAGAACACAGGGACTATGTCACGTCATGAGGCTACTCTGTATGACATTACAGTGTTCTGCATATGTCAAGATAGATCTGTTAATAGCCACAGAATATTCATCATCTAGCGTGGACCCCAATACAAATTGCAGACTTATGTGGTGATAATGATATGCCAATCAAACTGACTGATTATAATTCTGCTGGAGATGCTCCTAGGGAGCAAGACTGTCTGTGTACATGTGGTGACAGAGAAGATAGAATCTTCTGTAATTTCTGGATAGTTTTGTTGTGAATGTAAAGCTGTGTAAAAAATAGTTCTTTTACAACAAAAATTCCTTCCTCTCCAAATCAGTGTTAGCTATCTACTGTATTAACAAAGCATGAGAGGAAAAATAATTTTACGAAATTATATACAAACAGTATTTGAATGACATCAGTCACAATAAGATATAATTATATGTCTGTTAGAATAGGTAAAAACTAAACATTCCCTCATCATACAACCAAATAATTGCACTCTTGTTTATCATAAAAGAATAAAAAACATGCCTGCCTCAAAGTCTGTACAGTAATTGAAATTTTACTAGTATTAGATAAATAGTATTATCAGCCTAGATGTGCTTCATGATTAGTATACAGTCACATACAACCTGGAATATTATATATCAACAGAAAGGGACAAACTAAGGCTTGGGAGATGACTCAGTATATAAAATTGCTTATTGTTTAAGTCTGATGACCTCAGTTTATTTAATTCACAGAATCTGCAGTGAAAGCAAAGATTTGTCTCCTAAAAGTTGACTTCTGAACTCTAAGAGAGCCTCATGACATAGTTGTGCTTTGACTCGTTCATTCACACACCTGTGCACACACACCACAACCACAATCACTATAGTAATGATAAATTTTTAAACAAAAGAAAGGAACAAACTATTGGCACATGCAATAAATTGAATGAATCGCAAAAGAACTAGACAGAGTCAAATAAGGTAGTCCCAAAGACTATTCTGTAAATAGAGAAGTACCGGTTGTTATCAAAACTTGGAGATGCAGATATGGTTGGGAAGAAGAAGTATAAACATATAAGATTATGGTGAGAGTTGTCAAATTGTAATATTGTATCCCTAACTACATTCCTCCTCACCAGCTACCATCCCCAACTCTCCTACCTGTTCCTGAAGGAAAAACAATGACCTCAGCCTGTTGTAGACCTCCACCTGGCCTCCACCCCACTTCAACCTCTTGTCTGATTCACTCTATCCCAAATTCACCCCTGGAATTGATATCAGTATGATATGCACACATCATGTGTTGCTTTTGTTTTGTTTTGGGGGCATAGGTGTGGGTTTGTTTTGTTTTGTTTTGAGACAGATTTTCTCTCTATAGCCCTGGCTATCCCGCAACTCACTTAGATTAGTCTATCCTCAATCTCAGAGACTGGACTGCCTCTGCCCCCTGAGTGCTGGGGTTAAAGGCGTGAGCCCCCAAACTTAATTCAACACTTGATATTTTTGTTCTATGCTGTGTTAAAATTTTGTCTTTGCCAGACCTCCATTGTCAGTATAATTATATGATCCACTTTTTTTTTTAAATCTAAGATCTAGACTATTCATTTGCTTTTGATACTTGTTTTCACTTTAATGTGACATAGACTCACAGAAGGGATGTTAATCTCACGATGGGAAGCCAATTCCTTTCCTCCTAAGAAAAAGATAGCTTAATTGCCTGTGAAAATGTTGGGTAAAATGGCAAATGGCGTGTTCACATAATTTCCTTGGCTTCACAGGATAAAAAACAAGGGATAAGATTCTAGTGGGATTTTCTTGATGCTAGGTACCAAAGCATGTCCCTCAAATAAAGAATTCTCCTTATAGTTCATACTACATTCACAGCAATATGGAACCTTGAGTAAAGAAACAAACCAAAATTGCACTTTGGAAAACTTCTGAAGTATTTCTGGTGTTTTTTTTTGTTGTTGTTGTTTGTTTGTTTGTTTGTTTTTTGTATCTTAAATAAATCTGGGGGATATTTCCCTCCAACTGTTTACATGTTAGAATCACTTGAATAAGTATAATAAGTTGTCTAATATAGATGTATTTGGTTTTGATATACATCTTGTGATTTAAATAAATCTTAAGAAATTATAGGCAACAAGGGTAGGAGAGATGGCTCAGCTGTTAAGAGCACATACTCTTACAGAGGACATGGATTTGGTTCCCATCACAAACATAGTGGCTTACAACTTATTCCAAAGGGCACTTGTTCCAGTGCCTCCATGAGCACCAGACATTCATATATGCAGGTGTTTATGCAGGCACATAAAATAAACTAAAATAATTCTTTTAAAACTTCTGGCTTGTAATATAAACTAAGTTGTGGCTTTCCTTTTTTATTTGTATTCTTTATTTTTAAAACTTATTTTACATATGAACATTTTCAAACTCATGTTTTAATAAAAATATATTAAATAGCATATGATAGATATAAATAGAGCTACTTATAAGTGTATAAAGCTTTTATCAACCTTTTTTTTCTTTAACTTTTATTGATTATTTTATTTATTTTCATTTCTTTTTTCATATTTTTTATTTGATATATTCTTTATTTACATTTCAAATTATTTCCCCTTTCCTGGATCCCCCTCCCCGAAAGTCCCATTAGCCCTCTTCCTTCCCCCTGCTCCCCAGTCTACCTCTTCCCACTTCCCTGTCCTGGTATTCCCCTACATTGCTGCACTGAACCTTTCCAGGATCAGGGGCCTCTCCTTTCTTCTTCTTAGACATTATTTGATATGTGAATTGTGTCTTGGGTATTCCAAGCTTCTAGGCTAATATTCACTTATCAGTGAGTACATACCATGAGTGTTCTTTTATGATTCGATTACCTCACTCAGGATGATAATCTCCAGTTCCATCCATTTGTCTAAGAATTTCATGAATTCATTGTTTTTAATGGCTGAATAGAACTCCATTGTGTATATGTACCACATTTTCTATATCCATTCCTCCGTTGAGGGGCATCTGGGTTCTTTCCAGCTTCTGGCTGTTATAAATAGGGCTGCTATGAACACAGTGGAGCATGTATCCTTATTACATGCCTGGGAATCCTCTGGGTATATGCCCAGGAGTGGTATAGCTGGGTCCTCCGGAAGTATCATTCCCAGTTTTCTGAGGAACTGCCAGACTGAATTCCAGAGTGGTTGTACCAGCTTGCAACCCCACCAACAGTGGAGGAGTTTTCCTCTTTCTCCACATCCACACCAGCATTTGCTGTCTCTTGTGTTTTTGATCTTAGCCATTCTGACAGGTCTGAGGTGAAATCTCAGAGTTGTTTTGATTTGCATTTCCCTGATGACTAAGGATGTTGAACATTTCTTTAGGTTCTTCTCCACCATTCAATATTCCTCAGGTGAAAATTCTTTGTTTAGCTCTGTACCCCATTTTAATAGGGTTATTTGGCTCTCTGGAGTCTACCTTCTTGAGTTCTTTGTATATCTTAGATCTAAGCCCTCTGGCAGATGTAGGTTTGGTAACATTTGTTGCACAGTAAGTATGATGATAAAGCCCAGAAAGCAAAGTAGCACTCATTCTTTGAGGAGAAATGACTCCTAACTGAGTGCATGCTTACTGCTCTTCCTCAGTGAAACATATGCATTTTTTACTTCCTTTTCACATGTGGCTCCCAAGCCTGGTTACTACTCTTCACTCTCACTTTACCTCTTACAATAAAAGTGCTACTGGACATGTACAGAGTAAGAAAACAGTCTGAAACAGTATCATCCTTGAAGTGGTTGACACACATGCATTTAAACAGAAGTATCAGCTGATAAGCAATAGAGGTAAATATTCACAGAGGAAAAGAGATAGATTGCCACAAAATTGCTGTCAGTCAATTAAATCTGTTATTATATGAGGACAGAAGGCATACCCTGAGGCTTCCCTGGATTGTGGGTCAAGAACACACCAACGAAGCAATGACACACACTACAGGAACAACGTTATAGACAAGACAAATCAGTTTTTCAGATGGAAAACATTAGAATGGTCACACTGAAGTCAAATGTTGTCTTAATTATTTAGAATCACACTAGATGAAGCAAATCAAATGACATACTGGAATCCAAATGGTAATCCAAAATATTTGACCACAGCTGAGAGTGGGGAAAGGCCTTGGCAAAGAAAAAGCCCGTTCAATTTGGCACTTGGAAAAAGACAAAGACCAAACTGTCAGACAAAGATTCTGGGATCCATGTTCATTTTAAACATGGATATTGTTCAAAGAGAGATTCACATAGAAGCCAAGGGAGTGGTGATCCTTTCCACTGGGCATGAAGCAAAGGAAATCTATGAGAAAAAAAGAGTCTTGAAGTACTATTCTTTATCTTCTCCTCGTTTCCTAAGTTACCAAGAGTCTGTAAGTTTTAAAACTAGAAGAAGAACCTCAAGTTCAATATAATTAAATTGTTAAATGTCCCTGGCATCTGCGATCGCATGGTAGCTGTTAAAAACTTGATGCCATCCCAACCCTTTTTATAGATTATTTTTCTCATCATTTTTAAGCTCAAACTCTACAAATATCTCCAAAACCTGCAATTTCAGTAATATCATAAAAATATAAAGTTGACAAAGTCTTCTGTTGGAACAGATGGGCCTTTAGAGTTCCAAGCAATGCAGATTTAAAGCTATTATAAAGTATAAAATCAGGCCATGGTGAGTTTCAACACTAATGAAACCCCTCTTTCTTTATGTGTTCATGTTGGTGTGTAGGGCCTGTACTCCCATGGCCTGAGCATTAAATGTTAACATGTTACTGTTTGAGTGTTTCTTTAGTATAGAAAGGAAAGAATGCATGCAAAGGTCGCACAGGGAATACATCTTCACAGATTCAGATATTTCTAGGGTGTGTGCTATGCTTGACAGCCCTAAATCTGGTTTTCCTTTCCAGCTTTAAGAATTCACCACATCATAAATTTTGTGGAAGGGGAGGCAGAGCTCTCTCTTCCTACAGGAGCTGAAAATGTCTAGTAACTTTTTAAGTAGGCTTAAGGTTTTGATAGAAGCATGTGACAGTCATATGTAGTCACAACTGATGCTCCATTCTTAGTGAGGTAAAAAAAAAAAATCAGAATCAATTGGATTTCTTTTTTTAATTTCTTTTTTAATTTTTTATTTTCATTTTTTATTGAATATAATCTTCATTTACATTTCAAGTGCTACAACCTTTCCCAGTTTACCCCTCCCTGAAAACCCCCAACCCCTCCTCCTACACCCTGCTTCCAAGTATATGCCCCTCCACCCGACCCACTCCCACCTTCCACCTCCCACCCCCCTCGAAGAATACACACGGTGTGCACTTACTGATAAGTGAATATTAGCCCAAAAGCTCAAAATAAACAAGTTACAATTCACAGAGCACAAGAAACTCAAGAAGAAGGAGGACTGAAGTGAGGGTGCTTTGGTTCCTTTGAAAAAGGGAACAAAATACTCACCGGAGCAATAATGGAGACAAAGTGTGGAGCAGAGACTGAAGGAAAGGCCATGCAGAGACTGGTCTACCTGGGTATTCATCCTATAAACAGTCACCAAACCCCTGACACTATTATGGATAACAAGAAGTGCATACCAAAAGGAACATGCCAGGTTGTCTCAGGAGGAGTCCTGCCAGAGCCTTACACATATAGAGGCAGATACTAGCAGCCAACCATTGGAATGGGCGTGGGGTCCCCAATGGAAGAGTTGGAGGGTAGTCTGGAGGAGGTAAAGGGGTTTACAGCCCTATGGGAAGAACAGTGATGTCAACCACCCAGTCGCCCCAGGACTCTCAGGGACTGAACCATCAACCAAGGGGTACACTTGGTTCCACCCAAAAATGTGGCAGAGGAAGGCCTTGTTGGGCATCAGTGGGAAAGAGTGGTCCTTGGTCCAGTGAAAGCTCAATAGATGCCTCAATTGGATTTCTAATTATCTATTCCTTAGTGAATTCTTCCTCTAAAATTGTCCAGGAATCAAACTCTTGGCATGAGGCAGAAGATACAAAAAGTCTTTTAAAAGATGTAGTGAAAGTCATGTACAAGTAATGTTTATCTGTGCTGCAGAGACAGGCTGAGACTACAGGCCCATGGCGCTCAGGGCTTGAGAACATGCAGTAGTAGCCTGAAGTCTCATTTCTACAAGGCCAAGTAAAGGCACAGATACACAAACCAAGTGTGTGATACAAGACAAGTCTACAAAAGCTGGGTACAGCTGGAAGCTAGGAGGGCCTTCACTTTTCTCAGAACTCTTAAAGAAATTCCTCCCAATGCTAATCAGTGCTACAACTAGAAGCAAACTGCAGGTTCAGGAGAATAAAAGGAACAAAGACTGCCTTCAAACCTGGAGTTGAAGGAACATAGCTGCTGCCTTTGTATTTGTTAGATCAATGTGAGAGAAGAATTCTGAAGTATAACTATCAGACTTAACTATAAAACAGAATAAAAGGGAGAATGCAAAGTCAAGAGAGAAAAAATAATGAGGCTACAAATCAAAATTTGGTTATGCAAGGAGAGATCCAATACTGTATAAGAGAATCAGCCAAATGAGTTGCTGACAAATTCATTCCATAGCAAATTACTTTCATATAATATGCTGATGAAGGGTTTACAATGACATACATAAAATGTTCAAAGACAAAAATGAAAGAATAACTTTGATTTGAAGAATTCAGGGCCAGGCATGCACCATATATGTGTGTAATCATAGCATGTTGGAGGCAGAACTAATAGGGTTGCAAATTCATACCATTTCTGGGATAATTATCAAAATGCTGTCTCAAAGAAAGTAGGGATGGGAGAAAGAAAGAAAGCAGAAATATATTTTAAAACATACTACGGATCTTGGAAATCCAGTGTCTGATCATAAATATTTAATATAATGTAGTAAAGACTGGACTAAAAGAAGAAATTATAGAACAATGAATTAGTCACAAAAATGGAGTATAAAACAAAGAGATAAATGTGACAGAAGATAAAATACATATACGACATTAAATATTTTCATATTTGTATAATGGAATTTTCAGAATGGAAATAGAGGGAGTAGAAAATTTGACTATAAAATGAAAATCACATGTGTGCTTGTATGTGCATACCCATGTGTGCATGCTTGTGGAAACCCTATAATTCTTTGTCTTCTTATCTCTAGACAGGGTCTTCCACTGAACTTGAGGCTCACTGCTGTAATTACCTGGCCAGGAAACTCCCAGGATCCTCTTGTCTTCACCCTGCCAATTCTGGGGATATAGGTATTGACATCCAAGCCCAACTTTTATATTGCTGCTAAGGAGTCAAACTGAGGTCCTCATGCTTGGTCAGCAGTCTTTCCAACCTGTGAGAATCTTCTCAATTAATAAAAGTTTGAATGTGCAGTAACCCATTTTTAGCACCCAATATAATTAAAACAAACACATGACTAGACATCTCAGAGTAAAGAACTTCAAAGATGACAACATTGTAGTAAAATTACAAAAAGAAGATGTCATAGTCACTGTTCTATCGCTGTGCAGAGGCACCATGGCCAGGGCAACTCTTATACAGGAAAGAAAGTAATTGGGGCTGGCTTCCAGTTTTAGAGTGTCACTCTAGTGCTATCATGGCAGGTAGTATGGTGGCAAGCATGGTACTGGAAAAGCAGGCTCAGATAGATAGATAGATAGATAGATAGATAGATAGATAGATAGATAGATAGAAAGAAGATAGAAAGACAGATATTGGACTTGATAATAGGCTTTGAAACCTCAAAGCCCATATTTAATAATTCAATTTCTCCAACAGGGTGATACCCCTTAATTCCTCTTATTCTTTCAAATAGTGTCCCTCCCTGGTAACTAAGCATTCCAGTATATAAGGCCATGGCTTGGGGGGAGGGGGTCATTCTTACTTACATCACCATAACAGATTATACATTTTAGTAACAATTTAGTTGAGGGGTAGGGTTGGATAGGGTGTCATATGGTTGAAGAGGAAATAAAATATTTTTTTCGTTTGATCAGTTTTTCCCCCTACACTTTTAATTTAAGGTCAAGAAAAGGAATGAAGAAATCTCAGCTGTAAAAAGACTAAGAGGAAACTCATATACATAAACATCAGTAAGAAAAAAGATTTAGTGGGAGCTAACAGTTTTATAAAACATAAAAAACTAGGTACTCATTACTAAATTTAAAATCTATTCAAATACAGATCAAGTGTCTGAAATACAAAATTGCAAAACTCTACAATTCAAATATTTCTGATTGCCAGTATGATGTCACAAGCATAAAATCCCACATCATAACTACATGTGCACTAAAAAATTTGTATGACACTACCTTCAGGCTATGTACATAAGGTATATTTGAAATGTAAATTGATTTCATGTTTAGACAAAATTCAGTCTGTCTCCAAGATATTATGTCTATACAAATATTCTAAAATCTGAATACAAATCTCAAATACTTCTGTTCTCAAGCATTTTCAGGAACACTATCCTCAACCTCTGAATTCAAACAAAAACTGTGTAACAGTATTAAGACTAAAAATAGACCAAAATAAACAGAAATACATGGATATTACTGTGTTAATAAAATCAACACATCAGGAGTTAGATGTCATCATGTTAATTTGTAAATTTAACACAGACTTAATTGGAAGGAAAACATTCAGAGGTATTTTTCTTGTTTGACAAGTTAGTTATCAAATTCACTTAGGAATTTAAGTTGGAAAATGATTATTGTGTGCACAAAGTCCTGGATTCCATTTTTCATATCATATAATGCAGGGTATGGTGACACACAACTGTAATACCAAGATGGGGATATAGAGAAAGGAGGATCAGGAGCTCAAAGTCATCCTCTACAACATATTGACTTTAAGGTCAATCTGGAATATGCAAGATTCTGCTTTTCTAGCTAGTCTAACTTATTTGTGATTCCATGTGAACTTACTGGTTTTATTTTAGATGAAGTTCTCATAGAATGTCAAGTAAGACTAGGTATAAAAACCTGAAAGAAAAAAGCAGTTGTGTAGGAACTAGTAATACAATAATCAAAAGCTACATACCCTTTGGGTTTTTTTTTGGGGGGGGGGGTTTGTTGTTGTTGTTTTGTTTTTTTTGTTTTTTTTTTTTGGTTTTTTGAGACAGGGTTTTTCTGTGTAGTCCTGGCTATCCTGGAACTCACTCTGTAGACCAGGCTGGCCTCGAACTCAGAAATCTGCCTGTCTCTGCCTCCCAAGTGCTGGGATTACAAGCATGCGCCACCACGCCCGGCCGCTACATACCCTTAAAAACTACAGCATATTGCTATTGATACATAGACACAATAATGGAACAATGGGAAAGAACTGAATGACCAGGACATAGATATTATTATGTATAAAACTTGAATATATAGTAAAAGTGACATCTCAAGTCACAGATGAAAAGATTGACTTCTATTTAGTTGCAGTAGGGTAATAAGAAAGCCTTATCAAAAACTGTGAGATTGCTCACAGCATATACTAGGTAAAATTTTAAAAGACAAGAAATTTTAATTTAAAAAAGCATCAAAGGAAACCATCTGTGAATTCTTCTATGACCTAGCAGTTGGGAAAAATTCCCAGTAATGTTTTAATTGCAGAAGTAATAAGGGAAATGACTGACATGTCTCATTGCAATGAAAAATTAGTAAGTAAAAAGAGAATCATAAAGTTGGAAAATATAGGCCATCTGAAATTATATAAAAGAAGAAAGTTCCTCCATCGTAGGGAAAACTAAAATAGAGATATGAGCACATAGCTCAAGAAAAGTACTAGTCGACCTGAAACCTATGATGAAAGAAAAACAACCCGTGAAGAAAGACCATTTCACACTTAGCAAATTGGCTGAGGTAACATAGCTAATGGGAATGGAAATCGGAAAAACTCCATCTCCACAAAGAACAACTTGTAGATATCTAGCAAAATCACATATGTACTTTGCTGTGACTTAGCAAGGTGTAAAGTACATATGTCCAGATTGGAAAAAGATGTATATACAAGGTGTTTCACTAACACACACATACATACACACACACACACACACACACACACACACACACACATATACACACACAGATTTTATATATATACATATACTGAATGACCAGGACATATATATTATTATGTATAAAACTTGAATATATAGTAAAAGTGACATAAGCAGACAAAATCTCCAAAGATCTATCAACAAAGAAGTGACTATATTAATTGTAGTACTGAAAGATGAGGGCCACATAGGAACAAAGAAAAATAAAAAAGTGTAGGCCACAATGCTTAGGAAAAACAAACAAGGAGAAAACAGTCAAATGCCTGTTTCCTATCTGGGAAGGTGAAGTATGATCATACATCTGTAGGGTTGTGAGTCCTGTGTCCACTGTATCACAGGGCATGCCCACTTGGTGTAACAGGATGTGGGAGAGTTTGACGGTGCTTACTCCATGTTGTCACTGGGAGGATGCTGGGACCACCAATGCACTGTTCAGGGTGGGGAAGCACAGTATGAGGAACAGCACAGTACAACTGGAGCTGGTTTGGGATTCCCCAACCTTGTGAAGAGGCTGGGGCCATGAGGTTCTCAGGCTCTTAGACACCCTGGCTCCACTGGAGGTCTCAGAACAACTGAGAACAGAATCTGGAATCTGGGGCTTCAGGCTGGATCTGGCCCAGGACAGCGGTGGGGGTGGGGTGGGGGGGTAGAGGGGGGATGTAGGGAAGGGAGGTGCAGCTGGTCCCACAGTGATAGTCCTTGACTTGATGGGCAGTGGCAGGCAGGCTTGGGCATGGGCTTGGTGGTGGTCATAGTTGGGAGCAGAGAGAGGCCTTTCTATGGGAGACTAGGTGGTGGCTCTATAGGTGAAGGCGAAGGCCTTTTCCACTGCTCTCCATGGTGGATCCTGATAAAAAGAGATAGTCCATAATTTTATGGCATTTATTTGTCATGGTGGAAAGTGGTTATGTAAAACCATACCCTACTTCTCAGGGTGGGCCTGAGATTAAAAACCTTTTGCAGGTTGGAATGTCTGGGGAGGGAAGCTTATTGGCTCAGCCCTCCAGGCCTCATTAGAATGACTATCTCTATCTTGAGCCTATGTGACCACAGATCATGTCCTTTTCCTCATCTACATGTGGAGGGGCTTGGGGCATTGCCCTTACATGACTGATGGGCACAAATCTAGAGGGGCTGCAGCTAGCAACAGGGGCCTGATGTCTGGGAGCAGGTGAAGCTTCTACCTTTCCTTCAGGGTCTCGGGCTTCTAGCCTTAGCTCAACCAGGAACCTTTCATGGTCCCACACACATCAGCAGCATAAACAAAACCTGAGGACAAGCAAGCAAACAAACCACCACAAACAAAACAACCATCCCAGCAAAAACAATCTCGAACTATAAAAATTGATTTTCAACTCACGAATTATGTGCTTTATAAATCTATCAGTGTTAAAGCACTGATGTCATTATTCTGAAATTGCTGCATGTTTGTTATTGGATAAAGCAAATGAGTAATTTGTTAGTCTCCATAGGAATTTTGACACAGGGGAAAGAAAATATAAATAAAAGTCGAACGACATGAGGCAAAACCAGTAACTGTGAAATGTCTGTGGATTTTTTTTTAATTTATTTTTTTCTGAGACAGGGTTTCTCTGTTGTAGCCCTGGCTTTCCTGGAACTCACTCTATAGACCAGGCTGGCCTCGAACTCAGAAGTCCACCTGCCTCTGCCTCCCAAGTGCTGGGATTACAGGCGTGCACCACCACCACCTGGCTACGTCTGTGGATTTTTTGAGCGTATAAGTTCTATGTATTGATAACAGCAGATTGTCTAATGATATGACTTTAATATACAGCTCATAGGACCATTGCTATATCCAATGATGAGAGTGATTTTGTATGCAAAGAGTACTAGTAACTGATAGCTTCCAGAAAGCTTCAAGGTGAGACTTATTCACTGGAGAAACCAAGGAACACCCAAACACAGTGACTTTTACCTGTAATCCCAACATTAAAAAGGCTGAGACATGATGCAAGTTTTTTTTTCAAGACAGGGTTTCTCTGTTTAGCCCTGGCTGTCCTGGAACTCACTCTGTAGACCAGGCTGGTCTCGAACTCAGAAATCCACCTGCCTCTGCCTCCCAAGTGCTGGGATTAAAGGCGCGCGCCACCACCGCCTGGCATGATGCAAGTTTTAAACAAGTTTACTACAGTGTTCCTGCCTCCAGTTTCCTGTGTTGGTTACTGTCCTTCCTTCCTTCAGTGAGGGATGTGACCTGAAGCTGAAATAAACTATTTCATTCCCAACTTACTTTTGGTCATGATGTTCATCAAAACAACAGATAGAAATATAGAATAGAGGTTAAATGTTGAGTTAATACAAGGTGGTCTTGGCCTTTGGTTCATTTCATGATTATTTTATTCACTGCCATTTTTCTGTAGTTTGAATCTGATATGATATACCTTACATTGTTTGAAAGATGAGGTCACAGTAGGTCACTCAGGGTAGGCTGGACCTCATTACATAGCTCCGACTGTCCTTGAACTCACAAGCCATTGTCTTCAGCCTTAGATTACAGGTGTGTACCACCATATTTGGCTCTTGCTTCTATTTCCAGGCTTCTGCGTTTTTGCATTTATCTGGACATCGTTTGTTTGTTAGCACTTTCTAGGTTGTAGTATGGAAAATTATTTTGGAGACATTTCATTGCTCCTCCAAATATTTATTCTTATTTTGGTTTTGCTTCTAAAACTTCCATCTTCTGCACTTGTTTCATCGCCTTTGGATATTTGGCTCTGCTTTTATTTTTCATCCATTTTTCTCTTTGCTTTATGTTTTAAAGACATCTATTGAGATATCCTCAAACCCAGAGATCCTTTCTCAGCTGTGCCCAGCCTATAAATGACCCCATTGAAGGCATTATTCATTCTCCTAGTATTTTTGATGTGTCACATTTGGATTAGACACTCTATTAGAATTTGCATCTTGCTGCATTGCCATTGTTCTCACATGTTTTCTGTTTTATCGGTTATCACCCTTATCATATTAATCACAGATATTTAAAACTCTTGATAATGTCAACATAGCCTGTAGTATCTGGGAAGAAAGGGTTTTGAGACAGGGTCATAATGTAGCTCAGGATGGCCTCAATTTTTCTATGTGTGATGATTGCCTTGAACTTGTGATTCTCTCACTTCCACTTCTCTAGTACTAGAACTATAGGTGTGCATCACCATGCCTGGTTTTGTACCTTGCCCAGTTTTACGAGGTTCTCACAATCCAGTGGAGGGCTTCAGGGATGATAGGCAAGCACTGACTCTGTTAATGAAGCTACATACTCAGTCCAAGACTTTGTTCAGTCTTATGTAGCTCAAACTTGTTGTATAACAAAGACTGGACTTAATCCTTGTGCTTTTGCCTCCATTTCTCAAGTGCTGGCTTTACAGATACATGTTTGAAAGTTATTAAAGATTTATTAGTATTATTTTAAAGTGTATGTGTATGTGTGTACATACACACACACACACACACACACACACACACACACACACTTGAGTTTAGGTCTTCACAGAGGTCAGCATTAACTTCTCCCTGGATCTACAGTTACAAGTAGTGGTGAGTTGACTAACATGAGAAATCGATAGTAGAAATAAAGCTCTGATCCTTGCTTTTAACCACTAAACCATCTCTCCAGCCCCAGAATTATTTTTTTTAATTTAAAATTGTACTGGAATTATTTAAAAATACAAGTCTACAAGAAAAATAAATGAAGAAAATGGTTTGGAATGCAAGTATCCCATCATCACTTTCTTTTTTTTGCAGATAAATCTGCAAACAATACTGAAGAGAAGCTGTAAACTTGGATTAGTAAAAGTATTCAGCAAAAGTGATGAATACAAGTCAACTTATGAAAATCAATAGCATTTCTATATAAGTAACAAACAATTATACAATAGAAAAAGAGAAAATGGAAAGATTCTATTGAAAAAATAGCAAGAAAACCACTAAGTGCTTTGTATGACTCTTTTCAAAAAACATTCAAGATACAAGAACACTGATAAAAATGTATGCATACTTTGCAGGTTAATAATGAAGAAATAAGTGTGTAGCTTGTACTATTGTCCATGGATTAGAAGACTTCTATCTTAATTACCTTTCTATTGCAGCAATCAGATACCATGAGCAAGGCAACTTGTAGAAGAAATAGTCTATTTAGAAACTTATACAGTTTCAGAGAGTTAGAGTCCATGACCTTCATGGTGGGAAGTATGGTAGCAGGCAGGCAGACATGACATTTGGAGCAGTAGCTAAGAGCTCACAACTGATCCACAGGCATGAGGAAGAGAGAGCTAACAGGGAATGATGTGGCCTTTTGAAATTTCAAAGCCCACCCTCAGTAATATATCTCCCTCGAGAAGGCCACACCTTGTAATCCATTGCAAAGTTCTAACAACTGGGAACCCAGTAATCAAATATATGAGTATGGTGGTTTGAATAGGAATGGCCCCATAGACTCATGTATGTGAATGTTTGGCCTATAGAGAATGACAGTATTCAGAAATGTGACCTTGGAGTTGGTGTGGACTTGTTAAAGGAAGTATGTCACTGTTGGGGTGGGCTTTGAGGTCTCATATACTCAGTGTGACAGTCTTCTTCTGTTGCCTGTGGATCATGATGTAGACCTCTGAACTCCTTTTCTAGTACCATGTCTGCCTGCATGCTGCTATGTTTCCCACCATGATGATAATAGACTAAACCTCTGAAACTGTAAGCCAGCCCCCATGAAATGTTTTCCTTTTGAAGAGCTGCTGTGATCAATGTGCCCTTTTACAGCAATAGAAATCCTAAGACAATGAGCTTAATGGGGACCATTCTCATTAAAATCACTGCAATTCTTTACACTAAAAGTATCAGTTTCAAAACAAATCCTTTTAATGAAAATACCAAGTTATAGAACTTGATATGTTTATTTGGAAGACCAGATGGTTCAAAAATAGCCAATATTTTTTGAAGAACAACATGAATGGATTTTGTTTACCAGATGTTGTTTTTTTTTCTGTGTTTTTTTTTTAATTCAGGGTCTTACTTTACTTTCCCCAGCAGTCTTAGACCTTGCTATGTAGACTTGGCTATCCCTGAACTCATAGATTTCTGCTTGCTTCTGCTCAGATGAAAAGCATGTACCACCGCACTTGGTTCAGATATCAACTTATTATATAAAGCTAATTATTGGTTACATATGGTAGCTCATATCTATAATCCTAGAACTTGGGAGGCTAAGGGGGAAGGATATGGGTGAATTGAAGGTCAGCTTGAGCTATACAGCAGGACTTATCTTAAAGAGAGAGGGAGGAGAAAGGAAAAAAGGAAGGAAGGAAGGAAGGAAATAAGGAGAGATAATTACTATTAGTGTAGACTAATACTGGCAGAGAAATAGACAAACCAAATGGATGGCTCAGTACACATGTATGCATATAAAATGTAAAATTCCTAAGAAGTAAATCAGTGAGAAAATAATGCAATGAATAGTGTTGTCAATGTCATTTTTCTGGCTATCATCTTTTACCTATATGAATGACTTATTGAGGTTCAAATTGCTCATCAGTAAACCCCTAGCTATAAATGTGCTTATGTGCTTTCCTTTGAATTAAACTCTGACGATTCTCAAATATATTTATGCACCCTTAACCTCTCATCCTTAACCTCTGGGACTATGTATTCAGTTGCTTATCTGAGATACCCTTCTGACCTTTGAACTATGTAAGCTAAGCTTATATTGTCCCACAAATCTGCTCTTACTCATATATTTCTTAACTCAATTAAAAGACTCAACCTTTATTAAATGAACTAGAAATCCCTGGATGTCATCCCAGACCAATATTTCCCAAGTGCTTTCCAACAGAACAGGATATTAGTGTTATGTTATGTAAAAGTGTTTTATAATAAAATAAAGTTTTAGACTGATGAATTAAACAAAAATAAGCAGATTTTCCCTGATGGATTAGTTATCAGAGGTCTGACTATTCTGATGTACACCTAAGAAGGTGGTATTTTATTTTCCAGAAATTTTGTGAATGAAACTACCACCTTCAATAAAACTTTGCAGATGTGACTTTTTAAGTTTTATCTATTTTCCTTGGTTTTCAATTTTATTGTCAAACTATCACAGGCTAATTCTCCTTCATGCTCACTTGTGTGACCACTCAGTCCATTTCCCGAGTTACTAAAATGTTTTTTTAGTGTGGCAACATGACTTATTTACTTATTGTGAGCACTAATATTCCTCCTGCTTCCCCATGCTTCTCATACCCAGTGTGAGTGAGGATAGGGTAGCTCAAACTGCAGCACCTTGACAGTAGAGGAAAAGTTGAAAGCAAGAAGACAACTCTCATGGCAACTGACTTGTGTTTTATAGCCTGTCATCTAGAAAGCAAAGAAGCCAGTGGTATAATTTAGTCTGAGAGCCAGGGAAGCCAGTGCTAGCTCTCAGCACAGGTTGCAGGCCTGACAAACTGGGGAGCTGCTGGTATAAGAGCCCGAATTCAAGACCATAGAAACCTTGAGTCCTAAAGTCTGGGGATAGAAGAATCTGTTTGCACCTTCCTTAGATTTTTTTCCTATCTTCTCTGCCAGTGTAGACAATGGCCACCCACAATAATGAGAGTAGATCTTCTTTACTGATTTAAATTCTAAACATTCTCAGAAACTCTCAATCAGATATACCAAGAAATAATGTTTTCTTGGCTATCTGAGTGTCCCTTAACCACTTAATTTGATATGTAAAATAAGCCATCACATTTTACTATAACTGAAAGGAAGAAATATTTTTTATCTCTGAGGGATACAAAAAAGAATCTCAACAAGTAGGCCTTGCTACATTTTCCCAAGTTTACTGGATTATATACCTCTCTGTCAAATTATTTTTCTTCATAGCTACCTATTTCTTAAATTTTCTTTTAGTGAAATATATTTCTTTTATAAAACATATCCTGATCATGTTTCCCCTCCCTCTCCTCCTCCCCACATCCTCTATCACCCACAAGATTCACTTCCTTTTAGTCTATCATTGGAAAACAGTCTTCTAAGGGATAATAATAAAAAATAAACATAAAGATATGACAAAATAACAGAAGAAAAAGAACCCTTACCCCTAAAATCACAAGACACAGATATAAACATAGAGATCCACTTGTTTGCATATTCAGAAATCCCATAAGAACACAAAACCTGAAGTTATTGTGTGCCATGTGTGTGTGTGTGTGTGTGTGTGTGTGTGTAAAAAGATAATTTTAAAAAATTGGGATCTCATAAAAAAGCTTCTATAAGGCAAAAGACACTGTCAACAGGACAAAAGAGTAACCTACTGGTTGGGAAAAGATCTTTACCAAACCTACATCTGATAGAGAGCTAATATCCAATATATATCCAATATATACAAAGAAATCAAGAAATTAGACTCCAGAGAACTAAATCACCCTATTAAAATGGGGTACACCACTAAACAAACTGACATCTTGCCATTTCTAATACTTTTTTCTTACGTGTGCTTCATCTATAAATCTAGCATGTATAGAGAATAAGGTATTTTCCTATCCTACATAACTACAGTACCAAGTATGTCCCAGCCTTTACTTTCCATATTTTAAAATTTTATCTCACAACAGAATGAGTTCTATTTGCTAGACTGGATTTTAAAGCCAAATGAAGAAACAAATATTATAATGTTTTAAATAATTAGCAAAGAGTATAGGATTAGTCTGTGGGTGGGTTTTTTATCCCAGTTCTTTGTGCCTTATAATTATACTCTGCATCTGTGTCTGATAAGTACTTCTCATCAGAAAATTGTGATACTTTTTGTTTCATTAAAAACATGTCAATAATGTGTAGGCTTTCATCTAATAACTATAAATGTGATTCATCTTGGTTTTGGCAAAAAGCCTCTTTACAGCTCTCTCTTCATTAAAGTTATATTGTCATTAAAGTTCTTATTATTTTAAATTAAGAATTTGATTGAGCCGAGCGGTGGTGGCGCACGCCTGTAATACCAGCACTCTGGAAGGCAGAGGCAGGCAGATTTCTGAGTTCGAGACCAGACTGGTCTACAGAGTGAGTTCCAGGACAGCCAGAGCTATACAGATAAACCCTGTCTTGGAAAAAAAACAAAACCAAGAATTTGATTGAATAACAGATACTTTCAAGACAGAATGAAGGCAAGCCCCAGCATGGTAAGAGACAATTGCAAAATATACAAATAATGAAGAGCTTGTCTTCAGAATATTAAAGGAGAAACTAAGATAACCTAATACAAAAATAAAATAAAATATAATAAAATAAAATGAACTGAGATTCAATCTACCACTTGGCAAAAGAGGAAATTCCAATGACTGATTAACACATAAAAGTATTCACTTCCATTAATACTTAGGAAAAAATAATATAAATAAAATGAGATAATACTGTATTTTAAATTCAGCCTATTGGAATTTCTAGAAAGTAAGAAAGTTTGACAATATAAAGAATTAAGTTGAGCACAACACAATTCCTGAAAATTTATTTTTCTTTCTTTTTCTTTTTTTTTTTTTTTTTTTTTTTTTTTTGGTTTTTCGAGACAGGGTTTCTCTGTTTAGCTCTGGCTGTCCTGGAACTCACTCTGTAGACCAGGCTGGCCTCGAACTCAGAAATCTGCCTGCCTCTGCCTCCCAAGTGCTGGGATTACAGGCGTGTGCCACCATGTCCTGCCCAATTCCTGAAAATTTAAAAAGTGGCTGACAATATTAGAAATCTGTGAGAACATGGAACAAAGCTCAGGCGTTGGCAGTGGAGCTAAACATCTGGTCAGGCACTCAGGAAAAACTATTTGGCAATATTTGATGAAGGGGAACATATATATCTACCACACAAATAAATTTCAGTATTGAACACTAAGAAATATGGAAGCAGAGATAGTGAAATAAGAGAACCAACAAATTAAAATATTGTACTCTCCTCTGTAGGAGAAAATGGAGGCAGGGCCTGGAGGCCAATCTCTTTGACATACTGTGCTTCTAAATAAGAAGCATGGAACACCATTTCCCAGGAGTAAGAACACTGAATTCTGAAATTAGCATTGGTAGCCTATAGCTGGCTTGCAGTCTCTACACTGTACTCGCCACATCTCCTTTAATGCACTTCTTCTGTATCGGACCCTGGAGGTATGAGCGCCTACTGTCCAATCTGAGTTAATGTGCTGACCAATCACAGCTGATAGGCTTCTACTATGTAAGTGGTTGCTTATATGAGATAAAGCAGACATCCTTCCCTGAAACATTTTTAGGAGTGGCTTACTTCTGTGCTCTTTCTGGACTCACAGGCATTGCCATCTTCTCAAGGGATGTCCTGGCAATGAGAGCACTCGTCTGCTTTGAAAAACCACTGGCAGAGAGCTACCCCTGGTACAACTTCTGCCTGTTCCTTCTGCCAAAGAGAACTTCATACTCTTAACTTTTTACCTTGCCTCTTGTAAAAACTCATAAAACTAAAAACATGGCAAAGAAACTAAAAACTCAATAGGGGCTCCTAGAGGTATGGTTTCAAGAGAAAGGCCTTATGTTTCTGTTCCAATCCTATCCTAATACTCATCATTAGAGCCTTTAGGTACAAATCTGTCCACCATCTATGGGTGTCTGAACTGGGATATTTCAAAGAGGTGGCTTCTCCATGTTCTACTGGATCTTAGGGTTCAAAACAAAACTGACAAATTCAAAAAGTGGAATCATGGCTAAGAGTTCTCTTTATGTAGATAGACTACTTCCTGTTCTGAGGAAATGGATCAACAAATAGTAGCTATGATTTTTTTAATGGCCAATGGGTGTACTGCTGTAGTATTGATAGGATTTTCCTCCAACAACTTCTATGTTGGAAGATTGGTGTCCAATGTAACAATACTGAAGGTGGTGGAAGCCACATGGGAAGTGACTGAGTCATATGTTCTTTTGGGAAGGTCTCATGGAATGGCCTAGATCTTGCAGTAGATCAGTTCTTATGAGCTTGAGATATTGTAAAAGACTAAGTCCATCCCTGCCTGGTCTTTAACTAGTTCACAGGGTTATCTCTTCTACACTTGCAGTGATATCATTCTGCTGTGATGCAATGGAATCCAAAATGCTACAGATAAAACTGCCGGAATCCTGAACTTTCACTTTCCAAAACTGTGAGTTAGAATAAACCATTTCTATTTGTAAAGAACCCAGGTTCTGATATCTTTATAGCAACACCAAATGGACAAATGAGAGTTCTATAATATGAGAGTATTCCAAAATATATGCTTCTTGCATTTTAACAGAAATCTCGGATACTGTTGAACCAGAGGAGAGACTAAAATTAGAAGAATCAGACACCTGGAACAATCTGAGGTATTCATGAAATATTTTGGAGGCTGGTACTAGGAATTCTCAAACCACTACACTTAATTCTGGCCTCCCACAAGCTGACTCTACACTTAGAAGCAATTGGAGAGTCACATTTTTGTTTTGGTTTAGAGAGAATGTAACTCAGTGGTACAGTATTTGCTTAACATGATCAGGCTCTCAATTTCGTGTGTGTGTGTGTTTGTGTGTGTGTGTGTGTGTGTGTGTGTGTGTGTGTGTGTGTAATTTCATTTATTTTTTTATTTGGATTTCAAATGCTATCCGCCTTCTCTATTTCCCCTTTGCAGACCCCCTATCCCCTCCCCTCCCCCCTGTTTCTATGAGGAATCTCACCCACTCACCCACTCCTGCCTCACCACTCTAGCATTCTCCTATACTAGGGCATTGAGCCTCCATAGAACTAAGGGCCTCCCCTCTTATTGATGCCAGATAAAGTAATCCTCTCCTACATATGCAGCTGGAAGCTCTCAATTTCTATCCTTAGCAGTATATATGTGAATGTACACCAATGTGCAGAGATATTTCTTTGAGGATTTGCATCTAACAGACCTTTCTCTTAGCTCTGCTCCTAATCAGTGTGATTGTCAGGCCTTCCATAAGCTGGGAACCCCCTCACCTCTTCCCACGCTTTTATATCTATCTAGAACTGACCACCCTTTGCCCAGTATCTAGACCCCACATAATTATCTTCATAAAACCAAATGCCAGCCCTACTAGTTTATAAAATCTTATAGAATATTATAAGTTTTGTCTCTGAATTCTCAAGCTTCTATTGTTTGATTAGCTGTGTGTTCATTATCTTTAAAATGTTTTTCTGGAGACTAAAGGAAAAAAAGAAAACATATGCCTCAATGAACATCATGCATTGTCCAGAAAAGGTTGGCAAGTGCTTCCTCCACCCTTTCCTGTAAGAGAACACAATCATAAATATTTTAGTCTAGAGGGCAATAGTATTTCTTTTTTGCAATAATTGATCTAGCTGTAGGCATCAGTATGCTAATATGTTCAAATACAACTAATGTTAATATGTTCAAATTTAATTTTATTTACAAAAATAAGCATGGGGCCTCCATTGAACTATCTGTTTCTTTCATGATGGGTTGAATAAAATAGTTTCTATTGTTACTGTATGGGGGGATTCAATGTAAGGCCTTATGAATGCTAGACAAGTGACTCACCATTGAGCTCAATCCCTAGTCCTGAGATCTCTAATGTATATTTGTTTTTATATTTGCTTTAGGATAACTTTTCCAACTTTTTGAAAATTATCTTCAAGTGACCAGCTCTCCTTCTAGAATGAAAATAATACAAAAATAAATGAAATAAAATAAAATAAAACCAGCTTTGTTCTGCTCATTTTCACTGAGCCCTGTGAGCCTGGCAGCTTCTCAAGAGTGGTAGAAACACCATGTGCTCCTCTTAATGAATTGCTTCTTGAGTTAATTTCTGCCTTTGGAACTCTTTTCATGGTCTAAACCTGAGTTGCATTGTGACAGAAAACTGGTTTCATCTTAAAATACAGTTACCAGCTTGTATTTGGGAACTCAGAAAAACAGTTCCTCCAATCAAAGCTTTAATATTACTAGAACCATAAATACTTTTGGATCTTGAAGGAAATGAGAATTGTATTCTTACCAGCTCAAATGTACAAAACAAAACCTTGTAGATTTATTGACTTTTAGGGTCTCCCCGACCGAGCAAAGAGGCTGATTAAACATTTTACCTTTGCCAATACAAAATCTTTCTGCATATATAGAGGACTACCATTTCATTTGAGGTGCTTTAAATGCCTAGAGAATCTTTAACTTCACCTTTGGAACTGTGTGGGCACAGTTTTGAAAGAAACGGAGGAACACGGCTTTTAAGAGTTTCCCAGTGTGGCAGAGCTAGACATAGAAGAGGCAGGCAGAGCTTGGGTACCAGTCAATCCTCTAAACTCAGGCAGGCAGATTCTTTTAACCTTTGACCATGCTTACAGCCATTGGAAACAGCTCAGCTCCCTGCCTGTGGACAAGGAAAAGGTATGACCTAGAACTTCTAATAAAGTCCAAATTTGGTGGGTGAGGGACAAGCTTAGTGGGGGGATGTTTGCTTAGGATAAATGAGGTTTTGGATTCAGTACTCAGTAGTACGAAAGAAAGAAAGAAAGAAAGAAAGAAAGAAAGAAAGAAAGAAAGAAAGAAAGAAAGAAAGAAGGAAGGAAGGAAGGAAGGAAGGAAGGAAGGAAGAAGGAAGGAAGGAAGGAAAGAAAGAAAGAAAGAAAGAAAGAAAGAAAGAAAGAAGGAAAGAAGTCAAACTTTTCATAAGTGCTTTGTCAATTTATGTGAATTTTTGTGTTAGTGCTTTAATTATTGATTCTTTTATATTATTGCCACTTGCTCTGAAAATACTCCAGCCCCTCAGCTTCATGAGGGTTTAAGCTGAGTTTAAATCTGCTTTTAACATGTTAAATAGAAATAATTCCATCTATATGAAGTCATATATGTGAATGTTCATTCCAGAATTATTCATAATAACCAAAATGTATAAATAGTGCTAGTGTCTGTGAACTTATAAATGGTTAAAGAAAATGTGATTCATTTGTACAGTGATATACTCTTTAGCAACAGAAAG
Organism: Apodemus agrarius; assembly: GCA_964023405.1. Taxonomy (NCBI): domain Eukaryota; kingdom Metazoa; phylum Chordata; class Mammalia; order Rodentia; family Muridae; genus Apodemus; species Apodemus agrarius. Next base: position 2,847,539 of record OZ030010.1, read on the forward strand.
GAACAGTGTACTGATGCATGCTACAATGTGGAGGAATCCTCAAAACGCACAAAAGATCACATATTGCCCAATCCCAATTATATAAAATGTTCAGAATGGATAAATCTGTAAAACAGAAAGTAGATTATTTGCCTAGGACTTGATGTGGGGATAGGAAGAAATGCTTAATGAGAAATGGTTTCTTATAGGAATGATGGAAATATCTGAAAATTGAATCATGATGGTGGTTGTACAACTTAGGACATATACTAACAGCAGTGAAATTGTGCACTTAGTGTGGGTGAATTTTATGATATCTTAACTGTACCTTGATAAAGTTTTCAATAAATAAGTAAATTGCTTCATAATGCAAATGACCATCCCATGTAAACCTCCATCCCTAACCATTCCAAAAGCAAGACAAAGAAAGCAGTTGCCAACAACACTAAGAATCATTTCATAGCACTTGAAATTTTACTTTCCAGACAATAAGATAGATGTGAAGGGATTCAAAGCTTCCGCATCATGATCTGAGGGTAAATTCACCACAGGTGTGCAGCTTAACAGGGTGTTAATTGGGAAGCCTGTGAATGCCTCCTCCATGGGCAGTCCAGAAAGCTGGGCCACCATTTGCTGGTGAATAGAATAATTCAAGAGCCAAACCTGTGATCAAAAATAAAGGGAAATCTAACTTGTTTTTATACTGCAGCCATTACCATGGAAAATGACTTATAACCCATTTTAATTGGAGCCAAAGGATTCTTGACTTCACCTCCAATCAGAACCGTTTTAGGTTCTGGAAATATTTCTATATTGTGGAATAAAAATAAAAGAGTAAAATTAAAGGCTGAGAGTTTTCAAATAGAGGTAAGTTTCCCACATTGCACAGGCTGGTTCATTTAGTGTGAGTAAGGAAAGGTCTTGCTGACTCTCTTGGGGAGCAGACACTTGTGGTATCTATAGAAACAGAAGCACAATGGGCTGATGATGTATTTTCCTTCTCTAATAATGTCCACTGTTTTTCCAAGCTCCTGGTTCCCAGATAGGGTAGGAGATGGTAATATACTCTTTGGGAAAGTAGAGAACTCTCTGTGATGTCAGAGAACTCTTGACAAGAAATTAGAATTCCAATTGAGTTCAACAGGTTATAAGTTTCGCACCTTAAACTTAAGCCGGATATCTACTCCCTTTTGTAGAAAGACTGAAAGCAACAAGCAATTTATTCTTTAGACATAAACACTCCTGTATGAACAGTGAGATGATAAAATATTTCAGTGCCTTCCCCCAGGTAGGCAAATGGTTGGAACTGGAAAATATCATACTAAGTGAGGTGACCCATTCACAAAAGAACACTCATGGTATGCACTCACTGATAAGTGGATATTAGCCCAGAAGCTCTGAATACCCAAGACACAACCCACATATCAAATCATTCCCAAGAAGAAGGAAGGAGAGGGCCCTGGTCCTGGAAAGGTTTGATGCAGCAATGTAGGGGATTACCAGGACAGAGAAGTGGGAGGGGGTTGATTGAGGAATGGGCAGAGGGAAGAGGGCTTATGGGACTTATGGGGAGGGGGCAACCAGGAAAGGGGAAGGCATTTGGAATGTAAGCAAAGAATATAGAAAATTTTTTAAAAAGTGGCTTGAAATACAAGTCTTTGGAATGGTTTTATTAAGGACAACTTTCTGAGAGTTCTGGTGCCATCCACAAAATAACCAACAGCAATTCTGCTCTTTTAAAGTCCTCCTGATGTGTATCATACACCTAAGTAAACACAGAAATCTTATTTCTTATATCCAGCAATATATTTATGGAAAATAAAATATGAAAAAATATACATGAGTAAGAAGACATGGCTATATTGCAAAAGCACCAAACTTACTCTTTGGAAAAGGTATTGCTTTTTCATAATCATTTCCAATCATTTTATTTCAACATTATACATGGAAGTATCAACTCTCAAGCCTCTACAACTACCCAACCAATCCCTTTGAAGACACAGAAATATTCTGTTGCTAATCTGGTGTCAATCTGACATATTAAATGTGCTAAAAAAGTCTCAGCATTTGACATGAATGCTTTGAACCAACTTATTTAAATTATGTATATAATTAAGATAAGAGAGAGAGAGAGAGAAGAGGGGAGGGGAGAGGGGAGGGGAGGAGAGGAGAGGAGAGGATGCTTCATTAGGCATAAAGTTTCAATGTCCATATTAGAGTAAATTCTTTGTTATCCAACCTGCTTGACCTGATCTTGATACTACTTTGGAAGGAAGATATGGAATTCAGATCCAGTTCATTGTACAAAGCAGTATAAATCTAGCAGTTTTTCAAGTGTGTTTCAAAGGAAAAATTTAAATGCACTTTTAAAAGTTAGAACCTCTGAGGTTCTATAATAAAATCATGCTCGTTGGGAATCTCTAGTGGTGACTTTCTTCAACCATGGACTCCTTTCATGTACAACATTTTAAGTGATGACAGTCTGTTCACCATATTTTAAGAAATACCCTGTAGGATCTGGGAAGATGGTTCTCTCGATCAAGTGCTTGCTGTGCAATTATGAAGAATAGAGTTCAGATGCCTAGCACAAATACTCAGGTAGACATGGATGCCTACCTATAATCTCAGAATTAAGGTACTGCCATGATGTTCCTGGGAGTAATCTGGCTAGATAGACTAGACCATATCAACCAGATCTATATTCATGTGAACTGGTACCATATACATATGTGTGCACAATATATATACATGTATGTATACATGCACTGCACATACAAACTTTTTTGACTTTTACAAATTGAAAAAGAAATACAATGTGATAATCATTAGAATTCGAGCTCTAGATTGGCCAGCAGCCAAGCAGAAAAATATAAAGCACTTGCTTTTTTAGTAGCTGCGTTCTATCCTTGTCCAAGTCTGATTTTTCTCTGAACTTGCTAGATTTTTTTCCTTTTTTCTTTATTTTCTCTTCTTTACTTTTGTTTTTATTTTTTTGTGATAGTGCACCACTATATAACCCATGCTGAAGTCCGATTTGTGACTCTCCTGCCTCAGCGTCTTGCATGCTGGTATTATAGATATGCTCTACCACACCTGGCCACCTTGAGTTTTTAAAAGATCAATTAGCAGAGAGTAAAGCATTTATTTTTATTAGATATTTTCTTTATTTATATTTCAAATGTTGTCCCCTTTCCTCACCTCCCCCCCCAAATTCCCATAAGCCATCTCCTCTCCCCTTGTTCCCCAATCAACCCTCTCCCGCTTCTCTGTCCTGGTATTCCTCTACACTGTGGCATCAAGTCTTTCCAGGACCAGGGGCCTCTCTCTTTGGTGTTCAACAAGTCCATCCTCTGCTGCCTATGCATCTGGAGCCGTGGGTAACTTCATGTGTACTATCTGGTTGATGTTTTTGTCCCTGTGAGCTCTGGAGTACTGGGTTGCTCATATTGTTGTTCCTCCTATGGTTCTGCAAACCCCTTCATCTCCTTGGGTCCTTTCTCTAGCTCCCCCATTGGGGACCCTGTGCTCAGTTCAATGGCTGGATGAGAGTGTCCCCTCTGTATTTGTCATGCACTAGCAGAGCCTCCCAGGTGACAGCTATATTTCGCTTCTGTCAGCAAGTACTTGTGAACATTGATAACAGTGTCTGGGTTTTGTAACTGTATATGGGGTATATTCCTAGGTGGGGTAGTCTCTGGATGGTCTCTCCCTTAAACTCTGCTCCACACTTTGTATCTCCTTCTGTGGGTATTTTGTTCCCCCTTCTAAGAAGGACCAGAGTATCCATACTTTGCTCTTCATCCTTCTTGGGCATCATTTGATATGTGAAATGTGTCTTGGGTATTCCAAGCTTCTGGAGAAAAAACTGATTGAGTAAAGCATTTCTAAACGTTAGCAATACAAGCTAAGTGTGAGACCCTCTCCAAAGAGTTACTATTAGTACTCATGCTTAGTGTTTCTTTTTAAGGGTTTAATGATTCAAATAGAACAAGAGTTTTAAAATGTAAATTTAATCTCAATGTGATTCTAGTACACATAAGTGTGTTAGTGACAGCTTAAAACTTCAGTTGAAGAAGAGAGTTGAGTTCAGTATGTAAACACATATTTTGACATGTTGTTGGCACATAGGTTTAATCATAGTTAGATGTGGGTTGCTGTCCTACACTGAGGTTTCTTTGCCTACTGTCAGTACTATTGATTGGAGGTATGTGAAACAAAGGCAGTGTATTAAGGCTTTCAATTTGGCCACTCTGGAAAAAACAGAAACTTTTTCCCCCTTTTGTTTTGTTTTTAAGAAAAAAAGTGTTACAAAATAGACTATAAGCATTACTAAAGATATTTATCTTATTTTTTTTGTTTTTTTTTTTGAAAAAGGTTCTTCATAAACTACATAGCTGAGGATGATCCAGAACTTTGGATCCTCTTGCCTCTATCTCCTTAGTGCTGAGCTTTCTGGCTTTTACCACCATACCTGTACTATATAGTACAGTGGACCAAATCCAGGCTTTTTTTTTTTTTTTTTTTTTTTTTTTTTTTGGAGACAGGATTTCTCTGTGTAGTCCTGGCACTCACTCTGTAGACCAGGCTGGCCTTGAACTCAGAAATCCGCCTGCCTCTGCCTCCCAAGTGCTGGGATTACAGGCGTGCGCCACCACTGCCTGGCCAAATCCAGGTTTTATGCATGCATTCCAAATGCTATACCAACTAAGCCACAAAAATACTAGTTCATGTTTGCCTTTCTTCTCTGCTGGCTTTGAATTTGGGATTTCTAAATGGAACTTAGTATCCTTCCAGATAATGATGCAGGAGCTCAGAGTTTTCAATGTGGTGACTGTCATTCTGGGTTTCCCTTTGAAATGTATTACTATGCTTCTCCTCTTTCACCCTATGCTTTCCTTGCACATTTCAGTGTTTAATTTCTCCTGTTCTTTCTCTGTTTCCTCTTTGCTTCTCTGATCAAATTCACTTCTTGTTTGTTTTCTTCTATTTTTGATCAAAATTCCCTGCAGAGGAAAGGAAGGAAGGAAGGAAGGAAGGAAGGAAGGAAGGAAGGAAGGAAGGAAGGAAGACACCAAAGTCTTCTATATGTATTAACTCCATTTACTAGACATTCCTACACAGCCATGACTCATTCACCATTGAGCCATGTAAACAAACACCAAGAAACTTACATTAATTTTTACTGCATTTTATTCCCTCTGACCCAACCTGATCACTCTCAACCATTTAAGATCTTTTGTCATTTTTTTTCTGTTACATAGGCTCATGTACCCAATAGATATAGAAATTGTTTAGGTGTGGATTTAAAACATTGTAGGATGCATGAAATAGGAAGAGCTTGGACAGGCTAGAGAGTCTGAGATCTGTAAGTCACTAGACTCCATTAGATATTACTATGAAGACAAAGAAGCATATGACCATAAGTCTTCATCTAATCATGGTTGTAAATCCTCATTAATTTGTAAAGGTAGTTTATTATCTGTTGATTCATATTTTAAGAACCATTTTTTTCACAACCTGTACTTTTAGTCATCCATATCCAAACTGGTCTCCCAATTTAGTGCTCTTCTGTTAAGGAGAATGACCTGCTCAAAATAACATAAGCAACAGGTAAGTAAGTGCCTATTGTCTGGTAGAGGGAGAGATGACTAGTGATGATGGAGACTAGAAAGCAGAAGCCCTGGCAATCCTACGAAGATCTGCTTTCTGAACAACTCTGAGTTGGAAAGGCATTTTATTTTATTTTTCTTAACAAGATTCTTCCCTAACTTAAAATAGAAAATTTGGTACTCCACTGAGTACATAATGAGACAGGTTTAATTTCTACATAAAAGTCTATTGCGTATATATCCCCTTTTCTGATCAATCAAAAATGATGTGGCGAAATCTCTTTTTTCTGACTCCTAAAACCATGAGAACCAAAAATATAAAAAATGAAATTTAATAGAAATTGCTCATTTCTACCATGCTGTTCCCTCCTCATTTAGCTATTACAAGGAAAGCACTGTCATACATTTACAACAGTATAAAAACTATATTTGTCAATTTTTTATTTCCACTAAAACAGTACTGAATTTATTAGCTCAGTTTCTCAGACTGTTTTCTCCTAAACCATAAGCCACTGAGTATTATGCCTGCAATCCCAATTGATTCCGAATTTGAAACAAAGTAAGCTTATAGTGTATGGTAGCTGATATATCAAACACCATGCTTCACAGCAGGCATTCCACAGAACAGACATTTCTCCCATCTGCACTGAGATCCCTGCAAGTTTTAATCTTTCCTTTAAGAAAATATTAAGGTGAAAACTTTTAGGGATTTTTTTGTGAGTTAGTTATTTTATCGATTATTTATTTGTTTTGTTGTCAGTGATGTTTTTTAATTGTTATTGTATAACACAAAATGTCACTTATAAATAATAATTTCAAACTAATTAAAAAGCCTAATCTTAAATGCTGACAATATACTATGATGAGATAGTCAACATTTGTTAGTGTCATTAAATTTGAAAACATAGTTCTATTGGAATTTCTAAACTAACAAACAGCTTATACAGACGAAAGAATCAGAAAAATGGCTGTTCAGTTCTAGGATCAGATTAAAAATAGAGTCAAGGAAAACTGGCCCAAATAAAATGATCATTTCTTGCTGTCAGTATATAGGAAGTTAAGGACCATGTCTTTACCCACACTCTACCTTTCATAACACTTTTTACAAAGACATGGCCAGATAGGGTTTTATAGATTTTCTGGAATTATTTATGTATTTATATTTATTTTTAAGTTTGGTCTTTGTTTTGTTTGTTGTGACAAGGTTTCACTGTGTAGCTCCAGCTGGCCTGGAACTCATTATGTAGACTAGGCTGGCTTGTAACACATATAGAGCCACCTGAATCAGCCTCCCCAATGCTATGATTAAAAGCATGCTCCATTGAATCCTGCTACATTAGTTCTTTGGACAGCTACATATGTATATGATGCATTCTGGTTGCTCACTCTCCACTACCCATGGGATTGAAACTATCCATTGAAGCCTGGAGGAATCACTAGTGGGTATATAACTGAAGGCAATGACACCCTCTTTCCCTAAATCTGTTCATGAGCATAGTCTAGTAGTGAAGATAAAGGCCCCTTGAGTCTCTCCTGGATCCTTATCTGGCTGTTATTGAATCTGTTCTTAGATCCAGTGCAGTCATTTCAATTCAAAGTTCATGATTGGAATATACAATGACTGTGTATTGCTGATGGATTGTTGTAATTACCTTTTTAAAAAAATATCAAACAGAAGTTGAAAGCCATAGATGTTTTGGTGGTAGAATGTTGGAACACGGTCAAAGAATAGAGTCTTAAGAGGAGAATTCTGAGTGCTTGTGAGAAAACTCCAACAACCACAACAAAAAAACAAACAACCAAGACAAGAATCTTGTGACCTCAGTTTCCTCAAAATATAGAATTGCTTTTGGAATGTGCGTTCATGCTCCTCCCATGGATAGCAGATATGAGTGAGTTTACATCATATTATTCATTATTGCTTGCTGTTGTTATGCAACTAAAGGTTTAAATTATCCTATGTATGCCTTTATGAAAAATATGTTTTGCCATGTGTGGCTTGTCCTTGTGATTGTATATAGCTTGAACTCATTCATCTGATCCATCTTCACCCTCAGAGTATAAATTGGCTGATGCTCTGAATATAGTCAGCTATTCCATAAGAAATTAGTCTGCCTCATTTATTTGCACCATTGTCCAAGGTTCTATTGCTTATAGAGTGGTGACACTAGAAGAGTTGTATAGTTGAAAAGGCACATGCTTTGAAATGAGAAAAATAAACCTATACTGTCAACTCTACTATTTAATAATAGCCAGAGGTAAGATACTTAGACATTTTGCACCTTGGTCGCTTCATCCTTAAAAGAATGACATTGTTACTGTGAGATTTATGTGAAATAATATTGAAAAATATGTTATACATTTCTCAGCTTAATGTTCCTATTATTTCAGCATTATTAATTTTATACATAGGCAAGATAATCATTTGACACATATTTATGAAGTATTTGTTATATAATAGGCATTTTGCCTTATTTTATTAAAAAAAAGCAACTGAGCTAGACGTGGTGGTACCTGTAATCACAGTACACAAGAGCTGAGGCAAAAAGATATCAAGTTCAAGGCTATACAAGACTATACAGCAAGACCCTACCTCAAAAATTCAACTGAATATTGATAAAAAAATCAACAGAGATGAAGATGAATAATATTCAACTTCAAAAGACAAAGAAATAGATGAATCAATTGGTAAAGTGGGTAATTAAATTAGATCCCTAGTGCCTATGTTAAAAAATAAGCCAATGATGATGGTATATAATTGTAATCCCAGATGGTATTGCTTGTAATCCAAGAGCTGGGGTAGGTAGACACAGCATCCTGGGGATTTGTTGGTCAGCCTAGCCTAGCCTATATCAACAAAATGAAACTTGGCACCTACTGAATTATACTCAGGGTTGGCCTCTAGCCTCCACATGCTTACTCCCACTGGAAAATTCAAATATGTGCATACATACACACACAAAGAAGGAAATCTGGTCATGTCAAACAGCATGAATGAACCTAGAGGAACTTATGCTAAGTGAAATGCAGCCATGGGAAGATAAATAACGAACGATTCTACTTCTATGAGATATCAATAAGAGCTAAACGTGCTGCTGGTGAGATGTATTACTACTGGATAAAGCATTTGCTCATAAGCAAAAGGAGCTAAGTTCAATTCACTGGAATCCACATTAAGCTCGATGTGGTAGAATGCATCTGTAGTCCCAGTGTGCCAATGGCAAAATTGGAGGCAGACACAGCATAATGCCCAGAAGCTTGATGGTAACTAGCCTAGCTTACATAGAGATGAAAATGAGACCCTGCCTCAAAGCAAGGAGGAAGTGAGTGTTGGTACCCAAAGTTATTGCCCAGCTTCTATGACTGACTATGGCATTCATGCACCCACAAACATTTAGACAGATACGAAACACATACACACACATACACATACAGAGATAGAGAGAGAGAAGTTGCACTTACAGAAGCAAGGAGTACAAGAGTACAATGATATTTGCCAGGAGCCAAGGGCTAGAGGAAAGGGAATATTTCCCCTCATGCCTGGTAAATGCTAGGGAGTTTCTGTACAACGTGGGTTCCAATTAACAACATTGTATATTTCAAGTTGATTAAGATAATAGATTTCAGGTTAACTATCTTTGCACCAGAAAACTTGTAAAACCTACAGCCATTCAAACAAAACCTCAAAGGGACATAAGCAAATCTTGAGAGAGGCTGTCTGTGTTTATCATGTTGATTATAGTGATGATATTTATGTATGTCCGACCTCTCAAATGGCGCCAGTTGATATGTGCAGGTGTTTGTTGATTATAGCTCAATAAAGCTGCTAAAAATCTCAAGGTTGAAGAAAGATGGTTGGCATTATCCTGGCGGATGATCAGGGCCAACATTAGTTTTAGAGCTTTTGCATGTTTATGAGATTTTTTTTCTCTTTGCAGAATAGGGATGCTAATACTATTAGAAAGGATCAGGAGATAATGTGGTCCTGGAACACAAGCCAGATTTTATGAGAACATAACGGCACTTTAAAAAAAAAAAGGAGATGAGAAGAAATTCAAGACAGTCTTTCTTGGCCTGGAGCTTTCCTTTTTTGACAGGGGGTACTGCAGATTCTTGAGAAGGGAGCGCTTATTTTTATTCATTCATTTGTGTATGCATGTACTTGATGAAACATCCATCCATCCATTCAGCAGTTTGTCTATTAGCCACCTTTAGGTCTCAGGGCACAGGGATGTGCAGAACGTGAATAAAGAGCTCGTGTCTGATTTGCTCTAAATGGGACTTGTGGAACCTCCTACATGCTAAGACACCTGTAATCACTGAACCTCTGAGTTAGAAAGGGTAAATTCCTGCCCCTCCCAGACATCCTGGCTGAGCCCCAACCACCCCTTTGGAGCCACTGGTCAATGTCATACTAGTGTCAAATGTTTGGGTTTTCTGAGGATCAATAAAGATACATCCAGGAGAGCATGATAAAGGAGAAAAATTTACTCAGCCAGCATCAGGTTAGGGATGTATATTCAACATATTTGACTAATGAATTTGAATAGTACTCTACCTTGTAAACCTACATGTACCATAAACTTTTAATGGGCCACTGTGTTGGCATGTACCTATAATTTCTGCACTTGGAAGGCCAAGGCAGGAGGATTGCTGCAAATTCTTGGCTAACTTATAAAACAATGCCAACCTAGGTTACAACATGAGACTTAATCTCAACATTCCTCCCCCTCAAAAAAGAAATAAATATCTTAGTAGAACAGCCATTTTGTTGGTGGTTGGCTTTGGTGTGATAGTCCTATGAGCATAAGTAATTTCAAACCATTGTGGTCACTTTATCATAGAAAAGTAACATTTTCAAATTGCCACTTTGCAGTATGATTTATCTACCTATTAAAGATTATATGGCAATACTTATAATTAACTATCATCTATCATTTGAGAAATAATCACTCTAGTCACATTTCCCTCATTGCAACAATTACCTGAGATAGTCAGCTGAGAAAAAAAAGTTCTACTTTCAGTTTACAATCACCTGGCTGTCTTACTTTAAGCCTATAGAAGCATAATACCACATGCCAGAAATATACAACAGGGGAAACTTATCCACCTCACAATAAGGGAATGAAAGACAAAGAAGGGAGACCACGAAATGGCTCAGTGGATAAAGACACTGGCTGCCAAGCCTAAGTTAAGTCACATGATGGGAGGAGAAAACTGACTCCCACAGTTCTCTTCTGACCTCCACCTATACCCACACGCATGCAACAAATAAATGAATGAATGAATGAATAAATAAATAAATAAATAAATAAATAAATGTAATTTTTTTCGAGACAGGGTTTCCCTGTATAGCCCTGGCTGTCCTGGAACTCGCTCTGTAGACCAGGGTGGCCTTGAACTCAGAAATCTGCCTGCCTCTGCCTCCTAGAGTTCTGGGATTACAGGTGTGTGCCGCCTCAGTCGCCGCCGCCGCCGCCGCCGCCGCCGCCGCCGCCACCACCACCGCCGCCGCCACCACTGGGCTATAAATGTAATTTTTTAAAGGTGAAGGATGAAGGAAGGTGGGAAAGAGGAGATGATAGTGAAAGTCTGAAAATCAAAAAAGATTATAAGGTCACTCTTTGTATCCTATATAAGCATAATCCAAAAAAACTTAAAATTGAAAAAAAAAAAAACCTGGTAAATACAAACCTTTAGTAAATAATGAAACTCATGTGAATTAAACAACTCATTTCTGAGTGATAAATTGATAAATGATAAAGAAGAAATCAAGTAAGAAATAAAAAGAATTTCATGAAATGAAATGAAAATATAAAGACAACATAGCAAAACCTCAGGGCATACTAGAAGCAGTCTTATGAGAAAAATTTATAGCTCTAGATGCCTATGTTTAAAAATTCAGAAAGAACACAAATAAATAGATTGATACAACTCAAAAAGTTAGAAAATGAAGAACATTCTATTTTTAAACTAGATCTTTCAGTTTCATGCCATGTGTTTCAATTATATCTACCTCCTGCCGATTCCATCCCCCCTTTCTGCTCACCCAACTGTGTGTTCTCTTTCTTAGTTTGAGCATTGAGTGCAATATGTATTACCTATCAGATATCGACATTCTGAAAAAAAATCTTATGATTGTGATCAACGGATGGAGCAAGAGTTTGACACGATGTAATAGCAAACCCAAGTGTGTTTATGTCACCAAAGTCTCTCAGTAAACTAAACATACTCCTTACTTAAAGGATTATCTACAAATGTTACAGAGTAGCATACTTAATGGGGAGAAACTGGAAATTTTATTCCTATTGTGGTTAATAAGGTCAGTATATCCTCTCTTACTGCTACTATTAAGCAGAATTCTAATCAATACAATAAGATAATAAGAAGAAATAAACCAGCTATTCAGACAGGAGAAAAAGAAACCCTGTATACACAGACTGCATTGTTGACATAGGAAATTCCCAAGCCCTACATCTCCTCTAACTAGTAAGTGAGGATAGCAAGGCTGCAATAAACTGAAGACTTTTTCCCCTTTCTTTAAGTACTGGGAATTGAGCATGTTAAGCAAACACTAGAACTGAGCCTCATCTCCACCCAACAATTCTAATTAAAACGAGCTTTGACAATTATATAAATGTGATTTGATCATATCCAAGTCATTTGCTCTACTACAAAACAACAATTAAGAAACGGAATTTTATATATATATATATATATATATATATATATATATATATATATATATATAAAATACCATATGCTGTCAAACTGCATTCTACATATTTGCCTTTATAGCATATATTTGTGCTGTTCTCAACTTTGGCTAGAGAAGTTCCTTTTTCAGGCAAGGTGTGGGTTCTTTGAGTCTTTCTGCCATGCTTTCTGATGCCAGCTCTCATTGTAAACTTGGATGAGAGTAGTCAGCAATACTCCTCACAGCCTCTAACAGCTTAAGCCAGCCGAAATACTTGACTGCTTTGAAATGTCCTCAGCCAGATGAATAAGTCTATAGTCTTTGTAGTTAGACTCCTACTGTCTCAGAACACAACAAAATATAGGAAATTTCTTTGCCAGAATGGCACAGATAGCTTTTGTTCCAATCCCCAATGAAGAATTTATTTCTGTTTGAAACCTAACAAGTCAAGTTTTTAATGTTCACATCCCTATCCACATTCTGGTCCTCTGGGTTCTTATTAGAAGCACTCATTAAACTGGGCTTAGATCATTCTAGAGTGTCTCTAGCCTACATCTCCAAATTCTTCCCAATTTCTCCTGTGCCCTCCCCCCAGCCTTTGAGTGGGAGTTTCAGAACTCTGGCAGCTACTGCTTCCCACCTAGGGTGTAGCTCTAGCCCATTTGGTCTCCAAGGACCTGCAGCTTCCTGAGAGACACTTGTCGTGATGCCAGCCGCCTGCGGAGCAAGCAGAACCAGTTCTGCAGACCTGTTTCCAGCCTTTGGGGGAAGGGTCTTCCCTCACCTATATATTTGGAGACCCCCCAATAAAGTTTGAGCCTTGAGCAGGAAATCTTGTCTTAACTCCATGTTTATCTCGCCACCCTGTTTCCATCCCCAGCTTTCTCCTTCCAGGGAACCCGGTAACCCACTCGAATATACACCCAAAAATGGGTGCCAAATGTCTAAAAACTACATGATTAGGTCAACAGCAATGCCATCAAAAATAAAAACAAGATGCCTTTCACTGGACTAATTAAAAGCAAGGTATGCTACAATTTATGTAGAAAAATTAATGTTTTAATTGCTTAATGAATAATTAATTAATATTTAATTAATCCATACTAAAACCATGTAGAATTAGCATGCTACAAAATCATAGAGGTGATTCTTAAATGAAAATTGTTAGGTGAAAGAAATCAGTCTGAATTGGCACCATATAGTGGTTATATGGTGTGGTTATAATTATATGACATGCTGGAATAAGCAAATATATATAAAAAGATTAAATAGTAGTTGTTAGATATTTTGAGGTTCCAATTGGGATTAGATAGACAAAGCACACCAAGATTGCTTGTGTTAGTAAAATTATTGTGTGTGATCAGAATGGTGAATGCAAGACAATCAGCATTTGTCAAGTCCCACACACCATTATAGTACAAAAAATGAAAGTTAATGCATACAAATTAAAATGATGAAGAATATATGAGATTTTATGGTGGAATAAAGAACACCACAAAAGCAATTTATTACACATGAATGAAGTCACTTCACTGAAGGAAGGAGAGGAGTAAGGTACTGACCTATGTAATTCTGGAAATGAGAGTATTCTATGTCTAAAAGCAGGAGGAACTGTTCACTAATTGATTGGTTTCCTCTACCCCAGGAAGAACAGGATAATTCTGAGATCATTATATGTGCATATGAAATTAAACAATTAAGTGAGTGATTGCAGCATAGTGAGAGCTAAGTTTCTCACTGTTGGAAAAGGGGATTCTAAATAAGCAAGGAACATGGAATAGAATGATCCATGTGGTGATGGGCAGGAGATGAGCACATACAGCTTAATACAGCTGGGAAGAGCTGCATATACTATGCTTAAAGTCAGGGTTCTCTTGAGTAACAGAACTTATACAATGAATAAGTTCAATTCTCAGCACCCACATGACAGCCCACAACTGCCTATAACTCTAGTCGCAGGGATCCAACATCCTCATAGACACAAACATTGAGGCAAAACACAAATGTGCATAAAAATGAAAAGAAATACATTTTAAAAGGAGTGATTTGTTAGAATTATTTGCAATGTTTAGCTGTGAATACCAAGTCCACGAATCTAGTAGTTGTTGAGTCCATAAAGCTGGATGTCTCAGCTGGTCTTCAGTACACACCAGAATACCAAAGAGACAGGCTGTGAAGCCAGTGAGAGAATGGACTTGCTAGCAAGGGGAGGATGAGCAGGCAAAAAGAAAAGGCTTCCTTCTTCTATATAGTATTACAGTAGAAAGTATGGCCCAGATTAAAAGTAGATCTGAAGTACTTTAAAGATACAGACTAGAAGTGGATACATCCACTTCAAACAAGGACACCCCTCCCCTGCAAAAAAAATCAAAAAAGTGTTTTAGTTCAAATTTAGTGAAGTTGACAACCAAGAATAGCTATCACACACATGTATGAACATCAGTGTGTGTGTGTGTGTGTGTGTGTGTGTGTGTGTGTGTGTGTGTGTGTGTGGTGTCCTCCTATTCTATCAAATTAGATGGGAGAAGAAAGCAATGGCATTATAGTCGCAATGACTGTTTCTATCTGTCATTCTTTTATTTCTAATATGGTTCTCTAATAAAAGGAACTAGGAACATGAAGAAATGTTTGATTTGGGGAATGGAGCAGAAATGAGACCAGAAGATTTTGTAGCTCCAGAAAGGTAAACGAGGGCTAACAAACCAACCAACCATGATAATGAGCCCTGGTTGTCTGTTCATTTTGAGAAAATCCTAGGAATGAGTAAAGCATTTCTGAGTGGATTTGTGTGGGTCCTTTCAGGCTGAACTCTGAACTAGGGGAGAAAGGCTGGAGTTTTTGATGGGATAAAAGGAAAAATGAAAGTATGTTTTAATGTAGACATCCTTGATCTTTTATTCTTGATCACCACTATGTGAGCTGCTCCACCATGCCTTCCCTGTGTTGATTGACTGAAGCCTTTAAAAAGTCTAAATTAATCTTTCTTCCATGAAGTTGTTTATGCGATGTGGTGGTCACAATAATACAAAAGTGTCTAAAAATATAGGCAGTATCTGACTGAAAGAGTTATTAATGGTCAAGCCTAGAACAACTGAGCAAGGAAATGAATGAAGCAGTATTAAATTATAAGCTAAAGTCCAAATTAAACATATCAACATTTATCAAACAAATCAACATTGACATAAACAAATGATTGAATAACTAAATGAAAACAGATAAACAAATTGCCTGGACTGAAGAAATCCAAATAGTTTTTGTAGCTACTCACCACAGTGGTGGAGTTTGACCATTTATTCCTTCAATATGACTTGAAGTTACGAAATTACTTTCAAGGTACACCCACCATTCAGAGAAAGAAGATAAATACTGAGAAAGTAACAAATACTCCTACATCCTGAAAATATTAATACCAACAATGTTCAATAATACCAGAGTGTACTTTATTCCACTAAATTCTATAAACACTATGTAGTCATGAGAGCAACACTGGCTAGAGTTCAATTGCTGGATATTGTATAAAACATGAGTAGGATTCTTCATGAATATCAAAGTCATCAAAAACCACACAAATCTGAGGAACTGCCCCCGTCAATCACAGTCTAAAGAGACCTAAGGACTCTTTAAGTGTCATGGATGAATACTGGAACAGGAAAAGGGAATTAGGTAAAAGCTAAATGGAATTTGAATCAATTCTGTCTTTAATGTACATGTATCCATATTGGTTCATTATTGATGATAAACACTATATTACTGGACAATAGTACTAGGGAAAAACTGGATGCAGGTGGATAGGGGACTTGCTGTACTATCTATGCAATGAATCTGTAAATACCTCACCTAAAATAATAATTTTATTGTTTTTATATAAGAAGGTGATCCTCTCTATTCCCACAGCAGTTATTTCTTAGAAAGGAAAAGAAGGAGCGGAGGAGAAAGGGAAGTAAACATGAACCAGAATACAACTTCCTCACCTTGAGGAGGTACTAATTGCTGTAAAGACAAGCATCTTAGAAGTACTTAGCTCTGGATTAGTGATTTATGCAGCTTTATTTTTCCAGTAAGAACAATATTACTAATAAGATTCACTCATTAGGAAGTGAAAGGAACCCAGAGCTCCTTAGCTAGTTGGAGCTCTTAGACACGCTCAAAGGAGGTAAATGTGGGGAGAACAGTAGGGATTCAGAGAGGTCTTTTGCAATCTACAGCCCAATGACATGTAAAACTATTCACTGTTAACAGCTTCTGCTGGTAGTTTAATACTCAAAAAAAAAAGAAAGAAAAGAGAAGGAAAGAAAAGAAAAAAGAAATGAAAAGAAAAAAAGAAAAGAAAAGAAAAAACAAGAAAAGAAAAAAGAGTGTAGGACTTTAGACTTTTTGTTTCATGGAGACTACCAATATGCCTAATAATTGTTTGGAAGGGCCAGTAACTGTCTCTTCAGCATATCTGTGCAGTGATATCTTGGGTAATCTGTGTTTAAATATAGAATTGGTCAAACTTACATTCAGTTGTCAAAACATAATAGAATAAAGGAATGAAAGCACAATGTGAATACAGGAAGAAAAACATGAGGAATTTATTGAAATAGATTTCCCTTAGTTCACTTCTGTTGCTCTGATGAACACCATGACCATGACTATATTACTATATTACTTAAGGCGCTCTCTCTTCTCTCTCTCTCTCTCTCTCTCTCTCTCTCTCTCTCTCTCTCTCTCTCTCGTGTATAGCTTGATGTGAACACAAAGTCCAAGAATCCAGTAGTTGTGGTTGTTGAGTCCGTAAAGCTGGGTTGTCTTCAGTATAAAAATAGGCTCCAGTGCCAGTGAAGCAATGAATGTGCTAGCCAGGCTAGGGCAAGCAGGCAAAGAGTAAAAGCTTCCTTCTTCTACGTCCTTATATAGGCTTCTATCAGAAGGTATGGCCCATTTTAAAGGTGTGTTTTTCCACCTCAAGATCAGGATCAAAAACTTGAGTCTTCCTATCTCAAAGACCCAGACTAGAAATGGATCCATGCACTACAAACCAAACAACAACAACAACAACAACAACAACAAAACTGTACCAAAATTGGTGTGCCTTCCATTTTTGAGTTTTAGTTTCAGATGCAGTCTACTGCCAATCAAGTAGCATCCATCACAATGATCAAAGCAACTTAGGGGGAGGGGATGGTGGATTGTACCTTTATAGCTCACAAAGCATCATGAAGGGACTTCAGAGCAGAAGCCTGGTGGAAGGAACTAAGGCAAAGACCATGGAGGTGCACTGCTTACTGGCTTGTCCCCATAACTGGGCGAAATTGAAGAACTTTCCCACCTGCCCATGGATGATGGTACTGCCCACAGTGGGCTGGGTTCTCACACATCAACTGTTAATTAAGAAAATATCCCACAGACTTGCCTATGTGCCAATCTGATGGCAGCAGTTTCTCAATTGTGCTTCCCCTTCTGAGAAAACCCTTTTGTAGTTTACAAAACAAACAAACAAACAAACAACAAAACTAACCAGCACAATAGTTTAAATCAAAACCCTGGTTCATATGAGAATAGATAGTCAAAATTCATTTTAGCCACCTTTTCTTCCTAAGTACCAGCAAGATCATATATGTTCTAAACTTATTAGGAAACTGGAAACTTCAAAATTTGCAACCATGTAATCAAATACTCTATTATATGTGGTCCTTAAACCATGTTCTTTTACACCTTGGTTGCTCTATGACTATTTGGTAACCACACTGTGGGGATTACTCTTACAAGGTCCATACCATAATTTCATTGAGATTAATGCAGAATGATAGCATACTTACTGTATGTCAGGCTCCATCCTCAGTATTGTAATCATGTGCAATATGAGTAGGTTCATTATCCCTGTTTATAGACTACAAAACTAAGACACATGGTTATCTTTGATATTTTCATAAGATAGTTCTTTACTTCTATCATAGGGATGTAAGGCTTCTTGTATTATAATTGTTGTTATGAAAGTCACTTCTAAGGCCAATAGGATGGCACATGTTCCCCCAATAATAATATATTAAATTTAACAAATAAAAGCCAATTTGGTTTGCCCTATTGTCCAGGTTCTCTTCCTAAAACTAACATCTTTATTTTTTATTTTTTAAGATAAAGTCTCACTATGTCTTCCAGGCTCCCTTCTGCCTCAGCTTCCTCATTGTTGAGATTATAGCTATGTATCATTATGTCTTGTCTTAAAATTGGCATTTCTGACTGCAAGCCATATATATATATGGCTTTCTTCTCACATGAATATAGGTAGGTAGGTAGGCTCTGCTGTGGAACCAGGCACCCCTGCTTTGTGTGTATACGGTTTTCACCTCTTTGAACTATATAGCTGTTTTAAGGTGACAACAGAGAAATAGGTAAGCAAAGTACAGAGCTTCTTTAGCAAAGCTCCATGTCATTATGTTTTCTGGACAACTGTCCATGGACAATGTACAGGACATTCCTTATTTTTCCTGATGGGTGGGCAACAAAGCACACATCTATACTTCACACCTACTTCAGGGCAGATTTCTGGATCTCCTTGAGTGCCTGAGAGACATAACTCTTGAAGTTCATTCTATGGAATTTTTGCATAGTTTAACATTTCAATGTATTGATTCCATTATAAAATATAAGCCTCTCAGGACATTTTGAAAATGGAAACAAAAACACCATAACACAAAACTGCTTTAGAATTTCTATATTTCTTTTGTGATTTTTAACATTTCACACTGTGTTTTAACCATTGTAGAGAAGCATTAAAATTCTGGCTCCGGCAGACTTAATTACATTGCTCTTTATTCTTTAAAGCATTTTTCCCTTTTAGTAGCAAAGTCTGGAAACATTAGTTACAAAAAACTGATTCTCTGAGTTTGCATGGCTCCTAATGTTGTTACTTTTTCTGTGAAGTACACAGTATACCAGTTCTATTGCTAAGATTAAGGTCGTGCGTGTGTGTGTGTGTGTGTGTGTGTGTGTGTGTGTGTGTGTTTGTGTGTATGCTTGGAATGGAATCTGTATGTATATATATACACATATATGTATGTATATACATACATATATAGTGTGTGTGCATATATATATATATGTATATATATGTATATATATGACAAGTGACCTGCCAATTAAACTGTACTTTCATTCTATAAAATAAGATTTTGAAGTGAAGGAATTTCTTGGCACTACTGACTCAACCAGTATACACAAATCAAACATCCATCTCTGCTTGCTTGGAAATGGTTAAGCGACTTAGAGGTAAGGGTACATGGCTGTAAGTACTTGGACTAGGCAGATGGAGGCAAGTCTATCATGAGACTACTGGCCTCAGCTAAACAATGGAATCCTATCTCTAGAAGTGGAAAGAAGGGGAGGAGGAAGAAGAAGATGAAGAGGAGAAAGAAGACAGGGCGAAAGAAGAAGGGAAAATGGTAAAGAGAAGAGGAAAAGGGAGAAGAGTAAAGAGCAAAAATATTCTTATTTTTTTCTTAAGACACGAGGGCTAGGACTATTATTCAAAACTTCAACTAGCTGACAGCCCAAGAACACATGTAAAACTCATCTTTACTCTAAAATGTCACTTTGTTTGAAATGTTTAAATATTATATACAGAAAATGTGTGAACTTTAGTGTAGCTTTCAGGGAGGAACTTCAATAAAAATGGTAATTATTTCATTTGTTTTTCTTGCTTGTCGTTCAAGATTCCCTTCATGCTTCTCCTTTCTGGAGATCAAGCAATGCTGTGCATTGACACGTCACAAAGTCATTTACACTACAAGACAATGCTTCCAGGTCATTAAAGTTAAGAGATGGTAAATGTAAAGATGTACTTAACAGGACAACTGGGTAGTCTAAGCAGTGTCCAGACTGATGGAAACAGGCAGAAAGGAAAAGTATACTCAGGCCTACATCCTCATTGAACAGTAAATCATCTGCCATGCATCGTCGTCGTCGTCTCCTCCTTGACTACCAAATGTGCTAGCCCTCCCAGCACACATTGTGGGGACCAGGGCCAAGGGGAAAACACCCTGCCCCTTGGCTTGACTTGGAGCTCCAAGACATGGAAATCCCTATCCCCATGACTCAGCACTATAGCTGGACAATACTCTTCCACTAGCTCACTGCACATGCTCCACCACCTTACTGAGCATGCTCTAAAACCCCTATAAAATACATCACCCTTCTGCCAGCCCTCTACTGTCTCTTTGTATTCAGAGGTGGTTGCTACTCTGTTCTCCCCAATAAATATTTCCTGTGAAGTTTGTTGGGTAGTGTGACTTTCTGGTATTCCTTGGCTCTAAATTGCCAAGATGCCCTTGTGCTGGAAAAGCACTTATTGGATTTTTGACTCCGCATTTCCTGGTGCCTGTGCACCTCCTGGGATCTAAGCCACATCAGGGCCCTATCCCTCATCAGGTATCAGACACTTGCAATGGACTCAACGTCCAGTTTATCAATCTTGTCCACCAGCGGTAATTTGGTAAATTTCCCTATCAGGAAGTGTAAAGGTCTCTCTGAGTCTGAGGAAGTGGCAGTTGAGCATCAGACACCCCACTGTTATTCTTTGAAGTGGACTTCCTCCAGACATGGTCTTTGTGGTTATGGCTGGTCCTCTTCACAGACCCCCATATTCCCTCATATGAAGACCTCCATATCCCTCATAGAGCTACAATCCTGCAGCTTCTTTGGGCCAAACTGGGCTATTGCTACCCTTTCCTGCCCCCTAAGCTTTTCTACCTCCTGCCTTGAAGCTGCCTGTAGTCACAGCTTCTTTTATGCTCTCATGGCTTTTATGATTGTGTAATTCCACTCCCCATCCTTTCCTGTGTGTGAGTCCTCGTTTGTGAGCTCGTTTTTTTTTTTTTTGTTGTTGTTGTTGTTGTTGTTGTTGTTGCTTTCTGGAAAACCTTTGAACTAAACGTGAAAGCTCTGGCACAAGGCACCAAGTCTTAGGTCTGTTCCTGAGCCTGTTGAGTGTGGTGATGACCCACTAAATGGCTTGGTCTCATTCAATCCTTGAGTCCTGCCCCAGATTTATTTACTCTTGCAGTCAAATGTGGCCTCAATGTCCATTAGCTATCCAATCCAAATGGCTGCTAAACAGCACCCTACACCCCAATATCATTTGGGACTTTGACAACTACTTTAAGGAATTAGGGAAATGGAACGAGATTCCCCATTCCCTACCTTTAAACTTTTCTCATCTTCAATCCAAACCCTGTTAGTTTTTAGTGTGGTCCCCCTCCCCACCCTAACTGTATGAATATTCTGCTATTTTAAGTTACAATTGATGGATCTGTAAGTTTGTTGTAAGTGTGGAGCTGGGAGCCAAAGAATGTAAGGGTTGCTGGCCAGTGCATCTCTCAGCTCCCTCCTGTGCTGTCCTCTATAGCCAAGGGCTCAAAAATTGTCCATCTTTACTCCCACTTTGTTCTTAGCTTAATGGATTCAGTTTTACAGGGATTCAGTTATCTTTTCTGTATAGGTAATATTATATTATTATTTTATGCTGCTACACTTCAATGAAACACTGACTCTGGGTTTTGATTATGCCTTTCCCCTTCTCTAGACCCAAGTGAACTTGTTAAAAAGTTTCCTTCAAAATCTCTGTTCTGTGTCAGGTAGGTCACCTGACTATGTGACAGAGAAAGGACAGCAAAGCAGGACAAAAGGGTAAACTACTCCCAATGGTGATTATTGCTACCCTTTCTGGTTTGGTCCATCTCTTTAGATATGTATCTTAAGATTTGTAATATTAATATATAAACTTTTTACACATCAGGATTTGTATATAGGGTATAGTTAAAAATTTGTAAAATTTGTAACAAAAGTGTTAGCTTAAAACTAGAAACATGGGACCTGGAGAGATGGCTCAGTGGTTAAGAGCACTGACTGCTCTTCCAGAGGTCCTGAGTTCAATTTCCAGCAACCACATGGTGGCTCACAGCCATCTGTAATGGGATCTGATGCCCTCTTCCTGTGTGTCTGAAGATGGTGACAGTGTACCCACATAAATGAAACAAATAAATAAATCTTTAGAAAGAGGGTAGTTGATACTTAAAAATATACCTTAGATAAGCTTAGTGTAACCATGTGGCATGACACCATTTTGAGATATAAGCAACATGTGGCTTTGCTGCCATTTTTGCTGCTGTCCTCCATTGGAATGGAGGCAGCCATGTGGCTGTTAAGGTTGGAGAGGTTGGATACCATGTGATTTCACTGTCATATTGATTGAAGGTGAGATTTGCTGCTGAATAAGCTCCCCCTTTCTTATTCTTCCTCAACTCTGGCTGGATGGTTTAACTCAGCTGTTCTGGCTCAAACTCCTTTCCACTTTGATTTATTTAGTCTGACTTTTCTTTCAGCCCCTGAATTCCTCCGTGTGGCCTCAAACTAACTTTAGCAATCTTTTCTAATATTCTGCATCCTTCTCATTCTCATGCTTGTTTTTTTCTTTACCTGTGTTTAACTTGTTCGCTCTTCAATCTGTCTCTGTAAAACTCTCCCAATAAAACTACCTCCTTCTCCCTTTATGTGTTGCTTTACTCTCCCTCCCAACTCTACTGCACTTCTCTCCACAAACTCTACTGCATTCCTGTATTTTACTCTCTTCCTCCTGTACTGTCTGCCTTTCTCTTAAGTAGTTTCCCTTTCCTCTCTCTTCTTGTGAGAATTGGGGGTGTCCTATTCTGTCACATCTTTCTCCGATTCGTCACTTTGTTACTCAATTGGTCATCACTTTCAAACATGGGCGCTTCCTTCTACAAACTAACTATACTTTTCATTGCTTGGGATCAAAGGTGAGTACTAAGGGGGCATTTCTGTATTCCAGCCAGAGGTATTAAAGGTGTGTGCTCAAGACTGAATCACACTGTAACAATAAATAAATTCAAATATCCTATAATCCAGGATTTTTCTTCCCTCCACCAGCTACAACCATTCATCTCTCCTTACCTACTAGGCAAGCACCCTCTCTCTGGCTCTTGGAGCCTGCTATGGCCTCTAGGGCCCTACCATATGTGCATCTCTCTAGTTACTAAAACACTTACTCCTCTCCTTTCATTGTAATTCTCTTTGTTTCCTTGTCTCCTCCCTGCTAGGAGTTGCTTAATAAGTCCCACAGCTCCTTTAAAGCCCTTCTGGGCTTCTGCAACCTTGTAGCAGAGTCAAATATCACTACCACCCCTTATCTTTCTCACATTCCTCCCTTTGATATCACAGACTGATTTAATTTTTTTTGTTTTTTTAAAGATGTATTTATTTATTTAATGTATTTGAGTACACTGTCACTGTCTTCAGACACACCAGAAGAGAGCATCAGATCAGATAATGGCATCGGATCCCATTACAGATGGCTGTGAGCCACCATGTGGTTGCTGGGAATTGAACTCAGGACCTCTGGAAGAGCAGTGAGTGCTCTTAACTGCAGAGCCATCTCTCCAGCCCTGATTTAATTTTTTTTAGGGACACACTTTATGGGCACACTGAATTCCTCATATTGTAATAATTATACATTGACCCTGAGATCTACCACCCAGCCCTGATGTCTGAAAGTCCACAATCCCTCCATCATTTGTGAAACTAAAGTCTATCAATGTGTACCCGCTGGGTGGTCCAGAACTTGTACCCTGGTCTTCCTTTTTCCCAAATCAGGAATGATACTAAAAGAACAACCATTACTAGTTCTCATCACAGACTTTGCTGTGGCACTGCATGACAAACAAATGGTTTATGTCCTTACCGCTTCTTGCAGTCCTGGGTATAACTGCACTTGTCACCACCATTGGGACTATCTACTATTCATTTTCCTCATAGTTTAATCTAAGAACTGCAACAGGTGAATCAGACCATTCTCACTCTCCAGGGCCAAATAGACTCACTGGCTGCCATGGTGCTACAAAGTCGGTGAGGATTTGAACTAGTAACAGGTGAGAAGAGTTGCCTTTACCTCTTCCTCATGGAGGAATGCTGCTACTATGTCAACCCATCAGGTATAGTAAAAGATAAGAACCAACAAGTCCAGAGAAAGATAAGGAACAGATCAATACCCCTGGCCAATGGATCTTTGACCTTCTAATGTGGAATTGGATAGGGCTTCCTTCTTCCTTCCTCCTTCCTCCTTCCTCCTTCCTCCTGCTGCTGCTGATAGGGCTTGTCTGTGTCCTTGAGTAGGTTTCAGACCAGCCTTGCATCAAACTCATAGAAATTCAGCTGTTTCTGCCTTGCTAGTGCTGGGATTAAAGGCATGCATCATCATGCCCAGCCTGGATACTGTTTTTCTTAACCCTTTCTCTTCCTTTCCCTAATCCTTCTAATTGCACCCTATCATGTCTAGATTTCTTCAACAGCAGTTCCAAAAGATTTCTAACTAGACTTTAATCAGATGCTATTACAGGGTAATCTGTCTCTAACTATGGGACTTGAGACCCACAATCTCGGATTATGCCCTGATGGTGAAGATCAAGCTTGACCCATGTACTTTGATGCCCCCATACAACAGGATATAGTTTAATGATAATGTTGTTTTCTTTGCTGACCTCTGATTAGTTATCAATAGTAAACACAAAAAGGAGAAATGTAGGGACAGGGGACAAGGGAAAAAACCCAAGCATGAAATTAGGGCCAAGAGAAAAACAACCTAGCACTTGGCTAGACCTTAAGCTTTAAAGACTTGGAAATCCTTACCCTTGTGACTCAGCATTAATAGTCAAACAGTACTTTTGTATTTTTCCATTGTACATTTCTCCTAGCTTCCTATACACTGGGCATGTTCCAAAAGTCCTAAAAAGGCCCTCCCCTTTGCCCAGCCCTCTGCTGTCTCTTCCCATTCAGAGACAGATGCTACTCTGTTCTTCCCCATAAATCTCTTATAAGAGGTTTGGTTTGTGGTTTGACATTGTGGTATTCCTTGGCTCCTGGCTGCTAACATGCTCATGCACACTTGCTTTTTTGCACACTATTTTTGCACACTTTGTACACCTTCTAGCCATGACTTGGTTGACTTGGTTCCCGATGCTCATCATGATCATGGTACTCTAAACTTTTGTAACTGACATTTTTATCTAGTACACTAGGGTTATATCTCTTCCTTCCTTGCTCTTCTCTCTCTCTCTCTCTCTCTCTCTCTCTCTCTCTCTCTCTCTCTCTCATTCCTTCTTTCTATTCTGGTTGTTACTGTTTTAAGTCTTAAACTTTGTTTCTTCTGGGCCTTTAAATCTGAAATATGACATTGTCTTTATTTACTGAGAATATTTATGAAGAGGTCAAGCTCAGGGAATTTGGAAAATTCCAACAAGAGCCCAGAGCATAAAGACCCCTCCCTTCCTGGAAAGAAGAGGTCAATGGTAGGCACCCCTCCCTTCCTGGATTACATTCTTCAGGAAAACAGCATGGCAGACCAACCTTTTGCCACCCACAGACAAGGGAAGTCCTTGCCACTTCATTCCCTAAGCACCAATCAGTTTAAAAGTCACACTGTTCGGCCAATCACATTATGCCTAGTTGCTGATGCTCTATTCTGTCCCTGGAAACTGTATAAAAACTTGCTGAACAGGCTGCCTAGGGTCACTGCCTCTCCTTCAGGTGCATGGTGGAACAATAAATTTTTCTTGCTTTTGCATCGATCCCGGCTCTGGGTTGTTCACTTGGGGGTTCCCTGGTAAGCTAAGGCTTGTCAGAGTCTTGTACTTCTTCCTAATTAGGAATGCTGTGTAGTATTTTTGCTTATGGTCAATAACACATTTGGATAGCATAAACCCAAATGAGACAGGATTATAGACATAAAATAAAGAATCTATGAGGCATGTAGATTATTGGACTCCAGGGGTTTAAGGCCAGTCTAGGCAATACAATGAGACTAGATCTGTTAAAGTTAAAAATAAGAATATGAAACAAATTTAAACCCACTAAAGCACTCATTTTCTTCCATTTATACAGGTATTTATTCATGTTCTCATCAGCATGAAACAAGTTCAAAACTTTTACTGTTCTCAAAAGAAACATATATGAAGATAGCTTTAGCAATATGCACTATAATTCCAATAATTTATATTGAAACAAAATAAACACAAAATAGACAGTTGATTCAATACTAATAATACTATGTATGGTGGTTTGAATAAGAATGGCCACCATAGAGTCATGCATTTGAATGCTTGGCTCACAGGGAGCAGCATTATTGTGAGGTGTAGCCATTGTTGGAGTAGGTATGGCCTTATTGGAAGAAGTGTTTTACTGTGGGAGTGGGCTTTGAGGTCTCCTATACTCAAGCTATGTCCAGTGTAGCACACAGTCTCTTTTTCTGCAGGCTGCAGAGCAAAATGTAGAACTCTCAGCTCCTTCTCCAGCACTTTGTCTGCAAAGTAATGATAACAATGGACTGAACCTCTAACTGAAAGTATAAGTCAGGTCCAATTAAATGTTTGTCTTTGGCCATTTTCTCTCCAGTGACTGTCCAAGGCAGGTATGGCGAGGAGTGCAGGGATCACAGGAGTGGCAGAGCAACTGGAACAGGATGCTTCCAGGCTCCATCTGAACCCAGGAACTGGGCTAAGAAACAGCCCTCTGTGCCAGGGGAGAATTTGTCTCCCAGAGGTGCTGAGACAGGCTTGCAGCCCCACAGGAGGGACAAGCACCAGCCAGAAACAGCCGGACTGACTAACACCTGAGATAAACATATGGCGAAAGGCAAGCACAAGAACCCTAACAACAGAAACCAAGGCAACATGGCATCATCCAAATCAAGTTCTCCCACAATGGCAAGTCCTGGATACTTAAACACACCGGAAAAGCAAGATTTGGATTTAAAATCACAGCTCATCATGATGATAGAGGACTTCAAGACAGACATAAATAACTCCCGTAAAGAAATACAAGGGAACACAGGTAAAGAGGTAGAAGCCTTTAAAGTGGAAACACAAGAATCCCTTAAAGAATTACAGGAAAACACAACAAAACAGGTGAAGGAATTGAACAAACCTACCCAGGATCTAAAAATGGAAGTAGAAACAATAAAGAAATCACAAAGGGAAACAACTCGAGATAGAAAACCTAGGAAAGAAATCAGAAGTCGTAGATGCAAACAACAACAGAATACAAGATTTAGAAGAAAGAATCTCAGGTGCAGGAGATGCCATAAAAAACTTTGACAAAACAGTCAAAGAAAATGCAAAAAGCTCCTAACCCCAATCATCCAGGACACAATGAGAAGACCAAACCTAAGGATTATAGGGATAGAAGAAAGTGAAGCTTTCTAGCTTAAAGGACCAATAAATGTCTTCAACAAAATTATAGAAGAAAACTTCCCTAATCTAAAGAAATGCCCATGAACATACAAAAAGCCTATAGAGCAGAGATGAGGTCTCCACCTTCTCTCTGGAGGGGACCAGCTAAGAGCACACAGGGCCTAAGATCAGTGGAGCAGCTGGGACAGAAGTCTTCCTGCCTCCATTTGCACCAGGGAGCCAGGAGACTCCAGAGCCTTCTGGGCATAGCCCACCAGGACAGAGTGATCTCCCTGCAGTGCTTTCACTTCTGAGCTCAGAGGAGTAAGCACACAGGCTTACAGGCCCACAGGAAGAACAAACTCCAGCCAGAGACAACAATACCAACTAGCACCAGAGATAATCAGATGGCGAAAGGCAAGCACAAGAACCCTACCAACAGAAACCAAGTCCTCATGGCAACATCAGAACCCAGTTCTCCCACCACAGCAAGTCGCGGATACCCCAACATACCGGAAAAGCAAGAGTTGCATTTAAAATCGTATCTAATGATACTGATAGAGGGCTTTAAGAAAGACTTAACTAGCTCCCTTAAAGAAATACGGGAGAACATCGGTCAACAGGCAAAAGCACTTAAAGGGGAAACACAAAAATCCCTTAAAGAAATACAGGAGATCATGGGTCAACAGGCAGAAGCCATTAAAGAAGAAACATAAAAATCCCTTAAAGAGTTACAGGAAAACACAAACAATCAAGTGAAGGAACTGAGGAAAACCATTCATGATCTAAAGGTGGAAGTAGAAACAATAAAGAAATCACAAAGTGAGACATCTCTGAAGATAGAAAACCTTGGAAGGAATTCAGGAGTCATAGATGCAAGCACTGTACAAATGGCTAAGATAAAAAACTCAAGTTATATAGTACATGCTGGTGAGGATGTGGAACAAGAGGAACTCCATTGCTGGTGGGAATGCAAAATTGTACAAGCACTTTGGAAATCAATTTGGAAGTTTTTCAAAAGACTGGAAATCACTCTACCTCAAGACCCACCTATAACACTACTGGGCAAATAGCCCAAAAGATGTCCCATTATACCACTGGGACAGGTTGCTTAACTATTTTCATAGTAGCTTTATTCATAATAGTCAGAAATTGGAAATAACCTAGGTGTCCCTCAGCTGAATAATGGATAAAGAAAATATGATACACCTATACAATAAAAAACAAAGATATCATGAATGTTGTACACAAATGGGTGGAACTTGAGAATATCATTCTGAGTTAGGTAACCCAGACCCAAATGGGCATGTATGATATGTACTCACTTACAAGTGGATATTGGCCATAAAATACAGGATACCCATGCTATACTCCACAGACTCAAAGGAGTTAAACAGGAAGGCCCAAAAGAAGATGCTTGAATCTCATTTAGAAGGGGGAATAAAATAGTCACAGGAGGCAGATAGAGGTAGGGAACTGGGTATGAGAAGAGATGGAGCAGAGAATTGGGGATGGAGTTCAGGATCAGGTGTGGAGAAGGAAAGGTGAGATGGCCAGATGGCCCTGAGAATGAATAGGAATCTGTAACTGACAGAGGTCCAGATGTGCAGTGCTAGAGACCTGGGATAGAGGAAGTGTCTAAGAATCAATGCTGGTGACTATAGCTAGGCAGGAACTCTAGTGGAGCAATAGGGACACCAACCTACCCACAAAAGTTTTGACCCAAAATTTATCCTAAGAAATGCAGGGAAGGGGAATGGAGCAAAGACTGAGGGAATGGTCAAGCAATAACTGGCCCAACTAGAATCTCATCTCCTGGGCAAGCGCGAATCCCTGGCACTATTAATGATTCTCTGTTATGCTTTCAGACATCAGTCTAGCAAGGCTGTCCTCTGAGAGGATCCACCACCCAGTAGCTGACTATGTCAGGTACAGATAGATACCGATAGCCAAACATGGATGGAGCTTGGGGACTCTAATGGAAGAGTAAGGGGAGGGATTGAGGCCCTCAAAGGGGATAGGAACTCTATAGAAAGACCAACAGACTCAAGTATTCTGGACCCTTGGGGAATCTCAGAAACTGAACAAATAACCAAAGAACATACATGGACTAGACCTAGGATATGTAGCATATATACAATTCAGTCTTCACCTGGGTCCTGAACAACAGGAGCAGGGGTATCTCAAAAGCTGTTGCCTGTCTGTGGGATTTGATCTTCTAGCTGGGCTGCCTTGTTTGGCCTCAGTGGGAAAGGATGCACCTAGCCCTGCTGAGAGTTGATGTACTAGGGTGGAGGGGATATGGGGTTTGGAGCTCTACCCTCTCAGAGGAGAAGGGGAAGGGGGAAGGGATTGTGGGATGGAGTGAACAGTGTTGGGGGGGCTGTAATTATGATGCAAAGTGAATAAATTAAAAGAAAAGAAAAGAAAAGGAGAATAAGGAACTTTAAAAAAACAAACAAA
Source organism: Apodemus agrarius (assembly GCA_964023405.1). Taxonomy (NCBI): domain Eukaryota; kingdom Metazoa; phylum Chordata; class Mammalia; order Rodentia; family Muridae; genus Apodemus; species Apodemus agrarius. The sequence goes on from OZ030010.1 coordinate 2,877,505, forward strand.
AGCAAATAGATGGACAGACAGACAGATATATTAGATAGATAGACAAATAGATAAATAACAAGCAGGGTCAGGAAAGACTGTTTCGTTGGTAAAGTCAGTCCTCACAAGAACCTCAATAAATTTGAATTTATGCACGTGAAAAAGCTAGTTACAGTAGTAGGAATTTATAATCTCAATGCTGGAGAGGTGGAGACAGGCTGATTCCTGGAATTTACTGACAGCCAGCATAGCATTTGTATATATTTACTAGAAACAAGAGAGGGCCTGTCTCAAAAAAACGAGGTGGACAATGCCTGAGAAATGTCATCAAAAGTTGTTCTTTGTCTTCCATATGCACATGCAAGCACATGGATCCTTCCACACATGAGGACATATATACAAATGCAAGAAAAATGAAACAAACAAAAGTAAAAAGACCATCAATTCCATGTTTTAATTATCTTTGTAAATCATTGACCTAGCCTACTCTACTATGGATAAGGTATGTTGAGCAAATTTAGATGCAACAAAAGAAAGCTTCCTGGCAATTTTAGAAGGTTAAAAAAAGCAGGCAAAAATTTGGCAGACAGACCCAGAGTTCCATCCAAATATAAAATTATATTAACCAAACAATCAACTTTGAAGGCCAGTTAATGGGGACACAAAATAACCTCATACTTCCTCTAAACATTAAGTATTTCAAATCAAAATAGCCCCAATCATCTGTGGTTGTGGTTTTTCTTTATCTTGGCACTCTCACCTAGAATTACATTGAACATAAAAAGTCCTTTGGACATACTCAGAACTTGACTAACATTGTTCACTGCAATTTATGCTTGAAGGTAGGCCCTGATGCTGTCCATATGTTCCCACCCCACTGCTTTCAGTCACATTTTTGTACTACACATTATCTTAGAAATGTGAGACTGTCCTGGGGCTAGGTTTAAGCTGCTCTGTAGCTAGTATCTGCTTTCTTCCCAGGGGACTCCTAATCTTCACACTACTGAAGGGAGACTGGTTAAATTTCCCCCAAGGCATTTGGAAAAATGGTCATGAATGCAGAAAGTTTAACCAGTCCTAAGTGGTAAAGGACCACAGATTTCTGGCTGGGGTCTGAAAAACCTTAGGATAATAAGCCTATCGAGATGCCAGTTGAGGAAAATGTTATTAAATTGTGTTTACCAAAATATCTGTCTTATCTAACATATTATTATTTGCTTTGCTTTGTTTAAGTACATTCAAACTCATTTAACTGGGGATTATACAAGTCTTGTCTAAATACACTTTGTTTAAATATATAGTTAAAGTGATACTAATTTAACAAACATGGTATTTTGGATGTATTCTGTGTATGAAAATCACTTTTATTTGACAGGGAGCTGAAGGGAGGGAGGAGAGAAAGAAGGGGAAAAGAAAAGGAAAAAGAAAGAAAGCACACAACCAAGTGATACATTCTGCACAGAGTTTTTTCCAATAAACTACCACAGTCAACTTGCTTCTGCCTCAGGCAAAAATCTATTAATCAAAACATTGTTTCCCAGTTGGCTTGGTTCAAATGCAAGTGTGTTGCTGTTTCTAGCCTAAGCTGAAATGGGCAGTCAACCCTTGACTTCCCAGTCCTGTGATCTAAAGCTAGGAAGAACTGCTAGGCAGCAGTGGCAGGCCTGATTCCCTGAGCATCTGAGAGGATACTGAATTTTCCATCCAAATGTATGTCAAGGGATTCATCCATGTTTATTCACTGATAGTTTCTGAACAAATGAGTGACGGGTAGGGCGTTGGCATTTTTGGTCTCCTAGGAATGTTCGCCCTCCTAACTTGACTCTTCCTTGATTTGCAGGGTTTCAATAGTTGTCCTGACCTCCCTCACTGCTTTCACGCTTCTCTTCAATCAATGCATGAGATCAGATGCTTCGGGCATGGGAAGATGTGAATAGTCAAAGATAACAGTAATTATTATCTCCTACAAAATTTGCATTTCACTTATAATTCAAAACTATACTAAGGCAAGTACAACTAAGTCAGCTACTGAAACCCCAACTTACAGCTGACCATCTATCACAGCTATTGAACAATTTATTCATTTTCCTCTCCCTATACGTACCTACATATTCATTCAGTGAATAGATAAAAGGCACCAGGTGTATTTCAGCTTCATGCTTTATCCGGAAATTCAAAGATCAATTAGTATACAAAGCCTTCTTAGTTTTAACTAAAATCTCTTTAAATTGGCAAAAGACTCAGCAATAGGACAATTGCAAGGAAATATATTCCGTAAGATACAATAATTACAGTTACAGTTAAACTTCTGAAAACTAAGGACAAGGTGAGAAAAACGTGACACATTACAACGATATCAACTTTCATGCTAAGGGATTTCGCATTCAAAACCAGAAAGGCCAGAAAGAACCTTTAAGTGAAAAGAATTGGCGGCTGTTAACTTAACATCTAGCAAAATAATCATTTAAGAATGAAGAGAACATAAAAACAACTGAAATACAATGTTTCCTCATTAGCCGTATGAATATTTTGATGACTAAATAAAAATTATAACATGGTAAGCTCAAAAGCAATGATATTTAAAAGTCACAAACATTCAAAGGGCTTCAAGTGAAGTTTCTACACTCCACTGAAAATAGTAAAATGCCTCACCCTACACTTCCCATTGCTTTGGCCTGGGGAAGACAGAAGAAAGATACCCAAGCGCTTACGCTCTGGCTGGTCAGCCTGTGGGGGCTGAAAGACAAACAAGAGCACAATTATGATGAATATGTGATGGAGAGATGGGAAAGATGGAGTATGCAGTAGAAAGATAGAAGAGGCCAAGCTATTCTTACACTGTGAAGAAAGGTAGATCTCGAGACCAGACAACAGTGAGGCACAAATAGATATGAGGAAGCCATGGTGAAGTCCTGGCCCTGGCTGCCACCAAAAGCTTTGTCTGTGTTTATGGTCCTGCTGCACCTGGGGTCTGTGTCGATGTCTGTGCCAAGTTACCGCCAAAGGCCAAACTGATGTGCATAGTCTGGGCTGCTACCAGAGACCTGAGGGCTGTGCTGCTGAGATGGAACATGCTGATTTGAATAGCCTGCACTGCCATCTGAGGCCATGGGAATATCTGGGCCGAGGCTGCTGCTTGGGGCCAAGTCTGGCCTGTGGCTCCTCCAAAGAGGTTGGATCACTTCTCCAGATCTGCCCTCTGTAGCACTCTCGGCTCTGGCTGACTCCACTCTCCTGCGCTGCTGTTCTTGGTAGTCATCCTGTAGTGTTGGCATCTCTGATATTCTGGGGTCTTTCAATGCAACTAGGCTTCACCGATAGCCTCTCATAGGCCCTCTTCATAGTGCCAAGTCCCAACTCCTTTGCATGAACCCCTCAATCCTGGGTGATCAACTGCAACTGAGGCTGCACTTTCACCAGTAGCATTTCCTGACCTCTTACAGTGCTAAACCTCAGCTGCTCTCCATGACCCACCCTTTATGCTTTCAAAACCAGTACCACCTAGGTGATTCTTAGAGATTACCAAGTTTAGCTGCCAGTATGAGGTCTGTCTCTGGAACACAGCTTCTTTGTGCTCTCAGAAAACACTTCCTAGATGATCTCACCTCAGTGATGCTGATATCTTCTTAATCACTGCTACTTTTTTTTTTCATCATTAGGAAATGAACTATAATTTTTTTTTATTTTCTATATTCTTTGTTTACATTCCAAAGGCTTTCCCCTTTCCCAGTTCCCCCCTCACCATATGTCCCATAAGTCCCCCATTCCCCCCCATTTCCCAATCACCCCCACCCACCCCACCATTTCTCTGTTCTGGTACTCTCCTACAAAACTGGATCCAGTCTTTTCAGGACCAGGGCCCAATCCTTCCTTCCTTCTTGGGAATCTTTTGATTTGCTAAGTGTGCCTTGAGTATTCAGAGCTTCTGGGCTCATTAATATCCACTTATCAGTGATTGCATTTCATGTGTATTCTTTTGTGATTGGGTTAAGTCACTTAGGATGATATTTTCCAGATCCAACCATTTGCCTACAAATTGCATGAATTCATTTTTAATTGCTGAGTAGTATTCCATTGTATAAATATACCACATTTTCTTTATCCATTCCTCCTTTGAAGGACATCTGGGCTCCTTCCAACTTCTGGCTATTATAAATAAGGCTGCTATGAACATAGTGGAGCATGTGTCTTTATTGCATGCAGGGGAATCCTCTGGGTATATGCCCAGGAGTGGTATGGCAGGGTCCTCTGGAAGTATCATGCCCAATTTTCTGAGGAACCACCAGACTGATTTCCAGAGTGGTTGTACCATCTTTCAATCCCACCAACAGTGGAGGAGTGCTCCTCTTTCTCCACATCCTCGCCAGCACCTGTTGTCTCTTGAGTTTTTAATCTTAGCCATTCTGACTGGTGTGAGGTGGAATCTCAGGGTTGTTTTGATTTGCATTTCCCTGATGACTAATGATATTGAACATCTCTTAAGGTGTTTCTCAGCCATCCGAATTTCTTCCACTGCTACTTTCTTAGTTCTAGATAACTAGCATCAATTGTCCCAGTAACCCCTTCTATGTATGCCCCCAAAGCCAGTGTCACATGGCCAAAGCTGCTGAGTACTGATGGTTGCTAGGTCTGGAACTCAGCACAATTATTCTATTACATCTTCACCACCTTTCTGCTTACAATGGTTTCACTCACTGCTTAAGCTTCGATGTCCTATAACTTGCTCTGTAGACTGACCTTGAGCTCAGAGATCTGCATGTCTCTGTGTCCTGAGTGCTGGAATTAAGAGTGTGTACTACCATGCTTGGACTTGAGCATTTCTTTAATTCCTTTTCACAAGATCTTTCTAAGTTCTGGATTGCAATTCATTCCAGATATATTCAACTTGAAAACTGAGAATAGCCATCACAATCCATCCTTTCTCAATTTGATATACTATCATATTTTTTCTATTTTCTTTTTTTTCTTGAATATATTCTTCATTTGCATTTTCTTGAATATATTCCTTCATTTACATTTTTATACTCCTTCCCCTCCCCCAAAACACCCAACCCATCCTCCAAACCCTGCCTCCAAGAATATTCTCCTCCACCCAACCCACTCCCATGACCCCCACTCGATTTCCCCTACACTGGGTCCTCTATTGAGCCTTCACAGAACCAAGGACCTCTCCTCCCACTGATGCCTGACAGGGCATTCTTCTGCCATTCTTTTGCCTGGAACCATGTGTACCCCTTGGTTGATGGCTTAGTCCCTGGAAGCCCTGGGGCTTCTGATTGACTGACATCATCACTCTTCCCATGGGGCTGCAAACCGCCCCCCCCCGCCCCGCCCCCAGCTCCTCCAATCGGCATTTCAACTCCTCCATTGTGAACATCATGAGCTCACTCCAATGGTTGGCTGCTAGTATTCACCTCTATATCTGTAATGCTCTTACAGGCCCCCTCCAAAAGACAGCCATAACAGGCTCCTTTCGGTATGCACTTCTTGTCATCCATAGTAGTTTGGGGTTTGGTGACTGCTTAAAGGATGAATCCCCAGGTAGGACAGTCTCTAGGTGGCCTTTCCTTCACTCTCTGCTCCACACTTTGCCTCCATAGTTGTTCCTGTGAATATTTTGTTCCCGTTCTCCAGGGAAGTACCCCCACTTTGGTCCTTTTTCTTGTACTTCCTGTAGTTTGGGAATTGTAACATGTTCATTTTGAACTTTTGGGCTAATATACACTTATCAGTGAGTGCATACAATGTGTGTTCTTTTGTGACTGGGATACTTCACTCAGGATGACACTTTCTAGTTCCATCTATTTGCTTAAGAATTTCATGAATTCATTGTTTGTAATAGCTGAGTAGTACTCCATTGTGTATATATATATACACCACAATTTCTGTATCCATTCCTCTGTTGAAGGACATATGGGTTCTTTCCAGCTTCTGGCTATTATAAATAAGGCTGTTATAAACATTGTGGAGCATGTGTCCTTATTACATGTTGGAGTATCTTCTGGGTAGAACACCCAGGAGTGCTATAGCTGGGTCCTCAGGTAGTACTAATTTTCATTTGTCGAATTTTCTGAGGAACCTCCAAACTGATTTCCAGAGTTGTTTTAACAGCTTACCCTCCTACCAGCAATGGAGAAGTGTTCCTCTTTCCCCACATCCTCTCTAGCATCTACTGTCCCCTGAGTTTTTTATCTTAGCCATTCTGACTGGTATAAGGTAGAATCTTGGTGTTGTTTTGATTTGCATTTCCCTGATAACTAAGGATGCTGAACATTTCTTTAAGTGCTTCAAAGCAATTTGAGTTTCCTCAGTTGAAAATTCCCTGTTTAGCTCTGTAGCCCATTATTTAATAGGGTTATTTGATACTCTGGAGTCTAATGTCTTGAGTTCTTTGTATACATTGGATATTAGCCCTCTATCATATGTAAGATTGGTAAAGATCTTTTCCCAATCTGTTGGTTGCTGTTTTGTCCTAGTGACAGTGTCCTTTGCCTTACAGAAGCTTTGCAGTTTTATCAGGTCCCATTTGTCGATTCTTGTTCTTAGAGCATAAGCCATTGGTGTTCTATTCAAGAAATGTTCCCCTGTGCCCATGTGCTCAAGGCTCTTCCACAGTTTCTTCTTTCTATTAGTTTCAGTGTATCTGGTTTTATGTGGAGGTCCTTGATCCACTTGGAGTTGAGCTTAGTACAAGGAGATAAGAACTGGTCAATTTGCATTTTTCTACATGCTGACCTCCAGTTAATCCAACACCATTTGTTAACAATGCTGTCTTTTTTCCACTGGATATTTTTAGCTCCTTTGACAAATATAAAGTGACAGTAGGTGTGCAGGTTCATATCTGGATCTTCAATTCTATTCCATTGCTCTTACTGCCTGTCTCTGTAACAATACCATACAGTTTTTATCACTATTGCTCTGTAGTAGAAATTGAGGTTAGGGATAGTGATTCTCCCAGTAGATCTTTTGTTTTGGAGAATAGTTTTCACTATCCTGGGTTTTTTGATCTTGAAATGTCTTGGCTGACTCAATGACTGGACACTCCTAAATCTTCTCCTGCTAACCCAGACCCAGTCAGGGAAGTGGCCAGAGGCCACTAACCCAAAAACCTTACATAGTTGATCAGTGTCCCACCTCATTCTCAGTCATTGGCTATTGGCATCTTTATTGATATAGCAAAATCCAATTGAAGGTCCAAAAGACCTTCAGCCTCAGTAAACTGATTCCTAATCAAAGCATCAGAACCATGCTCTACGCTGAAGGAGCTAAGAATTCTAATCTTGATTTGAAGGCAGCCAGGAGGAGAATCTGATTCTATCCTTGATGGAGCTTACGCACTAAGAGACCACAAAGTTCCCTCCTGCAAGGCCACACATCCTAATTGTGCCATTACCCATGGGCCAAGCACTGAAACACATGAGTCAATAAAGGATAAACCTATTCAAAGTACCACACCATCTGAGAAGTCTGGATGAGGCTCCAATAATCTGAACCACTTGGAAAGGATAGTCTGCAACTTGTTAAGTTACCTGCAGGTTATGAAGTATGCTCTAGTTTTTCAGTTTTGGGGTGCTTGCACCCATGCTTGGATGGACTTTGGTGATAAAGCTCTCTTTGAGTCATGCTTGGGTGAGTAACCCCTCACCTACATTCCTATAAGCAGCCCCAGTAAAACTCATTGCTTCACCAAGTTGGACTTTGGTGGTATCCGTACTTTACTCTGTCATCAGTTCTCCATCTGGGATGAGTAGGTATATGTCTTGTCTCTCCTAGGAAAAAAGTGTCACACAACAGTAAATGTAGATGATATTCTAAAAAAATTATTCCAAGAATATACACATACAAATAGAAAGAGGAGTGAGACCCAGTGGGAAAAAAAGAATAAAAAATAAAAAGGTAATGATAACTAAACAATAACACATAAAATTATAAATAGACTAGACATATGCCAAAGGTTAGATAGGATTAAAAAATGCTATGATGCTATATTCTCCTTTTATGAACTTTACTTCAAATTTATTGCATAGATTGGTTAAAGTAAAAGGTCATAAAAAGATAAGCTATGAAGGAATTAATGCAAGAAAGGTGATACTATATATCTTCTTTAGCTTTGTCAACTTGACACAGTCTACAGTTATCGGACAGGGAAGCCTCCATTTAAAAATTCCCTAAGCTAGATTTCCTTGTGCAAATGTCTATGGAGATGGTTTATCATCATCATCATCATCATCATCATCATCATCATCATCATCATTTGATGTATGAGGAACCAGCCTACTGTGAATTGTCCCATCCTTAGGCAGGTAGTCCTGAGCTATATATAATGGATAAGTATGAGCCACTGAGTGAGCATAAGCCGTATTCCTCCATTATTTCTGTATGGACCAATGAGTGAACACAAGAAGTGTTCCCCCATGGTTTCTCCTTCAGCTTCCTACTTGACTTTCTGCCCTGATTTCCTTCAATAATTTAACTTATATGGAACAGGCCAATTCTTCACAACACACAAACTGTGGCAATTAACTCAATATGAAAAAAGATTAGTGGAATATCCTTACAATTATTTAGAAAACCAGACCTATAATTCTAAAACTCTCCAAATTGGGCCTTTCAGCCTGATGCTTTTCTATTGGAGAACTCTACAAAACATTTAAGTAAGAATTAATTTTATGGCTGTATAACCTCTTCTAGGAAAGAAGAGAAATGCAAGAAGAGAAAAAACTTCATTTTACAAAACCAGTAATACTATAAGAACAAAACTACAAAAAGACTATAAAAAGGCAACTATAGAGAAATAACTCTCATGAATATAGGCACATGTTTCTCAACAGAATCTTAGTAAACACAATTCAATTAAATATATTATAATTATATGTAATTATAATAGGAACACAGTAATTATAATAGGAACACAAATATGATTTGGTTTGGGTGTGAGGCTGTAGCTCAGTGATAGAGTACTTGCCTAGCACTTGCAAGGTATTGGCTTCAATTTCCAGAACAAAAAAAGTGGCTAATTTCAAATGTGCAAATCCAGGTAAACATTCACATATTCTAACAAAGAAGAGAAAAAAATGCCCATGATCATACCTACTGATATGGAGAGAAAATTTGAAAATCAAAGCTCTCCATACATTAATGAAGAAAAATCTTCAGAAAAAGGAATAAAGGTGAACTTCTCGGACCTGGTAAAATGTGCCTACAAAAACAAAAATCCAATAACCAGTACTATACTTAATGGTAAAAACCTAAATGCATTGACCCTTAAGATTAAGAATTAGTTGAATATCTCTATGTATACCACTCTAATGGAATGCAATGCTGTAAGTTCTTGCTAGCTCAGTAAGGTATGAAAAGGAAGCAGAATTTATATAAATTATGGAGGAAGAAAGAAAACTATCTTACTTGCAGATTCCATGATTACCTACATATAAATTTCAAAACAAACTACAAAACACGTAAAAAGAAAGAGAGCCCTAAAAGTAATAAGTGAATCTAGAAAGCTTGTAGTATTCAACATGAACATGTGAAATTCAACTTGTGACACCAGGTATGTGGTACACAACTGCAGACCTAGCACTTGAGAGGTGGCAACAAAAGGAGCTCCTGATTGAAAATGTGTTCCAGGAGAACCTGGATTATATAATAAGTTCCTGTCTCAGATAGATAGATGATAGATACATAGATAGATAGATAGATAGATAGATAGATAGATAGATAGATAGACAGATAGACAGACAGATTAGGTAAATAAGAACCCATCTATGTTCCTATGACATGATAGAAAAACTTAATACAAGGACTTGGGAGGTAGAAGCAGGTGGATTTCTGTGAGTTCAAGGCCAGCCTGATATACACAGTGAGTTCTAGGCTAGTTTGGAATATACAGTAGGAGCCTGTCTCAAAAGAAAAAAGAAATCACTGCATTTTGGTTGTACTGGTGTAGCAGTGAACACTGAAAAGCATTGCTCAGAAGAACATTAAACTCTTCAGTGAGACTGTAAAAATTATATACAGGACTTGCATGCGGAGAAATGTAAGAAGTTGATGAAAGGTGATTTAAATAATGGAGAAATATGTCGTGTTCATGTAGGAGAAGATTTAATGTAGTAAATATATCAGGTCTTCTCAAATTGATATATGGCTTTAATACAATGCCTATCAAAGTCAGATAAAGATGTTTTTCTACAGAGGGATAAGGTTATAAAATTTATGCAAGTGTATAAAAACTGGAATGGCAGGAACAATTTTAGAAAAGAAGAATTAAGCAGAAGAAAACAGTTTTCTTAATTTGAAGCCATCATACATATACATACCACAAAAATCATCATAGTGTAACCCTACACACATATTAAAAGAGTAAAATATAATACACACACACTAGCGACTACGAAATTCTGCATGTGGGAAAACTGGATCACTAATATTGCTGGTGGAGGTGTAAAATGTTACAGCCCATCTGAAAACAGCTTGACACGTACTGTGTTTATTTAAAAAAAAAAGGAAAAGGAAAAACTAAAACTAAATATACACAGCTACCCTATTACCTAGCAACTTCACTCTTGGGAATTTACCCAGGATATATGACAGCTTGTATTCATGAAGAAACATGTACACCAATGTTCATAGCAGTTTCATTAATAATGGCTGAATCATTGTCTGTGTCAGGTGAATAATTAAGTAAACTATGGTACATCTATGCTTCTGTATTTCTCAGCAATTAAAAAAAACAACCAAAAGGATCTACGGATATAATAAGCATTGTTAAGTAATGCCCAAGGAATCATACTGAGTTAAAAAAAAAAAGCCAAGTACAAAAAGTTAAATACTATATGATTCTATCATATGACTTTTCGAGATACCGGTTTAGAAATGAAAGACAGAAAAGACATCGCCAGAGTTTGGAGACACTGAGAGAGGTGGAATAAGAGTGGTCATAAAAGGGAAACATAAGAAATTCCTATAGTTAGTATAGGCTATGGTCGTGGATAAATGGAACCACAGAAGTGATATAATAACACAGCACGTGATACACAGACACACATTTGTACAGAAACAACCACAGGAAAAACTGGAATCCGAATGAGACCATTATACTCTCTCAAAGTCAATATCATCACTATGGTTTCCCAAAATCTCCACATTGGACAAACACAAGTAAAGTGCACGCAGGCTCTCTTCGATTTTTTTTCCTTATGTGTGCACATGAACCTACAAGCACCTTCATAAAAATTCTCTTTAAAAGTAATATTGACAGAAGGATCAAAAGTTTCTTTTTAAAACAAATACAAAGCACCAGAAGCTTAGCTAATGACTTACTAACATTGATTAGGGAAGGGTATAGAATTGTGGATGCTGCATATTTCTTCCTTCTACAATTCTGGTTTGTTTTTTTTTAAAAAAAAAAAATAATAAACATTCTGATATTGCACTGTCAGAAGAAGTAACTATTTGATCAATGCATTGATTTCACCACGTTTCTGGTAAATGTAGAAAGAAGATTGAAGTTAGGGAGGCAAACTGGATACTGTTAGCAAGTGTTCTGTGTCTGCTCCACCACAGGGCTCGACCACTTCAGGAGGCAGGACGCTGGTGTTTTGACTGTGCTTACCTGACCCTGTCGAAGGGTGGGTGTCGGGCTCTGGGGAAGCTGCGGGACACCGCTCCAGGGTGGGGGGAGGGAGCACAGTCTGAGGTGCTGGACAGCCAAAGCTGGCTCAGGGGTCCCCAGGCCTGCAAGGAGGCCAGGGCTGACTGGTTTCAGGCTCTCCGACACCCAGGCACCAATGGGAGCGGCTGAAGAGCTGCGAGTGGAGTGGGGGCCCTTGGGCTAGATCTAGCCTGGGCCCAAGGAGAAAAGGGGGAGCACTCCTGCTGGTCCTGTGGGGAGAGTGTCCTTGGCTTGTTGGTGGGCTGGGAGTTCAGAGAGGCCTTCTACGGGAGGTTAGACAGTGGCTCTTTAGTCAAAAGCTGTCTCCATTGTTCCCCACTGTGGATCCTTATGAAAAGAAGCAGCCCATGGTCTTAAGGCATTTACTGGCATGGCTGTAGCTTCCAGCCAGGAGCCTGGTTCCCCAGGAGAGGGTGGAAACACTTTCCGTCCCTTTAGGGTCACCAGGGTTTCTACCCGTAGCTCCACCAGGAACTGGGCTGCCTTTCACAGTTCTACTGATTTTGATAATGTCTACATTTCAGCAAAGATGAGGAAAATGCTTAAAGTGGTAAAAATGAATGGTGGCTTTCTAGTGTCACTTTAAGGGCTTTCTTTCCAGCTGCTCAGTTGGTGTGCAGGTGTTTGCTTGTATGTGGTGGCCAGAGATTGATGTCAAGCATCTTCCTCAGTCATTCTCAGACATATTTGGGACATATCACTCACTTGAACCCAGAGCTCCCTAATTCTGTTAACGTTACTAGTTTGTTCCAGAGACTTCACTTCCCAAGCACTGAGACTGCAGATAGGCCTAGCACCTGAACCATTTCTCTAGTCCCAGGTTTCTCAGATTCTAAACACCACCCTGGTGCTGAGTGTGAAAAGACACAGTTTACTAGGTTGCAATGTTAAGTGGTTTCATTTTTTTTTTAAAGAAAAGATTACTTGTGAACCTACATTTTTCAATGGATACTCTAAAGAACAGAAGAACTCTAAAGAAGAAGAGCCTGTAAGTGTAAGTGTAAGGAGGAAGGGGACTGGGGGAGGTGTGACGGGTAGCCCACGTTAAAGGTGGTGGTCTATTATTACCTAAAAGACAATGGTAGCTAAAGGTGAATAGGAAGGCACAGCCTCTGATGTGCTTAAAGTACAGGAATTTGATTCCATTAAGTTGGGAGATTTAATGAAGAGCTGACTGAACAATGAGAGGATCAGGGAGCTGAACGGCACAGAGAAAGACTCCTGAGATCAGCAAAAGTAAGAAGCTCCTGCTCCCCTTGAGAAAGCTCCAGCCGTATTACTGAAGCCAGGATTGCCCAAAGGAAGCCCAGGCAAGAATGGAAGCCACAGATGGAAAACCTTCCCACACCAGAGAGGAAATGTGAAAAGATACTACACAGTCTTTCTTTTCCCAACACTTTAATCTACTCCAAATCCAGTTCCGGGCCTGATGACTTGGGAGGCCAGGGAATATAACCCATAGGAGTTGGCCTTTGGGATACATGCAGAGCAGAGCTGGAGAAAAATATGAAACAGATCTGATGGCAAATAGGCAGGACTAATGCAGTCAACTACTCAAACTATTCAATATCCATCCTACCTCATACTCGTTTATCAAACCCTTCCTTCTGCTAAGCATAAGAAGTTTAAACTTATTAACCTCCTACAAATGAGAGAGAAGAAGGCCTAGTTCCTCGGTTTTATGGCTTAAGTACAAGATTTCCCAGCATCATGGAATCCCTCCTTGTAAATACCAAATATGGCTCCCTGTAGATTAATGATTGATATATTAAATTTCAGAGTCAACATCACCAACACTCCTTATCAAAAATGATGGGAAGAAGGATGAGAAATGGCTCAGTGGTTAAGAGCAGCTGCTGCTCTTTTTGAGAACTTGAGTTCAGACCTCAGTACTCAAGTTAGGCAGTTCATAACTGCCTGCAGCTCAGCTCCAAGATAACCTGATGCCTCTGGCTTTCTTGATCATGTGCAAACATGCACACACACACACACACACACACACACACACACAGAGAGACTTAAAACTAACTTAAAATATAAATACTATGAAATAATAATATTATTATTTTTATAATAAATTATTCATCAATCCATGTATAATAAATTAGGCCATACCCTGCAATTCATAATCATGTCTACAATCGGTACTTACCACTTTTTTTCTTCCACAACACATTTTCTATTTTTCTCTTTCAGCTACAACATTGACTTGCAGTTCTTTTGGCAGTGTTCATGGTGGCAGGGGGACAAGGGAGTGGGTGTGATCCATTCTTTCATTCCTGAAAACTGAATCTTTGAGGGTCACGTCTGTACTGAATCACTATATACTTGGACTTTTACTGTTAAAAATAGAGGCACTGAAAAATTCCCTCTCGACTCTCCTTATATAGCAGCAACCCAATTCCCACCCTTAGTCATGATCAAACATCTCAGCTGATATTCTCTCTGCTTGTTAGTTCAGTGTTACAAGGAGCCAGGTGACTATCTCAACTGCAGTTAATAATGAGAATATTCATTCCTTGGAAACAGGAAAGGGATAGTGGTCTCTAAATTATATACATATAGGGAAGAAACATATATGAATAAATGAATATATAAAGAAACCATATATGAGTCATTGGCTCAAAGCATTATGTCACATACTGAGAAGCAGCATCCCAACCCCACAGAACAAAATCTCCCATCTGGTACCCTAAGTCAATTTTAATTAAGTCATTCCACTATTTTATCAGGCCACCATCTCTCAAGTAACTGGGTACATACTAAGTGGCAAATTGTAATGCCATAATTTATTACTGTACTTTTCTTGTAATGAAATACATCTGCTGGACAGAACATTGTTAAATGTGATAGCATAATAGTAAGTTAACATTCCATAAACTCTTAGATCAGTGGTTCTCAACCTTCTTAATGCTGTGACCCTTTAATACAGTTCATCAGGTTGTGGTGACCCCCAATCATAAATTTTTTCTGCTACTATTTCATAACTCTAATTTTGCTACTATGATGAATCTTATCTGGTATGTAGTATATCTGATATGCAAACCCTGTAAAAAGGACATTTGACCTTCCCCACAAAGGGGTCATAACCCACAGGTAAGAACCTCTCCCTTGGATTATAGCAATAAGACGACAAATCTATACTTATAATGTAAGAACAAACTGGAAAACATTCATTATAGGAAAAGATTGAATGTGGTGAACTTTCTAATAAGTGATTGGCTAGTCCCACAGAGAATGACAGCAGACAAGGACCAATAATCTGCTGGGCTAGACTCTTTGAAGGAACAAGAAGCAGCCCATCCTTGTTAAGGAAAAAAAAATCCACACTATTGAGTCTTGCAGGACCTCTGATTAGCTATATGTCATCAGGAACTAGCTGATATCAGAGCTTAGAAGGCGTTGGCTGGTTCCATCGTATAGAGCAGGGGAATTCCCGGGTGATATTCTGAGGACACTGGTCTGGTTTACTGAGTAAGGGAGAGAAACTGTTTTCCCGGATTTCTATCTAGAATAACTGAGTAGATGGTAATTTACTGAGCTGAAGATGTAAGAGTTTAAGTAGTATGTGGGATGTCACAGTAAAGCTGCCTGGGCCACTCTTAAATTGAGAAGAGAAACTTGATAATTATAGAACTGGCAGTCAACAGAAAATAAAGCCATTAAAACATAAGAGTGGGAGCTAGAGAGATAGCTCAGTCAGTAGCATCCCTAGTATATAAACATGAATGCCTGAGTTCAGATTCCTAGCACCTACATGAAAGTCAGCCACCGCTGTGTGCATCTGTAACCCTAGCACTGGGGATCAGAAACAAGTAGATCCCTGGATCTCACTGGCTAGATAGTCTGGCCAAAGTGGAATGTTCTAGGTTCACTGAGAGACATTATCTCAAAAAACAACTAAAATGGAGACATAGAAAGAAGACTCAGTGGTTTGAAAGCACTTCATGCTTTTGCATCAGACCTAGATTGATTCTTAGCTCTGACATGGCAGCTTCCAAACATCTATACCTCCTGTTTCAGGGGAGTCAATGCCCTTTTCTGTCCTTGGTGAGTACAGGCATGTACATGATACAATACATACATGCATACCCACAAAACAAAAATAATCTTTTTAAAAAAACTAGAGAGTGCTCAAGGCAAACATTTGACGTGGACCTCTGACTTGCATGTACATGCACATATTACACACTTGCATGCACAAGAACGTATACCTAGACAAAAGAAAAGAAAACCATATGACTGGCTTTAACTCATTCATGGTTGCTATAGGATGAGCAGAGCAAATGAGCAGAAACAAACCGGAGTCATCACCAACATTCAATGAAGAAGGCGGAGAAGATGTCAAGTGGTATCTCAGAAATCAGAGAAGAAAAGACTGTCAAGAGAAAAATGGGAGTGTTCAAAGGTGTTGTATTCACCAGAGAGGTAAAGAAAGATAAACTGTAGGCCAGGCATGGTGATATATACCTGTCATTCCAGTACTGGGGAGAATAAGACAAAAGGACCATGAGTTTGAGGCCAGCTTGGCCTACAATAGCTGAAAGGGGAAGGAAGATATCTTTAAAAGATAGAAGTTGCCTAAAAGCAGAAATGCATAACCCCTTAACCAAATCCTGTTCATTACCAAATATGGGACCGAGTCTGCTCTAGATCAATCATTTTCCAGTCAACCTGCCACCAGGGATTAGAAGAACCCATCCATACCAGAACTGTCCCACCGATCCGATCCACAGAATCAAGAGAGAAATTATCAGTTGTGTAAAGGCACTAGATTTCAGGACATATTTTACCCAGCAGGAACTACCCAATGCACACTTCATCACTGTACTGAGAGCTTACTGCAGTATACTAAATCTACTACATGTCTCATGGTGTTTTTAAATCATGAGATGGGAAAATATGTTTTTTTTCTGCCTTAAATTTTTTTTATTTTTGTTTAGTTATCTAAACTTCAAAAGACAATTTATGGAATCAGTTTTGGTCAGAAATACAGAGCTTACTGCAGACCATCTGCTTTGTAAAGAACTGTTGGAAGTGTATTTTTATCATTCTGTTCCACCCATATCTCAAGGTACTCATCAAAGCTCTGTACATGTTGGTAAAGGTGGTAGTAAAGGGCAAAGGAGAGGAAGGCAGCTTCACTATAAGGTAGGTGGTCACATCTACACTTTTTTTCTCAGTTCAAATATTCTCTAGAGTTCTCTAAATAAATCCTCAAGTGATGCCCCGAAGAAACTGGAGCAGGAGTACATAGTACTGATCTGGAAAATGGCAGGTAAACAGGCTGCAATGTCCTACCCCTATCAAAAGCTTTGGGAGTTAATACTCATAGCTATTCAATGCTACAGAATCTTTCATTTGAAATAAACTGATTCTTTACAAAAATGAGCTTATAGAAAATGTCTACAATGGCTGAGCAAGTAGTGCATTCACATGGACCTACCTCCTTTTTGTTTTTCTTTTTTGGTTTTGGGTTGGTTTGGACAGAATCACATGTATCCCAGGCTGGCTTTGAACTCACTCTAGAATGGAAGATGACCTTGAAATTCAGATCTTCCCTCACAACCCTGCTTCCTGAGAACTAAGATTACATGCATGCACCATCATGCCCAATTTTATGTAGTACTGGAATTCCTACATGATAAGCAAACACTCTACCAACTGAACTACATTCCCAGCCCCGAAGCACCCACACTTTGGTCTGCCTTCTTGAGTTTTCTGTGGTCTGTAGGTTGTATCTTGTTTATTCTGAGCTTCCGGGCTAATATCCACTTATCAGATAGTGCATACCATATGTTTTCTTTTGTGATTGGGTTACCTCACCCAGGAGATATTTTCTAGTTCCATATATTTGCCTAAAAATTTCATAAATTCATTGTTTTTAATAGCTGAGTAATATTCCATTGTGTAAATATACCACATTTTCTATATCCATCCCTCCATTGAGGGACATCTGGGTTCTTTCCAACTTCTGGCTATTATAAATAGGGCTGCTACGAACATAGTGGAGCATGTGTCTTTATTGCATGCAGGGGAATCCTCTCGGCATATGCCCAGGAGTGGTATAGCAGGGTCCTGCGGAAGTGTCATGCCCAGTTTTCTGAGGAACTGCCAGACTGATTTCCAGAGTGGTTGTAACAGCAATCCCACCAGCAGTGGAGGAGTGTTCCTCTTTCTCCACATCCTGGCCAACACCTGTCGCCTCCTGTGTTTTTAATCTTAGCCATTCTGACTGGTCTAAGATGAAATCTCAGGGTTTGATTTGCATTTCCCTAATGACTAATGATGTTGAATATTTCCTAAGGTGCTTCTCAGCCATTCGATATTCCTCAGGAGAAAATTCTTTGTTTAGCTCTGTACCCCCCTTTTTTTTCTCTTTTTTTAAAATTTTTTTTCTATATTCTATGTTTACCTTCCAAAGGCTTTGCCCTTTCCCAGTTCCCCCCCACCATACGTCCCATAATTCCTCTCCCCCCCAACTATTCCCCCAACTATTCCCCAATCATTCCCCCTCTCCCCACGGTTTCTCTACAAAACTGGAGTGAGTTATCCCAATCACAAAAGAATACACATGAAATGCAATCACTGATAAGTGGATATTAATGAGCCCAGAAGCCCTAAATACTCAAGGCACAATTAGCAAGTCAAATGATTCCCAAGAAGAAAGGAGAGGACCCTGGGTCTGTACCCCATTTTTAATAGGGTTATTTGGCTCTCTGGAGTCTAATTTCTTGAGTTCTTTGTACACATTGGATATTAGCCCTCTGTCAGATGTAGGGTTGGTAAAGATCTTTTCCCAATTTGTTAGTTGCCGTTTTGTCCTTCTGACAGTGTCCTTTGCCTTACAGAAAATTTGTAATTTTATGAGGTCCCATTTGTTGATTCTTGATCTTAGAGCATAAGCTACTGGTATTCTTTTCAGGAAAAATTCCCCTGTGCCCATGTGTTCAAGGCTCTTCCCCAGTTTCTTTTCTATTAGTTTCAGTGTGTCTGGTTTTATGTGGAGATTCTTGATCCACTTGGACTTGAGCTTAGTACAAGGAGATAAGAATGGATGGATTTGCATTCTTCTGCATGCTGACCTACAGTTGAACCAGCACCATTTGTTGAAAAGGTTATCTTTTTTCCACTGGATGGTTTTAGGTTCTTTGTCAAAGATCAAGTCTCCCAACCATAAAATGCATAGGACCAGATGGTTTTAGTGCAGAATTCTATTAGACCTTCAAAGAAGACCTAAATCCAATACTCTTCAAAATATTACACAAAATGGAAGAGGAAGGAACACTACACAACTCGTTCTATGAAGCCACAATTTCTCTGATACAAAAACCACACAAAGATCCAACAAAGAAAGAGAACTTCAGACCAATTTCCTTTATGAATATCGATGCAAAAATACTAAATAAAATTCTGGCCAATGAATACAAGAACACATCAAAACGATCATTAATCATGATCAAGTAGGCTTCATCCCAGGGATTGATGGTTCAATATACAGAAATACATCAATGTAATCCAATACATAAACAAATTTAAAGAAAAAAGCCCACATGGTCATTTCATTAGATGCTGAAAAAGCATTTGACAAAATTCAGCATCCTTTCATGTTAAAAGTCTTGGAAAGAATAGGAGTTCAAGGCCCATAACTAAACATAGTAAAAGCAATATTCAGCAAACGAGTAGCCAACATCAAACTAAATGGAGAGAAACTTGAAGCAATCCCACTGAAATAAGGGACTAGACAAGGCTGCCCTCTCTCTCCATGTTTATTCAATATAGTACTTGAAGTTCTAGCCAGAGCAATTAGACAACAAAAGAAGGTCAAAGGGATACAAATTGGAAAGGAAGAAATCAAATGTAGATGATATGATAGTATATTTAAGCTACCCAAAAACTCCACCAAAGAACTCCTACAGCTTATAAACAACTTCAGCAAAGTAGCCAGATATAAAATTAACTCAGACAAATCACTGGCCTTCCTCTACTCAAAGGATAAACAGGCTAAGAAAGAAATTAGGGAAATGACACCCTGCACAATGGTCACAAACATTATAAAGTATCTTGGTGTGACTCTAACCAAATGAGTGAAAGATATGTATGACAAGAACTTCAAGTCTCTGAAGAAAGAAATCGAAGAAGACTTCAGAAGACGGAATGAACTTCCATGCTCATCGATTGGTAGGATTAATATAGTAAAAATGGCCATCTTGACAAAAACAATATACAGATCCAATGCAAATCCCCATCAAAATCCCAACTCAATTCTTCATAGAGTTAGAAAGAGGAATTCTCAAATTCATCTGGAATAACAAAAGACCCAGGATAGCTAAAAACATTTTCAACAGTAAAAGAACTTCTGAGGCAATCAGTATCCCAGACCTCAAGCAGTACTACAGAGCAATAGTGTTAAAAACTGCATGGTGTTGGTACAGTGACAGGGAGGTAGATCAATGGAATAGAATTGAAGACCCAGAAATGAACCCACACACCTATGATCACTTGATTTTTGACCACAGAGCTAAAACTGTTTTACATCATTAAGTTTTATACAATTTCTTGGCATCATAGTGATTAGAACAGAGAAAGAAGTAGGAGCCATACACACAGGCACTTTGCACAAATGGGGGAGGGGTTGTGCTCTTTCCCCTGGCAATGAGAGATTTTAGGCAGAAGACTTTTAGTCAAATATGAGTTTGGGGAAGTCACTGGCTATATGCAATGCAGATCTTGTGGGAAGGAGTTCAGGATACTAAGGAAGAGCAACACTTGGGGGGAAAGTGATGCTTCAAGTCCCAATTCGCTACTGTGCAAAGAATAATCATTTGAGTCACAGTTTTGCCATCTATAAATTAGGAGTGACATAGTAATAATTTCCTCTCAGTAAAGATGATAACACCAACCCAGCCATCACCACAGAACATGTTTATCACTTTTGGCATGCCTTTCCTGTAAACTGGAGTGCCAAAGAAGCTGGCCCCAAGGAAAGCTGAACTGGGAGTGGACATAACAATAGCTCTCTCATCAGGAATAATGTCAGTAAAATTTATTCCTCTGGTTCTAAGCAGTTTGTTCAGTCTGAACTACAGATTTATTCAACAGTCAAACTATCTCTTCAGGACTAAAAGTAGGTTTTCCACTGAAAAGAAGAAGAGAGATCTTGTGAGAACCAACTTGTAATACAAAATTTTCAATGCCTAGGGTTGACTCTAATACTTGATTGTTATATTCACTTCACTTAAAAAAATAGTCATGCATATATCTTATATAGAGCATTTTAAAATTACTTTCAAATTACTTGCTCAAAATATGAGGAAATATTTTTTTCAGAGAGCCACACAAACAAAGCTAGAGAGAGAGTTTAGCAAGTAAGGGTGCCTGAGGACCTGAATTACATCCCCAGAAACAACATAATGGGTAGAGTGAACTGAGTCCCAGAATTTGACCTCTGACCTTTGCACATGCTGCATCCTTGCACAGCTTGTTCCCAGAAACCTGCCTGGAACCATGAGGAAATGAAGAAAGGGGGTGCACAAATTGAGCAGACTAAAGCTGGGATCCAGTGGGTTGTGCTTGCTGTGATGGAGGGCACCTACTATGTAACCTGAAAACTCAGTGTTTATTTTACACATCTGGATTGAGGAGGTAGCTTTATTATAGACAACTGAACAAGGAGGTGTGTTTGTGGTATCCGGCTAAACAAGGAGACAGGTTTAGCTAATCTTGGTAAGAGTTGTCTATATAGAATCTTCCTGCAATCTTCAAGGAGGAGAAAACTGTGGCTGATGGTTTCTGCACACATTGTTAACATTCACACTTGGAATAGAGAAAGGCTTCACCATCTGCCTGAGCCTCACCCCTTACCCAAAGCTTTTGCCATTCCCATTGGTCTGAGGCATTGGAGTCCTTGACAAGGCTGTGTTCCTGAGGACAACACTCACTCATTCTGGACCTCATCATCACACATTCACTCAGAGCTTCTTCTCCCCGCCCCCTATACATCCAAGTTATGGCAGGCATTCTGCTCATACACATGTATATAAAAGCACACACATACACACACACACACACACACACACACACACACACACATCAAATGTTACAATTTTTAATTACAAAGACTATACCAGCAATCAATTTGTTGCAATTTCCCAAATCTAAAACACCCATCCCACTCTTTTTCTGCCATGTGTTTTTCAGTTTACCACATAAAAACATTATTTTTAGTTAGTTAGAACTCTTTATAATTGTTGTTTCTATACTTTACTGATATCAAAAACATACCTGTAAAATGCAGCAAATACTTAATACTATCCCTACAACTGAAGACTATGAATTGAATTTGTATAAACTTGACCTAAAGTCCAGTCTATTCAGCACAATGAGAAAATATTACAAATGACCTTATCACATGCTCTATTGTGAAATGGCATTACTACTTCCTTAGGGATAAGTATGAATTATGTTTTGTATTTTTAAAATGAATTATAAGTAGAAATAACTCTTTTAATTAAAAACCTGATGGTCCTAGTATGTCATTATCCCACTAGATTCCAAATGTTTGAGAAATACTATACAGATGGTGATGGCATACTGTAGCTTGTTAGATGCTCCAAGAGTGGAAATGATAAAAGGACCAAGAGGAGATCCAGAGAAACACCCACTTTTAAAAAGGCAGATTCAGAGGAGGGAAAGGAAGTCGATGACAAGATCTCAGAGCTGCTGCAGATGTTTGAGGTAACGACTGGAAAGACCTTCTTGCACACTGTCTGCTTCTACTGAGGAGGACGGCAGGCTGCCCTCTGATGCAGCCTGGAATGGTCCCTTAGTAGTAATGGTTCCTGACATTGTTTCTGCATTCATGAACAGTCATGTTGCCAAGGAAACTGCGCTGATGAACTAAGTTGTGTGACTACCGAGTTTCAAAAGCAATCAGAGGCTGTCTGTCTCTTACTGGGGAGTTGGATATTTGAATGTATCTCTCTTTAAAAATATTTTATTAATTTACAAACAACGTGTGTTTTCCTATACCTATAATTCCCTTCTGCCCAGATTGAATTGTACAAATATCTAAACAAACTAACAGATTGTATGTCATGAGGGGAAAATAATCTTGGGATTTTCAAATACATATTCTTGCTTGTCAAACAACAACAAATCCAGCTTTATTTGAGCCTTGGAAGGAGAAAATAAACAGTATAGGAACAATGTTTAAAGATATAATATCTAATAAATTTCCAAAGTTGTCCTACAATTTTTTGTTATATTTATTTATTTAGTGTTGGGGACACATAAGGAAAGAGGTTAGAGGGCAATTTGTAGGCGTTAGTTATGGGGATCAAACTCAGGTTATCAGACTTGGTGACCAAGCTGCCAGCTCTGAACATTGACTGCTTTTTTTAAAACAGATTTACTTTAAATTTAGTTTTTTTAATTCAATATATTCTTTATTTACAGTTCATATGATTTCCCTTTTCCTGGATCCTACCTCCCCAAAAGTCCCATAAGCCCTCTTTGCTCCCCCTTAAATTTAATTTTTTAATTTATTTTTATTTTGTATTTCAGAATGTTCATCTGCACATATGAGTCCTTACCACCTATATGCCTAGTGCCCATGGAGGTCAGAAGAGGGCAGTGCACAGGAACCTCTGGAACTTGAAATAAGAATACTTGCGGTTGCTGGGAATTGAACCCTGGTCCTCTGCAAGAACAATAAGTGCTCTTAATCACTGGTTTATCTCTGCAACCCTTCAAAGTTGAGATTTAAGAAGTCATTTTGTTAAGTTTTGTGAAGCCTCAGGAACAAGGGAGCTGCAGCTAGAAAATTCATTTGGACTCAAGGCCAAGGAGTTGTCTATAAGGCATGTCACAACATTGGTGGAACCAATATCAGCATAGAAATCCCAGAAGCTCAAGAAGTGTGTGTGTGTGGGGGGGGGCTGCTTGTGTGAAGAAACCTAGATCAACAAAAGACAGCACACAAATACCTAGAGGAAATCAAGAATTCAATTTGAGAAGGTTAAGCTTTATCACTGTTACTGTTTAGATCTTCAATGAGCCCTGCTCCCCCCAAAAATTCTAGGTCATAAGCCTTTGGCACTATTGGGAGTATGTGGATCTTTAGGAGGTAAATTTCTTTCTTCTAGTAGAAGGAGTTTAGATGGTCATGGCCATAGCCTTGAAAGGGATATGGAGATCCAAGATGACAGTTTACTCTTGCTTTCTGACTGCCATGAAATTAGCAGCTTTACTCCATCATGTCTTCTCTACTGTGAAACCTCACCATAGACCTCCAAACAGGCATACAACCATAGACTGAAGCCTTTCAAACCACAAACCAGAATATATCTTCCATTTTATAAATTTAATTAGCTCAGTAATTTCTCACAACAACAGGAAGGTAACAATCCCAGACAGGAGGAGCTGAGAGAGTAGGGGTGTAGTTAGGGGGTAAGGAGTAGGGGTAGGATCCAGAACATTGCAGGTTGAGGCCTACACAAAAATAATATGAAGTATGAAACTAAAACCAAATGAAGTTAGGAAATCCCACCTATACTGTCCAAGGGTTATAACATTTTGACATTCTGACATGATGTCATCTAGAAATGTGTTAGGCTACCTTCATAGTTGTCCTGGAATGTATGAAGCCTATGGGCCACAGAATAGACCAATTGGTTGCTAAGTGTCTCAGTTTAAAGGTATAGTACTACAGTAGATGGTTGAAGGTTCTTGAATGTGCATGGATTCCAATTTCTAATTGTTAACTGAAAATATTTATGTTGTCTCAATGGTGAGGCTAGACAGCTAGAAAAGGACCCATGAAATTGATATAAGGAGACTTTAAGGGTGAGAGTGGAAAGCATAGTCAAACATGATATGAAAGCAAACAGTTGGGAATGAAAGCATACAACAGGGGCAGGAGGCGCAGTGAGATGAAGGGAGGAGTAGGTATGTGGTGCTTTGATTAGGTATGGCCCTTATAGACTCAAGCATTTGAGTGCTTGGCTCATAGCAAGGGGCACTACTAGGAAGTGTGGCCTTCTTGGAGTAGATGTGGCCTTGTTGGAGGAAGTGTGTCTGTCACTGTGGAGGCATGTTTTGAGGCCTCCTATGCTCAAGCATTAAACACAGTCTCCTTCTGTTGCCTTTGGATCAAGATGTAGAATACTCAGCTCCTTCTGCAGCATATCTGGCTATATGCAATGTCCATGATGATGGACTAAACTTCTGAAACTGTAAACCAGCCCCAATTAAATGTTTTCTTTCATAAGATTTGCTTTGACCATCATGCCTCTTCACATCAATAAAACCCAAACTAAGATGGGGGTGATTTTTCAACCAAAATTATATATAAAAATGTGATGAGGAAACTTGTTATTTTATTGTACATGCACACACATGTTGATTAAGTGCTTGCCTTGCAGACATAAGAACCTGTGTTCATTCTCACGTTTTTTTAAAAGGTAGGCATAGTGACACAGACCTTTAATTCCAGCACTTGAGAGGCAGAGGCAGGTGAATCTCTGTGAGCCTGAGGCCAGCCTGGTCTACACAGTGAGTTCCAGAACAGCCAGGGCTGCACAGAGAAACCCTGTCTCAAAATAATGTATGTAAATGAAAGGAAGGAAAGAGAGAGAGAGAGAGAGAGAGAGAGAGAGAGAGAGAGAGAGAATGAATGAGAATAAATAAAATTTGCATATGGGTGTGTGCTTACAATCTCCAGTACTGGGAAGATGGAGACAGGTGGATTTCTGGGTATTGCTGGATAGCTAATCTACTCTAATTGGTAAGTTCCAGATTAATGAGAGACCCTGTCTCAAAAAAGCAAGGTAAATAGGACCTAAAGAATGACAACTGAGGTTGTCTTATAGCCCTTGTAGCCCTTAGAATTGTACATATGTACTTGTCATACATGAACACATGCATTTATAGAAAAGGTTCATATATATACATATAAGCGAAAGTTTCACATAATATGTATGTATAAATAGGTATATGAAATGAAAGGTTCTTATAATGCATACACATATATGTACAAAATTGTGACACATATATGTATACATATATGTACAAAGGGAGTGAATTTAAAAGATAATTAATGTGATTTGCAAAGGTAACTATAGCCAATGTGAGAGATGAACTAAAAAAATTGTGGGATCAGACAAACTCTGAATCTACATCAACTAGAGCAGTTTTCTCCTCATCTATAAACTAAATATTTTGGTAGAGCTCTTTCCTCTGGTTGGACATCATCATCAATCCTCTTGAAGTAGAATAGTTGTAATCACAGGTATGAAACTTACGAGTTAGGACCTATTGGCATTCTGTCATAGAAGGAGGAGGAGGACCTTGGTAAGTCTCACAGTCCTTCACTGGGTGCCCATGTGAGTCCTCCTGGAATGACAGAAAGTATAGACAACTGAACAGAGTTAAGGCTTCTAGATATTGTAGTTGTCTGTAAGGGTCTCTGTGTGTGAAGGCCAGAAATCCTGGAGCTTTCACTACCTTTAATCAGTCAGGGGCACAGTTTCAGGCAATTACAGAGTATTACAGCATTCATTATGGACCTTGCAGCAGCGATAAGAATAGAAACTACAAAGTTTC
Source organism: Apodemus agrarius (assembly GCA_964023405.1). NCBI lineage: Eukaryota > Metazoa > Chordata > Mammalia > Rodentia > Muridae > Apodemus > Apodemus agrarius. Next base: position 2,903,759 of record OZ030010.1, read on the forward strand.
TGTAAGGCAAAAGACACTGTCAAAAGGATAAATCGGCAACCAACAAATTGGGAAAAAATCTTCACCAACCCCACATCCGACAGAGGGCTAATCTCCAATGTATACAAAGAACTCAAGAGGTTAGACCCCAGAAAACCAAATAACCCTATCCAAAAATGGGGTACAGAGCTAAACAGAGTCTTTTCACCTGAAGAAATTCGGATGGCTGAGAAACACCTTAAAAAATGTTCAACATCACTAGTCATTAGGGAAATGCAAATTAAAACAACCCTGAGATTTCACCTCACACCAGTCAGAATGGCTAAGATTAAAAACTCAGAAGACATCAGGTGTTGGCGAGGATGTGGAGAAAGAGGAACACTCCTCCACTGCTGGTGGGAATGCAAGCTGGTACAACCACTCTGGAAATCAGTATGGCGGTTCCTCAGAAAACTGGGCGTGATACTTCCGGAGGACCCAGCCATACCACTCCTGGGAATATACCCAGAAGATTCACCAGCATGCAATAAGGATACATGCTCCACTATGTTCATAGCAGCTTTATATATAATAGCCAGAAGCTGGAAAGAACCCAGATGTCCCTCAATAGAAGAATGGATACAAAAAATGTGGTATATATACACAATGGAGTACTATACAGCCATTAGAAACAATGAATTCATGAAATTCTTAGAGAAATGGATGGAGCTGGAGAATGTCATACTAAGTGAGGTGACCCAGTCTCAAAAGAATACCCATGGTATACAGTCACTGATAAGTGGATATTAGCCTAGAAGCTTAGAACACCAAAGACACAAATCACATATCAAGTGATGTCTCACAAGAAGAAAGGAGTGGATACTGGTGCTAGAATGGACCAAAACATCATTGTGGGAGAGTACAAGAACAGTAAAGTGGGAGGGGGTGGATGCGGGAGCAGGGGGAGGGAAAAGGACATGTGGGACCTTTGGGGGTGGGGAACCAGAAAAAGGGAAATGAATTGTAAATATAGAATATATACAATAAAAAAAAAGAATAGAAAGATGAATAAATATGTTAACAGAGTTTGGGGGTATAAGACTCATTGTATATGAGGGAATTGTGTGGGTAGGAAAGGATAGGAACAATAAAACTGGGTAGAGAAAGAATGCTAGAGGTCCTCCAATGCTTTTTATCACTGCTCTGTTTCTAGTTGTATGAAATTGATGAAGTCCTATGTCGATATAGTCTTGATAGCCATAGGCCTGATGAAACAAATCCATGCATTCTGCTGTGGGTGTAGAAAAAGAAAAAAATATTTTGTTTTTCAAAATAGCAGGGGCTTGATGGTGTATACTAATAGTTTTCTATAATGTATAAGCCCAAGATGAATTTTAACCAGAGGCAAATGATTTATTTTTTGAAAGATCACCATCAGTTATGCCATGGCCTTGAATAATTTGTCCAAGTCCAAGTGCCATTGATAGCACTGAAGAAACAACTCAGAAAGCTTAATGGAAAACTTGTTCAGTTAATTTACTCCTGCTTTCCACATGGCTACTTCTCCCACCAAACCTAATGCATATGAGTAACAGCTCAGAACAGATGCTGCTTTTCTCAGCCCAAGCAGAGTGTCTTGCGAAAGAGGTTAAGAATAGATTGTGGATCCCTCTGAAGTCCCTTTTTGATGTTGTTCCTTTCATAGAGACAGGGTGTCCATTTATCAAATATTTGCCAGGAGCTCCATTTCCCTACATGACAAGGTGAAATATGGAGGGAAATGACCCGCAAGATTTGCAATGGGGGACACCAGTGGTAAATGCTTTGCCTAGGTTCATTTTGCTTGCTCCATCTTCACCAGTAAGAGAACCAGAGAAAGATAGGGAGAAGGAAGTAGTGATCTATGAAGGGATAACAAGGATAAACAGAGAAGAAAACTCTTACTCCACCCTTGCTGGCATTTTCATAAAGGAGCCCCACAAGAGTCTCTTTTCAAGCAATGGTATCTGAACTTTGGGAGAAAGATACCTTGCAAGATCTGCAACCACTTGATCATATGCCAACCTTGACTACTGTACTCACCTCAGTACTGCTGACTTCCCTGCTAATTCATGCGGTAAGGTTGTGTTCCTACTAATGGATAACTACTGAAGGCTTGTTTGAACAATGCTCATCTGGCTCATCATTATTCTTGCCCACCCACAACCCCAGCCCCAACACTTGTGTCTGGCACACAGAGTTCCAAAATTGTTCTCTAGACTTTAAAAAAAAAGAAAAATTGAATACACGGTTGCTGATTTCTTGTGCTGAATCCAAAAACAGCTAGAAACATTTTTTTCATTTTAGAAGAGGCCATGGAAATTCTAGTTTTAATATGTTTTGAGGACTGCGTAATCATTTAATAAATAATATCCATAATATTTTGTGGAGTTTCCTTAAGAAAGTTAGATGGATAACAGAACTATATTGAAATCATGATTTATGAATAAGCTGTGCCTGCTGACACAAGATTTTAATCACAGGTATTTAGGAGGTCATGGCAGTAGGATCACAAGTTCATAGCCTAAATCTGGATGGACACTTCTATAATACTCGCCCTTGAAAAATGAACGTAGGAAGATCAGAAGTTCAAGGCCAGCCTCAGATACATAGAGTTTGAAGCCAGCTTGAGCTATGTTGCAAGCTGGTACTACCACTCCGGAAATCAGTCTGGCGGTTCCTCAGAAAACTGAGCATGACACTTCCAGAGGACCCTGTTATACCACTCCTGGGCATATACTCAGAGGATTCCCCAGCATGTAATAAGGATACATGCTCCACTATGTTCATAGCAGCCTTATTTATAATAGCCAGAAGCTGCAAAGAGCCCAGATGTCCCTCAACAGAGGAATGGATACAAAAAATGTGGTATATTTACACAATGGAGTACTACTCAGCCATTAGAAACAATGGATTCATGAAATTCTTAGACAAATGGATGGAGCTGAAGAAAATCATCCTAAGTGAGTTAACCCAGTCTCAAAAGAACACACATGTTATACACTCACTGATAAATGGATATTAGCCTAGAAGCTTGGAATACCCAAGACACAATTCACATATCAAATGATGCCCAAGAAGGAAGGAGTGGCCCCTGGTTCTGTAAAGGCTCACTGCAGCAGTGTAGGGGAATACCAGAACAGGGAAGTGGGAAGGGGTGGATTGGGGAACAGGGGGAGGGAAGAGGTCTTATGGGACTTTTGGGGAGGGGGGATCCAGGAAAGGGAAAATCACTTGAAATGTAAATAAAGAATTTATCGAATTTAAAAAAAGGAAGATTTGACCCGAGAGAGAGAGAGAGAGAGAGAGAGAGAGAGAGAGAGAGAGACTATATCAAAAATAAAAGTAAATGTAAAACAGGAACTGGAGATACAAGTGTGAGGACTATGTTTCAGATTAACTTTTAAAATAGTGATGGATGTGTCCAAGTGTCTCCACAAGGAAGATAACATAAGAGGACTGCCATCCTGAGTGTGGTGATTGTAACCATCAGATTAGAAACATGCATTTGTAACCACTCACATACTTATGAGCATCCACAAAGGAATGAGTCCAAGGGGACTGCCACCAAGTCAGTAGAACATGAAGTCTAGTTAAAATGATTATGCCAGTATTTCTAATATTGACATTGGACTATGATGCTGGACAATTGGATGAAATGTTACCACTATGGTAAACTGAACAAAAATATGGAGGACTTTGGATTCTTTCATTATTATTATTATTATTTTTAGCTGTGTGCATATGTGTGTGGCTGTGTACAGATATGTTTGGGTGCTCTCAGAGGCCTAGAAGCCAGGGGCATCTGATCCCCTGGAGTCACAGGCAGGTGTGAGCCACTCTACATGAATACTGGAAACTTAATGTAGGATTTCTGGCAGAGCAGCGAGCACTCATAACCACCAAGCAACTTCTGAAGCTCGAATCTATATGCCTTTGTAAATTTTAGTGAATCTATTAACTATTTTAAAATAAAAAGTTCACAATAAAATATTCTGACTCTTGTGTGCATAGTATTAAAGCTCAATATTAGTTCTAACAACAAGGTAGATTAGGAAACTGCAGACCCCCTCCAACACACACACACACACACACACACACACACACACACACACATGCAGCCATTAAATAAACAACTAGAAATAGCTGAAATCACTTTATACATGCCCTAGAAATGTTAAAGCAGGTCATAAACAGTATTAATGCACTGAACTCAAAACTTCAAGTTTCCTCCAACACCACCACTGTATTTTTGCTTATATTATTAGCATTTGTTACCTGTAAATGCTTTCTGCAGATTACATTAGAGAACAGAACCACTTCATAGGTAAAATAAACAATGGCTTCTCAATCTCACTCAGTGGAAAGGCATACACAGTTCTACCATCTGTCACTTTCTGCATTCAAACATGCCATCCTCCATTTCTGAGGTCTTCTTCCTCTTCCTCTTCTTCTTTGTGCTTCTTCTCCTCCCTCTCCCTCCCTCCCCTTACTCCCACTCCCCCCTCTCTCTCCTACCCTTACTACACTGTCGGTGCACTATTCATTGAACCTCAGGCATGATTTTTCTTCCAGTTCTCTGTATTGGCTGGTGCCTCTGTCTAGAACACTCTTCTCCCAGATACCTACATTTCTTCAATTTTGGTCAAAACTTTTTTGTTGTCTTCCCAATGAGATCACTTCTTAAAGTAACAGCTTGCCACTCTGTGTGCATGTGTGTGCATTCAAGCACGCGCGCGCGCGCACACACACACACACACACACACTTCCATGTACACATTTCCTAATCTCATCCATACTTACTTCCTCTCTAGTATGTATCATGTAATAAATGATTTGTGTCCTCTCACTAACAATGTAAAGGACATGAAAGTAGGAGTTTTCATTCATTTTAAACTATTTATAACCCTCAAACAGGAACTGGGACCTGGCAAAAATAAGGCACCCACCAGCACCTATGATCTGAAGGAGTAGAAAGAAAAGGAAAAAAATCAAAGAAAGAAAAAAAGAAACATCTTCAAACATTATTTTAATCTCAAGAAAATTCAGCCAAATTATGGTAAGCTCCAGTTATTGTTGTTTTCTTGCTCTCAATATTGTTACTTTTTTTGATGGAGTAGAAAGAGAAGAATACACTTAAAATATTTTCAAAATGCTTTTATAGGCAAAACATGAAATTGAAATATAGGCTACACTTCTAGACATTTCTGCCAGTAAAAAGTGCTAATCTTATGTTCACATTTTCTTTTAAGTTAAAATTAGACAGGAAATAACTCATTTACTTACCAGGTGACCAATATCTGAATTATTCTGCTGTAAGAAGTCTGGGATCATCTCTGCTTTCTCTTGAGTCTTACTGTGCTTTTTTTTTTTTTTTTATCTTGAAACTTATTTCTTTTACGTTGTGGATTTTTCTTCTATATTCTTTGTTTACATTCTAAATGATTTCCCCTTTCCCAGTTCCCCCTCCCCATAAGTCCCATAAGCCTTCTTCCCTCCACCCATTCCCAAATCACCCCCTCCCATTTCTCTGTCCTGGTAGTCCCCTACAATACTGCATCAAGCCTTTCCAGGACCAGGGCCCTCTCCTTGCTTCTTCTTGTGAATCATTTGATATGTTAATAGTGTCTTGAGTATTCAGAGCTTCTGGGCTAATATCCACTTATCAGTGATTGCATTCCATGTGCATTCCTCTGTGATTGGGTTACCTCAATTAGGATGATATTTTCTAGTTCCAATCATTTGCCTAAAAATTTCATGAATTTATTGTTTTTAATTGCTGAATAGTATTCCATTGTGTAAATATACAACATTTTCTGTATCCATTCCTCCATTGAGGGACATCTGGGTTCTTTCCAGCTTCTGACTATTATAAATAAGGCTGCTATGAACATAGTGGAACATGTGTCTTTATTGCATGCCGGGGAATCCTCTAGGTATATAGCAGGGTCCTCCAGAAGTGTCATGCCAAGTTTTTTGAGGAACCGCCAGACTGATTTCCAGAGTGGTTGTACCAGCTTGCAATCCCACCAGCAGTGGAGGAGTGTTCTTCTTTCTCCACATCTTCACCAACACCTGTTGCTTCCTGAGTTTTTAATCTTAGCCATTCTGACTGGTGTGAGGTGAAATCTCAGGGTTGTTTTGATTGCATTTCCCTAATGACTAATGATGTTGAACATCTCTTAAGATGCTTCTCAGCCATTCGAAGTTCTTCAGGTGAAGATTCTTTGTTTAGCTCTGTACCCCATTTTTAATAGGGTTATTTGGCTCTCTGGAGTCTACCTTCTTGAGTTCTTTGTATATATTGGCTATTATCCCTCTGTCAGATGTAGAGTTGGTTAAGATCTTTTCCCAATTTGTTGGTTGCCATTCTTCTGCATGCTGACCTCCAGTTGAACCAGTACCATTTGTTGAAAAGGTGATCTTTTTTCCATTGGATGATTGTAGCTCCTTTGTCAAAGATCAAGTGATAATTGTGTGGGTTCATTTCTGGGTCTTCAATTCTATTCCATTGATCTAGATGCCTGTAACTGTATCAATACCATCCAGTTTTTTAACACTATTGTTCTGTAGTACTGCTTGAGGTTGGGGATACTGATTCCCCCAGAAGTTCTTTTACTGTTGAGGATAGTTTTAACTATCCTGGGCTTTTTGTTATTACAGATGAATTTGAGAATTGCTGTTTCTAACTCTATGAAGAATTGAGTTCAGATTTTGATGGGGACTGCATTGAATCTGTATATTGTATAGGATTTTAGAGTATGCCCTTGTGATTTCCTGAATTCTCTCAGTGTCTATTGTTATATGCCCCCTTTCTGTTATAGATTTTGTTAATATAGACATTCTCCCTCTCTCCCCCCTCCTATCTTCCTCTCCCTCCCTCGCCTCCCTCCCTCTCTTACCTCCCCCCTCTCTGGCCTTTTGGTAAGTTTGGATAAGGATTTGACTATCCTTTTGATTTTCTCAAAAAACCAACCTTTTATATTTATTGATTCTTTGTATTGTTCTCTTTGTTTCCATTTGTTGATTTCAGCACTCAGTTCAATTATCTTTCCATCTATTCCTTAAATGTGTGATTTCTTGTTTTTGATCCAGAGCTTTCAGGTGTGCTATCAAGTTTCTAACATGAGATCTCTCCAGTTTTTTTTCTTATGTACGCAGTTAGTACTATGAACTTGCTTCTTAGAACAGACTTATTGTGCCCCATAAATTTGCCTAGCATGCATGAAGCACTGGGTTCTATCCATAGCTATATCAAAAAGAGGAGAGGTTAAAACTATTGTTGATCTCTTATAGAAGTGATGGTTAATAAGGAAGCTCTTATACTTTATTTTGATTTTTTTGTTTCTAATGTTACACATTTTTATTGTATTTTTCTTCCTTCCTTTAGGAAAGAAAAGATAAAGGCAGGCATGCTTGCACATTCCTTAATGTCAGTGCATAGAAGGCAGAGACAGAGATCTCTGTGAGTTTGAGAACAGTCAGGTCTACATGATAAGACCTTGCTCAAAATCGAACAGATGAAAGATTTTTAAACTGTGGGTTTGTAATGCAGCCCAAACAAACTTTGAACTCACAATCCTCCCACGTCACTTTCCCATAAAATACATTTGCAGAATATAGTGAAAGTTCCCTCTTATAAAGTTAGTATATTAATCTAATAAGAAATAAATTTGCCATTCTATTCTATTACATTATTTTTAAGTTATGCCAAAGAAACTGGATATGTCGGTGTGCCTGTTGAGCGTAATCAGTATTAATTGAAAACACCCACACAATCACCAAAGCACAGAAGGATAGATGTGAAGGAGGGCACAAGCAAGCTAAAAACCAATTAGACAACATTAGAAATGAGTCTGAAGAACACTTTCTAGCCCACAGAGAAATATAATGCCAAGACAGATTATGAAATTAGCCAAAATAATAGGAATTCACTATGATTAATTCAACATGCTCAATAATATGAAATAATTCAGCCAAATAAATGAATTTGGGGTGCTCAAAGAGACCAAAATAAGGATAAATCCTATTATTGATAATAAAGCCATAAACCAATGTAATAAATGAAATAACAGGCAAGCAGTTTAAAAAAGTAATTGTATTTAAAAAAATGCCATCAAGGTGTTAGGGAAATGGGGTCAGTCATAAGGACCTGAGTTCAGATCCCCAGTCCTCAAGTCAAAACTGGATGCAGAATTGCAGGTCTGTAATCCCAATGGTTGGCTAGGCAGAGGCAGGGGCAGAGGCGGAGGGCAGAGACAGGGTGATAACTAGAAAAGCAAGCATGTCTAAGTTCAGGAAGAGACCATGTCTTGAGGGAAGAAGGCAAAAAGTGATAGAACACAATGATCAATGTCCTCATGTGACATCTGCCCATGCTCGCACAAACATACATCCACATACATTCATGCACTCAAGCCAAAATCAATTAAGTAAAATATCATTAAAGTAAAAAGTTTGATAGGATAAATAAAAGGACGAATACACTGAAAGACCACAAAAATAGGGTAGTCTTTCAAAATATAATAATTTAAAAGTATTACACATAGACTGAAAAAAATTAACACAAGACCCTGAGAAGAAATGGACACAATTACATGAGAACCCATATTTTGATCACTTACAAAATAAGAGCATGGGCTGGATATGTAGCTCAGTTGGTAGAATGATTGCCTTACATATAGGAAGTCCTGATTTCAGTTCTCAGCACCCAATAAAGTGGGAAAGGTGGTATATGCCTGTCTCCTCAATATGTCCACTTCATAACAAGTTTGAGGCCAGTGTGCTACAAAAGACTAAAACAAAAATAATGTATAACTTTCAGGAATTGGAAAGACATAGGGGCCCTCAGGTAAATAATGAAATTTGTTTAGAAGAATAAATCGTTACATATTCATTGAAACAAGAAAAAAATATAAGAAAACAACAAACCATCAGATTTGGAAAGTTGATCCTTAAGGTCATTTGGAGAGCTACATAAGAAATAAGGCAAGTTACAGAAAGCAAGAATTATTTTTCAGCAAAAGATAAGGCTATCTTTTTAAAGACTGGATGGAAATATTTTCAACCAGAGTTCATAAACAACCCAATTATCACTCAAAAAGAATAAAACTTGGGATTTGTAAGAAGGAAACAATATGGATAAATAGAAATTGGTACTTCATGTTGAATACTGTAAAAAAATAAGTTGTTTTCTCTTGAGAAATAAAACATTTTATGACTGTGGAACATGTTGTATGGCCCATATAATGATCTAAAAGAGCTATGCTTTATGTTTTAAATGAGCTAGTTTATTAAGTATTAGTAAGCAGAAGTTAAAGAATAGGTGGTGGGTACCAGATAGAGAGAAGCAGCATAATAGTTTTATAGTGAGGCTTCATCAAACTGGGAGTTCACAATATTCAGTAGAGATGGCTGGAGTAGTCCTATTGGGAGAATAAACAAACACATCACCCAACCCAACATACAAACATCCAGCAGAAATTGGCTGGGGCAGCCTTATGGAGAAGGCCATCAGAAGTTTTCAATTTAGAGACAGTCTCGTGTTTAGCAGAATGTCCTCTTGGGTGAAGTTTCCAAGCAAAAGAATAGCAGCAGACAGATAAGGACACTAGAACAGGTATTTATTATAATCATCCAAGAGAAACTCACTGGGGAATTTGAGGCTGTCAACTAGAGTACTCCCATACAGTATCTGGTGCAGAATCCTCTCTGTCCTCTTCATGTATGTGTGCTTTTCATGGCTGAAGGTAGGTTTCATGTTCCCACTACAGGCATTTTTATATCATAAGGTAGAAATCATAGCCTCTGTTGGAAATAGTTGAATTCTAGCTGTTTTCAAGAACACAATTGTTTTACTATTAAGCTGTTTTGCTCTTCTTTTTCTCTCCTGGTCACAGAATTGATGGAACCAGCCTACGTAATACAAGGAATGGTGGAGGATACTCTAAAATGAACATGGTTGGGCTTGAAATAGACAGACCAATGGGGGAGGCTGCCAGCCTTGTCTTTCAGTGAGCTCAAACAGCACAAGACAATTTGCCAATTCGTGACAGGGAGATGGCTCAGTTGGAAAAGTGGTTGTGCTGTGCCTAAGTACAAGCACCAGAATCCACACATAAGGCAAGCATGGTGGTGAGTGTCTGTAATTCCAGGGCAGGGGAGGCAGCGACAGGGTGATCCCAGGGCATCTCTGGCCAGCCAGTCTAGATTGACACACTGCTTTAAAAACTAATGTGCAGAGTGATTCAAGACCTTTGTCAACCTCAGGTCTTAAGATGTACCAACACACAATGTACAGACCGGTTTTATGTCAACTTGACACAAGCTGGAGTTATCACAGAGAAAGGAGCCTCCCTTGAGAAAATGCCTCCATGATATCTAGCTGTAAAACATTTTCTCAATTAGTGATCAAGGGGGGAGGACCTAGCCCATTGTGGGTGGTGCCATCCCTGGGCTATTGGTCTTATAAGAAAACAAGCTGAGCAAGCCAGTAAGTAACATCCCTCCATGTCCTCTGCATCAGCTCCTGTTTCTTGACTTGCTTGAGTTCCAGTCCTGACTTCTTTTGGTGATGAACAGCAACATGGAAGTGTAAGCTGAATAAACCCTTTAGTACCCATCTTGCTTCTTGCTCATAATGTTTTGTGCAGGAACAGAAACCTTGACTAAGACAAATTGGAACTAGAACCAGGACAGCCAGTTTTAGGGAGTGAAAGAGTTGGAAAAGAGGAAGCTAGTAATGAAATAATAGAACAAGTTCCAGTCACAGTAAATAGTAGAACTCAGCAACTTTGGCCATGTGTCTCTGGTTTTATTGTCAAGAGGAAAAGGGGACTACTGGGATAATTGATGTTGGTTAGCTGGAGCTAAGAAATTAGAGGTCATTAAGAAGAGACCAGCATCACTGAGGTGAAATCTTTTGGGAAGTGTTTTCTAAGAGCACAAAAAACAAAAACAAAAACAAAAAAAAAAAACAAAAAAAAAAACACCTGTGTTCCAGAGATAGCCAAGATTATACCTCGTGCAGCCACTGTACTTGATAATGTGTAAGAGTTACGCAGGTGGTACTGGTTTTGAAGGTATGAAGGGGTCATGAAGAGCAACTGAAGCTTAGCAATGTGAGAGGCCATGGAAGGCCATTGGTGAAGGTGAAGATTCAGTTGTAGTTGATGGTCCAGGACTGAAGGGATCACGCAGAGGAGTTGAGGCTTGGCACCATGAAGAGAGCCTATGAGAGGCTATTGGTGAAGCCTAGTTGAAGTAGAAGAACCCAGTGTATTGGAGATGCCAGTACCATTGGATGATCACCAAGACCAACATCAGCAGCGGAGGGGAACAACCTGAGCTTAGAGTGCTACAGAGGGCAGAGCTGGAGAAGTGATGCCAGGCCTTTGGAGGAGCCCAGAAGATCATATGTGGATCCCAGACATTGAAACAAGAAGTGGTAACATTGAAGTTGCCTTGAAGACCCAAAGATGTTCAAGAGGCCAGAGCTGTAGGATATCTGCTGAGGACTGCTGCTAACAGGGAGTGGAACCAGCCCAGGAGAAAGAAGTCTGTTGTAGTCAACATAGATTAAAAAAAAAAAAGAGTTGGAGATCTAAAGACTGCTTTGACATCAGACATAAAGATTCAGAATTTGGAGTGTGTTCAGCTAATTTTCTGGCTTTATTTGGTTAAGTAATTGGATGGATCTCAGAAGAGACTTTGAACTTTGGACTTTTAATATTTTTGAGACTGCTATAGACTATGGGGACTTTGGAAGTTGGACTAAATATATCTTGCATTATGCTATGTTTATGTATGGCTCCCATAGACTCATGTGTTTGAACAAGCCTATAAGGGCCAGGGAGTGGAATCCCATGGTTTGAATATGCTTGGCTCAGAGAGTAGCACTATTTGGAGGTGAAGCTTTGTTGGAGGAGGTGTGTCACTTTGGTCGTGGGCTTAACACCCTCATCCTAGCTGCCTGGAAGTCAGTCTTCCCCTAGCAGCCTTCAGATGAAGATGTAGAACTTTCAGCCTTGCCTGAACTGTGCCTGCCTAGATAGATGCCAACACGCTCCCACTGTGATGATAATGCACTGAACCTCAGAACCTGTAAGGTATCCCCAAGTATATGTTGTCCTTGTAAGACTTACCTTGGTCATGATGTCTGTTCACAGCAGTAAAACCCTAACTAAGGCACACAAGAAAACAGACAAGCATACATACATACATATGTACATACATATATACAAAATAGCAGTAAGTGGACATTAATCATAATATCGGCCCATACTTATTGTGTGTTATATACTTCATTAAATGTTTTGTAGGTAATAATGCATTTTTATTCTCACAAAAGGCCTATGAATTAAATACCTTCATCACTATCACTATCAACACCCTGTCATCATCATCCTTTCAATTTTGGAAATTCAAGAAAATCTTTCCTTATAATTATAAAATATAAATGGCAGAGGACAGATTTGAACACCACAACATTTAGGGACAGAAGCAGGTAGATCTCTGGAAGTTCAGTGTCAGTGTCATCCTGGTCTACATAGCAAGCTACAACCAGCTAGGGCTATACAGTAAGTGCCTGGCTCAGGGGGTCTGGGGGACAACCTGTCTCAACAAAACAAGGTCACAGACTCCCGAAGAACAGCATTCAAGGTTCACCCTTGGCCTCCACACATACATGCATACACATTTGTTTGCACATGTTTACCCACATAGGCAAAGGAAATGAAAACTTCCTAAAAAAATCATCCCAATAGTTAAAGCACTTAAGTCAACTGAGGAAGTACGGGCAGAAATGTTGAACTAACTCCAAACATTTTTTTTAAAAAAAGACTGAAAATACATAAGCTATGGATTCACTCCAGGGAGCTAAAAAAAAATAACAAATCAAGCCTTCATGTTGGTGCATACCTTTAAATCCCAGTAGTCAGGAGGCAGAGGCATACAGATCTCTATGAGTTTGAGGTGAGCCTGGTCTACAAAGTGAGTTCTGAGACAGCCAGGAATACCTTTGACTTAAAAGTAAAATAAAATTAAAAAAATAAAAAAAATAATAAAAATAAAAATAAAATAAAATAAAATAAAATATAAGGATTGTAATAACAGTCTAAGATCATATACCAATAAAGTAGAAATGAAGAAAGTGGCATCACCAAATGAAAGGCACCCTTAAAATACTAAGAAAATGGTCCAGTTTCAAGTAAAACAAGTTAATATTGAAAAGAAATAAAAGGTAAAATCTACAAGACTAGGTAGGGGGTTAAGACAGAGACATAATCACCGCAGAATTTTAATTTAAATTAAAAATAAGTACTGTAAATACTTATTTTCAGAGCTAATAAAATTTATATCTTTTATATATTAGTTAGTTTTTCCAAATTGGCTCATGATAAAATAGCAGCTAAAATGAATAATTAACTTTAAAATGTTTAAATTTTAATCAAACTATCGTCAAAGTCAAAGAACACAAATTTTAGATGATGACCCACATATTCTTAATTAATTCTAAATATTTAGGAAATGAGAAACATCAAAGTTATTTATGAACTCTCATACAACTTTAATCAAAAATAATAATGATAATAAATAATAACAGAAATTCCAAGCAGCCTATATTTTGAATAAACAGGTTTTCACTAATCTCAAAAGATTAATAAATCAGGGGCTGAGGACAAGGTTCCTTCCCCATGGATAAGAGCAGCTGCTCTGAAATCAAGAGGACTTTAGTTCAAAGTCCTGCAAGTCATATAAAAAGCCTGGAATGTGTGTGTCCACAACCCCTGGCATGGAGACAAGTGGACCCCAGGAGCTAGATGGTTAGCCAGCCCAGAAAACAGTGACTTTGGTTTCAGAGAGAGACCCAAACTCAAAATAAGATGGAGAACCTGGAGACACAGCTCAGTGTTAAGAGCAAGGGCTGCTCTTCCAGAGGACCTGGGTACAATTCCCAGCACTCACACTGTGGCTCACAACCATCTGTAACTCTAGTCACCGGGAATCAGATACCTATTTCTGATCTCCAGGGATACTGCATACATGTGATACACATACATACATACATACATACATACATACATATAAGCAAATCACCCATACATGTTTAAAATATTTTTTATCCTAAAGAAAAGATGGGCTAGCCTCAATAAGTTGCACATACAAGCATACAAATGTGCATATGATACACATACAAAGAGAAAGAGGGAAGGAAAGGAGAGAGAGAGAGAGAGAGAGAGAGAGAGAGAGAGAGAGAGAGAGAGAGAGAATGAGTCAGAGAGACCGAGAGACCCAGAATATTATAGCAGTATACAGCTATAATCCAAGCATTGGGAGACAGAGGTGAGAGGATAAGGAGTTTGAAGACAATCTTCCCTACATAGTAAGTTCCAAGACCAGTATGGTATACATAGTAAACTTCTGTTTTTAGGAACTTAACAGCCTAATAAGCAAAAAGATTAATAAATAAGGCATGATGGTTCACAGTGGTTCACATCTGTAATACTGGCACTTAGGAGAATTAAGTAGGAGAATTGCCATTAGTTGAAGTCCACTATGGTCTATATAGTGAATTGTAGGATAACCTTAACTATTGGGAAAAACCAATAATCTATAAAAAGTAGATCCACTACTGAACAAGATTGTTCCTAGAAATTTAAAAAAAATATATTTAATATTTAGGGCTAGGGAGTTCAGCAGTTAAGAGCACTGATTCCTCTTCCAAAGCACCCGTGGTCAATTCCTAGCAGTAACACAGCAAGTCACAAACTTCTGTAACTCTAGTTCCAAGGGATCTGATACCCTCTCTATCTTCTGGGGGCTCAGCACGCATGATACAGAGATACATAAAAGCAAAAACACCCATACCCATAAAATAAAAACTACGTTTTAAAAGAATATTTAAAATTCAAAATATACTGAATTATCATTTTAATGAACTAATAAAAGAAGAAAACCAGACAATCATAAAGATGATGAAAAGCTATCTAATTGATGACAACATTAATCTGCAATTCTATAATTACCAGTCTGGGGAGATGGTCCAGTTGGTACAATGCCTGCCACACATACATGAGGAACTGAGTTTGCTCCCCAGAATCCACATAAACATGTCAAGCACAGCAGCATGCACTCGTAACCTCAACACTGGAGAGGCAGATAAAGGACGGCACCTGGAGCTGGCTACCTAGCCAGGCTAGTAAAACTGGTGAGTTGCCCAGGTTCTACTGTCTTAAAAAATAAAGTGGAGAATGATGAACTGAAACATCTGATGTTGACTTCTGCATGCACAGAAATATGAACATGCTAGGGAAATGTGCTTGTGCATGTGTATGCCAGGCGCACACATATCATTACACATATATGTACACATGGATTAAAAACTTAAATATTTTAAAGAATTCTGTAAGAATGGACAAGAGAAAATCAGTACCTTCTTATTTTTAGACAATAAGGATCTTGCATAGAAAACTCAAGGGACTCTTCAGCTCAGAAAGTTACTATTTCTGTGGTTGTTTAAATGAGAACTGTCCCCCATATGATTCAGAATTTGATTACTTGGTCCTTAGTCAGTAGCACAGTTTGTGGAGGTTTAGGACATATGACCTGGCTGCAAGAATTACATTGATGGGAACAGCCTTTGTGATTAAAAGATTCATTCCACTACAGTTAGCTCTTTCTCTCTGCTCCTCGCATGTGGTTCAAGAAGGGAGCTCTTAGTGTGTTCCTGCCGCCACAGCTGTTACTTATTGCCATCCTCCATTCTACCATCATGGACTTTTGTCCCTTTGGAACGATAAGCCAATATAAGCTCTTTCTTCCTTAAGTTGCCTTAGTAATGGTGGCTTAGCACAGCAACAGAAAAGTAACTTGAATACAGAAGTTGGAATGTAAACAAAGAATATAGAAAATAAAAAGAAGTTGGTATCAGAGAGTAGGCATTGTTATGAAAAATCTGACCATGTTGTTGTTTTCTGTTGTTGCTGTTTTACTTTTCTTTTCTCTCTCTTTCCCTCTCCCTCTCCCTCTCCCTCTCCCTCTCCCTCTCCCTCTCCCCCTCTCCCTCTCCCTCTCTCTCTCTCCCTCTCTCTCTCCCTCTCTCCCTCTCTCTCTCTTTCTTGGAATGTAGAGGATTTGGGGAAACTAGATGAATACTGTAACCAGAGCGTAAGTAGTAACTTGGAAAATAGTAGCGCTGAGAGAAAGACAGACTGTGAAGGCACAGATCAAGAGGTTTCGGAGATGAACATTGTTAGTAATTGTGATAGAGGCCATTATTGTGGTATTTTGACAAAAAATATAGCAGGCTTCTGTCCTTGCCCTAAAAACGTTCCAAATGTTAAATTAAACATGCACTAATTTCTTTGGTGGATGCAATTTCTTTTTTAATTAATTATTTTATTTGTTTACATTTCAAATGATATCCCCCTTCCCAGTTACCCATTCCACAAACCCCCCAATGGATGTAATTTCAAGATAGCATAGTATTGAATTGCTGTTATTGTTATTATTAGTAACTTATTCAGGCCCATAGTGCCAAAGAGCAAGTGGAGCAGAAAGAAACAGAAGGTACAGTTTGAAGAGAAAAAAAAACCCAAAAAACCAGGAAACTTAATGTTGGAGCCAACATTAAGCTCACTGAAAAAGATAAGGAGTTTAGCCTTGAGGAGAGTCCACTTCTTTAGATCTGGAATAAAGGGAAGGAGGCCCTTAGGGCAAGACCCCAGCCAACTAAGCTTCCAAATTATGAAAACGCCACTATATTGGCATTCAGTTCAGATGAAGTTAAAAAAAAATACAACCCACCTCTGTGACCACCTATGCCATTCACACAGGCTCACTGTCTGTCAGCCATGTGGTCTTTTTATTTTGGGACTGTTCCAAGTTTTCTATTTTACAGCCTGTGCATCAGTTCTCTCATCTTCGTCCAGGCTCCACTTACTGAAGAGTCAGTCTGTCAGCAGGTATTTGTAGCAGCAGAGTCTGGGGTGGGGGCCTAGTTCTTCCTGGGGTCTGCCCTACAATCCTGGTATCTCCTTCCTACAGTCCAAGTTTCTGCAATGTTCCTCTTGAATTGATTAATTGTAAGGGCCAACAGTGTATTTATATTTTAGATTTGCTTACTTATTTATTTCTTTCTTTTCTTTTTCTTTTTCTTTTTCTTTTCTTTCTTTTCTTTCTTTTTTTTTTTTTTTTTTTTTTTTGAGACAGGGTTTCTTCTGTGTAGTCCTGGCTGTCCTGGAACTCACTCTGTAGACCAGGCTGGCCTTGAACTCAGAAATCCGCCTGCCTCTGCCTCCCAAGTGCTGGGATTACAGGCGTGCGCCACCATGCCAGGCTGCTTACTTATTTCTATATGAATTAACTATAAGTGACCTTTTTTTCAGGACAGATTTTATCTGTACAGCCCTGGTGTCCTGGAACTCACTATGTAGATCAGGCTGGCCTCAAATTCAGAGATCTGCCAGCCTCTGCTTCCCAAGCTCTGGAATTAAAGGCATGAGCCATCACCATTTGCATATTAAGGGAAATTTTTATATTCACACCTTTACATTTTTTAATTAAAATCTAATTACATCACTTCCCCCTTCCTTTTCTTCTTTCCACCCCCTCCAATAGACTTCACTCCCTACCAAATTGATGACCTTTTTAAAATTTACTATTGTTATACACACATAGTAGTTTAAATAAGAATGGGTTCCATAGGCTTATCTATTTGAAAGATTAGTCACCAGTATGGCACTCTTTTAAGAAGTATTAGGAGGTGTGACCTCATTGACCTCTCTCTCTCTCTCTCTCTCTCTCTCCCTCTCTCTCTCTCTCTCTCTCTCTCTCTCTCTCTCTCTCTCTCTCTCTCTCTAATTGTAGCTCTCAGCTATTTCTCTAGCACCGTGCTTGCCTGCCACCATGTTCTCTGCCATGATGACAATGGACTAAGCCTTTGAAACTGGAAATAAGCCCCAATTAAATGCTTCATTTTATAAGAGTTGCTTTGGTCATGGTGTCTCTTTACAGTAATAAAATAGTGACTAAGTCAATATATAAACACATAAGTACTATTGTTATTGTTCAGATCTTGTTTAGACAGCCATACTGATAAAGTATCATGGGTATATCTTCTCTATCATTTCTAGAAGATAGAATCTCACAGGAGTCTTCCTGTTCTGACTCTTAAAATCTTTCCACGCTTCTTCCTCAATGCACAGCAGCCTTCAGTACACAGTTGTATTATAAATGTATCTATTGAGGCTAGTCTCCCTATAATTAGTTGATCTCTATATCACAGCCTTCGGTGGTTTTCTGTATAATGGTCTCCATTTTCTGAAAAGAGAAGTTTCTTTGGAGATGGATGACAAATACACATATTTGCAAATTTCATTATTTCTTTATTTCTTTACAGCTGAATAGTATTCCATGGTGTATATGTACCACATTTTCACTATTCATATTTTGAGAATATTTAGGTTGTTTCCATTTCCTAATTATTGTGAAGAGAGTGACAAAAAACAAATGGACCATATCAGGGATCTGCATGTGATCTTTGGCCAGAGGCCATGCTAACCTCAGTATTGTTCTAATTTCAGTACATGTGCCTCCAAATCAAGCACAGGCACAGTGTTTTAAAATAAATTACACTCTCTCAAAATGTTATGTATTCAAGATAATTCTACTCCTAATCCCAGAACAATTTTAAATGTAGAACTAGAAGAGCTGATTCTAAAATATACATAAAAGAGATAAAGGCCAAGAATTTCCAAGAGAAAATGTGAAGGAAAAAACTAAGTTGCATATCTTACCAGAAATAAAGCTTTTTAAATAAAATCATATTGATTGCTGTTATTTGTTATTAGTTAAAGCTATGATGAATAGACCAATTCAGATGATTTTTTTGAGTGGCTGTTAGGACTGGGGAGATGATTCAGTCTATAAAATGCTTGTCTTGAAACCATGAGTACTTAATTAAATCCCCAGAGCATAATCATAAAAAGATCACTTTCCTGGGACTAAACATATTCTAACAACTTTAGATCTGAGAATACTGATTTTCAAGGCTATGGTACAAGGAGTTTCTCATCCTCTGGTAATGAATTTAAACTAATGTAACCACTCAGTTCAATCTGGAAGGAACTGATGAAGTGGAAAATAAGGAAATACATCAATCCAGCAATTCCAATTATAGGCACATACACTAGAGACAATCTAAAACATATGTACAAAGAAGTATCAGTGTCAGTTTTTTCAGCACTTTTACAGCATTGAGAAATTGGGAACTGAAGAAATATAGAAAATTTTTGTTTAATCATCAAGTGTAAGGCTTTGTGGCACTAAAGAAGTATAGCTACATGGATTCTCATGAATAAATCTCATAATAATAGTGTTCAGTGCCAAAAGAAAATTCTAGAAGAATGAAAAGAGAATGATATCTATAAAATTTGAGGATAAATCTACAAGTTCCTGGAGAGAGGGTCTCTGAGTTACAGGAGTTTGATTTATGATTTTCCAATTTTATGATTGTATGCTATATATTCAAGAAAAAAATCATAGCTTAAGTTTTAACTTTTGATCAAACCTTTTCTCAGCCTAGTGATATGTGGTCTGATCTTTGCTGGCAATGCTATAGTTAGCCATTACGCCCAGACAGTGATGTGACTACCATAGGAAATCACTGATGTTATCTGAAATACTGTGTGGCTAAACTGTAATGTTGATAGGATAGGTTACTAAATGAAATTTTATTTACAATATTTCCTGTATCCTTGTTTTTATTGTTTAGGAAGCAGTGAGTGACTTTATTTTGGAGATGGTATCTCACTATGTATCTTTGAATTCACAGTCCTCCTGCCTCAGCATCCCAAGCCCCGCACACTAAACCTGACTTCAACTTATTCTTCAAGTAAAAACAATTCTGCCAGCTTCTCACTACATAGCTCACACTTGTCAGCTCCCTTAGTTTGGCTTCCCCAAGTGAGTGTGTGTGTGTGTGTGTGTGTGTGTGTGTCCGTGTGTGTGTGTCCGTGTGTGTGTGTGTGTGTGTGTGTGTGTGTGTGTGTGTGTGTGTGTCTGTGTCTGTGTTTGTGTTTGTGTGTGTGTGTGTGTGTGTGTGTGTGTGTGTGTGTGAGAGAGAGAGAGAGAGAGAGAGAGAGAGAGAGAGAGAGAGAGAGAGAGAAAGCTTAGCTGTTATTTTTCAGTTAAAAATTTTTAAATCTGGATATAATCTCCACAAAGAGGAGGAATTGAGTGTTGTAAAGGACTTAAATACTGAGTCCTTAACTGAAGCCAAAGAAGGGGCAAGAGAGTAGAGAAGGCCATAGTTCTGAAACCCAAAGAAATGATGGAAACTTCACCTGGAAGCTTCTTTCTTTTTTTAATTTATTTCTTATTTTTTATTTGATATTTGCTTTATTTAAATTCAAATGGCATCTCCTTTCCTCATTATCCCTCCGAAAACCCCCTATCCCACCCCTCTCCCCCTACTTACCACGCCCCTCCCACATTCTTGACCTGGCATTCCCCTACACTGGGACATCAATCCTTCCTAGGACCAATGGCTTCTCCTCTCATTAATATCTGAAAAGGTCATCCTGTGCTACATATGTAGCTGGAGCCATGGGTCCTTCCATGTGTACTCTTCTTTCTTACTGTCTAGCTTCCATAGTGCAAAAAAGTTTTATCTGTGCTACTGGAGGAACAAGGCAATTACCAATCTTACTGAGCTGTTAGCCCTTTGAGCTACAATAACGATCGGCCTAAGTCATGACCATTGGTACAATCACGACACAAATGTCATGGGAGTAACTAAGCACATTCTGAAAAGATTGAAGCTCTGTTCCACAAGGTGAAACCCATACCTGGCACCAATATTGGAACCAAGAACTTGTGAATTGTAGGTAATCGACCTTAGGGGAGACTCTATTTTTATTACTCTGCTAAAGGGATATAGTATTAAATTGAGTCTTAATGACTTATCATTATACCCAGAGATTAGTGTATCTCTCATCCATCAGCAGATGATGATTAACACAGAGACCCACACCTTGTCAAGGTGCAGAAATAATGAACATAGAAATGTGCTTTAAATGAAACATTCATATTACAACCCCTCCTTCCAAGGTGCAGGGATCATTTCTGAAGAGGAGATAAAAGATTGTAAGAGCCAGAGGTGATGGATGACAAGGAAACTGAGTTTATGGACACATCAGGGCAGCTGTACATATAAACTCACGGCAGTTGAAACAGCATGTGCAAAGATTGTATAGACTCAAGCCAGGCAAACACCCAACATGGAGAGGGTGGGTGGGCACAAAGTCCCACTTACTGCTAAGAACCATTGAAAATTGATAGCCACTGAGCAAAGGAGATTCAACATAATTTAAGGTTGTGGCCCATGGTGCGTTGACTGGGCTCCAGTGGAGAGCTACAAATAAAGAGGTATATGGGATGCACAATCAGTAGTTGATGGGGTAAGAGGATAAAAAAGATACAGAGTCCATTTTATAGGAAAGGTGGGGCAGATTTGGGAAGAGGTAAGGGAAGTGTGACTTCAAAATGCATTGTTTGAAATTCTCTAGTAAGTAATAAAAATAAGAAAACAACCTTAAATCTGAATATAAAGCCACCATAAACCTAAATACCAAACTAAACAACTTCTCATAACAATTAATGATAAAATACTGCCAAGAAAGGAAACTGAAACAAAAATATAGAGAAACCTTTTCTGAGGAACAGCAAAAAGTCTTAAACATAGATTCAAATAGATAGTGCTCTATTAACCATGCTCCCCACCTGCCCTACATGCAAGGTATCTGAATGGGAGTTTTAATTCTCTCTGTACTTAGGGTAACCATAGCAACAACAAATGCACACAATAAGCCTGGCTCCTAATGATATTAACAGAAGACAGTGAACTAGATAAGGGCCTAGCAAAAGGAAAGCACTCCCATTTCCACACAGAAAAACTATTTACTTAACTTCGTAATGTCCTATACCACATGTGCAGCTGTGGAGAAATATTGCAAGGCATGCAGAAAAGGAGGAAAAAGCAACAGCTAGGAGGTTAAGTAATCATCATTAGTAGACTCAGATAAGGTAAGAAATGTTGGAACTATCTGACTGGGTATTCAAAAGCACTATGATTAATATATTAACGATGCCAGCAGAAACAGTGGCTAGCACGTACAGCAGAGTGGGCAATACAGCAGAGAAAACTATAAGAAATAATATTGAGCCGGGCGATGGTGGTGCACTCCTGTAATCCCCGCACCCTGGGAGGCAGAGGCAGGCAGATTTCTGAGTTTGAGGCCAGCCTGGTCTACAGAGTGAGTTCCAGGACAGCTAGGGCTATACAGAGAAACCCTGTCTTGAAAAAACCAAAATCCCAAAAAACAAAAACAAAAAAAGAAATAATATTGAAATAATCAAGAATGAAAAACAGACATAAAGGGTATTTCTGCAGGGACTGGAGAAATGGTTCTGCAACTAAGGGTTCTTCTTGAAGAGGACCTGGATCCGTTCCCCCACATGTGTATCAAGTGATACACAACTGCTTGTAACTCCAGTTCGAGGGTACCTGACATTGCCTTTTAGATTACATGGACACCTGCCTGCATTCAATGCACATACAGCAAACACAACATATACATATAAAAATAAATATTAAAATTCTCTTTGAAAAAGTAGACACTGTGATCTTGAACAAGAATGATTTTTCTGGGCTCATTGGTACAATGAGCCAGAAAGCCACTGTCTTCCACAAACTAATGACATAGCCTTGGAGAGAATTAGTGAACCTGAAGACAGATCAATGAAAATTACTCATACTGCAACACAAAGCGGTAAAATATGAGAAAGGGAAAATATAAAGCTATAATGTCATATATTTCATCATATGTGGGGTTGGTATCAATTCCAAAGAACATAATAGAGAGAAGAAATTATGGCTAAGTATTTCTCAAATTAAGGACCGATACACGAGTTCATGTTCGTGAAATCCACCGAACCTCAAAAAGAGAAAACAAAAGGAAAAAAAAACTAAGTTGATCACATTCACACTCTAGAAATCTAGTAATAGACTCTTAAAAGAAGTCAGGGGAGTAGAAGGAACATTATTTGTAGAAATAAAGGCAAGAATTAAAGCCAACAGAAAAGATCAAAGCTGGAAGACAGTACAGCTACATAATTTTGAGATTTTAAATTAATTTGTTGTGGTGGTGGTGGTGGTAGTGGGGTGTGTGTGTGTGTGTGTGTGTGTGTGATAGAGAGAGAGAGAGAGAGAGAGAGAGAGAGAGAGAGAGAGAGAGAGAGAGAAGCATACATATGTATACCAGAAGACAATTCTCTCAGAAAGTAATGAGATCTGAGGATCAAACAGGTTGCTATGCCCATGTGCAAGCACCTCTACCCACTGAGTCATCTTGGATCTATACAACAAATGGTTCTATACAAAGTAATTTGTATGAAAAAAACAAAAACAAAATATATGAGAAGTCCTTTATGTTATGCTTAATTTTGTAAAGAGATAATTGAAGAAATTTCATGGTTTTTTTTTTTTTTTGAGCCCCAACTTCCAATGACTTTTTTTTTATTGGCTATATTCTATATTTACATTTCATTTCCCTTTTTCTGGTTCCCCGCTCCCCAAAGGTCCCACATGCCCTTTTCCCTCCCCCTGCTCCCTCATCCCCCCTTCCCACTTCCCTGTCCTGGTATTCCCCTACACTGATGTTTTGATCCTTTCCAGCACCAGTGTCCACTCCTTTCTTCTTGTCAGACATCATTTGGTATGTGAATTGTGTCTTTGGTGTCCCAAGATTCTAGGCTAATATCCACTTATCAGTAAGTGCATACCATGGGTATTCTTTTGAGACTGGGTTACCTCACTTAGTATGATGTTCTCCAGCTCCATCCATTTCTCTAAGAATTTCATGAATTCATTGTTTCTAATGGCTGAATAGTATTCCATTGTGTATATATACCACATTTTTTTTGTATCCATTCCTCTGTTGAGGGACATCTGGGTTCTTTCCATCCTCTGGCTATTATAAATAAGGCTGCTATGAACATAGTGGAGCATGTATCCTTATTGCATGCTGAGGAATCTTCTGGGTATATGCCCAGGAGTGGTATGGCTGGGTCCTCCGGAAGTATCATGTCCAGTTTTCTAAGCAACCGCCATACTGATTTCCAGAGTGGTTGTACCAGCTTGCAGTCCCACCAGCAGTGGAGGAGTGTTCCTCTTTCTCCACATCCTCACCAACACCTGATGTCTCCTGAGTTTTTAATCTTAGCCATTCTGACTGGTGTGAGGTGAAATCTCATGGTTGTTTTGATTTGCATTTCTCTAATGACTAATGATGTTGAACATTTTTAAGGTGTTTCTCAGTCATCTGAATTTCTTCAGGTGAAAAGTCTTTGTTTAACTCTGTACCCCATTTTTGGATAGGGTTATTTGGTTTTCTGTGGTCTAACTTCTTGTGTTCTTTGTATACATTGGATATTAGCCCTCTGTCGGACGTTGGGTTAGTGAAGATCTTTGAAAAAATACTTGCCAACCGAATCCAAGAACACATCAAAACGATCATTCACCATGATCAAGTTGGCTTCATCCCAGGGATGCAGGGATGGTTCAATATACAGAAATCCATCAACGTAATCCACTACATAAAAAAACTCAAAGAAAAAAACCACATGGTCATCTCATTGGATGCTGAAAAAACATTTGACAAAATTCAGCATCCTTTCATGTTAAAAGTCTTGGAAAGAACAGGAATTCAAGGCCCTTACCTAAACATAGTAAAAGCAATCTACAGCAGACTGGTTGCCAACATCAAAGTAAACAGAGAGAAACTTGAAGCAATCCCACTAAAATCAGGGACTAGACAAGGCTGCCTCCTCTCACCATATCTCTTCAATATAGTACTTGAGGTACTAGCTAGAGCAATTCAACAACATAAGGAAGTCAAAGGGATACAAATTGGAAAGGAAGAAGTCAATCTATTACTATTCGCAGATGATATGATAGTATACTTAAGTGACCCAAAAGACTCCACCAGAGAACTCCTACAGCTGATAAACAACTTCAGCAAAGTGGCTGGTCATAAAATCAACTCAAGCAAATCAGTAACCTTCCTATACGCAAAGGATAAGCAGGCTGAGAAAGAAATTAGGGAAATGACACCCTTCATAATAGCCACAAACAATATAAAGTATCTTGGAGTGACTCTAACCAAACAAGTGAAAGATTTATATGACAAAAACTTCAGGTCTCTGAAGAAGGAAATTGAAGAAGACCTCAGAAAATGGAAACATCTTCCACTTTCGTGGGTTGGCAGGATTAATATAGTTAAAATGGCAATCTTGCCCAAAGCAATCTACAGATTCAATGTAATCCCCATCAAAATCCCAACTCAGTTCTTCATAGAGTTAGAAAGAGCAATTCTCAAATTCATCTGGAATAACAAAAAACCCAGGATAGCTAAAACTATCATCAACAGCAAAAGAACTTCTGGGGGAATCAATATCCTGGACCTCAAGCAATACTACAGAGCAGTAGTGTTAAAAACTGCATGGTATTGATTCAGTGACAGGGAGGTGGATCAATGGAATAGGATCAAAGACCCAGAATTGAACCCACACATCTATGGCCAATTGATCTTCAACAAAGGAGCTGAAAACATCCAGTGGAAAAAAGATAGCCTTTTCAACAAATGGTGCTGGCTCAACTGGAGGTCAACATGCAGAAGAATGAGAATTTATTCACTCTTATCTCCTTACACTAAGCTCAACTCCAAGTGGATCAAGGACCTCCACATAAAACCAGACACACTGAAACTAATAGAAAAGAAACTGGGGAAGACCCTTGAGGACATTGGCTCAGGGGGAAAATTCCTGAACAGAACACCAATTGCTTATGCTCTAAGAGAAAGAATAGACAAATGGGACCTCATAAAATTACAAAGTTTCTGTAAGGCAAAAGACACTGTGAAAAGGACAAATCAGAAACCAAGAAATTTCATGTTTTGTAGTTAAAATTTTCCAGATATACAAAGAACACAAAGTGACAGGTGAAATTGATGAGAGTATTGTTTCATTCATCACTACATATTCAAAATATCCTTGCAACATACAATCAATATGAAAAATAGCAATGAGCTGTTTTACATTCTTTCTTTCATATTAAACCTTTGAAACCTGGAATGTATGTTATGCTTACAGCACAGAGCAATTTGGCTTAGCTATCTTTGAACACCCAATATACAGGTTCAGTATAGGCATGGCTGCTCAAGACTGTGATCCTGGCACTCAGAAATTTGCTCTGAAATTAAGTGCAGTCTGGGCTACAGGGTGAGATCTGGTTTCAAAAATCAAGTGATAAATAAGCAAATAATGAACCCCCTTTAAAACAACAACAAAAAAAAAAAACCAAAAACAAAAAACAAAACAAAAAACCAAGCAATTAAAAAACAGCGCTGTGGCCTGGAGTGGCGGTGCTTGCCTTAGAGGCAACCTTTTGTAAAGAATGAGTTCCAGGACAGACAGAGCTACATAATGAACTCCTGTTTTGAAAAACCAAAACAACACAGAACAAAAACAGTACTGTGAAGGTTAAAGAATTGGAGGTATGTATCCTCATGCTTCTGAGAGACAAAATTGAGACCTGAGACCTGATGGCTATAGTACTCCTGGACTGTCAAATGTCGATAAGTCACCCTCAGACATAAAGGTCCAGGGAAATGAGAAGCCGAAACAGTACTAAAAGCAGGGATGGCAATAGGGAGTCAACAGCCAGCACCTTCTAAATCTCCATATCTTAGACCGCTCTCTCCATAAACACACAGGACAGTTTCAGGAGTCTCTTCCATTCATTTGCAACTATGCTCCAACTGGGATGTGGTTTTTCACCTGCATTTTCCATTTCTCTGCCGTTGCTCACACAGATGTTCATTATCCCTTTTCCCATCTCAGCTAAGGGTGGAGAGGTAAATTGAAAGAGACTTTGTACAAGTATTTCATTGTTTTCCGAGGCACATAATTTTACATGTGGTCTTCCGAGGAAGGCACTCATGTATAAGATCTTTTATAGCCATCATCTCACAAAAGCAAAACCCAGTTAAGTTGGCTCAGGCGCTGACATCAGAAAATTAAAAAGGGAGGTACAGCAAATAGTCTGACACCGAATCCAAATCCCCTCTTTATGCCCAAGATACTCATTTCCCTAACTGCCAGGCATGCTGGCTGCTACTGCTTCACAGCTGTGTCCCTCCCCAGGCTTTTTCCTTCTCTGACTGTTGCTTCCTCTTCAAAGATCACACACTCCCTGGATATAATGCATACCTAATGACTGAATGAGAGTGGGAATAAAAGAGAAGTCTCAAAGAAAGCGGTAACTTCGGTAACTTTGGGGGACCATTTAAACCCCAGGGATTGCTACAAGCTTCAGACTGGGTTTTTCATAAGCCTGGATCTCTCCAAGTATGCAAGGCTGGCTGGTCAGTGAGCTCCAGGGATCCACCTATGCAGACCTCCCCAGCTCTGGGACTATAAGCACAAGCCAACATAACCAGCTTTTAAAAATACAAATTCTAGGGATCAAAGTCAGGTCCTTTTGCTCACATAGCAAGTATTTTACTCACTAAGCTCTCTTCCTAGCCACAAAGACATTTTCACATAAGCATACATTGTACATTGAGTATATCCCACCTATCCCCCCATGACTCCCCTTTTTTTCCTACAAAATTTTGCTTCAACTTCCAACACACACACACGCACACACACACACACACACACACACACACACACACACTTGTCCTTTTGAAAGGGTTAATTCGCTTAATATGATTATTCTCCAACATACATTTTCCTGCAAGAAATACAGCTTTGCTCTTCTTCACGGCTGAAACAAATTCCATTGTGTGTATATAAAGCACATTTTCTTCTTCCATTTCTGTTGTTGCATACTCAAGTTGGTTCCATAGCTTAGCTCTTGTGAGTAGTGCCTCAGTGAACATAGATGTGCAAGGATCCCTGTGATGACTTGCAGCCCTTTAGGTAAATACCCAAGAGTGGTATAGCTAGGTCAAACAAACACTTTGTTATCAGGAAAGGTATTTCAGGTATTTTGTACAAGTTAGGGCAAAGGTTAGCCCTCTCTTTGTGCAAGGTTAAGTAAGCTATTTGCTATGAAAGGTGTGAGGTGATGTTCCAAACAAAATGTACACATTTAAATCTCATGGGTCCCATTACCTGGAATACCCAATGATAATGTAAAGAAAGGCAAGCAGACATTGTATAGCATTCAGTCTCTCATTTTCTTAGCATTCATGTTTCACGGATATACCCTTTACCATAGTAAAGGCAAACTAATTTGATTTTGACTTTGAAGGAAGTAATGGCTTTCACTACTTCATATACATAGTTTAAATCAGCCTGGTCTATAGAGTGAGATAGTATCTCAAAAATCAAAAACAAAACAAAACAAAGCAAAACAAAGAAGCAAAATCAATTAACCAAATAAATAAACAGCAACAACAAAACATTTTAAGTTACGGAAGCAACTTAAGTTTGAAAGATAATAAGTAATGTCTTTTCTGCTTTATTAAACTGCATTGTTACCTTTCATTCACTTGTGATGATAAACCTATCCCCAACCTCATCTGTGTTTGCTGCCTACAGATCTCTGTTGATATGCTTGTCTGGATATCTGGGTTGTGTGACTACTTAGGGTCAGATTCAGCACCAAATGATGCAGTTAAGCACATCAACCTGAGAGACAATGATTAATGATGAAGACCACAGGATACCCAGCCCTAACATTAGGGTGGCTACACCCTCCTCACCTTCTTCCTTACAACCTTTGTAAAAAAATTCCTATGTAAGATGTGCATAGCAACAAGAAAAAGCAATCCCCATATTTATGGTGTCTAAAAACAACAATACAAACTCCGAAGTCACCATGGAAACTGCCTCCCACTAGCATTTGCTTTTTGGAGGTTTTAGAAGCATTTATCCACAACAAATCAGCAGAGAAAAAAAATAGAGACAGATGACCCCAATCATGCATGCCGATGGCAACTAGAGAAAGGTTTACCAGCAAAGAAGGGAGGCCTTCTGTCACAACTTCATTAAACTTTTATTTTCAGAAGCTTTAACTCATATATTGCCCAGAAATATCCTCCAAAGGAGCCTTTAAGATGCAGCTTTTGAAAGTTCTTGTCTTTGTGTGTTTCATAAACATTCATATTTGAAAGCAGCATGTATTTGTGCTTTCTTTTTTGATATCTATTTTATTAATAAAAGTGGTATTGTTCTAAGTTGTCGGGAATAGAAAGCCAACATAGTCATGGGGTAGTTTCAGAAATCCCAAGTTTGAGTCATTCGTAGCTATGCACATCTGTAATCATAGCCCTTGGGTGGTGGTGGCAGGAAGATCACTAGGTCAAGCTCATCCTCAGCTACATAAGTTGAGGCCAGTCTTGGTTATACTATGTCTCGAAAGACAAAATGGGGGTGGTGAAAAGAAGGTGAAAGGTAAGGAAGGAGGGAGGAAAGAAGGAAGGGAGACAAGGAGAGAGGGACGGGGGAAGGAAGGAAAGAAGGAAAGAAGAAGAGAAGCAAATGCAAGTTCAAGATAATGGAAACTGACTTTAATTAGGAAGCAAGTATACTGGTGTACTTAAGGGGAGAGTAGTGAAGAGTGTCAGCCTGTAGAAGGGGGTAAAGGTTAGACCTAAGAGAAAGGAGTTGTTTGCTGAAGTTGTTATGTCGGGGCAGAAGATCAGCTTTGTTGACAAATTCACATATTTTACCTAAGTCAGACACGCAGTTTGGAACAGAGCTGTTACTACCCATAGCCAGGAGAACATGAGGGGAGTTTGAGCCACAGTAGTCATCAAAACTCCATTCCAGCTCCACCAGCAGTTTTGCTAGCATCTCCAGTGGTAACTAACCACTCCACCATCCCACAGCCTGCTTCATCTTTCCTACAGTACTTTTTTAATATTATGTTACAGTTATTTTTGTCCCTCATTCTGGTGCTTTGACAGACATTTGACAATACAGAGTATTTCTTATACACATCTTCTATGCCCCGAGCCTCTACCATAATTCCTTGAATGAAGCCAGGGTCAGACAGGGTGGAGGCGGACACAATAAACATTAAGACACTTATGTGATATAAATTATGAAAGTCTTCCTGCCTGTACTTGAGGGAAGGTTAATCCCAGGACATTTCTGAGTTACCAGGACAGCTCTTCCTGACTCATCAAAGGTTTTCCTGACAGAGTAATCAGGTGATCTGCTCAATGGAAAACTTCACTAATTAACTTTGTAATTTGCGTTGTTTCCTTAAGGACATCTAATATGGAAAGCAAAACACTTGCCTGTGTGAGGTATTTGGCAAATGATAACACACGTACAACAATGTAGAGAACAAGAAGGAAATCCACAGTTTCCTGCTAAAATTGTCTGCTATAATATTTATCCATCTACATGGTGAAAACAATGATCTTTCACTCAGAATTCATGATTCTTTTCCAGATCGTGGATGGATTCTGAAAGTATGACAGCATACAAATTGTGCATCGGTTTGTTTCACCTGGATAATCAACACCTGACTGCAGAAGGATTTCAGTCAATAAAACAGTCTGAAGAAGAAGTAGTAGCAGAGGATGGCCTTGTTGGACATCGAAGGGAGGAGAGGCCCTTGGTCCTGAGAAGGCTCAATGCTGCAGTGTAGGGGAATGGCAGGACAGGGAAGTGGGAGTGGGTGGGTTGGTGAGTGAGGGGAGAAGGGATGGGTTAGTGAGTTATTGGAGGGGAAACCAGGAAAGGGGATAACATTTGAAATGTAAATAAAGAAAAGAAAGGAATATAGAATAAATGCTAATTTTCCAGCTCAGTAACCATTTGCTGAATACATAGTTCTGTAAAGATTCCTGAGTCAGGTGTTGTAGAGAAAAGATGTTTCAAATAGTTGCTATCACCTGTTAAGTAAAAGCTGGAAGCCAGGGGCTTAGATTCCACTTCTCCAACTCTACAACACTGGTACAGGAACCTCCATCTTATTAAGACAATAGGGACTCAAAGAAGTTATGTAACTTCCCCAAATTATATTTTAATCAGCAATATAGTTGAGATTTGAAGCATGGTTTGACTCTAAAACCTATTTCATTCCCATGAGCCAAAAATCTTTTTTCTCTCTTTCACACAACACAACACAACACAACACACACACACACACACACACACACACACAGAGAGAGAGAGAGAGAGAGAGAGAGAGAGAGAGAGAGAGAGAGAGAGAGAGCTTTGTTTTTCCCAAACTACAGAACATATATCTTTATGGACTTTACAAGGAGTTTCTGTATAGTCATGTCTGATCTGCTTTTAGCTTACTTTGTTCCTCAAGGAGATGTATGCATGCTTTATTGTACACATGGTATTTAGTTAATTATCACTGAATTTTTTTCACCAAATTGTGCTGTGCCTAAAATAAACTACCTGAAGTCAAACTCTAGAAGTTTGAATCAACACTGGCTACTGAGTTATGTTGACCCCAACTATCTTCTTGCTTCCTGTGGATTGTCACTCTGCGAGTTGAGGAACTTCAGACACCCCTGTACCTAGTGACCAAGCATTCAAATATATGAGCCGGGGGGTGGGGCATTCTTTTTCAAGCTACCATATCTTGTCTTGAACTAATTATAAGCTCACAGAGAGCAAAGATCAAACTATATTTCCTGCAATGGTTTGATAAGTTTTCCCTCAGTCTGATTTCTGGGGAATAAGACAGACACTATAAAAATAAAGAACACTACCTCATTAAGTTAATAGTCTGATTGAAAACATATACCAATTTCACAATAGGAAAATGGATGTCTCAAGAAGGAAGAAAAGGAAGTACTTTGTAGTATTTGTAGTAGGCTTTAGAGTCTTCTTTGAATGCTAATGTCAAAAGACAAAGAACTTTCCATGCGCTGTATTAATAGCATTCAGAAAAGCACTGAAAAGACTCGAAGGTTTTAAGCATTCACTGTATACTTAGATGAATTAAAGACTTCCTATTCACCTGTGAATGAGTAATGCCAGCCACAAAAGCTACATCTCAGTGATTTCAAACTGATCTGAAAAATTGTCAAGATAATTTTTAATAATGTTGCAGGTTTTCTAGTTTTAGTATTGCTCTCTTTTTGATCTCTGCCATCCAGAAACCTTTGAAAACAGCAGTCCTTCCCAATCTTCTAAATCCCTCCTCCATTTTCACTCACATTTCACCCATCTTATGGACGACAATTGATGAAACCTACAACATAAGGCCAAACTGGCCCAGATGAACGCTGGCCCTGACTTCAATGAAGTCTTGGCAGAAGTCTATAAATCTGTTGGAAGTAAATAAAATTCTTCAATCTAGGATATTGCCATCACTCTCTCCAAGAAGAGGTACTGTCTCCTTATGGGCTCTTAGAATTCATAAATTGGCCAAATTGAAAGTTTCCCTAGTTTTGAACTGGGGCACAGGGTTTGCTCAGTTGGCTTGTAAGTTTTGCTTGCTTTCCAAGCATGAGAATCCACTTTAAAAAACTGGCTTGATAGTGAGTGCTTGTAATCCGAGTACTGGAAAGGCAGAGACAGGATGACTTCTGGGGCTCACTGACCAGTCAAAGTAGGTGGTGACAGAGGAACAACACCTGAAGTTGTTCTTTGACCTCTACTGACCTCTACAACCAGCACATACACACACACACATACACACACACACACACACACACACAGAGAGAGAGAGAGAGAGAGAGAGAGAGAGAGAGAGAGAGAGAGAGAGAGAGAGAGAGAGAGATCCGTGACCATGGTTATCAGGTACCTTGCACCCCATACAAAAATATCATGTCTCTAAAGGTGGTATGAACCATGAACTGAGGAAATTAAATTATTTCCCGCTTCCTGGGATATGCATTTGATGACAAAGCAAACTCTGTAAACCCACCAAAAATAATGATAATGATTCCCATAATTTTAAAAAGGGTTCTCTTGTAAAACCCACCACAACACAATTAGGTTCAAGCTCTCAACCTTTCTATAGGTGCTACCTTCACAATTACTTTTCTAATTACAGTTTCTCTCCACTTTGCTTAAGTGAAATGGTGAATATGATCCTCCTGATATGCTTAGGACTCAGGCCATACCCTCACCAAGCAATGTGGACACTTTGTCCTGTGCACTAAGGGTTATAGCTGTAGGCTTTTCAACTCTATATTCTTTTACACTCCTTTAAAAATGGTTCTTGTAAACTGCTCTGCCTCAAATTGTATATCCTTCATGTTATCCAAGCAAACTATCTGTTGTTGTCCACTTATAAGAAGGCTAGCTAGATTTCCTGTCTTGGAGAAAATTGTTTTACATTTTTAGGTTATATATAATAAGCTTATTTCTTTCCTTATCATTTTTCTAATTAGATAAACAGTCAAGCAATTCTTAACAAAGGAGACAGGGTTTAACCAATGTGTTGTTAAGTGACGCTGGATTTATCTGTAGAGTACATTTACACAGAAACCTGCATGGTCTAGATCAATAACTATATATGTTGTCTTGTTTTAGTCAAGACACACGGTAACTCAGGGTATTAGTACACTCAGCTATTTGGGAAAGCTAAGTGGGATGATTTTTAGGACCAATAGTTCAAGACTGGATTAAACAAACAAAAACTTTATATACATTTAAAAAGAAATGCAATAAATTCAAGATGTATGAGGTTAGCATGGAAATAACATAGCACACTGCTTTAGAGTAAGCTTCTTTAATAAATAGAAGGACCATGGTAATTACAAAAATTTAAGTACTGTACATGCAGTTTAATCTGCTATAGTTTTATCCAATTGGCAGCATTACCACAAACATGTGAGCAATGCATTTGGATACATCCTTATGATGGCTGTGATATTACTGGCTGATGAGGGTTTCCAGCTTCATTTTTATCTGGTGAGAGTGTTTCATCTTATATCTTTCATCTTTGAGCCATCTGTGAGACTATATAAATAATCTCATCATTATGCAGGTTTTCCTATGACAAAAAAAAATCAGAGCTTGGGGAGATGGCTCAATGGATAAAGACTGAGAAGACGGCGCAATGATTAAAGTGCTTGTCTGAGAACCTGAGGTCAAATTCTAGAACCCAAATAAAAGCTGGATATCATAGCATGTGCCTATAATGGCAAGACTAAAGACAGAGACAAGAGAACCCCCAGAAGCTCACAGCCAGCTAGTCCAGCGTAAATAGTGGCAAAGAACAAAAGAGAAATGGTTGTGTGACAATAACCTTGAGGCAACAAGAAAAAACATCTACTCAGTCTAAATAAGGAATAAATGACATAACACAGTACGGATACCACCAAACTCCATCTTAGTAAACCAATGAGTTGACTGGGGTTTCTCCAGGAATATGGGTAAGGGATCACTTAAAGGAACAGAAATAACTCCAAGATAGCTGCACCAATGGAAAGCTTGGAGTAGTAACAGCGTGGATAAGCTGGAAACAGGCTGCATACTATAAAATTTGCAGGCTGCTAACCACGTTGGAGAATGTCTCTTCCCAGCAACTGAGCTGATCTGAAAGGGGATCTCAACTATCCTTACTACTTATATAAGCTCTGAGAAAGAAGGGTCCTAGAGAATGCTCAGTTCAGGGTCTTCCTGAAACTAGTGAGTTGAAGCTATGGCATGAACATACTGGCAAATCTCCTTGTGAAAAAGTAAGCATCAAACTGTATACAACCTTTCCAAGCAATCTTTCTGTTTGCATTCCATATAGCTAAGTCTTGCTTGGATTTCTGCTCTTCCTGCCTCCATCTCCCAAGTGCTTGGATTACAGGCAATTTCTATCATACCTGGCTTTTACAAACAACATTTTGGGGGCTTGAGAGACTGCTCAGCAGTTAAGAGCACTGGCAGTTCTTCCAGAGGACCTATGGGTTCAAATCCCAGCAACCACATGGTGGCTCACAACTATCTATGAGATCTGATGTCCTCTTCTGTCATGTGCAAATATATATATATTATATATATATATATATATATATATTATATATATATATACACACATACATACATATATATATGCAAAATAGAGCAATTATATAAACAAACAAACAAATACATCTTTTATGAAAAACACATTTCTTAGAGTTTTGGACTTGACCAAATGTAAAAAATAAATTAAGAACCTTTTATTCTTGAGAAATTACCTAAACTTCAACTCATAACTATGAGTCACAGACTCATTCCTGCTGCTGGTCCCATCCCCTGCTATCTTGGTGAGAGCTTGCTTTAACAGCATGGGGTTGGCTATGAGCACTGAGAGGTCTCCTGCTATGTGGCAGGCACCAAGTAAGGAAAATATAGACCATAATTAGCTCAAAGCAGTAAATTTGGTAGGAAACAAATCAGAGAGCTCACAGCTCTCTTCATCTGAGCCTGAAGTCTTGGTTGGAGTTAATGGCAAGCAAGCCAGAAAGGAAACTGAGATCATGGATATGACAGTCATAGAAGAGCTGAGAAATTCATTTCATAAAAGACTACATACAGATACCTAATAAACACATAAAAAATTTTCAGTAATTTTAGTCACTTGGGAAAGACAAATTAAAACCACAATGGGATACTACTTCATATCCATCAGAATCACTATGATCAAAAAGATTAACAATGAAGTACTAAAAAGGCTGTGCCTTATTAATGGGAACATGAAATAGAATAACTTTATTGGAGGACAGTTTGGCATTGTTGTTGTTGTTGTTGTTGTTGTTGTTATTATTATTATTATTATTATTATTATACAAATTACCCTATAATCCAGCAATTTCATTTTAGGTTTTTACCTAAGTTCTACCCCAAGAGAAATAAAAACACACGTCAAGATAAAGACTAGTCCATGAGTGTTCCCAGTAATATGATCAATGATGACATAAAACTGTACCGATGCCAGGTGTGTGGGGGAGGGCATGCCTTTAATCCCAGCACTTAGAAAGCAGAGGCAGGCAGACTTCTGTGAGTTTGAGGCCAGCCTGGTCTACAGAGCCAGGACAGCCAGGGTTACACAGAGTTACCCTGTTTCAAAAAAAAAATAAGAAAAGAGAACATGTTTTAAAATGGAAAGAACATAAATGTCCATCAAATTATGGCTGATTAAACAAAATATAGGATATCCCAACAAGGTTATACTACAGAGCAATAACAGACTCAACTAAGTGAATTATTGATGCATATAACAATGTGAATGAAGCTAAAAAGTGTGATGCTGAGTAAGAGGAACTGAACGTAAGAGTACATATTTTATTATTTGATTTACATGAAATTCATAGAAAAGGCACAGAAGTTGAGACAGAACAAGGGAAATACTTGCTGGAGGCTGGTGGTTGGTGTGATGTTTACTTGAAAATTATTACTAAGAAACTGTTTAGGGTGAAGGAGTTATTCTAAGATTGGATTAGAATGATTTCTGTACCACTGTAGGACTTAAATCTAAAGTAACAAATAGTATATTTACATTTGGGTGAATTTTATGTTTGCAAATTGTACCTGAATTAACTTTTTTTTTTTTTTTTGGTTTTTTCGAGACAGGATTTCTCTGTATAGCCCTGGCTGTCCTGGAACTCACTCTGTAGACCAGGCTGGCCTCGAACTCAGAAATCCGCCTGCCTCTGCCTCCCAAGTGCTGGGATTACAGGCATGCGACACAACCGCCTGGCCCCTGAATTAACTTTTCATATAAAGAAATTTATATATGCATACACAGTATTAGGTTTTCTTTTGGCCTTAAGAATTTTTTTGTTGATTTTTCTCCCTCAACTTCTCCAACCTCCTTATGCTTTGAAAAAATCATTCTACCGCTTCTTATAGCTTCCTTTCTGCTTTCAAGGTACAGATCCCCTTGAACCCTCTTTTTTCCTTCCTCAGAAATCTCTTTCTTTTGTCTCCTTAATAGTTTCACAGTCTACACATACACTAATCTCTAGTAGATATAAGTAAAGAACTCATCCTTAAGTTACCATGAAATTATCTAGATTGATAGGATAAGATAGAGAGCCTCCCAAAGGGAATAGATTATAGATTGAATTGACATCCAAATGACATCATTAGTGACTGGGAAATCACAAACTAGTCAATCAGCACATTTCATTAACCTTATATGAAAACAATCCATTTCTGACCCCATACCATGGACAAAAATAAAGTTCAAATGAATGTTTGCATAGGTCATAAAAAGTATATCTCACAAAGAAAAAAAAACTGATTAACTGTATTAGATTAACATTTCCAACCTCACTAGAAAGAATACATCACAAGTGACATTAAAAGTTGAAGTCACTCGGGGAACATACTTGCAATGAATTTGACTATCACATATTTGCTGCCCAGAAAATAGAAAGGTTTTCTATTGATTAGAAATAAAAACAAGCCAGAGAAACTTGAATAAATTATGTGAACACAGGACTCAAGGACGAGGTCATGCAAAGAGCCAATATACATGCAAAATACTACCGAGCTGTTATAAACAAACCAATTCTCTCCCCCAAAATGATTTAAAAAAAAAAAAAGCAAATTCAAGAGCCAGAGACATACCTCAACAGTAGAGCAATTTGAACCCAAGAGTCCTGGGTTTAAATCTCAGCACCAAAAAAAAAAAAACAAAAACAAAAAAAAAAAAACAAAGAGAGAGAGAGAGAGAGAGAGAGAGAGAGAGAGAGAGAGAGAGAGAGAGAGAGAAAGAGAGAGAGAGAGAAAATTGTGTAATTATATCTATTTTCCATATAGGTTTGAAGGAGACTATCCTCCACAGGCTCATGTGTTTGAATAGTTGTTTCCCAGTTGGTGGTGCTGTTTCTGGAAGTGGCACTGCCTTGGAGGACGTCTGTCACTGGGACAGTCTTTTGGAGTTCCTATTAGCCTTGCCCTACTTCCAGGCAGCTCTCTCAGTTTCAGGCTCCTGTTGCCATAGCTGCTGCTTATTGCCACACCTCTCCACAGCGATCTACCTTAGCCCTCTTGAGCCCTAAGCCAAAATAAACTTTCTCTTCCTTAAGAGGCCTCTGATCATGATCTTTTATCACAGCAACAGATAAGCAACTAATACACCATGAAACCATTTGCAAACATCCACATACCGATATTCATGAAATACTCAATGATATTATAAAGAGAACACAAGCTATGAAGAGTCTCATAAAATTTCAGATGATGAAAGGTGTATGGCCCGAGAGGAAAAAGTATAAAGATAGCCTCAGCTTGTTGCGTATTTTTTCAAGTTCCTAATGGAACTTGAAAATTACTTCATTCATGGAATGCATTCACATGAAATGAATGGCTGTGAGAATAGTGAGATTTTTATTAACTATTTTATGTTTAAAATTTTGAGTTGAATTTGAATTACAATTTTCTTCCCTTTTTCTTCCAGCTCCTCATAATTACCTCCTCTTGACCTCCTTCCTTAACCTCCAAAACTCTCAAGATGACAGCCTCTTTTTCTTTGATTATATGCTACAAACATATATATGTATGTGTGTGTTTTATACAAATATATGTGAATAGAGCCTGCGGAGTCTGTTTTTGTTGTTTATGCCTATATAATTTAGAGGCTGACCACTCTGCACTGGACAACCAATAAAGGGGCTCATCCCTGGGAGATGCTAATTTGTGGGAATATTGTTTAAGAACTGCTGTGTATAATGATTCGGAATTTTATATGAAGAAATACACTGTATAATTACTATATATCTATACTTATGTATAGATGAAGCTCTGGAGAGTTTTATGTCAACTTGACTTAATGTATAGTCTTCTGAGAAGAGGGAACATCAGTTTAGAAATATGCCTTAATAAAATTGGGCCATAGGTAAATTTATAAGGCATGTTCTTAATTAGTGATTGGTGTGTGAGGGACCTATCCATTCTGGATGGTGTCAAGTCTGGGCTGTGTTCCTAGGTTCTGGTAGAAAGCAGGCTGAGTAAGCCATGATGAGCAACTAAGGAAGCAACACTCCTCCATGGTTTCTGTATCAGCTCCAGCCTCCAGGTTTCTACCCTCTTTTACTGTCCTGATTTCTTTCCATGATAGACTACAGTGTGAAAGTGTAAGTCAGATAAACCCTTTCCACCCCAGTCTTGCTTTTGGTCATTGTAGTTCATTACAGAAACAACAAAAACATTTATGATAAATATACCTATTTCATTTTTGTTTCTATAGTTGAAAAATTAGGTGTGTATTGTGTAGAAGGGTATGTATATATGAGCACAGGTGCCCACTGTGGCCAGAGGCATCAGATCCCCTAGATCTGGAGTTGTATATATGGTAGTGAGCTACCTGGCATATGTGCTGGGAATTGAACTTGGGTCCTCTGGAGAGCATTATGTGCTCTTAGCTGCTGAGCCACATCTCTAGCTCTTGCTTTTTTAATTTTTAATTAACATGCAATAACTGTACCTGTCTATGGGGTACCACTTGACAATTAGATACTTGCATACAACATTTAATTGTCAAATCGGGTTAATTAGCACTGATAGTTTCTCAAACATTTGTCATTTCTTTATGTTAACTTTCTAGCCTGTTTCTTCCAGTTAATGTTTTTTGAGATTTGTTTTATGTGTAAAGTGTTTTGTCTGCATGTATTTAAATGTACCATATATCTGTAGTGCTACTGAGTCCAGAAAAGGGTGTCAGATTCCCCATAGCTGGGGTTACACATGGTTGTGGGCCACTATGTGTGTGCTAGGAACCAAACCCAGGTTCTGCGCACAAACAATAACTATGTTTAACCAGTAAGTCATCTCTCTCCAGACACCTCTTAACATTTTTAACATACATTTAAATGTT
The DNA here is from genome assembly GCA_964023405.1 of Apodemus agrarius. Classification (NCBI taxonomy): domain Eukaryota; kingdom Metazoa; phylum Chordata; class Mammalia; order Rodentia; family Muridae; genus Apodemus; species Apodemus agrarius. Next base: position 2,943,609 of record OZ030010.1, read on the forward strand.
GTAAACCCTGCATTGTCACAGAACATTAGAATGTAGGTACAGATTGTCCAATCTTTTTCCCCTCTCCTGCCCCTACAAGTGCATGTCTTTCATTGCATAGTAATCATGTATCTAAAGCTGCCAAACACTGAAATTGTAGAACAGTTTTCTCAGAATTGAAACATCCCTTCCAGGGCTGGAAGAAAGAAGTACAGTTATTGCAAGATCTTAGAAGACTGATGAAATTGTGTGTGTGTGTGTGTGTGTGTGTGTGTGTGTGTGTGTGACATCTCTGTCAAATCAGAAACTAGAAATATTCCGCAAGGTCTCTTCCCTGAGGAGAGATCTCTTGGACTTGACCATTTGCCTGCAAGCTGTGCAGAGAGTTTCAGGGCTGCAGCTTCCCGAAGTTGTCACCTGTGTTGGGGTGGGTCCTTTTGGAGATGTTGTTTGAGTCGTTCCTGCTCTTTGTAAGTAGCCCTCACACATGAGTGTGTTAGCAAACCCATTAAAATCTCACTGCTTCAAGAAGTTGAACTTTAGTATAATTGTTACTTTGTTCCATAGTGGGGTGAGTAGATGTGGGTGTTGCGTCTCCCCAGGAAGTGTGTCACACAGCCAAGGGCTCAAATCTTAAGGGATCACTCAAAGGAAAATTCTCTGTGCTACCCTGTGGGGGTCCGCCTGCCAAGGCAGAGAACCCAGATCCCAGATTGATAAAGAAGCCTTCTAGGGAGAAGGTCCGATAGCCCATTCTAAAACCAAACAAACAATAAAGCCCAGCTAAGATCTCTCATCCAGGCGCTTGCTGGGTGGCACGTGATAAAGTAGAGGAATCACAGGGAGCAAGCTGTGTGGAGAAACAGCAGCTTTACAAATTGTTCTGCCTCAGAGGTCCCTAAAGGATGCCCCAGGTGCCTTGTTGTCTTGCAGAGTTCCAGTCATGCATGGGTGACCATCTTGTTTTCTAATACAAAGCCACCACTGAGCCTGCTCTTTTTTTCATCTGGATGGAACTGTGGTTTATTCAGACTAAAGCTGCATATTACACCCCAACACACACACACACACACACACACACACACACACACACACACACACACACTTTTTTTTTCTTTCCTATGTAAAGAATTCCTGCTGAATTACAAGGAAGAAAGCTGAGCTGTTCTCAAGCAACCAAGTTGCCTTTAAAAGCCCCCTTTAGTATTCTTATTCCTTTTGTTATCCCGGCCTTCAACAACTGCTCTCTTTGAAGGATTGTCTCAATGACATGGAGGTTCTGAGCACCTTCCATTAGCAAGCACAACACCACAGAACAGCAATAGCCAGATTTGGCTTCAGGTAGTGAGAAATCAATAATCCTACATACTTCAGGAAGTAAACAAACAAACAAACAAACAAAAAATAAACGGCCAAGCACTGGGCTGAAGATGTACTTCAGTTGACAGACTACTTGCCTGCCGGCTAAGAGGCTCTGGGTTCTATCTCCATAATCACATAAACCAGATTCTATTGTACATATCTGAAATCTTATCATTTGGGAGGTGCAGGCTAGAGTTAGCCCAGGTCATACTTAGCTAACTGGTGAATTTGAGACCAGCTGGGGCTACTACAGGAGACAAAGAGGAGGAGGAGCAAGAAGAGGAGGAGGAGGAGGAGGAGGAAGAGGAGGAGGAGGAGGAAGAGGAGGAGGCTGATGCCTATGAGAATATCCTAAAGTACTTTAGAGAGTATGCACCAAAGGAGGTCACAAGTGGCCCAGGTCATAAAGGAAGCTTCATCGTTTACACAAGGCTTGGCTTGGCTCTGCATGACAGCAGCATACCTTAGAATGCTTACTTTCTTCAGAAATAATACTTTTAGAACAAGGAAAGAAAAAGGATATCTATCATCTTAAGCAAATGTTCCCATCAATAGGTGCCACATATGAAGAGTTAAATAAGCCTTGTTTAAGAGATGGGAAGGGTCGGGCGGTGGTTGCTTACGCACACCTTTAATCCCAGCACTTGGGAGGCAGAGGCAGGTGGATTTCTGAGTTCAAGGCCAGCCTGGTCTACAGAGTGAGTTCCAGAATAGCCAGGGCTACACAGAGAAACCTGTCTCTAAAAACCGAGAGAGAGAGAGAGAGAGAGAGAGAGAGAGAGAGAGAGAGAGAGAGAGAGAGAGAGAGAGGAAATGTTGGTATTTTTCTCTCTGGTATATGTCATGGGTAGAGCTCAAGTGGGCGGCAGCACCTGTGTGCCAGTTCTGCACACCTGGTCTGTCTCCCGTGTGAAACCATGTGCACATTCTCTCCGTGTGGCCCTTTGTTCCACTCTGAATCCAAGATTCTCCTATGCACTAGAAGACTTAGAAGACTTTCTACAGCATTCCACTTAATTACATTGCTGTTCAAGGAAAGTGCTCTACCCTGAAGGTGCTTTCAATAGCTGCCTGGAATGTTATTGAGTTCGACGGCTTTGTTCAAAGTATTGCTCCAGGATTTGCTGTGTGGGTGGAATCCTGTGGGATGCTCACAGTTTGTGGGAATTTTGGATAGAAAGAACTGGGTTAATAAGGTCACCTTTTCTTCTTTTTTTAGCATCAGCATTATTCTACAGTGCATAAGTAGAAAGTCTTTCTTATTTCTAGAGGCTGCATTCAATATCTTTATAAAAGAAATCATTGTGACAGCATATATCAGGAAACTAGTCATGTATGATTTAAACTTCTAAAGACACTTTTCCTTCCAGAATCAGAATAATAATAATAAGAACAATAAAACATTGTCATATATACGGAAACTTGTCTGAAAGGTGTTGCAAGTTGATATCTTTGGACTGCCGGGCAGACATCAAAAACCTATAGTGCTGTTCAAACTGGGTCAGCAGAGAGCCAGGGAGAGAAAAAAAAAAGACATGGGTTCTGCAGTCAGAGACCTTGATGCAAATCCTGATTCCACCATTTTCTAACTGTGTGACCTTGGACAGTTACCTCAACTATGAAATGACAGCAACAACATCAAAAAGACAATAATAAATGATGATGATGATGATGATGATGATATCAAGACAACAAGATTGCTTTGAGAGTTAGATGAGCTCACGTAGTTCTGTCAGTTCTGGATTGCTATCCTGCTCCTGTTACTAGAGCAGCCTTCTGTGAATTCATCCCTATGGCCTCTGTGATCTTCCACATTCTGTCACCAAAGCCAGCTCTTCTAGTTTTGCCAGTTCCTTCAGCCTACCCACACCCCAACCACCATCCCCCAAACCCCAAACTTCAGGACTGCTCCAGGCAAGCTACTGGCTAGTGCTTTTGCTAATAATTACAATCTTCAGAAAAGTATGTTTTGCGGAGACACTTGAAATTTGAGAGACTGGGATACTCTTCTTTTTTTCCTAACTATGTTAGGAAATATCTATCTAAGACCATTAAACATCCACTTGTTTATTGTTTGAAAGCAGTACAAGAAAGGAAAGTCAAGAACACAGGCACAAAGTCAGAAACATGTAGTTTGAGAAGGAAGAAATGTTGAGAAATCTTGGGAAAATATCAGAATGCAAAAGGTAAGGTAGGCGTATCTCAGCAGGCCATATGTTTTCAGCAGAATAAAACGAGGGAAAATAAACCCTGTGGCTTCCTTATCAATTTGTAGGCCTTAAATGTTTCATTGTGTGTCACTGTTTTGCTGGGGTGCACATGGCTTCTCTCATAGCCTGCTAAGTACATACTTAAGGCCTTTTAAGTCCCTCATGAAAACTCTACCTCTACCAGAAGTCATTCTCAGACATTATTATGTTTCTGTTGGGGGAAGTCTTTATGTTTTTCAGGCCAGAAACGATTTCAAGTGTTGAAGTAGCCTCAGCTTCCAGTGATCCGAATAAAGTTGGAGAGAAAGTGGGACTTTGCAGAAAACTTCAAGATGCCTAAGAGCAGGTGCAGAGTGCTACTTTGGAACTACCCCCTGCTTAGTGAGCAGTGGCAGTAGGCACTGAACTGAAAACAAAAGTGTTACTTTTATCTTACAAGTACACCACATTCTCCTAAGAGAAAAGTTTTCCCCTTTGTCTTGCCGCAGAGACACAAGGAAAGACCCCACCTTCAACTGCACATGAAAATGGGGAAAATTATTTAATTTAGGAATCAATTGCATGACTTACACAACCATTCTTGATCATAATATCAAAGTACTTTAGTAAGACCCTTTGTGTGACACCCCCACACACACACACGTGTAGATAGATAGATAGATAGATAGATAGATAGATAGATAGAGATAGATAGATAGATAGATAGATAGATAGATAGGGGGAGAGAGTCTTATGGATTTATGTGAAGGTTTTTGAGTAGCTGAATAAATGAGGATATGGTAGGGAAAATGGTATGCTGACATTTTTTTTTTTTTACTTCTTTTTGTTTGTTTGGTTGGTTTTGGTTTTTTTTTCAAGTCAGGGTTTCTCTGTGTAGGCTTGGCTGATTTTTGTACTTCCGATATACATTGTTTTTGAGAATTTCACCCAGAAACACCAGCTCAAGGATGATGTTGCTATAATTAATAGAAATTAACTAATATGGTTGATCTGAATCATATATTTCTCAAAATTAACAGTTAAGCATTCTTTTCTTAAGAGATGATAATTACATCATTTCTTCCCTTTCCTCCCCCCAAACCCACCCATATACCCTTCTTGCTCTCTTTCAAATTTGTGGCCCTGTTTTTCATTAGTTGTTACTATTTACATATGTTTATACATATGTTTTCCTAAAAATAGCTTGATCAATCTGTATAACTCTACTTGTATGAGTGCTTAGTTTCAGGGCTGACCATTTGGTTTTGGAAAACCAATCATTGTGCTCTTCCTTGGGGACTATTTCTCCCATGCTCAGAATTCCTTACTTTTCTGAAATTCTTTGTGTAGGGTTGAGGCCTCCAGGGCTTTCCCTGTCCTCTTTGGCATGTGTATTGCTATTGTCCCTCTTCAGTTCAAGCTTAAACAGTTGGAGTTAATGGTTGAAAAAGATTGTTGAGATTGGGTGTGGTTCATATCTGTAACCCCAACACTTGGGAAAGCTGAAGCAGGAGAATCAGCATGAGTTTGAAGCCATTCTAGGCTACAATGGTGAAATCCAGGCAAGTCTGGAGTACATAGTAAGGCTCCATCTCAAACACACAAGCATCTCTCTCAGATCTGTAAAGATTTATTTGTTTGTTTGTTTTGTTTCTGAGTTTCTTTAGTCCTAAGTTTTAAATACACTAAATTTACCAACTAATGTCTCTTCAAAAATACTATCTTTAAATTGTGAGTTATCATCAGTAAAGAGTTCACAATCAATATAAAATAGTACATTAAAATTCTTTGTATAACTATGTGACTAAATTTGTTGTCTTTTCTGATGATTTGATGCCTTGGAGCCTTGATCCCTGAAGGATTTCTCATCAATGTCACCACAGAGCTGAAAAACTCCTGGAGAGAAGAACAGCTTGCATTCCAGTGTGTCTTTCATATGCAAAGCAACCAATCTAAGGGCCTACATTTCCAATTCCTCTCTTCATCAAATTTCCACACCCAACCAATATTTCCTTTGTTTTAAAATACCTCGGTACTAGACAACCAGAGACCACCCTGAGAGTTCAGAATCTGAAATAAATGTTGAAGTCGGTGCATTCAGTGCTACTTCCGTTTTGCCCTACCTAGCCCTTCCTTCAAAATTCCACTGCAGGCTGGCTCTCTTCACTTCTGCACCTCTCTACCTCATCTATGACTGAGCCTCGCACTTCTCCATATGGCCCTGTGTTACAAAACTTTGTCCCTCCTCTGGGAACAGTGACTAATAAATTCTTTTTTTTTTCAAAGACAGTAGTCTCTGTCACTGTGCCACACCCAATAGAAACAATTTCTGGATCTATTTGAAACCATCCTTAGACTCTGAAGTAAGAGCGCAATCTGAGACACTGTTCTAGAATAACCGTTCTTGGGTTTTACGTGTGCTTTCCACAAAGCTCCTAATAGCAGGAGAAGATGATGGATTTTTTTTTCACTGATTCAAGCTTAATGAACAGGAAAATTCTCAGAGGTGAAATCCAGCAGTAAGTCTTCCTGAGGATCCTAATGTGGTATGCAGTTAGGAGAACACTATTTGCTATAGTTTTGTGTTGTTTCTTTATGAAAGTTTAAATTTTAATGGATCATTCTTTCTTTCCCCTAATCTAGCTATATTATCTGTTAGTTTATTTATTTGGGTCTTCAAATGGAACATAAGGTGTCATGCATACTGGATTAATGCTCCTCAGACCCATCATATTCATTTGAATATATGTTAGCAATTCAATTCCATTCAATCCTATGTACTTTATGTCTTATATATCAATTAACATTTGGATGTAGGCATGGAACTCAAGAGCCTCATGAATATGAAGCAAAGGCTTGACCCCTAAGCTATCTCCTGCTCGCATCCTTTTCTTATTTGGGTCCCTGTGGTCTCTGTTCACTTTCCTATGCCTTTTTATCTCCTGCACCGTTTTTGTCCACTAAGACTTTCCTTCATGGTTTCTGTCTAGAAGTTGGAGCTATTTCTTGGCCTTTAAGGCCAACTTTGTAAGCCATTCATTTCACACCATGAAGGTGACCTTCTCTATTGCACTGTAAGGCTCAGTAGGCTCAGGCCTTGGACTCCACAAAAGCCACAGGTTTACGTGAGAATAAATTCAATTTTCAAGCTCTAGGTCAGTTTAATATGGTGTCGCTTCCCTCTAATCGCAGACTTCAGCTCTATATCAAGATTCTGTCTCAAACACAAAACAACAAAACAGACAAACAAAAACCCTTCTGGGTCAATGACTAAATTTCCAGTGGGTTCTTTTATGCCTTTATATGGTCATTTTTTTCCATATGTAAAAGCAATTAGCCTGTGCCTCAAAGTGAGACAGCTCCAAAACTTGGGAAATCTAAGCCGTGCTTGTGATACCACTTACTGTCTGCCGAAAGCATCAAACTCAAACTGTAGTCCTTTTCAGCTAAGCAGACAAAAGGGATTTCTCTTTCCCAGAAGTTGAAAACAATTTACCCAGGATAACATGCTTCAATTTATTAAGGAACATTATTAATGTAACATTACATCTTTCTAATAAATAAAATCAGAAGAGATTTCTTTTCTTCCCTCTGCTTGCATAAATGAATGTTCAGACTTCTCATCCACAAATAGTGACATCACAGGCTCCAGTCTGTTTGCTGGGTAAACAATACAGCATGTCCAAGGCTCATGCACAGGTGACAGAGATGCTCCCTAATCACGGTACTGCCTTGCTCATTTGGATCCTAGTATGAGTCATTTTAAAAGCCTCCAAATATTTGCTGCCAGGGCTTAAATTTCATCAGAAACCCAAGGAGGCAAAGAGGTGAGCTGGAGCTACAGTGGGATCCAAATACCTCTCAGTTCTGCCAGAAGCCTGCTGGGATAACCATAGGGAAGTCATTTGACCTCTCAGGCCCACATTTTCTCCTTTTATGTAATCTCTATAATGTACTGAATTAAGATACCACAAACTTTCTATTATATAGAGATACTTCGATCCTTTCTCCTCCCCAAGATCTTGGTCACCTGTGAGAAAACTATAGTTTTGGCACAGGCTGGGTACAAGGAGGTAAGGTGGTGTAATTGCCCCCAAAACAAAGCGATTTGGGGTTGCTTCTTGCCCTGAGGAACCTGGAAGCTCCTGTAAGGTTCCATTTGTGCTTCTGAAAGCTTCTTAGCCCTCCACCTTCCCCTGTCATCCCTTCAGTAGAAGGTGTGCAGCTTTATTTCACCATGCGGTGTAATTGAAATCTAAAATCATGATTCTCCATCCTTGCTGGACAATCACACCAACTGGGGGATTAAAAATATATACATTCATCAGTGTCAAGCTAGAGCTGGAACTCAAGCGTAAAGAATTCCATAGGATGTATATAGCCCCAGGTTTATTTTCCACTGTAACACAGAGAGGGAGAGGGAGAGGGAGAGGGAGAGGGAGAGGGAGAGGGAGAGGGAGAGGGAGAGGGAGAGGGAGAGGGAGAGGGAGAGGGAGAGGGAGAGGGAGAGGGAGAGGGAGAGGGAGAGGGAGAGGGAGAGGGAGAGGGAGAGGGAGAGGGAGAGGGAGAGGGAGAGGGAGAGGGAGAGGGAGAGGGAGAGGGAGAGGGAGAGGGAGAGGGAGAGGGAGAGGGAGAGGGAGAGGGAGAGGGAGAGGGAGAGGGAGAGGGAGAGGGAGAGGGAGAGGGAGAGGGAGAGGGAGAGGGAGAGGGAGAGGGAGAGGGAGAGGGAGAGGGAGAGGGAGAGGGAGAGGGAGAGGGAGAGGGAGAGGGAGAGGGAGAGGGAGAGGGAGAGGGAGAGGGAGAGGGAGAGGGAGAGGGAGAGGGAGAGGGAGAGGGAGAGGGAGAGGGAGAGGGAGAGGGAGAGGGAGAGGGAGAGGGAGAGGGAGAGGGAGAGGGAGAGGGAGAGGGAGAGGGAGAGGGAGAGGGAGAGGGAGAGGGAGAGGGAGAGGGAGAGGGAGAGGGAGAGGGAGAGGGAGAGGGAGAGGGAGAGGGAGAGGGAGAGGGAGAGGGAGAGGGAGAGGGAGAGGGAGAGGGAGAGGGAGAGGGAGAGGGAGAGGGAGAGGGAGAGGGAGAGGGAGAGGGAGAGGGAGAGGGAGAGGGAGAGGGAGAGGGAGAGGGAGAGGGAGAGGGAGAGGGAGAGGGAGAGGGAGAGGGAGAGGGAGAGGGAGAGGGAGAGGGAGAGGGAGAGGGAGAGGGAGAGGGAGAGGGAGAGGGAGAGGGAGAGGGAGAGGGAGAGGGAGAGGGAGAGGGAGAGGGAGAGGGAGAGGGAGAGGGAGAGGGAGAGGGAGAGGGAGAGGGAGAGGGAGAGGGAGAGGGAGAGGGAGAGGGAGAGGGAGAGGGAGATTCTGTTACTCTGATCTTGGTCTAGAATATAAGCCTAGGCATGAAGATTTTGAAAACCTTCCAGATGGTTCCAAAGGCAGCTGCATTCCAGACCCATTATTGCAAGGATGTAGTAGAGGGATGAAAGCTTAGCCTATGATCCTTCCTGAGAATGGATAGTGACAGCAATGTGTAAGGAAACAAAGGAAATGTCTGGAAGGAGATCTGAAAGAGAAGTGTATGCAAATAAGGAAAGCCAAACAGGTACAAAGCAATCTCCTGGATCCTCAGGACCCAGGTGCTGAGCAAATATATCCTGCTGCTAGCACAAGTCATTCTGGGCAGGTGGCTGACTACATAGCTCGGCTTCTGGCTTCACGGGAGCTCAGGGGACATGGACACTAATCCTGTGCAGAGCTATGCCTGTTTTCCATCTGGCTCTCTACTATCTCTCCCTAAACAGTGCCTGGCACGGGGATGCCTAAAGGGGGTATACTTTCTTTCTTTGTGCCACCCTGGGTTTAGCACATGTCCACAGGGATGTAGCTGGGCTGTACAAAGACAGCAGCCAGGGTGCCCTGCCGGCTCCTTGATTTGGTAGCCAGTCGACCTTAGTCAGAAACAAATGATTGCAGGTCTGCACTTTAATTGCCTTTCCTTGCAAAACCAGGTTCCCAGGCAGTTTAAGAGAATCGATCCGGTGCAGGCATTTCTCTGGTTGAGGTACTACATTAAAAGCAGTTGCTTGAAAATACAAGTGGATACTATGCGAAAGTGACAAGCCATAAAACTTCAGGACACTCAGGCATCTTGTTTTATATAGCACGTTAACATTGAGCAGACACCCCGCCACACTCCAGCTCATTTAGGGCTGCTTTGGGAGCATCTTCCTATGAGGAGGATAAACTGCCAACTGTCTCCAGCACACAAAAGACACGACTGCTCTGAGAGGTTTATTGGGTGGTCTAAAGTGTCACAGCTGTTGTACCGGTCCTAGATATATTCACATTGGGTGTATTGTGGTGTCTTTCCCTATTCATCTTTGTATGGAAAGAACTGGAAAAAGCACACGCTGGTGGCATCTCCTTGCAGCACAGCGTGTTTGCTCCTTGCTGGGCAGATCTGTCCCAGGACCAGCTTTTCAAATGCCTCTATCCTCCTCCCTTTCTCCTTTTCTCCCTCTATTTGTGCTTCCATGCCATCCACTACCTTCTGAGTTGCCAAGTGACTTCTTTGGCTTCAGAGCAATCTCTTTACCTGAGTAACCAGCTCTCCTCAGTAAAGTGCTCTGAGTCAAACATGCAGAAGGTTCTGTTTACTGGATAGACTCTGGCAGGATCCTGGCAGGAAACAGATGGTTCACTCAATAGGGCTACCAGAGAGCTGAAAGAAGGCACTGTTTATATGGATATGGGCAGACCAAAGACGACTGACTGATGGGAGCCTAATGAGAATCCCTGGGGCCTCATATCCCTTAGGACAATAAGAGTATTGGGAGGAGGTTATCAGAACTAGGGTGGATCTACAGTTTTGGAAGAGAAATCTCAGAAGCAGCAAAAAACCCACTACAATCGCATCCTTCCAAGCAAGGATGGTAATAAGTGCACCTGTCCTCTCTTCAACACTCTGTCTCCTGGGAGTGAGTCTACCTGACCAAATCCAGCTTTTAGCCTTACAGCAAGAGCGGCCCATTCCACACAAGCCAGTTTGCAAGAGTAGTCCAGGCAAAGGACGGGGGAAGTCTGTGAGTGTGCTTGAGCCTGCACTTGTCAGGTCCTTAGGAAGGCAGGAGCAAATCAGAGAGCCAGACTGACTCTCACTCAAGCAGCCAGTGAAGAGCTGACTCAGGACTACCACCATCCTCACAGTTAATTTCAGGCTCCAAGTTCCTTTTGTTTCCGTGACTTGATTAGACAAGAGAAATGATACAGAACTCTTATCTTAGGAAGTGGGATGCAACTCAGAATTGGAGCATGCACAAGACCTTGAGTTATAATCTCAGCACCAGAAAAAAAATGACAATAGTTACTATTATCATTATTATTTTTATTCTTGCTGATGAAGCAATCTTTATTTTTCTCTGCAAAACAATAATTTATTAGAATGAATAAATACAAGAGTGTGAAAAGAAGAGGATGGAAGACTGAAAAAATTAATAACTTGTATTGTACAGAATGTATTGATTATCTAGGCTACTCAGACTTTTAAATTTTTAATAGAAAAATTATAAATGAATAAACTTATGGGATACATTGGGATATTTTGATATATATATATATATATATATATCCATTCTCAAATGACTAAACCAACTAATTAACATATCTACCACTTCCTATACTAATTATTTTATTGTGAGAATATTTAAAATTTACTCAGCAATTCTAAAATATTCACTACATTAATTATAGTTACTCTGTTGGACAGCAGCTTTCCAATACTTATTACTCCTACCTAATTGTAATTCGTTGACCAACATCCCCCATCTTCGTCCACCCCTCTCTCCCAACTCCTGGTAACCATCAGTTTCTGTTCCTGGTAACCATCTTTCTTTCTGAACTCAACTTTTTCTTCTCTTGTAGGTAAGTAAGATCATGCAGTATCGGCCCTTCGGTACCTTGCTCATTTCCTTTAGCATAAGGCCTTGCAAGTTTGTCCATTTTTGTGCCAAACAAAAGCCATTTTTTCCCTTGGGAATACCTGAATAGTATCCCAAGATGCCAGACTCTTTAACACCATGCATTCCTGGAGGGACACTTAGGTTGTTTGCATATCTTGGCTATTGTGAACAATACTACAATGAACATGGGCAACTCAAACATTTACCTGTCTCCTTGTGATACTCAAATATCCTCTCCGCATGGTGCCTGTCTTAGGGTTGTATTGCTGTGAAGAGACACTATGATCACAGCAACTCTTAGAAAGGAAAACATTTCATTGGGGCTGATTTACAATTTTAGAGGTTTAGTTGATTATTGTCATGGTGAAAGGTATGGCTGGAGAAGGAGCTGAGAGTGCTGCATCTTGATCTGCAGGTAGCAGAAGGAGACTAGACTCTACACTAGGCCTAGCTTAGGCATTTGAGACCTCAAAGCCCACCATCACAGTGATACACTTCCTCCAATGAATCGGAGGGTTTAGAAAAAAGTGACTTGTTGGGAACCACTAGACCTCCAGCCCTTCAATCTCATTTGGATTTGGAGAGCCAGTAGGGTTGAGACAAAGTGAGACTCTGAACTCTAGGCTGGTCTGGAACTCACTATGTAGACCAGACTGTCGTCAAAGTTGTGGTAATCCTCCTGGCCCTCTCAGGGATCCAAAAATTGGTATCATAAGCTTGTCCCACTATGCTCTGCACTCTTTATTATAAACATTTCTGCATTTTAACAAATTTGGTATGTCTTTGTTCTACAGGCAAGGAAACCTGAGCTCCAAAGGGCAATGCCTCATCCCAGACCTGTCAACTAGTTAGAGGGACAGTTGGAATTAGCCCAAATCCTCTATCTGCTCTTCACACCAGCAACTTTCTTGACCCAACCTCACATTCCTATTCAGCTCAAGGCCAAGCCTGATTCTGCATCTGCTAGAACAGTACCCCTGCCTTTTCCCCTAAAAATCTTTCAGTAGACAAATGTTCTTCAGATACAGGAAGCACAGAAATGGAGGGCCAGTCACAGGATGGAGGGTGAGCTGTTTGGAAAAGGAGTCAAGACACTGCTGACAAACACGGCTGGCAGGGCAGAGAAAGGGGGCACATGAGGATTCAGCAACCAACACACACAAAAACAAATCCTAAAAACGGTAACCTTCCATCGCCGTTCCCTCTTCACATGCATCTGATTTTTTTTCCCCTCACTAAAACTAACATCTGTGGAGCCGTGATGGGCTGGGGCTTTTGCCAGATTCAAAGTGCTTTGTTGTTTTCTGTGCACAGTTGAAGCCTCCCTACCCCCACCAGGCATCAGGGGCCTTTTATAGACACATGCTTTGTCTCAGGAGTAAATGTACAGTTGAAAAGGATTGCTTCTTGTTCTAGATTAGAGCATATCTGATAATGCCGGGAAAAAACACCAGGGAATGCTCCCTGTCATTTGACAGGAGCCCATTTCAGCGAGTTCACCATGTTCCTGTGGGTCTGAAAGTCCAGGCTACTTATGAATGCCTTATCAGTGTGGCCCAGCAGGGTGTTCTTCTTAAGTGGCAGAAAGCTCAGGAGTAGAGCACAGAGTAACCCAAGAGCGGCAGGAGAAAATGAAATATGGGGGAGAGGAAAGACAACAGGGAAAATGAACAAGTGCCTTTGCCTGGTAAAGCTCTGCTCATAGTGCGTAGGGCCAAGCACTCAATTAACTATAATTTTGACATTGCAGAATATTCTATCAACTATGACTTGAAGCAGAAAAATAATAATGCCAAATGGACAAAATGCTTGCTACTCCTCCTTGCCATTTCTACTTTCTGTCTCCTTCATACTTCCTTCCTACAGACTACCCAGGGCATCCCACCACAGGCTGAACTCTGAAACTTGGAGTGAGTCCTTTCTCAAGCTTCAGATGGCCCGCTCCTCGGCTGTCATCAACATTCCCTCTCCTTGAGGGCCTTGTACTGGTAGAAATGGGCGTTGAAATCTTCCCCTGTCATTTTTTTGTTTCTATACTTTTCATTACTGAGAGAACTAAGGCCATCTTTGCACTCACTGGTACGGTGATAGGGCTAGCAAAAGTCAGATGTGTTACACCTTCTGAAGATCTTTACACGTTCACCACTTTATGAATGAAGCCAAGAGGGCAAGTGAGAAGGCTGCGTGGGCAAGAGTGGCAACTTGGTTTCAAGGCCTAGAAACTCTGTTGAAGGTAGAAGGAGGGCCCGGGGAGATGGCTCAGCCATTGAGAGCACTTACTACTCTTGCAGTGGCCCTGGATTCAGTTCAAAGCCTCACGCAGAAACTCACAATTGTCAGTAATTCCAGTTCCAGAGCATCAGGCATCATCTTCTTGATTCCTGGGGCATCAGGAATCAAGTACATCTGGAGTACAGACATACATGCAGACAAAACATCCATACACATAAGTAAAACTTGATTTAAAAATTAAAGGTGAAAGGAAAGAACACAATAAAGCTGACCTCTGGCCTATGCATGTGCACCCCTAACACACAATTATAATAAATTAAATTTTTAAAAAGAGTGAAGCTGTAGTGGTTTGAAAAAGAATGGATACTATAGGCTCGTAGGTTTAAATGTTTGGACACCAGGGAGTGGCACTACATAAGACAGTTTGGGAGGTAAGGCTTTGTTGGAGGAAGGGTGCTACTGGAGATTTCAAAAGCCCATGCCAAGTCCAGAGTCTTTCTGTTCCCAGTGCCTGTGGTGGATGAGGATACAGAACTCTTGGTTACCTCGCCACCACCATGTCTGTCCCTGCACTGCCATGCTCCCTGCTCTGATCATAATGGACTGGACCTCTGAAACTGCATGCAAGCCCCAACTAAATGCTTTCTTTTATAAGCATCTCCTTAGTCAGAGTGTCTCCTTATAGCTACAGAACAGTAACTAAGACAAAAAAGTTGATACCAGGGAACAGGGTATTGTTGTGATAGGCCTGAGTATGCTACTCATTGGCAGAATGCAGACTTTGGGACTTATGGTTAGGAAAGCAGTTAAATACTTTCATTGGGGCTTAATGGGCTAGACTAGAAGCGGCATGAAAGACAGTGATGCTGAGACCAATGTAGATTATGCCAGCCCAGTTCAAGAGATTTCAAAGGAGAATATTAGACAGTGACACAGAGACCATTTGTTCGGTATTTTGGCAATGAATGTGGCTGTTTTCTGCCCTTGTCCAAAAAAAAAAAAAATGTCTAAGGCTAAGGCTAAATCAAAGAGTTTTAGATTAATGGCATTGGTAGGGGAGATTTAAAAGCAGCCTAGTATTGGCTCTGTTGTATGCTTATATTGACCACTCTTATGTCTATCTTTAAGAAAAAGAAGCAAACTGAGCAAGAAAAAAATATAAACTATAAAATTTGAGGAGAAGCTGGGCGGTGGTGGCACACGCCTTTAATCCCAGCACTTGGGAGGTAGGGGCAGGCGGATTTCTGAGTTCGAGGCCAGCCTGGTCTACAGAGTGAGTTCCAGGACAGCCAGGACTACACAGAGAAACCCTGTCTCAAAAACAAAACAAAAAAAAAATTGAGGAGAAAAGCTCCAGGAGGGGTAATGGACCTAAGTCCAGTGTTCAAGCAGATAAACAGATAGAAGAAAAGCTTGATACTAAATGGAATAAAAGGAATGGTGACCTTGGGTCAGGACCACCTAGCGAAGCTTCCAAATTATGAAAAGGAATCAAAGAAAAGCTTAAGCAGTGACAGAATCCATCAAAACCAGAAAGTTGATACAGATATTACTTAACAAAGGGGCAAAATTCCACCCCCATCAAACAGAAGAACTAGCCATCTTTGACCACATGGGTCTGGCTTTAGAGTCATGGATACAAGAGATTGGTTGTGAAATCTCCTTTCATGGCTAAGGAAAGGTGCTGAGGCCAGGCATGTGTCTGGGCTATCCCTGCATGGAGGCCCAGAGAAGCCACTGAATGAAGCTGTGAAAGTGAAGCCTTGATTTCATTGGAGACCTCGAGATGTGGGAGATGCCATAGCAGTGGCATACCTACCCAGGAGAGCTTCTAACAGGGTGTAGAAGTAACTAAAGAGAGAGAAATGTGTTACAGTCAACAAAGCCGAAAGGAATTCTAGATCTGAAGAGCGCTTTGACATAAGACATGTTGATGCAGAGTTTGGAGTTTGCCCAGCTGGCTTGGTCCAGTATTTCCTTACTATGTTCCCTTATCTTCCTTTTGGAATGGTAATGTATCTCCTGTGCCATTCATTGTATGTTAGAAATACATGGTCTGCATTTTTATTTAAATTTGACAGGAAGTTACAGTTAAGAGATTGCCATGAGTGTCAGAGAAGACTTTGAACTTTTAAACAGTGTTTTAACTGTCATAGACCAAGGGAACTTTTGAAGTTGTACTGAATGCATTTTTTTACATTATGATGTGGCTACAAGCCTATGGGGGCCACAGAGTGAAATGTGGTGATTTGAATGACAGTGGCCCCTATAGGCTCGTAGATTTGAATGCTTGGTCACCAGAGAGTGGCATGATTTGAAAGGATTAGAAAGTGTGCCCTTGCTGGAGGAAGTGTGTCACTGGGAGTGGGCTTTGAGGTTTCAAACTCACATGCCAACTACAGAGTTTCTTGTTCTGCTGCCTGCAAATCGGGATGTAGATCTCTCAGCTCCTTCTCCAGCACAATGTGTGCCTGCTTGCTGCCATTTTCCCTGCCGTGCTGATAATGGAATAAACCTCTGAAACTGAAAGCCAGCCCAATTAAATGATTTTTAAAATAAGAGTTCGCCTGGTCATGGTATTTCTTTGAATCAGTGGAATATTTACCAAGACAGAAGCCAAGAGATAGATGTCAAGTGATATCCAAAGAGCTGACTGTGGAGTTACAAATGTTAGGTCTCAAATCGACCTAATGAATGACTAAACAAGTGACTTACATTATTTTTCTCTTGCCAAACTTTACTCTCCTCAGCTCAAACACTATGGATAATTAATTACCTCAAAAGATTTTCTGGAGATTATCTTGTATGTATAATCATCTTGTATGTATCTTGTACATACATATGTATGTATGTATATGTATGTATGTATGTATGTATGTATGTATGCATGCATACTCTACAGTATAAATACTTTCTACCAGAGCAAGCTACTCTGTAATTCAATAAATGTAATCAGTCAGGGTAGAATTCCAAACACTGTGGTAGACCATTGCCTAGCTATTGTGCACTCTAATTACAGTGGCATGTTCTAGATAAAATACTATCTTATAAAAATAAGACACCATTCAGCAGGTCAAAGACTGTTCATCTGGGTTTTTAAGGGTGACCACTAAAATCATGACTTCAGAGGCAGAATGGGATCAGCCAAGTGTCTGATCTATAATGAGTCCTGGAGGGTCTCTTTGGCTCTCAAGTTTATGAAGTTAACAAAACAACTATCGTAGAAAAAGTATCTAAGTATTTATACAAATCCATCATGGGGCTAAGGGTATAGCTCTGGTACCAGAGCATTTGCCTAGCATGAGTGAGTTCCGAGGTTTCATTTCTAGTATTGAACAATCTAATACAAAGAGGGGTGGTAAACGCGGTCTCCAGAGAAAGAGATCAAGAAACTAGTTGGCAAATAAAGAGGAAATTAACCAGCAAAACAAAATGAGGTCAAACCACACATTCATTACCTATGATTCCTGCATGGGCAAATACCGAATCAATGTTGAGTGATACTTCTGCTTCTTCTCTTGCTCCTAACAAAAGAATTCTGTGTTTGCTAGTCAAATACACACACCTGGGGAGAATTCCAGGGACACCTCTGGGTAACTCCAGACAGTGACCCTTATAGCACTGTCACTTTATCCTCACCCTGGCCTGAGCACAACTTCAGTTTTCCCCTCAACTTTGGCTTCAGATGTCTGACATACCATGTTCAGAACTTCCTATCTAATAAGAGCATTCAGCCTAATGTAGGGAGGCTTTTAAACTTGTAAACTGCTTGATATCCAAAGACCAATAAGGAGACTTGCTCAAAATAGGACTTATGTTGAAATCATTTGAATAGGCAATGTCAAAAAGCTTCTTTCTGCAGTGACTAATAGTTTTTAGGTTTGGACTGTCCAATGTGGCAGCCATTAGCCATGAGTGTTTATCAAGTACTTAAAATGTGCTTAGTTCAACTGGAGAAACTGTATTTCTTTGATTTATGTCATTTTAATCATTTTATTATGCTTCTTTATTCAATGGTGAAGTAGGGGCCTACATGTGGGAATTGTGAGGAGGCAACTTAATGGAGTCGGCTATCTCCACCACATTGCTCCTAGAGATTAGAACTCAGTTCTTCAGGTTTGACAAGTGTCTTTTTCCCTTGAGTCATTTTATAGGCCCACTTCATTTCGGTTAACCTAAATGTAGATAGCCACAAGTAACCAGTTGCTCTCAAGACAGTATAGATTCTGGGACAGACAGTGGTTTTACTTCTGTATTTCTATTAAAGTCCATGCACTTTGTTATCTTTCTTCTAAAACTCTAGGAACATAAAAGAATGACATCTGCTAACAGGAGCCTCGAGACCAGAACTTACATGTATCCCTTTGTGTACAATTACATCCTGTATAAACACCTTTGTCCTTAGAAGTCAACAAAGTGACAATGAAAATACAGTCTTTAATTCTAGAACAGTATATGTGTCAGAGACTATGTACTTTATCAGCATGAAACCTGTCAGTACAGAGCATTTTGGTTATGTAGGTACTTATGTCAGCTCTACTTTACAAATAGGGAAATGAAACTTTAAAGGGGCCAATACTTTACTTCAAGCAGAGCATGGGGTAAACAACTGTAATCTCAGTATTCTGATAGCTGATAAAGGAGGATTGCTGCACATACTGGTCTAGCCAGAGCCTCACAGCAAGGTTCTATCTCAAATGAAACCAATCAATCAAGCAAGCAAGCAATCAAACAAAACCAATTTGCTTTATGAATCACAGTTAGGAATTAACAAAGCTGAAATTCAAATTTAGGGAGCTGGGCTTCAGAATCTGTTTTTCTAGGATTGAAAGTTTCAACTTTTCTAGGTCCATCTAATTGTCTTTAGCAAACAATCCTCTGAATTTCTACATTTTCCTCTGTACAAATGCATTAGCACTGAACAGACAGGGACTATTGCTGTACCCTACAGGTTGCTAGGAGACGGAGGCAAGATTAGTAAGCAGTACTGCAGGTACTGCAGGGGTCCAAAATCCCCAGCTATTAAAAAAATAGAGCCAGGAAGAAACCAAAAAGGTCAGTCCCCTCCCCTCCACCAACATGTAGGCAGGAAGAAGAAACTACCTTAAAGTGGACGTGATTGGCTTTACCTGAAGTTATACCTTGCATTCTGCATTGAATCTCATAATGATGTTCTATCTAAATTCTTCATTACTGTTTCCCATTTCTTTCTCCTTTTACACTGCTTGACAACCTGTTCTAATAATTCATGCCTATTCAACTCCAGACGGGACATTCTGGACCATTACAAACATAAGCTGCTCTCAACTCCACAACAATAATCAAAGCAAAACCTCTGAAATCCAGGCAACGTGTCATGAGCCAACTCATCCAAGCATGAAATGGACATCGATTTTGATGTGGCCGTTGGCAAGATCTGCATAGAAGGGCTCTCAGAAATATTGGTAGTTTCAGTTGAAACAGCAGACCAGGCTGAAACACTCATTTTCATGGAAGCGGAGCATTGAGCTTCAACAAGAAGACAGGAATGTTAGAGGAAGAGATGGTTGGTTGGTTCGAAATGAAAACCACTCGCAACTAATAATCCTTGATTTATCAGTAACAGGCAAAAGTGATTGACCAATCATGTTCCCCACTCTCTAATTATTGTTGTACTGTTAAGTATACAACGTTAGATTACTAGGCACTGCTTATCTTTAAGTTTAGGGTCTCAAGAAAACACGGATTTAGAACAATGGAGCTTATAAAAATAAAATAAAATATGTGTGGCATATTATTCATTGGGGAGGCAACCTGCTGTCTCGGTTGTCAATGTGGAAATAAACGGCTAGCATTCCAAAATCTTCCGATCATGGTAGCTTTTAAAGAGCGTGTGGAAATAAATGCAGATGTGTCCTGTATGTAACAGATGAAATTTAGAGGAGAAAAAAGTTATCTAAATAAAAAGTAGAAGTCTGAGACAGAGATGTCTGACTGAACGACATTTGAATTTGATGAAATTGGAATTCTTTGTTCTGTAATATCAGCCAGATAATATAATGTTCCTTTCCTCGTTGTTGGTTAGGTGCTATCACCAAGGTAGGACAAACAGTGAGTGGAAGCTCACAGTTAACAATTGCTCCAAGAGGAAGCTGAAAAACATATGAACCATGGGATGGCTCAGAACAAAAGGCAAACAAGACTAACAGATTGGAAGCATTAGTGATGGATGAAAGAACAATTATGCCTGGTTCTACTCATTTCTGTTTTCACGGATTGTGACAAATATGTACTGTAGGATTTGGTGGAGAGCATTTTGTTTAGCTCAGTTAATAAATGTGCAATATTTAATGAGGGATGTTTCTTTCTTACAAGACCGGTATACAAATTCAAATCCACTCAGTTCATTAGCAGTTTGGAATTTTGTTTGGTTCTGGTAATAATATAATGACCTTGTCTCAGGGGAAATTAGCTCTTTTATTATGGCATTTGGGTTGTAAAAGGAGATTTTTAGACTAAAGATGCACACTAAAGATGCACAAAGGCTGTTCATGACTTGCAATAGAGTGAACTTCTGCATTGTTTTTTTTTCTTCTTAAATCACAAATTGTCTTGGTACATTAGCAATATATCAATTGCAATTGCAGTGGATATGACACTTTGACTTAAAATGAAGTGCTATTTCCTTCTCTTAAAAGATTTTCTTGAGTGTAAAGAGAGTGCAGTGATAAGTAGTCTGGGTTTGCATCCAGGCCTGTGAGCTGCCTGCTTAATGGATGCCCACACAGCACTTTTAGCTGTGCTTTCCCCCACCAGTAATGAAGCAGTATATGAATCCGATAGATAATAGCTGTCTTATAGCTATCGATTTGCATATAATGTAATATGTTAAAATAATTAAAATTTAAATTACAAAGAGGTTTGTTGTTATACTAGTAATTAAAAAATAATGTCCCAGGTTTATATGGCATACCATTCTTGCATATCTAATACCTACTGGAACTCTCCAGTTGGATTCTGGGTACCTGGAATTCAGATTTCTAATGTTAAGTCCATATTTACATCAAGTCTCCTCCTCTGTTCTGTAACTCAGTTAAGCCCATCATCAGTCATCTACTTGCCAAATTTAAAGGCAGATTGTGATCTTAAGTCCCTCCTCCTTGCAGTCTCAGCAGTTTCCCCCACCATGCCTGATCAAGTCTACCTTTTCCATATCATTCCCCTTCCCTCCATTTTTATCATTACCTTCCTCTGTTGAACTAGCCCCAGATCACGCCTAAAGAGTCAGAACTTTTGTTTCCTATGCTAGAGTTGGAACCCAGGGCTTTGAGCATGCTACAAGTGCTCTGTGCTAAGGTGCACTCTCATAAAGACATTTAGTTGGACTCTCTGTCTCCAAGTTTGTTCTCACATTGGTCCCACGTTTATATTCACACTTTACATAATGCTCTACCAACCCAAAGCATTACCTCCTCATCTCTCCAGTCCCTTTTGACCTTCCCCTCTCTGTCAGTCATCCTGAGCATATCCTCCATGTCACTCACTCCTTACCCCTATTCTTTATTCTTAAAAAAACAATTTATTTTAAATTATGTGTACGCCTTGGAGTAGGGGGCTACACATGTGAATGTAGCTACTCACAGATGCCAGAAAAGAGCTCTAGGTTCACTGGAACTACACTGACAAGGAGTTATGAGCTACTTGCCATTGATGCTAGGAACCAAATTTGGGTCCTGTGCAAAAGCAGCACTTGCTCTTAACTGCTTCTCCATCTCTCTATTCTTAATTGTTTTAGATCCCTGGGAAATGCCTCTCCCATCCTTCTTTGTACTCCCAGGCTGATCACTCATGGGTAGCATTTATTTTAGTACACTATAATTGATAATTTCCTAATTCACAGACTACAGATGATCCCCAATTTATGGCAGCTGGACTTATAATTTATAGACTTTATGATGATGCAAACCCCAACATATTCAGTAGAATTGGAGTACTGAGTTTGGATGTTCTGTTGGCTTTAATAGTGTCTTTTGTCCTGCTGAAATGACATAGCCCCTGCCAGTCATGTGGTCACAAGAGAAGGTAGGTGAGGTACACTTGTCTACTTAGAATACTTTCCAATGTGTTGTATACTTATAATATTTCAACATATGAGTTATCAGTTTGTAATCTTGTTGAAAAGCAAAGATCATATATAGATAGAAAGCTTTGTCTGGGAAAAGCGGTTTTGTTTTAAACACTGTATTTTTAAGAGCTACTACCTCTTTTATCAAGGAGGTGAGATTTGCAATAAATATTTGCTAACAAGTGAAAGAATACCCCGCATACCTCATATTTAGCATTCACAAATTTGTTTCCATATGAATATTAGATTGCTTAACCAAGTAAGGTCAAAGGTTGTGATGGTTCTGTACATGAGGGCTTTCTTAACAATGTCTTTCAGGTTTTTTGCACAAAGCTCCTATTTTTTTAAAAAAACATATTCTTTGCTAAGTTCATCTTTTGTTCTGATATTTGGTCTTTGACTCTTGTTTCTAATAGGACCCATGGATAGGAATTTTCTGGGCAAAAGAACTGTTATGTTCTGATGAGATTTGATGAGATGAGGTTTGATGAGATTTAGCATGGCATATAAATGGGTAGGGGACTGGTCACCAGAAAAGATAGGCCACAAATAGAGGCTTGGAATTTCAGATACCATCTCCTATCCTACAGAAAAAAGGAGTGGAATGGTAGAGATTGAATTGATTATTTATCATGTATACATGATGAAACAGCCATTAAAATCTCTTAAGTGCAAGGTTCAGAGACTTTCTGGGCTGGGAGATATTGTCATGGCAGGCTGGCACTATATCCTCTCTCTCCAACAAAAGATGCTCCTGTGCATCTACATCACACCTCTTCACCTGGCTATCCAGATGGATACTCAATAACAGCCTTAATAATGAAACAAAGTGTAAATGGTCCCCCTTATTCCTGTGAGACAAAGAAACAAATTACTGGCCCTGTGGGAACTGCTGGTATAGAACTATGCTGGCTAGAATTATATCTGAGTTGGGGGTTCACTGATTGAGGTAGGCTTTCAAAACAGGGGAAGTCTTAGACTGAGCCCTTAACCTGCTGGTTCTATACTAATTGTACATAGCTAGGTGTCAAACACCAATTGGGCAGAAAGTTGGAAAACTGATTACTGGGGGAAAAATCCTTCACATTCCTGTTGTGCTAAAAGTGGACTAAGCGAGCAATAGAACAGTTTCTTTTAAGCTCAGGAGAACTTGTTCTTCAGTAAAGATAATTTTTGACAGAATAAATGACATGGAATGCATTTGGGAAGACAATTCTCAATGTCTCTTTTTCTGTGTGTGTTTCTGTGTATCTTTCAAATAGAGATATTATAGATTTTTTTTCAGACTAACTGTTGTAGGGGTTTTGCTTAGTAAAGTGTCTTAGATGATAGAAATGATGTCTCCCTTTAGACGAGACCATATTTGTATGCTGTCCCATGATAAGACAGGCATTCCCCCCCACCCCCCACCCCACCCCACCCCCGAGCAAAGGTCAATTATGAACAGTGACTTACTAACCATTTAAAAGTTCCCTAAGCTTAGGGTGCCTCTCCTATAATGCAGTCCCTTTTCTGTGCTGTGAGTACTTAAGCTTTGAGAGATAATATAAATGCTGATATTTTGGCTACTGAGGCCACAATCAGGAATGAACTGAAAATTTAACTATACTAGGCTAATAGTTAACTTAGAAGCAGAGTAAATTCATAGACCTTTCACAATTATTGAATCTGCTGTCTTGGAAGAACATAATCTATAGCCACAGCTGAGGTCAGGGTTATCCACTTGCCTAGCAAATGCAGGCTGAGCATTATATCAGATGTTTAGTAGTAGTGATCTTCCACTGGAGGTATGGATCGTTAGATATGTGAAAAGTCAGTTGCTCATTTACTTCACAGTTCACATTCCTGAAAGACTTCAGTTAACTAAGTAACAAGGGCCAAGATGGGACCACCTCCACAGCTCAACCAGTTGTCATCCCCAAAAAATATATACTGCTTTAAAACAAGTCATTTAAATGGATAGAACCTAAAATCTGTTTTTTTTAAAATAAAATGTCCTGATTAATAAATGTTAAGCACTAGCTCATCTTTTAAGTAGCACACATTACATTAAAGTAAATAAAGGCCTACTATGGGCCATCAGAATAAGTGGAAAATTATTCAGGTCTTGTGAGCCACTTGCACACAGCACAGTGCCAAAAGAAAATTAAGGATTTAAATATGGCCACCACAAAGTAGATTGAGATCACTGGATGTTGTTAGGCAGCATTATTGCCATGTGGCAGGAACTATTGCAGTAGAAGAAAAGTCTGGATAGGGATATTTGTATTCCTTCTAATATTCCTTGAAAAGTCTTTTGTGCCTTCTTCCTTTTTACTCATTTTCTTTAATTATAGGCTGTACTTGCATTTATATGAATTCAATTTCAATGCTGTTAATGCCTTGTGTTTTCCTAAGAATCACAGGACAGAAGACTAAATGATAGTACTATCTTAGTTCTGTTGAGATTTAATTGTATGAAGCAAGTAATTCATATAAATTACTATATTTGTCTGGTGTACTATTCAAAGTGGTAAAGGCTAGAAATCTGGGATCAGAACACCAATGTGGTAGGTTTCTAGTGAGAGTTCTTTTCAGCTATCTTCTCCTTTTCATATTCACATGTCAGAAAGAAAAGCAAGAGAGCTCTTTGAGTTTTTTTGTTTTGTTTTGTTTTGTTTACTTTTTATAAATCCATGAATTGCCTTACTGACTTAATTATCTCCCAAAGATCAGACTCCCATTTACCATCACATTGGGAGTTGGGATTTCAACATAACACAAATATCCAGGCCATTAAAATGATCTCATTTAATTCTCACATATATTTTTTACAGTATACCCAATATTTTGTAGATGAAATTAGGAGAGTAGTGGAAGAATTGGAGGGATGAAGAAATTAATAATTATTGTATCAATCACAAGTCTTATAATTCTGGGAATAAGTTTTTTTTTTCTGGCATGAGCTGGTCCCCAGTGAAGGAACGCCAAAGAACTCCCCAGGGAAAATGTAGTGTTGCCTCAAAAAAGCCTTTTTTTTTGGTATCATATTTATTTAGAGTATCAACATTGAAAACTAGAGTTCTAGAGATTGATTGGCCAATAATGTGAACACACTAAATCCTACTGAACTATATATTTTTCTTTTGATACAGGCTCTCTTGTAACTCAATGAGGTCTCCAACTTGATATGGAGCTGAAAGTGACCTCAAGTTACTGATCCTCCTTCTCCTGCCTCCCCAGCAATGGTATTACAGGTATGTACACCATGCCTGGGTTTGCTGAATTGGGTATTTTAAAAGTGGTTAAGAAGACAACTTTCATATTATGTATATTTTATCAAAATTTTTCAATAAATGCTAAATATAAAAAGGCTATGAGTTGAAGATGTAGCTCAGTTAGTAGAGCATTTGCCTATTATGAATGAGGTCCTGGGTTAGATCCCTAACACTACATAAAACAGCTATGATGAGCCAGGTGTGGTGGCGCATGCCTTTAATCCCAGCACTTGGGAGGCAGAGGCAGGCAGATTTCTGAGTTAGAGGCCAGCCTGGTGTACAAAGTAAGTTCCAGGACAGCCAGGGCTACACAGAGAAACCCTGTCTCGAAAAAACCAAAATAAATAAATAAATAAAATAAAATAAAAAAATAAAAAAAATAAAAACCAGCTATGATGGCACATTATGGTAATTCTAGCACTCAGGAGGTGGATGAAGGAGGATAGGACTATCAAGGTCATCCTTGGCTACACAGCAAATCTGAGATCTATTCAAAAAATAAAGGATAAAATCAACTAAAAGCACATGAGCCAATGGAAACAATGCTTGCCTTTAGCTTGTGTTATACTACTGTTGGAATGTATTCAGGGGTAAGTTAGAGCTTGCCTGGTATGTTTTTCTTATACTTCCAACAATAAGCAGAAAAGAATGGGCTGGAAAATTAAAGGGAGGATACACCAACATGTTGCATCCAAAGCCACCTCTGTTCCTGTTCCCCATGTCACGCTGCTCACACCATACGATTTGGGTGAGTTCATAGTGTTCTGATACCTATAATCTACAGTAGTACAGAAGAAATAAAACCGCAGTGGTTACTTTAAGCAACAATTGAATGTATTTAACAAGCCAAGTTAGTGTCAGGATGGTCAGGAACTAAGAGTCATTGCTGTGAACTCCTGTGTTCTCACTTATCTCAGGACCCTACTACTCTTTCCCCCCTAGACCACCACACCATACACTGTTATTAAATCCACAAATATGTATAAACCCTGCTTATACACAAAACAGAAAACAAGAGACTTTTTGAGGCAACACTACATCTTTTGCTGGGGAGTTCTTTGGCTTTCCTTCACTGGGTACCAGCTCATGCCAAAGAGGAAGAACTTATTCCCAGGGCTATAAGAAGACTTGTGATTGTCCTGTTCCCTGTACAAAAAAATGGTCAATTAAAGAAGAAAAATCATTATAATAATTCCAGAGAAGATAATTAGTTCATATTAGTGAGACCCTTCTATGTTTGACAGACATTGGTCAATTCAAGTTGGATCTAAAGACGTCAGCTTCTGAGATGTGTGTGTTTGTGGTGTGTGTGTGTGCGTGCACAAGCGTGCGTTTGTGTATATATGTATACATATATGTATATATATATATAATTATGTGAAGGTATACATTATATGTATGCATGAAAGATGGTTTCAGAATGTGGCAGAGATTATTGCAAAAGAAACACTATTCTTAGCTATAAGGTCTAAAAGTATCTCATATATTCAAATATTCATATTTATCAAAACCATGTGATATGTAGAATTATCTAAATTAAAATACATCGCCAGGCAGTGGTGGTGCATGCCTTTAATCCCAGCACTTGGGAGGCAGAGGCAGGCAGATTTCTGAGTTTGAGGCCAACCTGGTCTACAGAGTGAGTTCCAGGACAGCCAGGGCTATATAGAGAAACCCTGTCTCAAAAAAAAAATGCATCTTATGTTTTAATGTCAGTCCTTGCGATGTATCAAAAATTATGTATAATTGTGTAATTGGAGGGTTTAAGCCATATGAAGATAATGAAATATGTTTTAGACTCTTGTTTAGCACCATGAAGATTTTAAGCTTTCTTGCTAATATTTAGAATATATTCAATGTAAAGACAGGGAATTGGGAGTTATCCAGTCATGGGGGTATTAAAGTTTGAGATGATGTACACCAAAGTCAGTGGTAGCATACTTGTTTAGCATGTTTATGATCCTGAGTTCCTTTATCAGTATCAAAATAGAAAAACAAAACAGAGACAATGAATTACTAGATCATCTACATTTTGCTAACATTTTTTAGTAGAATTATTTTTCCTGGAGAATTGCAAGTGTAAGTATTCAGCCTTGCTCTCAGAATACAAGGATTTGGTTTCATGAGAATTTTAGTTTACTTACAGTGTTGTAATAGTGGTGAAGTTCCTGGCTGGGGAAAAGTCTGCTTGACCAGAAGCCATGACAGCCACCAGACAACTGGGTAGGACACAGACCAATGGACATTCCCAACTCTCTTGATGCCCCCAAGCTCTCCCCAATCCCCAAACTCCTCCTTCTCATTGTGTAGCCCCCCACAAGTTTGGTAAAGATCCCTTGTTCAGCCACAGGCCATATCAATCAGAGGGACGGGGGGGGGGAGGAATAAAACAGTCATTCAGCAAAGTCCAACTTAGAAATGAGCACCTAGACCTATAATTGTCCCAACCAAGATGCCTATATACCAGCATAAGAACACAGTTAGCAATATTCAAGGCAATATGTTACCACCAGAGCTCAGGTGCAGAGCTCAGGGTACTACAGAAGCCCTACATATTCCAACACAGAAACATAAGAAAAAAGACCTTAAAGTCAACTTTATGGAGATGATACAGGAGCTTCAAGAGGAAATGAATAAATCAATTAACAAAATTGAGAAAAAGACAAATGAAAATTGGGGGAATGAATAAATCCCTTAAAGAAAGCTAAGAAATACAAGGAAAAAAATGTTGAATGAAAAGAGTAAAACTGTTCAAGACCAGAAAATGGAAATAGAAGCAAAAACGAAAACACAAACTAAAGGAATTATGGAAATGAAAAGTCTAGGTAAGTGAACAGAAGCTACAGAGACAAATTTCACCAACAGAATATGAGATGGAAAAGACAACCCAAGGTATCGAAGATATGATAGAAGAAATAGAAATAAAGGTCAATGAAAATATTAAATCTAAAATGTTTCTGAGACAAAACACTCAAGAAATAGGAGACATTATGAGAAGATAAATCCTGAGAATAATAGAAATAGAAGGAGGAGGAGGAAGAGGAGGAGAAGGAGGTAGAAGAGGAGGAGGAGGAGAGGAAGGAGGAGAGGAAGGAGGAGAGGAAGGAGGAGGAGGAGAGGAAGGAGGAGGAGGAGGAGAGGGAGGAGGAGGAGGAGGAGGAGGAGGAGGAGGAGGAGGAGGAGAAGAAGAAGAAGAAGAAGAAGAAGAAGAAGAAGAAGAAGAAGAAGAAGAATCTCAACTCTAAGAGCCAGAAAATATTTTCAACAAAATTACAGAAGAAAAATTTCTTAACCTAAAGAAACACATGCCAATAAAAGTATAAGAAACATACAGACACTAAATAGATTGGACCAGAAAAGAAGATCCCCTTGTCAGACAATACTCAAAACACTAAATGTAAAGAATAAAGTAGGAGTATTAAAGCTGCAAAGAAATAAAGGCCAAGTACCATACAAAGGGAGGCCTATTAGAATTATACCTGATGTCTCAATAGAGATTCCGTAAGCCAGAAGGGCCTGATAAGATGTTGTGCAGACTCTAAGAGACCATAGAAGTGAGGCCAGACAACTATGGGCAGTAAATCTTTCAATCACCATAGTTAAGAAAACTAAGATATTCCATGATAAATTTAAATATAAACAATCTCAATCCACAAATCCAGCAGTACAGAAGACAATAGAAGGAAAACTCCAACCCATGCAGGTTACATACACAGGAAATAATTATTCTAATACCACATATCAAAATAAAGGAAGCACATAAACACTATCACCAACAAGAACAATAACAACAAGAACAACAACAACAACCCCAGGAATTAATAATCATTAGTTAATGCTATCTCTCAGTAACAATGGTCCCAATAAAAATACACGGACTAGTTGAGGACCTGCTGCATTCAGAGCAGTTGAAGTCCTGTAGCACTCAGGGCAGTTGAGGAACCACTGTACTCAGAGCAGTTTAGGATCAGTTGCAGAGTAGTTGGACAACAGCTTGACTGCTCCACTGAAGACACAACAGTCTAAAGGCTTCCCAGGAAATCTACTGCAGCCAGGGCAACAGATCTGCAACTTCTCTGCCCCTGTGAAGAGTCCCCAGTTGGAAGACCCCACAGGTAGTCAGCTACAGCCAAGGCTATAGGCCTACCCAGAGACCTGAAGCAACCCAGGGACAAAAGAGGCAGTCTCCAGACAGTCACCCAGACCAACAAACACCAGGGATATTCAGATGGTGAAAGACAAGTGCAAGACCATAAGCAACAGAAGCCAATATACATGGGCATCATCAGAAACCAGTTCTCCCACCACAGCAAGCCCTGAATATACCAACACACCTGAAAATCAGGAACCTGTCCTAAAATCCTGTCTCATGAAGATAATAGAGTCCTTTAAGTAGGATATCAACAACTCACTGAAAGAAATACAGGAAAACACAGATAAACAGGTGAAGGAATTGAATAAAGTGATCCAAGACCTAAAAGTGGAAGTAGAAACAATAAAAAAGTCACAAATGGAGGCAAACCTGGAAGTGGAAAATCTACGAAAGATGTCAGGAATTACGGATGCAAGTATCTCCAACAGAATACAAGAGAAAGAAGAATCTCAGACTTAGAAGATACTGTAGGAGAGATTGACACAACTGCCAAAGAATATTCAAAACATAAAAAAACTCTTAACCCAAAGCATCCAGGAAATTCAGGACACAATGAAAAGACCAAATCTAAGAATAATCAGAATAGAGAATGAAGATGGCCAGCTCAAAGGACCCAAAAACATCTTCAACAAAATCATAGGAGAAAACTTTTCCAACCTAAAGAAAGAGATGACCATAAAGGTTCAAAAAACAAAAAACAAAAAACAAAAAAAACCCCTATAGAACACCAAATAAATGGGACCAGAAAATAAAATCCTCTTGTCATATAATAATGAAACCACTAAACTCACAAAGAAAGAAATATTTAAAGCTGCAAGGAAAAGGGGTCAAGTAACATACAATGGTAACCTATCAGAATTACACCACCAAACTTCTCAACAGAGACTATGAAAGCCAGAAGAGCCTGACCAGAGGTCATGCAGACTCTAAGAAAACACAAATGACAGCCCAGGCTACTATAACCAGCAAAACTCTCAATCAACATAGATGGAGAAAGCAAAATATTCCATGACAAAACCAAATTCAAAAAGTATCTATCTACCAATCCAGGCCTACAGAGGATCCTAGAAGGAAAACTCCAACACAGTGAAGGTATCTGCACCAAGAAAAGGACAAGATATTAAGCATCTCAAAACAAAGTCAAAAAGAGAAGACCACAAGCACAAAAAGCCAGCTACAAAAACAAACATATTAGGAACCAACAATCATCTCTCTTTAATATTTCTCAATATGAATGGACTCAACTCACCTGTAAAAAACATAAGCTAACAGACTGGAAATGCAAACAAGATCCAGCATTTTGCTGCAAACATGAAACATACCTCAATAACAAAGCAGATACTGTGTCAGCATAAAAGGATGGAAAAAGGTCTTGAAAGCAAATGGTCCCAGGAAACAAGCAGGAGTTGCCATCTTAACAGCCAATAAAATACACTTTTAACCAAAAGTTATCAAGCGTGATGAAAGACACTTCATATTCATCAAAGGGAAAATCCACCAAGATGAACTCTCACAATTGTGAACATCTATGCCCCAAATGGAAAAGCACCCACCTTCATATAAGAAACTTTACTAAAACTCAAAACACAGTAATAGTGGGAGACTTCAACACCCACTCTCACCATTGGACAGGTCATTGGAACAGAAACTAAACAGAGACACAGTGATACTAAGAGAGGTTATGAACCAAATGGATTTCACAGATATCTACAGCACATTTTACCCTAAAATAAAAGAATACGCCTTTTCAGTACCTCATGGTACTTTCACAAAAATCATCCATATAATTGTTGACAAAACAACCCTGACCAATACAAGAAGATTGAAATAATACCAGGCATCCTATCAGACCAGCATGTCCTAAGGCTTGTCTTCAAGAATAGCAAAAACTACAGAAAGCTCACATACACGTGGAAACTGAACAACTCTTTACTCAATGATAATTTGGTAAGGGAAGATATAAAAAAACAAATTAAAGGCTTCCTGGAATTTAATGAAAATATTGACACATCATACCCAAATTTATGGGACACAATAAAGCAATGCTAAGAGAAAAGGTCAAAGCACTAAATGCTCTGGTAAAGAAGTTGGAGAGAACTTACACTAACAACACCACACTTGAAACCTGTAGAACCAAAAGAAGCAAACTCACCCAAGAGGAGTAGAAGACAGGAAATAGTCAAACTCAGGGCTGAAATCAACCAAAAAGAATCAAAGAAATCAATAGAAAGAATCAATAAAACCAGAAACTGGCTCTTTGAGAGACTCAACAAGATAGATAAACCCCTAGCCAAACCAACTAAAGGGCATTATCCAAATTTACAAAATCAGAAACAAAAAGGGAGACATAACAAGAGAAAAGAAGGAAATTAAAAAAATAATCAGATTCTACTATAAAAGCCTATACTCAACAAAACTGGAAAATCTAGAAGAAATGAATGATTTTCTAGACAGATGTCATATACCAAAGTTAAATCAGGAGTAGGTAAGCTATCCAAACATGCCTATATCACACAAGGAAATAGAAGAAGTCATTAAAAACCTCCTAGCCAAAGAAAGAAAGAAAGAAAGAAAGAAAGAAAGAAAGAAAGAAAGAAAGAAAGAAAGAAAGAAAGAAAGAAGCCCAGGGCCAGATGGATTTAAAGCAGAATTCTACCAGACCTTCAAAGAAGACTTGACACCAATTTTCTTTAATCTATTCCATAAAATAGAAAGAGAAGGAACACTGCCTAGCTCGTTCTATAAAGCCACAATTATTCTGATACCTAAACCACACAAGGACCCAACCAAAAAAGAGAACTTCTGATCAATCTCACTTATGAATATCTATGCAAAAATACTCAGTAAAATTCTTGCAAACTGAATCCAAGAACATATCAAAGCCATCATTCACTACGATCAAGTAGGCTTCGTGCCAGGGATGCAAGATTGGTTTAATATAGGAAAATCCATTAATGTAATCCACTATATGAACAAACTCAAACAAAAAAATTACATGATCATCTCCTTAGATGCAGAAATAGCATTTGACAAAATACAACATCCCTTCATGTGAAAATTATTGGAGAGATCAGGAATTAAAAGCCCATACATAAACATAATAAAAGTAATTACTGCAAACAACAGCCAATATCAAATTAAATGGACACATACTTGAGGCAATCCCACTGAAATCAGGGACAAGACAAGAGTGCCCAGTCTCCCCATATCTATTCAATACAGTACTCCAAGTGCTAGCTAAAACAATAAGACAACAAAAAGGGATCAAGGGGAAGCAAATTGGCAAAGAAGAAATAAAGGTATCATTATTTGCAGATGATATGGTAGTATACGTAAGTGACCCCAAAAATTCTACAAGAGAACTTCTCCAGCTGATAAACAACTTTAGCAATGTGGCCAGATACAAAATTAACTCAAATTAGTAGCCTTCCTTTGTACAAATGACAAACAGGCTGAGAAAGAAATTAGGGAAACAACTCCCTTCACAGTAGCCACAAATAATATAAAATATGTTGGGGTAACTCTAACCAAACAAATGAAATATCTGTATGACAATAACTTCAAGTCTCTCAAGAAAGAAATCGAAGAAGATCTCAGAAAATGGAGAGATCTCCCTTGTTCATGGATTGGCAGAATTAACATAGTAAATAATGGCCATCCTACCAAAGGCAATCTATAGATTCAATGAAATTCCAATCAAAATTCCAACACAATTCTTCATAGATATGGAAAGAGCAATTCTCAAATTTATCTGGAAAGGCAGAAAACCCAGAATAGTAAAAACAATTCTTAACAATAAAAGAACAGCTGGGGAAAATTTCTATCCCTGACTTGAAGCTTTACTACAGAGCAATAGTGATAAAAACTGCATGGCATTGGTATAGAAACAGACACATTGGTCAATGGAATAGAATTGAAGACCCATAAATAACACCACACACTTATGGACATTTGTTCTTTGACAAAGAAGCTAAAAATATACAATGGGGAGGGGGGAGCATCTTCAATAAATGATGCTGGTCTATATATAAACAAATGAATATATACCCATGTTTGTCACCTTGCGCAAAACTCAAGTACAAGTGGATCAAGGACCTCAACATAAAACCAGATACACTGAATCTAATGGAAGAGAAAGTGGGAAAGAACCTTGAACTCATAGCACAGGGGAAACTTCCTAAAGGGAACTCCAATGGCTCCTGCTTTAAGATCAAGAATCGATAAATAGGACCTCATGAAACTGGAGACTTCTGTAAGGCAAAGGACATAGTCAATAAGACAAATTGGCAAGCTACTGAATGGGAAAAAAATCTTCACTAACCCCCACATACGATAGAGGGCTAATATCCCAAATTTATAAACAATTCAAGAAGCTAATCACCAAAAAAAATCAAACAAACAAACAAACAACAACAACAAAAAAAAACAAAACAAAACCCAAACAACCCAATCAAACAATGGGGTATAGAGCTAAACTAAGATTTCTCTACTGGGGAATCTCGAATGGCTGAGAAACACTTAAAAAATGTTCAAAGTCCTTAGTGATCAGAGAAATGCAAATCAAAACATTTCCATTTTAAACCAATCAGAATGGCTAAGATCAAAATGTCAGGGGACAGCAGATACTGGCGAGGATGTGAAAAAAGAGGAACACTCCTCCATTGCTGGTGGGATTGCATACTGGTACAACCACTTTGGAAATCAATTTGGTGGTTCCTCAGAAAATTAGAAATAGATCTACCTGAAGACCCAACTATACCACTCTTGGGAATATACCCAGAGATGCCCCGCCATGTCACAGGGACATGTTTTCCACTATGTTCATAGCAGCCTTGTTTGTGATAGCCAGAAGCTGGAAACAGCCTAGATGTCCCATGACAGAAGAATGGATACAGAAATGGAATACTACTCAGCTATTAAGAATGAGGACATCTTGAGTTTTGCAGGCAAATGATTGGAACTAGAAAATAACATCCTAAGTGAGGTAACTCAGACCCAAAAGGACAATCATGGTATGTACTCACTAATAAGTGGATATTAGCCAAAGAAAAAAATGTTTAAAAAGTACAGAATACCCGAGATACAGTCCACAGAACTCAAAAAGGTCAACAAGCTGAAGTGTCCAAGTGAGGACACCTCAGTTCCACATGGGAGGGAGAAGAAAGCAATTAGAAGTGGGGAGGGAGGGAAGGACCTGGGAGGGAAAGTAGACAGGGCCGGGAAGAGGGGGAAGAGGGGAACCTGATTTGACATTAGGTGAGGGAAACGGACTGAAGCCCTGAGGGTCAGCAGAAAGAATGGAAATAGACAACCTTGGGATATAGGAGGACCCTCCAGAATGCACCAGAGACCTGGGAGATGAGAGACTCTCAGGACTCAACAGAGGGGACCTTAGATGAAATGCCTAACAGTAGGGAGAAAGAGCTTATAGAGGCTACCTCCAGCTGGATGACAGGGCTTCAAATGAGGGAGAGGGGCACCATCCCACAGTCACAACTCTGACCCATAATTGTGTCTCTCTGAAAGAATTACAGGGATCAAAATGGAGAGGAGCCTGAGGAAAAGAAGGTCCAGGGACAGGCTCAAAGTGGGCTCCAGCTCAAGGGGAGGTCTCAAGGCCTGACACTATTACTGAGGCTATGGAGTACTCACTAAAAGGGACCTAGCATGACAACACTCCAGAAGACCCAACAAGCAGCTGAAAGAATCAGTTGCAGATATTTGCACTCAACCAAGGGACAGAATCAGCTGACCTCTGTTGTTGAATTAGGGAAGGCTAAATGAAGCTGAGGGTGACTCTGTAAGAGGACCAGCAGTCCCAATTAATTTGGAACCCCTGGATCTCTCAAACACTGGACCACCAAACAGGTAGCATACACCAGCTGATATGAGACCCCAACACACATACAGCAGAAGACTGCCAAGTCTTTGTTCATTCAGAGATGATGCACCTAACCCTCAAGAGACTGGAGGCCCCAGGGAGTTTAGAGATCAGGGGTGGGACATAGGGACATCCATGTGGGGACAGGGATACGGGAGAAGGTATGGGATGTGGAACTGTCAGTGGGAGGGTGGACAGGGGTTGGCAGGGTAAAGAATAAAATATGGAGTGTATAAAATAATTAGTAAAAAAAAAAAAGAAAAAATACACAGACTATCAGAATGGAAACAAAACAGGATCTATCCTGCTGTATCAAAGAAAGACAACTCAGTTCAAAGATAAGCATAACCACAGAGTAAAGGGTTTGAAAATGATTTTCCAAGAAAATGGATCTAAGAAGCAAGCTGGTATCGCCATTCTAATATCTAACAAAATAGTCTTCAAACAAAAATTAATCAAATATATGGGCAAGGAAATTTCCTTCTCATCACAAGAAAAATCCACCATGATTATCTTTCAGTTCTTATTTTCTGTGCCCCAAATACCAAATCGCCCATGTTTATAGTAGGAATGTTACTAAAGCTAAAATCACACACTGATAGTGGGAGACTTCAACACCCTACTCTTACCAATATACAAGTTATCCAGCCAAAAATCCAGAGAACTACTTAATCTAACAGACATTGTAAATAAATTGAACTATCAGATATCTACAGTACATTTAAACCGAGCACAAAAGAATATACATTCTTCTCAGCAGCTCACAAAACTTTCTCCAAAATTGACCATGCAATCAGTCATAAAGCAAATCTCAACAGATAAAATAAAATTGAAATAAACCCCTGTATCCTGTCAGACCATCATGGATTAAAGCTAGATTTCAACAACAGAAACAACAGTAAGCCTACAAACTCACAGCAACTGAACAAATGTCTGCTGAATGAAAATGGGGTCAATACAGAAGGGAAAAAAATCAAAGACTTCAATGAAAATGAATACAGAACACACCCAAACTTATGGGACACAATAAGTGCTAAAAGGACAGTTCATAGCATTAAGAGTCTACTTAGAAATATTTGGAAAGATCTCATACTAGCAACTAACATCACACATGAGAGCTCTAGAACAAAACAAGTAAGCATAACTAAGAGAAATAAACAGGAGGAAATAATCAATGTGACTCCTGGAATTAATAAAATAGAAACAAAGAGAACAATGTAGAGAATCAATCAAACAAAGAGTTAGATCTTTGAGAAAATCAAAATGATAACCAAGTCCTTATCCAAACTAGCTAAAGGATGGAAAGAGATTATCCAAACTAAGAAAATTACAAACAAAGAGGAGGGGACACAACAAACCCAAGAAATCCAAAGAATCATTAGGCCATACTTTAAAATATGTACTCCACAAAATTGAAAATTCTTTTTTGTTTGTTTGTTGTTTTGAGACAGGGTTTCTCTGTATAGTCCTGGCTGTCCTGGAACTCACTCTATAGACCAGGCTGGCCTCGAACTCAGAAATCCGCCTGCCTCTGCCTCCCAAGTGCTGGGATTAAAGGTATGTGCCACCGCCACCCAGCTAAAATTGGAAATTCTAAAAGAAATGGATAATTTTCTTGATAGTTACCATTTGCCAAAGTTAAATCAAGATCAGATAAACAACCCCTAAGAAAATAGAAGTAGTCATTAAAAGTCTTCATACCAAATAAAGCCCAAGACCAGACAATATTAGCCCAGAACATTATCAGACTTTCAAAGAAACATTAATGCTGGTATCCCTCAAATTATTCAACAGAAGAGAAACAGAAGAACATTATCAAATTCATTTTATTAGGCCGAAGTCACCCTGATATCCAAACCACAAAGGATTCAACAAGGAGAAACAGAACAAATCTTTTGCAGAGGTACAAAAATATTCAATAAAATACTCACAAACTGAATCCAAGTAATATTAATCCTAAATATTATTCAACATGACCAAGTAGGTTTAATCACAGAGATGGATGGATGGTTCTACACCCAAAAATCAACATAATCCACCATGTAAACAAACTGAAAGACAAAAATACACTATCATCTAATTAGATACCCCCCAAAAAAAGCCTTTGACAAAATCCAACACCCTTCAAGATAAAATTTGTGGAGACAACAAGGATACAAGGGAAGTAGCTTGACATAAAAATGTAATTTACAGCAAGCCTATAGCCAATATCAAATTAAATGTAGAGAAAAATTTTTTAAAATCCTGATAATCAGTAGTAAGGCAAGTTCATCTACTCTCTATCCATTTAATATAGTACTTGAAGTTCTTTCTAGAGCAATAAGACAACTGAAGGAAGTCAAAGAATATAAGTTGGAAAGAAAGAAGTCAAAGTGATGCTATTCACAAATGATTTGATAGTATACATAAACCACTCACAAAATTTCATCAGGGTAACCCTACAGCTGAGAAACACTTCCAGAAAATTGGCTAAATACAATATTAACTGAAAAACTCCCATATACCAATGACAATTGGACTAAGAAAGAAAGCAAGGAAACAACACATTTTATAATAGCCACAATTAATATAAAATACCTTGGAATAACTCTAACCAAGCTAGTGAAAAGCTTGAATGATAAAAATGAATTCTTTGAAAAAAAGAAATTAGGGGATGGAGAGATGGCTCAGCAGTTAAGACCTCTGGAAGACTGCTCTTCCAGAGGTCCTGAGTTCAAATCCCAGCAACCACATGGTGGCTCACAAACCATCTGTAATGGGATCTGATACCCTCTTCTGGTGTGTCTGAAGACAGCTACAGTGTACTCACATATTTAAAATAAACAAATCTTTAAAAAAGAAAAAAAGAAATCAAAGAAAATATAGGAAAATAGAAAGAACTCCCAAGCTCATGGATAGGCAGCATTAACATAGTAAAAATGGCCATGTTAGCAAAGTAATCTGAAGATTCAACACAGTTCTCATCAAAATTTCAACACAATTCTTTACAGACTTTGAAAGGACAATACCCAGCCTCACATGGAAAAACAGACAACTCAGGATAGCTAAAGCACTCCTGCACAATACGAGAACTGCTGGAAGTATCGCCATCCCTGATTACAAGCTCTACTAGAGAGCAATTGTAATAAAAACTGCATGGTATTGGCATAAAAGTAAACATACTAATCAATAGAATCATATTGAAGACCCAGAAATAAGTCCACAGATTTATGAACATATGATTTTTGATATA
Organism: Apodemus agrarius; assembly: GCA_964023405.1. Taxonomy (NCBI): domain Eukaryota; kingdom Metazoa; phylum Chordata; class Mammalia; order Rodentia; family Muridae; genus Apodemus; species Apodemus agrarius. The sequence continues at coordinate 2,981,940 of OZ030010.1, forward strand.
GAAGCCAGAAAGATACAATGGAAAGAAGAAAGCTTCTTCAACAAATGGTGCTGGTCTAACTGGATGGCTGCATGCAGAAGAATGCAAAAAGATCTGTATCTATCACCCTGCATAAAGCTCAAGTCCAAGTGGTTCAAAGATCTCAACATAAAACCAGATACACTGAATCTGATAGAAAAGAAAGCAGGGAATAGTCTGAAATGCACTGATACAGGAGATGACTTCCTGAACACAGATAAAGCAGGCATTAAGATCAACAATTAATAAATGGGGACTCGTGGAACTGAAAATCTTCTGTAAGGCAAAGGACACTGTCAACAGGACAAAACAGCACCCTATAGAATGGGAAAAGATTTATACTAAACCCACAAATGACTGAGGGATAATATACAAAATATATAAAGAACTCAAGAAACTAGACATCATCGAACTAAATAATCCAATTAATAAATTTATTTATTAATTGGATTAATAAATTATTAATCCAATAAATAAATAAATAAATAAATAAATAAATAAATAAATAAATAAATCTAAACAGAGAATGCTCTTGAAGAGAAGCAGGAAGCCTGTCTCTGTACTTTCCTGCTGCTCACTCACTCGGTTAGAGCTCCACTTCCCTCAGCATAGATGCCTCCAGCCTTTGGATAGGGCAAACAGAGACGGCCCAGCCTGGTGCTTGAATATGGCAGTTTCTCTTCTTGTGGTGGCACTCCCTTCCCCCTAAGGACCCCCAGGTGGGGGGATGGCAGATGTCAGCTTTGGGAACAGACAAAAGGAACATACCCAAGCCTCTGTATCAAGGAGGCTGACACACTCCTTGATAGATAACTAACCTTTCTCCGGTGCAGATGGCTCCTGTCCTTGAAGGGAACAAGGACCAAGCATCCTTGAAATGATAAGCAGCCCACCCTTGGACTGAGCAATTAAGTGTTCCCAGACAGCTTCGACCACTTTGTAAAAATATACTATCTCCTGATAGCACCATAAAGTTACTTCCCAGCTCAGAAGGATCCCTCCTCCCAGTTGCAAGAATCTGCCCCTCTCTCTGAACAAGCCTTATCAGGTTTGAAGGACAAGCCTTATCAGGTTCCCAGTCATGTAACACCAAAGCCCGAGGAGGATCCCTGCTTATGCACACACACGTAAAAACACTCCAAGCCCCTGGACATGGGCATCACGTTCCTAACCTGCTCAGTGGGAGGCTTGTGATCCGTGTCTGACTCCTGAATAAAGGTTCTCTTTGTTATTACAGTGGGCTTGCACTTCCTGGCCTTCTTCTGGGGTTCCTGAGAACTGGGCATAACTCTCTATAAAGAAAATGAAACTGGCTGAGGAACACTTAAAGAAATGCTCAACATCCTCAGGCATCAAGGAAATTCAAATCAGAACTGCTTTGAGATTCCATCTTACACCTGGGACAGCTCATGCTGGTGAGGGTATAGCGAAAGATGAACACCCTTCCATTGTTGCTGGAAGTACCAATTTGTACAAACACTTTCGAAATCATTATGTCAGTCCCTGAGAAATCTGGCAATTGATAAAGCCCATCTATACCACTCTCAGTCATATACTCAAAGGATGTTCCATCCTACCCCCAGAACACTTGCTCAGATATGTTCTTAGTGGTTTCATTCACAATACTCTAATATTGCAAACAGTCCAGATATTCCTTAACAGAAGTACAGATAAACAAAATGTGGTACATGTATAATATGGAATAATACTCGGCTGTTTAAAAATGACACCATGAAATTCGCAAGCAAATGGCTGGAACTTGAAAAAAAATCATACTTAGTGAGGTGACCGAGACCCAGAAAGATAAACATGGTATGTACTCACTTTTAGGTAGATATTAACTGTTATATAAATCACAATAATGCTACAATCTATAGACGCTAAGTATCAAAGAGAACACATGGGTCTCCTTGGGAAGGGGAAATAGCATAGATTTTGTGGATGCACTGGGGGCAGAAGGAAATGTTAACAAGAGGTATCAAGTGAGGGGGTGGAGGGAGAGAGGACAAGGAGAAATGAGGCATTGGAGGGCATTTGGGGAACAATGCAGAAGCATAGTAGAAACTCCCAGGATTCTATAAGGGTGACCCTAGAGAGGACTTCTAGTAATGGAGAATATGGAGCCTGCACCAGCTATCTTCTGTAACCAGGCAAGGTTTCCAGTGGTGGGACTGGGACACCAATCAAGCTACAAACCCTTCAACCTATAATCTATCCTGCCTACAGATGTGCTGTAGCAATAGAGGCACAGAACTTGCTCGAGTGGCTAACCAGTGACTTCTAATTTGAGGTCCATGACAAGAGAGGAAACCTATTTCTGACTTTGCCTGGATGGCCAGAAACCAGGATCTGTATTAGTCCAGAGTCCTAGGATAGAAAATTAAAAAAATTCTTAATGATATTCTGCTTTACTCATAGCCCAATCACCATCAGAGAGGCTTCCTCTGGAAGCTGATGGGAGCAGATGCAGAGACACACAGCCAAACATTAAGCAGGAAAGGAGCCCAAACTGGAGATCTCTGTGGGGGTTCCTCCCCCCTTGGAGATCTGGGAACCCTATGAAAGATGAACATCAGAATATGGCCCATAGGATCAAGTAAGCAGGGGCCATGGGGGCTCACAGAGACTAAAGGGTAAGTCATAGAGTCTGCAGAAGTATTTGCTTCGCCCTTTGCATATATGTTATGGGCTTTATCTTGGTATTTTTATGGAAGTTCTAACAGTGGAAGTGGATGGTGTCTCTGACTCTTTTGCCTGCTCATGGGATCCTATTTCTTCTACTGGGTTGGCTTGCCCAGCCTAGGTATGAGTGTTTATGCCTAGTCTTACTGTTCCTTGTTATGCTGTGTTTTGTTGATATCCTTTGGAGGACTGCTTTTTTCTGAAGGGGAACAGAGAAGGAGTGGATCTGGGGAAGAGGGAAGGTGTGGGGAAAAACTGGGAGTGGGGGGAAGGGAAATACAGTTGGGATATACTGTACAAGAGAATAAAATTACAATAAAAAAGAAAATAAAGGGACATGTCTGTCTTTCACTGCAACGAATTACTGAGAGTCCTTATTGTCAAAATGTACAAAGCAGTCTTTTAAAAATTATTATTTTTATATGTATATGTGTGTGCAGGAATCTGCAGAGTCCAGATGATGACATTGGATCTCCTGGAACTTTTACAGGTGTTACAGGTGGTATTAAGCCATTGTGTGGGTATTATGAATTGAACCAAGGAATTCAGCAAGAGTGGTAAGCATAACTCTATTTCAAAGAAGTCCTAAAAAATAGTGTACAAAATTATAACTGTTCTGCAGCCTTTACAAAGTACATTAAAAACTAAAAGGTAAAAAAATGTTAAAATTAAATATTTGTTTAGTATACTGTAATTTTAAATGTGGGACACTTTGAAAATTAAAGTACTTTCATTTCTTTGTAAAAACATATTAAAAGACATCTGGGCACAGAGGTGTTCTATAATCCTAGCACGCAGGTGACAAGATATGTGGGTGAAGACCAGCCTAGGATATTTAGCCAAGACTATCTTTGCATCACAACAAGGGCTGGAGAGATGGCTCGGCAGTTAGGAGCCTCTTCTGGAGGACCCCCAGTTTAATTCCCATATGGCACCTTATAATTAGTTTAAACTCCAGTCATAGGGAGTTCTGTGCTTTACTGGTACTGTGCTCATGTGGTATATGTAAATACATGCAGGTAAAAGATCCAAATATTAATACATCATAATGCTGTGCCCAGATTGGTAAAACCCCAAAGAGACCAACAGGAACCACAACTCCCAGTGCAAGCACATGAGGGTCTTTATTCAAAGCTCAAGCTTGAGGCACAAACCTTCCTGATGGAACAGGAAGGAGAGTGACCCCAGCTCTAGGTGAAGGGGATTTGTAAAGGAAGAAACCCCAGGCAGGGATTTAATGTTGGTCTCTTTTCCAGAGCCTAAGGGTGGAGGCATATCACTCCAAGGACAGCAGACAGTAGCTTTCTAGACAGTAGCTTTTTTCCAAGGACAGCAGCTTAAAAATAGAGTTTAGTTTGGAGGACAAGAAAGAATCTGTCCTGTTGATTTTTGTCTCTTCAATAAAATTAAAACAAAACAAAAGAAACATACAAAAAAGAAATTTACCAAATTTCCTCAAGCCACACCTGCTACTTTCTTATGCAAATTACCTGATAAATTGGCATATTCTAAGACTGAGCTTTCTACACCTTGTTCCCTGCACTTGTGGTGTTATAAAAATATCTTAACATGGTTTCGTAGTGATTAATTCTTTGTTGACATCTTCAGTTTTGCACCATGACCACTTGGTTCATTTATAAGTTTGATATAATCCTCTTTGCTAAATATTTTGAGAATGGTAGTAGGACCAATATCGCCAAAGTCAGCCTTTTGCTTTGTAATATTTGTCAGGTTTTTTTTTTCATTTATGTTCATGTGGACTTAAATTTCAATATTGTCACTTTTCTTTGCTTCGCTTTCATCTTTCTTAGACAACTTCCATGGTTTGTTAACATATTTTGCTTAAGGTCACTGATATTTGTCACTAGGAGACAACAAGGCAGCACAAGTTTCCCATGCATGAGGCAAAACCAATGCATGGAGACCAGTCATCAAGTTTTGAAAGAAGTGATATGACTAGTTTCTGCTTGTGCTATTCATCTATTGTTTAAGAACAGATTTGTGGTCCAAAGAACTAAGTACAAATTAATATTTTATTCAATTAGTATTAGAATTATTATGAGGACTGAAATTTAAATTAAATCATTATGGGACTAGTGTTACTTAACTAAAGGATCTGAAATGTTTTTGTGTTCAAACAAGGCAAGAAGGGTCTGTAGCAAAACAAAGAGGTTACGCGGTCTCTCGCACACATTCTGAGTAAATAATCGTTCTCCAAAAGTTGGCATCAGAGTTTAATCTGCACAAATAACTTGACAAGTTGAGATGCTTGTGAGTAGGCGATATTGGTCCTACTACCATTCTCAAAATATTTAGCAAAGAGGATTATATCAAACTTATAAATGAACCAAGTGCTCATGATGAAAACTCCCTCAACCATTGTTTTATAGCAGTTTCCTTAAAATTGAAACACTTTATCCTGTAGCAAAACTCATTAAGACAGAAGGTCAACAACTCAATATGGCTTTAGGAAGTCCCTGAAACTGACTAGATTCACTGGGCTCCTTCATCTCCCAAGAATATATAAACAGTTAAAGCTTTTGAGAGTCATTTTCCGATCAAGCCCAGTTGCCTGGAAGAAGCAGAGACCAGCTCCACTGCCTAGAATAAGTCAAGTCCCCTGGGAGAAGTTAAAACCAACTGAGACACCTGGAAAGGGCACCTTCCAATCTGTTGAGCTGCCTGAAGGCTGTGTAGTGTGCTCAATATTTCCAGCTCTCTTGTGCTGCCACCCATGCTAGCATGGCCTTTGGTAGTCTACCTGTACTTGTGTTATTTGTGCACCTGTGATGCCTCACCCACATTCCTGCAAGTGATACCAATAAAACACATTGGTTCACCAAGGTGAACTTTGATAGTATCCATATTTTGGTCTGTTATGAAATCCCTATCTTGGGTAAATAGAGATGTATGCTCTGTCTCCCAAGAAGTCTATCACACAACCAATACATAACATGAGTGTTCCTCCACCGCAAGAGAAGGAAAAGGGCTTGATTTGTGGCCAAGAACCTTAGACACCTGTAACTAAACACGCCAAATAAGTAGGAAAGTTAAAGGTTCAAAGCCTGTATGGAATGACTTGTGGTAAAGTATTGAGGGCTCAGTTGAGTTAAGTCTCTGGTGGGAACTGTTACCCAGAGAAAACAGATTTCAGTGTTCAGAATTTGCATTGCTCAGTGTAACATTCACCAACCAAGTGGACTTCCTGAGCAGCTGTCAACTAAAGATGTTGCTGAGAAAGGCACTTAGCACTGCTCAGCAACAGAAGGGGCTGGGCCCATTCCATCTATACACAGAGGTTCAGAAAAAAAGAAAAACATTGCTGAAAGGGCCACTAGGGAAATCAGCTAGGAGAGGCTATTTGCACACATCTTTGGCTAATATTTATTAACCCACATGGTAATTTACACACCTTTCACAGCAATGATTGGCCTTCCATTCTACCAATTATCACCCAGGCTTGACATATGCAAGCAAGGTCCTTCCATTATATGGTGAAAGTGTGAGACCTCTCAGGAAGCTGGCCACCAAATGACTAAAGACTCGGTTAATTGTGTCATTGAAACTAAGGTATCAAAGTAAGTATCACAGAAGAGATTGAGGTGATGTCATAACAACGTAGAAAGGAGAAGAGGTGCCTGGAGGAAGCTTCTTTGACATTCACATTTGAGCGGAATTTTGAAGGGCATGCTGGGTTTTCAGTAGACCTTGTAGGTCGCCCCAAGTTTTGAAGATTTGTGATTTTGACATACAAAACAACTCATTTTTTTTGCTATTCTTTTCTGGGTTAAAAGAAAGCTTTTCACAAAAAAGAAAGAAAGCTTTTCATCTAAATTTCATATACTTAACACCAATTTTCAGAGACAAAGTTTTTATGCCAGCATAGCATGCTCTGTACATGACTTGTCAGCTTTTCCAGCTCTAGGTTTTTGTTTTGTTTTGTTTGTTTGTTTGTTTTAAATCATAGCAGGTACCTGCCCTTTTCTACTTGCCTTGGCCCATAGTCTCACTCTCACAACACTTCCTCAGTTTTCTACTCTAGCCTTGACTCTCTCTATAGATTTGACATATCTTCTTTAAAACTAGATTTATTCATTTCCTTTTATGTGTGTTTTGCATATGTATGTGTACCATTTGTGTGTTTGGTGATTGCAGAGGTAAGAAGATGGCATCAAATCCTATGGAACTGGAATTATGGATGCTTGTGAGCCTCTATGAGGGCTCTGGGAATCTAATTCCAATCCTCCTCGAGAAAGGGAGTCATCTTAACCTCTGAGCTATTTCTCCAGTCCCTTCATATAGACTCTTGACAACCTCACTATAGCATCAGCTGTCCTGAACAGTTTTGACTCTCTGTTTCAACGCCTTGCTACTCTGAACTTACATACAAAAGCATGGTTCCTGTGACTGAACACAGCTTCAGTGGGAGGACCATATATTTTTTTTAATAATGTATACTTTTGGAACTTCAAGATGCTCTACTTGAGTCACAATAAAACTGCAAAGTCCACAATAGCCAAGTCATCATAGGTAGAACTCTTAGTAAATTCTCTAAGAATCAGGTGGATCTCTGTGAGTTCAAGGCCTGAATGCTCTACAAAGTGAGCTAGAGGACAGCCAGGGCTGTTACACAGAAAAACCCTGTCTGAAGGTAAGAGGTGAATAATAGAGCCAGGGAGAAAACCCAACAGGCGCAGTAGCTGTGCCAACCAAACAATGTGAGTTCTACCCAGCAACCTGAACAAAAAGCTAGGTGTGGCTATGTATGTTTTTGATCACCCCACTCATATGATGAGATGGAAAGCAAAGCAGGAGAATTGTTGCAGGAAATATTAAAAAATGGTGCGGGACATTCCTGTCCTAGTGCCAGCGACCAATGGGCCACAAGCATCCCACTAGGTGATCTCACTGAGCAGTCTCTTGACCCACTGACTCTCCTGCCCCATGCTGGGCCATCTCTTTGGCAACCCCCCCCACCCCGCGCCAGTTCCTTTTGCTTTCACACAATGCCTATATACACCCCACGGAATATTTCCCCATATAAGAGTATCATCTGGAAGCTTCAAGGGTCAGCTAACTTGGAGTATGCTGTGCAGCAGCAGAAACACAAGATCCTGCCTCAGCAAGGTAGAAGGTCAAAAACTGACTTTTGAACATTTTCCCCTTACTTCCACACACTCACTGTAGCATCTGCATGGCTGCACTCATTGCCACACACATAGATAAACAGAAGCACTCATGTGTAAGTGTACACACACACACACACACACACACACACCCCAAATAATATATAATTTGTGTTGTTGTAGTTCTAGCTGTCCTGGAACTCACTCTCTAGTCCAAACTGGCCTTGAGCTCACAGAGATCTGCCTGCCTATGCCTTCCAAGTGCTGAGATTAAAGGCATGCATCATTGAAACTGCTTAGTAACTATATTAATGCAGTCTAAAAGATTTGAGCAACAAAAACACTATCGCCCTTGTTGTCTGGCAGGGAGTGGGTGCACAGTTTTGAGATGTATGCTGTGCAGTTTATCAAGATCGTGAAGGGTATGAACCCCAGTTACCCACAATGACAGCTTCATAGATGAAACCATTGGCTGGTTTCACTTCTGACTTGTCTCCATACTCTGTTCTCAACATTCCCTGGGACTATTGACCAGAAAGACAATTTATATATACATCTTTTTTCCAGGATCAAATTCTGGAAAAACAGACTTGGTCAGCAGCCAATGTACAAGCTACCTTTCTGGCAAGGTGCTAAGTATTTTATATATTTAACTTAAATCACTCTTCAAGACAACTTTAGGAGGTATTTGCAGTATTTTGTCATGTCTTATAGATAACAAATCATGACTCCAAGAAATAATTGCACCAAGATCACACAGAAAATTCTAATTGTGGAGCAAAGATTCCAAAGAAGACAATCTGACACTAACAATGTGTCCTTAATGTCAACTTAAACTTCTATGTTTCAGAAGCTCCCCTCCCCCAACAATCAAGTAGCTACATTAACTTAAACTGATCTCATCAGGTGCCACTAGGTCATCTATTCATTAATATTTTCAAAATAAGATTTGTACTTAGTTTGCTTAGGTTTAAGAACAATTCTTGCTGGGTATAGTGGCATATGCCTTTAATTCCGGCACGTGAGGAAATTTTAAGTTTCACAAAATTCAGAGTTCAAATAAATGAGTAAAGTTTGACTGCAGTTTAAAATGTGTGAAAGTAGACCCATCTATAAGTTATGAGTGTAAATCATACTTCATTTTGGAAGATAGGTTCAATGAAAGATGGTTAAAAGGAAAAGGATATTTTCCCCCTGAAAGAGAGAAAATAAAGAATAAACAGGAGACAAAACTCCAAAGGACAGTTGAAGAAGTTCTGAATTGTAACTCCCAGGGTTTTAAGTGTTGGGATGAGATTTTTTTCATGTGCAACAAAAGCCAAATATGTTAATGAGACTAAAGGTGAAGTGTTACAAATCTCCAGAGAAAGCAAGCTGACAGCTTGATTGGCATATTGAAATAGAGGAGGAGAATGAAAGGAAATTTTATCATACCAAATTTATGATTGCCTTTTTAACCTCAGCAAATGAGCAAGAGTGAAGGAAGAAAAAACAAATGCTTTTAACTTTGAAATAAATGACTAAGAACTATGGATCCTGACTTTTGGACATAAAAAGAGTTTGTTCAAGTGATGTGAAATTTCATTGGTAGAAGAATGAGATTTAATCATGGGAATAGAATATCCATAAAGAAGAACTGATCAATTTCTAATGCATTCAAGTTACACATTAACCCCCCCCAAGTACCATGAGGACTTTCCTGGAACCAATGGAAGCAGGAATAACTGTGTCCAAAGATTCACAAACCAAGAGTGTAAGTTGGAGATTGCTGCCTTTTCTTTGTGTTATTTCCCATTTGGAATCCTAATCCATAGACCAGGTGTTATGTACCTGTGCTGTTTGAATTAAAATGTTCCTTCCTAAGAGGAGCAGAGAAGCTCTCTCTGAGCTTATGTAACTAGTAAGCAATTGCTTGGAGAGAAGGAGGAATTCATTGGAACATCCTGAAAGATGTGCTACAGTTTTTGAGCCATCAGCCATACTACGGTGGACTTTTCAGTGCTGCTGCTGCATGAGACAAACTCATTTTCCTGTAAGTAATCTCACCAAACCCACCAATTTACCACACTGGTCATGGATGAAATCATTACCAAGCTAGAATGAATAGGTGTTGCTGCCCTCTCTATCTGGGCTAAAACAGAAATAGACTCCCCAGGAAAACTCATATAAGCCTAGATTAGCTCTCAACCATGTTCTTCTTTGATTTGTGGACTGTTGTTCTACCTCTGTCTCCTAAGTATTGGTACCACTAGATATACCACTATATCCAGACTCCAAAATAGAATTTATTATGTTTATTTATTCATGTTCTATAATTCTGTGCTTTTGTGGAGCTAAGAATGGAATCCATGACATTGTGCATGCTGGTACAGCATTCTACTACTGAGCTCTATGTCCCTGGCACTTGAAATATATTTGAAAGCCTCTTCTCTAAGGTATTGTCACCATTCCTCAATTACTCTACTTGGGATTTTTCTCATTTTCTACCTACCTACCACTCAGCACAACTAATAATTTTGCATTCAAAGGAATTTTCACAATATTAATGTACTATTAAATAAGCATAAGGGAAAGTCATTGCTCTATAGTAAATTACTAATATAATTATATTTTCATCTGTGATTCTTTTAAAAACATGGCTGAATTTTCAGTACTAGTAAGTTAATGATACATTAAAAATGAAACAAGAACTGTTTATCTGAAGTATCAACAATATTATTACTATCACATGTTTTAAAAGGTCATCATTTATTTAAAACATAATTATAGAATGATGCTATCACATGCAGAGACTTTTTAAAGCACACATTACATATTCTCACTGATACCTACATTTAAACAGTGGTGGTTGGATTTTTGAAGGCAGGAAGCACTATACCATTATTGCATGTGTGTCCTTTGAACAAATTTGGCCCATAGGGCATTGACCTTCTAAAATCAAAACCAACAGAGCCCACATCAATGAATCAATAGTGTTAGATCTAATCTCTCTTTTGCCCTAGATTCGTGTTGTAGAGGTTGTGTGGTGAATGTAAGATGAAAGGGAGTATGATGAAAATAACTGGGCTAGCTGAAAAGAACCACCTGGAAATGGAGAGCAAAGCACAGCACCTAAACAGTACCTTTCTTTCTGGTGCCACCTCTGCAGGTTATGAGCCCAATATGGAATGTATTGGTGATTAACTGTTGAAATGTGGGGATTATCTAAAAAGGATGTTTCTAAAAGTCTTTTTTTACTTAGTATTATTGTCTTATCAAAAATTTTTTGGCTGTGTTAAAAATCATCTTCTTTTATCTTAGAGACAGTCACAGGCTTCTTGAGATATGCTATGAAGGGAAAGATCAATGGATGTGATAGTTGCTACAAGAATATTTACCAATTAAAAACCCAAAGTGATAATAAGCATTAATATTTATATAATACAGTAACATGTAGAAATTATGCACTCCTCTAATCTGGGAGCTAGAAAGGTATAATCATCATTCACAGTTTATAGGGAAAGATAAGAAAGAAAAGGGATAGTAATAGATAATAGACAAACAGAGATAGAGAGAGGAGGGAAAGGGAGAAAATATCCTTAACTGCTAAATCCAAAATCTAAAATGATCCCACATTAAAAACTTTTGAGCTTCAATAAGATGCTACAAGTATAAGATTCCATATGTTGAACCCATTCATATAAAACTGCCTTTAGGTTATGTGGACAAGGTACATATGATACATATTAATTTCCTTTCTATACTTGGATTGCATCCATAAAATATCCCATTATGCATGTGCAAATATTCCAAAATTTAAAAGTTCTAAAATCCAAAATGTATCTTGCCTCAAACGTCTCCATTAAGGGATACTCAGGTTGTAATATCATTTTGTTTTTAAGTTGCTATATAAACAATTAAATTTCACATTAATGCAAACTCTAGCTGCATCTTTCCTCATTGCCACAGATAACTTCCTTTAATGTTACTGACACAGATGTTGCAAGTTATTTTCACACATTTTTTTTTTATATGAAACAACCTCTACCAATAATGTCATCTAAACCAGGGATTTGGGACATACATACATTCCCTGGTGCTCACTAATCTTACAGAATAGATTACTCCCAGTTTTCTGTCTCCTTTATGTGCTATTTTGATCATGATAATATTTTGAAAGAGGAGTGCTGGCCACTGAAATATGTTCTAAAATCCTGTGTTAATTTGTGATTTCTTCCCCTGAACCAATATGTATGAACCAATATGTATGAACCAATATGTATTGAACACCATGGCTTGGTAGTACACGCTTGCAATCTTAGCACTCAGGAGGCTGAGGCAAGAAAATGACAAGTTCAAGTACAGACTCAGTCACATAATGAGTTCCAGGATAGCTTAGAGTACTTATCGAGACCACAATAAGTTTTCTTTAATGTATTAAGTACTTCACTATAACGCCAAGAATTGCCTGAGACATAGGAAACTTAAAGTGGATTCAAAGTGGATCTGGGTTGCCAAAATATAGACAACACTAAGAATTTAGTTTCTCTAAAAGACAAACTGTTTTGCTGGTCTATTTACATGAGACAAAAAAGTTATCTTTTAATTTGAAAGACTTGCTTGCATCCAGTGACTTCCAGCTTCAGCACAGTAAAAACAAAAACAAAAACAAAAACAAACAAAAAAAAACCCTGTTCTTATTTTTGGCTCTGAGCCAGCCCCATAGGAAGAACAGCAATATCAATCAACTAGACCCCCCCCCCCCCAGAGCTCCCAGGGAGTAAATACCAACTAAAGAGTACACTTGAAGGAACCCATGGCTCCAGCTGCATATGTAACAGAGGATGGCCTTGTTGGACATCAATGAGAGGAGAGGCCCTTGGACCTGTGAAGGCTTGATTCCCCAGTGTAGGGGAATGCCAAGATGTGGAGGCAGGAGTGGGTAGGTAGGTGAGGGAACCCCCTCATAGAAGCAGGGGGACAGGGATAGAATAGGGGGTTTCTGGAGGGGAAAACAGGAAAGGGGATAACATATACATATTTACATTGAAATGTAAATAAAGAAAATATCCAATAAAAGAAAAGAGAAAAATATTCTTATGAGATGCCCAACTCTGCCCTGAGATATTCTAGTTTTAAATCTGGGCTGATGAATTTAACTTTTAGACAACTTCCTTATCCCCTAACCCAGTGGACAACCTGTGGGTCATAACCCTTTTGACAAACCACTATATATATATATATATATATATATATATATATATATATATATGTGTGTGTGTGTGTGTGTGTGTGTGTGTGTGTGTATGTGTATATAGATATGAATAGATATGTATAGATATATATATATGTATATGCCTCTATATACATATATAATAACAATTGTCAAATTATAGTTATGAGGTAGCAAAAATTTTATTAGGGTTGGGGGTCACCACATGAGGAACTGTATTAAAGGGTCATAGCATTAGGAAAGTTGAGAACCACTGTGGTAACCACATACATTCAGAGAAGTAGTTTGTAAGGTTCATATCGTTCACAGAATGGTTTGCAAGGAAGTCTCCTTTACTTATGGACCTTGGTATCTAGTCACGCTCTTTGAGAGGATGGGGGGGGGCCCTGATTTGTAAAGAATAAAGAATTAGTCCAAATGCTTTCAATACTATCATTTGGCTCATCAATGAATAACTCCTTTCTATTTACAATGAAAATTTCCATCTTTTCTTTTTTCTTGCTGCACTTCTGTTGGAGATGGAATCCAGGGCCTGGACTCTGAGTCCTCTGGCCTCCATCTGTTTTCTGAATGGATGTGCTTTTTGCCTTCCTTAGAGAGATGAACTGTCTGCCCTGCAGCCAGGATTCCCCTGTCCTTTCCTTGCACTTGTTTATGAACTTCAAATGATGAGGACTTCATAGTCTACTATCTCTTCCCTTTTCAGTCGTACATATAAGATATTTGGAGCAAATGTTCATTTTATTGAATTAAGTGAGGAGGAGCTTTAAAAATTAGAAGTGTATGTGCTTTTCTATTTCAACAATTTCTTGGAACTGCCTGAAGATGATTTGCCTCCATTAGTGAGTAATAAACAGAGGGCCCCTAGGAAAGGTTCTTTCTACCCTCCAAAGAGGCACATGGAAAAATGCAGCTTTAAAAAGACTCCTCCCTATTTTACAGGCTTCTCTTGGGCCTACTTTAACCACTAACTCTTGCTTTTGTTAAAAAAAAAAAGCTGTTGTGCCAAATTCATAAGGAACAGCTAATTTACTGAACCCATGTTTTCCAAAACACACTGTTCTCTTGTGTCTAAGTCATTTTTCTTGGACTCAAATACAAAATGTTCACTGATAGAATGAACCCATTGTAAAGGTTTTTGGTGAGGTTCCTGCATAAATTCCCTGGACTGAGTTTTAAGTATCAATCATAAACTAACACACACAGCTGCAACAGCAGCAAAAATGTCCATGTATACCAGCCCACCATACCACACAAAATCACTGAAGAAAATGAGTTAAATAAAAACACGCAGCAGTGAAATGTGTCTGCTGGGAGTGCTTCCTTGTGTTTTACATTATCACAGCTAAACATTAAGTTAGCCCCTTAACTTTATTTTAATGTATTTAAGCAATAACCATTGAGGCACGGGGCATTTTCTGGGAATTAATGAGCACCAAGAAGGCTTGATGGTCTAGAGTTGAGCCAAGGACCGTTAACCCCAGCTGGCTATTAATTCCCCAGGAAATGGCCATACTAAGCTTGGTATTGCGATTTATAAGGCCTTTGTATATGAAGAAAAGAATTACATATATTCCCCCTGCTGTGCCTTCATTTCCACAGAGTGCTGTGGGAAAGCAGGGAGCTGAATCACACAGTGGTTGCTACATCAAGCCTTTTCTACTAAATTAAAAGTAATTACCAAAATGAAGGCTTTGGTCTATGATGAGACACATGGAAAAGCCGCTATTGCTCTCATCTTCCTTGTCTCCATCAGCAGCAAATTGAAGGGACTCATGGAAGCACCTTCCTGGGATATTCATTGTTAATGAGATCCATCCCACATGCAGGAGAATGCATGAGTAGAGTATGCTCCAGTTTTCAAATACATGTACATGCAGATCAAGGTTTAGAACATTTCCAGTATGCCCAAAGCCTTCCTCATTTCCTTTCCCAGGCAGCACCTCATCAAAGGACATCACATTTGTGCTTGAGTTGCCTTAGCGTTTTTGCCTTTTCCCAAATGCCCTATGAATTAAATCACACAGTGCATATTCTTTTGTGCTATTTTTCTCCCCACTCAAAATTATGTCTGTAATAAATGCACTAAAGATTTTTAAAAGTCAAGTCAAGCCTGAAAGCTTGAATTTCTAGATTCTGTTCTTGCTGGGAAAGCAAACACATGTTCATGGGTCCTATCACAGCAAAGGCTAACAACACTATGTGTGTGTGTGTGGGGGGGCATGAACAATTCCACCAGCAGACCTGGGGATGTAGTTCAGTGGTAGAGCACATGTTTACCATGTAAAAGGCTGCCAGGTCCATCTCTAACATCAAAAATCAAACAAAAGTAGTCTATCCATGTTAAATTGAACATGCAGGACTAGGAATGCATCTTATTGGTAGAACACTTGCTCATCATACGTAAGTTCCTCAATAACTCAAAAATATTTTAATTGTTCATAAATAAGCATTTATAAAAATGCAATTAAAGTATATTCCCTAATCCCTCCTCCCATGCCATCTTGAAAGGAACTATTATCAAGTGTTATTATGGTAGATTCTTTATCTCTTTCTTTCTCACAATACTCCATAAAAGTAGGTATTGTTTTATCAGTGTGACCATACAGAAATGCTGAGTCCTGCTTGGCCATGTGGGAAGGATGGTGTGACATGGTTTCCTGCCCCTGGAATAGAGCCATCAGGGTGTGGGCCTCCATAAGTATTGATGGTTGCTGGGCATAGGATATATATATATATGTACACACACACACATATATATATATACACATATATATGTGTGTGTGTGTATGTAAATATATATGTGTGTGTGTGTGTGTATGTATATATATGTGTGTGTGTGTGTATATATATATTCCTTTAGGAAATATTCTCCCTGCCAAAGTTATTGGGGAATGTCCTCTCTGCCAAAGTTAATGACTCTATGATAATCAAAGACAGCAAGGGTGTGAATGCTGTGATCTTCAGGACAGCCCTTAAAGTGGTGGGAAGGAACTCTCAAAACACTAATTAAAAATATGTGATTTCTCAACTATGTAAAATATAAGGATGCAATATAAATTGAATAAGGATTTTCACAGACTTAAAAGAACAGAGGCAGCTGCATTGGTGAGTCAGTTTGTCAGAAAGATACAAAGGCAGACAGATTCCTGAGTTCAAGGTCAGCCTGGGACAGAGTGAGGTTAGGCCTAGGCATGGTAGGAATGGTGATCTCAGAGAGAGATCCCACCCAGTTGGCTTATTGTATGTACTTACAAAGGCAGCCAGATCTCTGAATTCATTTGCAATGCTAAGAAAGGAAAAAACAAGAAGAATGCTTTCTTCTAAGAATCAGGGGGGCTGGGGTCAGTGAATGCTGATTCATGGGATAATCAAAAGGAAACCTGGAGTAAATGACAGAATTGACATGTACATAAAAGACTGGGCCTTGGTCTGTGAGAACTGATCTATCTGGAGAAGCTGTCTGGAGATCTCCAGACAATGCTGTCTTGAGCAGAACACAGGCCATTTAACTTTGAGGCATTCTTTCCTTACTCCCAGACACCCCTTCCTCAGAAGCCCAAGGCTGCTCCTTGGCAGGAAAACTAGAAGCCCAGTTAATTTGCCAATACTCATGAGCATAAGTTACAAGATTGAGACTCATTCATCTTTCTGATTCCAGAACTGAAGTGCTTTCTAACTAGCTAGGTGACTAGAGAGATGAATGACTTGGGTTTTTTTGTTAGATGTGTCAGCATGAAGCCCTTTTGCAAGCCTTAGTTTCTTTCTAGTGAAACTGCTTTAGTCAATATTTGCCTGAATAACCTATGCCTCAACTCATGATCACCCTCTCAACCATTTTTTTGTAATGGTAAAGTCTGACATTTATTAAGATTTTAGTATGTATACTTTATGAATGTATCATGTAACCCCATAAATTCCCTCTGAGAAGGTAATACTGATAGTCTCATTTTTCAGATGGGAAGACAGAGGTACAAAGTCATTAAATAGTTTGCTTAAAAGCATACAACCAAAAGGGAAGGTGTCTGAGTTTAAATGTTGGTTCTGAGCTGTACTGTGCTTATGCATACAGCGCTTCACTACCTAAAGCTAGGTTGGTTGCCTTCTGAAAGGAAATTAGTCTTTGTCTTGTACTTTGTTACTTGTGATGTTAGCTGGCTGACAAAGTCATTGACTCTTCTGATGTAGATTCATTTGGGGAAAATAAGGTCCGTGACAGATAACAGCAATCTTACCTCTGAAGTATGTTTGGGGGATACTCTGAGAGCAAAAATTTGATTTAAAAAAGTTTAAATATCCAATGTCTTACATGGGTATAATTAGTAAGCCACATTTGATGGTTAATATTCTGATATTTATTTCTGTGAAATATATTAGTTATCCCTAACAAAAACAACATTTTATTATGTTCCTGATTCAATAGCTTGGTACTCTGGTGATTGGAAGTGGCTAAGATAGTTGTAGGTGGAATGACGATATTCTAGAAAGTTCTAAATTTACCTGTCTGACACCGAGTCTGGGATGGTTTGGAAATGGAAATGAACTGGAATTAATAACTGGAACAACTATCTGTTGCCATATCACATGACTTGGACCTTGTCAGAACCAGATATCTCACAATTCTGACAGCCTAGGTGATGGCTCAGAGCTCCAAGAGAGAAAATTTCTGTAGACAAAGTGCAAGCTGCATCATTACTTTGGATCTAGCCCTGAAAGCCACACAACCACTCCTGATTCTAACAGTTCAATCAGCCATAGGCTTGCAAGATCACAAGATTTAAAGGTACCCTTATTTTTGAAGAATAAAGACAACACATCTATATTATTGGAGGTGCTTAATCTGGGTGAGTTCTCTGGATATCTATGATGTTCATACCCACATGATCTTCTGCCTGAGTTACCAACCCATAGATTCATGAATGTAATAGAATGTTCATTACCTTTGTTAAGTTTAGCTTATAATACATTTCACAGAAATAGATAACCAGAATATCAACTAACAAATGTGACATATGACAATGGAAATGTTAAAAAAAATTCAGTCCTTAAATTACTTAAGGGCCAGAGCAATAGCTCAAAGGGTCCAGGAGACTGGAGGTTCCCAGCACCCACATTCAGCAGCTCGCATCTGCTTGTAAACTCCAACTCCAGAAGATGGGATAATGGTAATTTTCTGGCTTTGTGAGTACTGCACTCATGTCACAATCCCTGGCATCCCCATAGTCACACAATTTTCAAAAACAATTTCCACAGTTTTTTTTTCTTACTAAAAACCTTCACTGAGTTACAGAAAATCTGTAGTATTGCAGAAAGCTAAGACTGTTGGCTTCAGTAGAACAACGAGTTAACTTAGAACTGTTAACTGCACCATGGTGGTGCCCAATGATTTAAGTTTGTTCTATTTGAACATCTTGGATATCCAGAGTATGCCCCCTCCCAATTAAGCACCTCCATTAATATGGAAGTGTTGTATTTTAATTATTCTTCATGAAAGCGGAGACTACTCAACTGACAGCTTCCTTTACCCTGTTTCTTTACTTCTTTATAGGAATCACTATAACTTGGGACTTTTTACATACTTCTTTGTCAAAGCTGAAAAGAATAATTTCATATTTCCTGTGTGAGAAATAAATAATCCTTGAGCTATAATTTTTTTATTTTCTATATTCTTTGTTTACATTTCAAAGGCTTTCCCCTTCCCAGTTCCCCCCTCACCATATGTCCCATAAGTCCTCTTCCCCTGCCCATTCCCCAATCACCCCCCCCCCATTTCTCTGTTCTGGTACTCTCCTACAAGAGATATAATTTCTTATTGGTCAGGAAGCAGATATCTAACTGAGATAAATGAGGAGACAGAGTAAATCAATATGCAATGTCACAACCTAGGTTGATAACCTGATGATAAATGTGACTGGTTATCTAGTAAACAGTTGTGCAAGATATTTGCATTTCCTAGCTAGCAGATTTGTCATTTTGTAAACATCTAGCTTACTTTTTTTTTTCTCTTCTTTTATCTCTTCTGAGACAGGCTGTGATTAAGTAGCTAAGGCAGTATTTATTGCCTGAGTTTCTCAAGTGTTGGGATTATGAATGTGTGTTGTCACAAGAGGCCTTCATCACTTTTGTTCCAATGTGGTAGACCCCTGCCAGCTCTGCCACAGGGGAGGTCCCATTTCCTGATATTTTCTAGAGAGCCAGCAGCATGCAGGGCATTCAGTAAGAACCACCCTCACCTCTGGAAGTCCAGAGCCGGGTTGGGACTCACTACCCAGCAACCCCCAAAACCCACTGTCCCTCCAGACTACCACTTCCCTTCTACCATTGCCTCCTCCTTGCCCACCACCTGCCCTAATTATTCTGATGTGCTAGAACCCTGCCAGTTTTGCCACAGGGGAGGCCCCATTTCCTGATACTTTCTAGGGAACCAGTGGCACGCAGGGGATTTGAGAACCAATGGCTGGAAGGACATTAGAACCTTGCCAGGTATGCCCCACAGGGAAGAATATCTTGATACTTTCTGGAGAACCAGCTGTATGCAGGGCATTTGAAAGAAAGGGAATCCCAGGAGTACAGATGCACAGGCCTGCAGGACAGAGAAGCCACAGTCAGAGACAGCAAGACCAGCTAATATCAGAGATAACTAGACAGCCAAAGGCAAATGCAAGATCACTACCAACAGAAACCAAGGCAACATGGCACCATCAGAACCCAGATCTCCCACAACAGCAAATCCTGGATACTCTATCACATCAGAAAAGCAAGAGCTGGATTTAAAATCACATCTCATGATGCTGATAGAGGACTTCAAGGAGGACATAAATAGCTCCTTTAAAGAAATACAGGAGAATATGGGTCAACAGGTAGAAGCCCTTAAAAAGGAAGCACAAAACTCCCTTAAAGAAATATGGGAGAACATGGGTCAACAGGCAGAAGCCCTTCAAGAGGAAACACAAAAATCCCTTAAAATTTTTCAGGAAAACACAAACAACTGAAGGAGCTGAACAAAACTATCCAGGATATAAAAATGGAAGTAGAAACAATAAAGAAATTGGAAAGTCAGACATCTCTGAAGATAGAAAACCTTGGAAAGAACTCAGGAGTAATAGATGCAAATATCAACAACAGAATGCAAGAGATAGAAGAAAGAATCTCAGATGCTGAAAATTATATAGAAAACATTGAATCAACAGTCAAAGAAAGTGCAAAATGCAAAAAGCTTGTAACCCAAAACATCCAGGAAATCCAGAACACAATGAGAAGACCAAACCTAAACTAAGGATTATAGGTATAGAAGAGAACAAGGATTTACATCTTAAAGGCCCAGTAAAAATCTTCAACAAAATTATAGAAGAAAATTTCCCTAACCTAAAGAAACAGATGTCCATGAACATACAAGAAGCCTAAAGAACTCCAAACCGACTGGACCAGACCAGAAATTCCTCCAGGCACATAATAAAACACCAAATGCACTAAACAAAGAAAGAATATTAAAAATAGGAAGGGAAAATGGTCAAGTAACATAAATTCAGACCTATCAGAATTACACCAGACTTTTTACCAGAAGCTTTGAAAGCTAGAAGATTCTGGGCAGATCCTTAGGTCATATAGACCCTAAGAGAAGATAAATGTCAGCCCAGACTACTATACCCAGCATAACGTTCAATTACCATAGGACGGAGAAAACAAGATATTTCATGACAAAAGCAAATTTATGCAATATCTTTCCACAAATCCAGCTCTACAAAGGATAATGGGTCGAAAATACCAATACAAGGTGTGAAACAACACCCTAGAAAAACCATTAATCTTCTTTCAACAAACCCAAAAGAAGATAGCTACACAAACAGAATTTCATCTTTAACAAATATGATAACAGTAAGCAACAATCACTTTTCTTTAATATCTCTTAACATCAATGGTCTCAATTCCTCAATAAAAAGACATAGGCTAACAGACAGGATATGTAACCAGGACCCAACATTTTTCTGCCTACAAGAAACACACCTCAGTGACAAAGGCAGTCATTACTTCAGAGTCAAACGTTGAAAAACAATTGTCCAAGCAAATGGTCCCACGAAACAAGCTGGAGTGACCATGCTAATATCCAATAAAATTGACTTTCAACCAAAAGTTGTCAAAAAAAATAAGGAGGGACACTTCATACTGGTCAAAGGAAAAGTCTACCAAGATGAACTCTCAATTCTGAACATCTATCCTCTGAATGCAAGGGCACCCACATTCATAAAAGAAACTTTACTAAAGCTCAAAGCATAAATTGTTTCCCACACAATAATAGTGGGAGACTTCAACACCCTACTCTCAACAATGGACAAATCATAGAAACAGAAACTAAACAGAGACACAGTAAAACTAACTGAAGTTTTGTACCAAATGAATCTAACAGATATTTATAGAACATTCCATCCTAAAGCAAAATAATATACCTTCTTCTTAGCACCTTATGGTACCTTCTCCAAAATTGACCATATAATTTGTCACAAAACAGGCTTCAACAGATACAGAAATATTGAAATTATTCCATGTACCTTATTCAGATCACCACGGCCTAAGGCTGGTCTTAAATTCAAACAAAAACAATGGAAAACACACAAGCACGTGTACTTTAAAAAATGTTCTTCTCAATGATAGCTTGGTCAAGGAAGAAATAAAGAAATTAAAGACGTTTTAGAATTCAATAAAAATGAAGACACATCATGGATCTTAGCTCCTGGACATGAGACAGATCTAACAGACAGTGCCAGGTATGCAGACATAGCTGGGAGTCTAAGATCTTCTGGGTCTTAGCCTGTCAGGATTTTGCCTGCACCCAGGGCCTGGGCAGCTCTGTGGGTCATCTGAGTGCTAGCCCTGTTGGGGGAAGTTTGCCCTGCAGACTAACCGGGCACTTGGAGGTGCTCTCCGCCATCTTGGCTCCTGGACACCAGATAGAGCTGACAGGCAGTGCCAGATATGCAGATATAGGCCGAGTCTAACATCTCTTGGGTCTCAGCCTGTCAGGCATCTGCCTGCACCCAGGGCCCAGGCAGTTCTGCAGGCCATCTGTGTGCCAGCCCTGTCATGGGTCGTTTGCCCTGAAAAGTGATAAGTCCTTGAAAAAGGCCCCTGCAGCATCCACCATCTCTGCTCCCTGACAGAGCAGACAGGCAGGACCAGGTTTACAGAGACAACCCCAGGATAACATTGCTTGGGGCAAGACACACCAGGGCTCCAACGGCACCCAAGAGGAGGGAAGTTTATCAGCAATCTGTGCCAGGGGAAACCCAGTCATTCAGTGGTGTGGAAATAGCCTTACAGGCCCACAGGAGGTTCAAGAACCAGCCAGCGTCAACAAGACCTACTAACACCTGAGATAACCAGATGGCAAAGGGCAAATATAGGAATGTTACTAACAGAAATCAAGGCAATGTGGCAGCATCTGAACCCAATTCTCCAACAACAGCAAGTCCTGAATACCCAAACACACCAGAAAAAAAGATTTGAATTTAAATTCATTGGTCATGGTGCTGTTAGAGGAACACAAGGACATAAGTAAATCTCTTAAAGAAATACAGAAGAAAATGGACCAAAAGGTAGAAGCCCTTACAAGGGAAACACAAAAATCATTTAAAGAAATTGAGGAGAATATGGGTCAAAAGATAGAAGCCAATAAAGAGGAAATGCAAAAAATCACTTAAAGAAATACAGGAGAACTTGGGTCAACAGGCAGAAGTCATGAAAGAGGAAACACAAAAATCTCTTAAAGAATTACAGGAAAACACAAACAAGTGAAGGAACTGAGCAAAACCATATAGGATCTAAATACAGAAGTAGAAACAACTAAGAAATCCCAAAGGGAGACAACTTTGGAGATAGAAAACCTTGGGAAGAAATCAGGAGCCATAGATGCAAATATCAACAACAGAATATAAGAGATAAAAGAATCTCAGATGCTGAAGATACTATAGAAACCATTGACAGTCAAAGAAAATGCAAAATGTAAAAATCTTGTAACTCAAAACATACTGGAAACCCAGGATACAATGAGAAGACCAAACCTAAGGATTATAGGTATAGATGAGAGTGAAGATTTACAACTTAAAGAGTCAGCAAATATCTTCAACAAAATTATGGAAGAAAACTTCCCTAACGTAAAGAGAGACATGCCCATGAATATACAAGAAGCCTACAGAACTCCAAACAGACTGGACCAGAACAGAAATACCTCTCATCACATAATAATCAAAACCCCAAATGTACTAAACAAAGAAAGAATATTAAAGGCAGTAAGAGAAAAAGGCCAAGTAACATATTGACAGTGCCCACACTGCCACAGTAGAGAGTATCAGGCGTAGGCCTGGGGGATGAACAGGAAACACAGACATAGATCATTCTGTAAGGAGAATGCCAATGCTTTACTGAGAGACCAGCAATATATATATATATACTAGAGGCCAGGGAAGGGAACAGGAGAAAACAATTATAGCCATAGGTCAGGCACCTGGGAAGTCCCTACCACACCAGGCAGGAAGGCAGGAATCAATCTAAGCCTCGGGATGTTTTGCTCTCAAGAAACCTGTGCAAACAGCTCAGCTGGAGGCATTGAGCCAAGGTCTCCAGTTCCCAACAGCTCCCCCTTTTTTACTTTTTAAAAATGAATAGCATCTGTCTTAGGACACCTTCTGTCCAACTCCCATTACCTGTCTCTGGAAATCTCTGCCAGTCCCAGAGCCCCTGTCTTAGGTTGGTATGGACTAGAAAGGAGTTGCTTGTCATAGACTAACTAGTCTCCATATAGACTGAGCCAAATTTGAGCAGATGTATTATCAGTTACTGCTCTGGACTGGTTTTGTTGTTTGCACATATGGTTTAGAAGGAACAATCTCAATGTGGCAGCTCCACAAGCCAAAAGCCCCAGTGCCATAGACCTAGACCTTTTTTAAATCAGGGGTGGCAATAATACCAAAGTCTCTCTGATGGTGATACAAGGTAACAGGGAATCTTAATCAGTGGTGTCAATAATGCCAAAGTTTCTTTGATGGTGATACAAGGTGACAGGGAATCTCCCTTCATTATTTAGAGGCATAGGCACAATTTGAGGAATTCTTACAACCACAGCAGCATCTTCATACTCTCAGCAAATTGTCAATACACACAATCTGCTAGAACAATTTAATTTCTTCTTGTCTTCTTCCTGCTCATTAGAGACTTTTTAAACTACAGAAAGAATAGAACTAAAACACATGGTTTAATATTCAAAGAAACATTGCAGCAACAGTCATTCAAACAATGAAACAAAGACAGACACAAATTGACAAATTGGTGTAGCAAAGACAATACATAGATAGGAAAGAACACTTGTAACCAGTACTAAGAATATCTCCATTAGGGTCCATAGAGGAAACAGGACATCTCCATGTTTGCCCTTGTCCCCAGCAGCGTTTTGAAATCCGCAGCGTTTTGAAATCCATTTTCCTTCTTTCTCTTTCATGTTTCTAAAATTTGTCTTTTTGTTTGTTTGTTCGTTTTTTACTTTTTTATTTTATTTTATTCCCTATTCTTCTTGCCTAATGCACTTCCAGACTGCAATTTGCCTAATAAAATTCACCATCCCAATTTGCTGTCACACCCCAGCTATTTTGACCTTAATCCTAGTACCCTGTTGCTTAAACAAATCTACCAGTTGATCTATTTACTAAGTGTAAGGTGGAACTTGTCATCCCCATGCCAATATCCTGTACTTACTTTGTTTGTTGTAGTTCCTACTTTCACTTTGTTTCTTGCACCATATATTCCCCAATACATTCCTCTTTCTTGCCAGCAGGCTTTTCTTGGAAAGATCCGGTCAGGAGCTCCTCTCTTTCCCAATCTCTGTGGAACCTCCATTTGACAGTGCCCCCACAGAAACAGTACCGAATATTGGGCATAGGCCTGGGGGATTAACAGAAAACACAGACACGCGTCATTCTGTAAGGAGAATGCCAATGCTTTACTGAGAGACCAGCTATATATATATATATATATATATATATATATATATATATATATATATACTAGAGGCCAGGGACGGGAACAGGAAAAAACAATTATAGCCATAGGTCAGGCACCTGGGAAGTCCCTACCACACCAGGCAGGAAGGCAGGAATCAAGCTAAGCCTCGGGATGTTTTGCTCTTAAGAAACCTGTGCAAACAGCTCAGCTGGGGGGCGTTGAGCCAAGCTCGCTGGTTCCCAACAATGTATAAAGGAAGGCTTATCAGAATTATACCAGGCTTCTCACCAGAGACCATGAAAGCTAGAAGATCCTGGGCAGATCTCATGCAGACTCTAAGAGAACACAAATGCCAGCCAAGACTACTATACCCAGCAAAACTCTCAATCACCATAAATGAAGAAACAAAGATATTCCATGACAAAAACAAATTTACACAATATCTTTCCACAAACCCAGCCCTACAAAGGATAGGCAGAAAACACCAATACAAGGAAGGAAACTACACCCTGAAAAAAGCAAAATAGTAACCTTCTTTCATCAAACCCAAAAGAAGATAACCACTCAAATATAAAAATAACATCAAAATGACAGGAAGTAATAATCACTATTACTTAGTATCTCTTAACATTAATAGACTCAATTCCCCATTAAAAAGACATAGACTAACAGACTAGATATGAAAACAGGACCCTACATTTTGCTGCATACAAGAAACACACAGTGTCAAAGACAAACACTACCTTAGAGGAAAAGGCTGGAATACAATTTTACAAGCAAATGGTCTCAGGAAACAAGTCGGAGTAGCCATTCTAATATTAGATAAAATTGACTTTCAACCTAAAGTCATCAAAAGAGACATAGAAGGTCACTTCTTGCGGGTCAAAGGAAAAATCCTCCAAGAAGAATTCTCAATTCTGAACATCTATGCTACAAATGTAAGGGCACCCTCATTCGTAAAAGAAACTTTACTAAAGCTCAAAGCACACATTGCACCTAACACAATAATTGTGGGTGACTTCAACACTCCACTCTCCTCAATGGGCCGATCGAGAAAACAGAAACTAAACAGGGACACAGTGAAACTAATTGAAGCTTTGGACCAATTGGATTTATATATATATATAAAACATTTCATTCTAAAGCAAAAGAATATACCTTTTTCTCAGCACTACATGGTACCTTCTCCAAAATCGATCGTATAATTGGTCACAAGATAGACCTCAACAAATATAAGAAGATCAAACTAATCCCATGCCTCCTATCAGATCACCATGGAGTAAGAGTGGTCTTCAATAGCAACAAAAACAACAGAAAGCCCACATACACAAGGAGGTTGAATAATACTCTACTCAATGATACCTTGTCCAAAGATGTAATAAAGAAAGAAATCAAAGACTTTTTAGAATTTAATGAAAATAAAGGCACAACATACCCAAATCTATGGGACACAATGAAAGCAGTGCTAAGAGGAAATCTCATAGCCCTGAGTGCCTCCAAAAAGAAACTGGAGAGAGCATACACTAGCAGATTAACAGCACACCTGAAAGCCCTGGAACAAAAAGAAGCTAATTCACCCAGGAGGAGTAGAAGACAGGAAATTATCAAATTCAGGGCTGAAATCAATCAAGTGGAAACAAAGAGAACCATACAAATAATCCAAAAAAAAAAAACCCCAAAAAACAAAAACAAACAAACAAACAAAAAAACAGAAGTTGGTTCTTTGGGAAAAGCAACAGGATAGAAAAACCCTTAGCCACACTAACCAAAGGGCACAGAGACAATATCCAAATTAACAAAATTAAAAATGAAAAGGAAGATATAACAACAGAAATTGAGGAAATTCAAAAAATAATTAGACCCTACTACAAAAGCCTATACTCAACATAACTGTAGAATCTGTAGGAAATGGACAATTTCCTAGACAGATAACAAATACCAAAATTAAATCAGTATCAAATAGATTATCTAAATAGTCTCATAACCCCTAAAGAAACAGAGGGGGTCATATAAAGTCTTCCAGCCAAAAAAAAGCACAGGACCAGATGGTTTTAGTGCCGAATTCTATCAGACCTTCAAAGAAGACCTAATACCAATAGGCTTCAAACTATTCCACAAAATAGAAACAGAAGGAAAACTACCCAACTCGTTCTATGAAGCCACAATTATGCTGATACGAAAACCACACAAAGATCCAACAAAGAAAGAGATCTTCAGACCAATTTCTCTTATGAACATCGATGCAAAAATACTCAATAAAATTCTTGCCAACTATATCCAAGAACACATCAAAATGATCATTCACCATGATCAAGTAGGCTTCATCCATGGATGCAGGGATGGTTCAATATACAGAAATCCATCAATGCAATCCACTACATAAACAAACTCAAAGAAAAAAATCACATGATCATTTATTTAGATGCTGAAAAAGCTTTTGACAAAATTCAGCATCCTTTCATGCTAAAAGTCTTGGAAAGAACAGGAATTCAAGGCCCATAGCTAAACATAGTAAAAGCAATATACAGCAGACCAGTAGCCAACATCAAACTAAATGGAGAGAAACTTGAAGCAATCCCACTAAAATCAGGGACTAGACAAGGCTGCCCTCTCTCTCCATACGTTATCAATATAGTACTAGCTAGAGCAATTAGACAACATAAGGAAGTCAAAGGGATACAAGTTGGAAAGGAAGAAGTCAAACTACCACTATTTGCAGATGATATGATAGTATACTTAATTGACCCAAAAAACTCCACCAGAGAACTCCAGCAAAGTGGCTGGTTATAAAATCAACTCAAGCAAATCAGTAGCCTTCCTATATTCAAAGGATAAGCAGGCTGAAAAAGAAATTGGGGAAATGACACCCTTCACAATAACCACAAACAATATAAAGTATCTTGGTGTTACTCTAACCAAACAAGTCAAAGATCTGTATGACAAGAACTTCAGGTGTCTGAAGAAGGAAATGGAAGAAGACCTCAGAAAATGGAAAAATCCTGGATTGGCGAGCTTGGCTCAATGGCCCCAGCAGCTTGATTCTTTGTATGGTTCTTTGTTTCCACCTGATTAATTTCAGCTCTGAGTTTGATGATTGGCAGGATTAATGTAGTTAAAATGACCATCTTGCCAAAAGCAATCTACAGATTCAATGCAATCCCCATCAAAATCCCAACTCAATTCTTCATTGAGTTAGAAAGAGCAATTCGCAAATTCATCTGAAATAACAAAAACAAACAAAAAAAACAAACAAAAAAACAGTAAAGATTGCCTCCAGTTTAGTAAAGAAACCGAGGGGGGAGGGGGAATTATTGGGGAACAGATGGGGGGGGAGAGGAACTATGGGAACTATGGTGGGTGGGAACTGGGAAAGGGGAAAGCCTTTGGAATGTAAACATAGAATATAGAAAATAAAATTAAAAAAAAAACAGGATAGCTAAAACTATTCTCAACAGTAAAAGAACTTCTTGGGGAATCAGTATCCCAGACCTCAAGTAGTACTGCAGAGCAATAGTGCTAAAAACTGCATGGTATTGGTACAGTGACAGGCAGATAGATCAATGGAATAGAATTGAAGACCCAGAAATGAACCCACACACCTATGTTCACTTGATCTTTGACAAAGGAGCTCAAAACATCCAGTGGGAAAAAGATAGCCTTTTCAACAAATGGTGCTGGTTCAGTTGGAGGTCAGCATGCAGAAGAATGCAAATTGATCCATTCCTATCTCCTTGTACTAAGATCAACTCCAAGTGGATCTACAAGTGGACCTACACATAAAACCAGACACACTGAAACTAATAGAAAAGAAACAGGAAGACCCGTGAGTTCATGGCCACAGGGGGAAAGTACTTGAACAGAATACCAATAATGCTTTCAATAAAAGCCCTGTCTACAGTGGCCCCTTACAGCAGAAGAGCCAAGGAATTTTCCTTTCCTTTTTTTCTAGCTTTTTCCTTCCTTCATTAGAATAAAGGTAAGACTTTTGGTAGGAAGAAAGAACTGGAAGGGATTTTGATCTTAGGTGGCACTTCTCTGGGTTTTTAACAGACTGTATCAAGTCATTTTTTGCATGGAAATATATTTAAAACAACAGATGTCTTCTGTGTAGGAATCTCTCAAAGAACCTGAGAAGCACCATTGCAAGGTTCAGGGGACAAACTCAGCTTTGGGTTTACTTAAGACTCTTAAGTCCAAGTTTATGGAAGCCTCACATACTCCAAATTTTCCTAAAGCCACTTGATTTTCATTATTTGGGGTAATTGTTGAGTTATGCATCCTCTAACAGATCCTCTAAGAAAACTAAGAATAACAGAACCCTATACAAACCAACAATAAAATAATGTGTATGAAAATTCTATGACCAAGATCATACCTAACTGTGGAATGCTGAACATTAATCTTAACAACAAGAACAAAGGAAAGATATCTGCTTTCATCATTTGTATTTAGCATTAAACATTTCTAGAAAAAAAAAAAAGAAAGAAAAAAAACATTTCTAGGTTGCTTGTGGCAGCACACAATCAGAATTGATATAAAGGAACTTGAAAGTAGATGGAGGAGAATACTGAAAGTTCCAGGCCATCCTGGGCTATATAGTGAAATCTTAACATAGATACACACACACACATACACACACACACACACACACACACACACACACATGCACGCACAAATACACCCCATACTCCGTGCTTCTGATTGTACCTTTTCTACCTAGCAAATGTCTTCACATAGCCACCCAACTTGTTTTTATTTCTTATACAAAGTAAAATGAAAGATTTACTGTGTTTTATTTTTTTATTTTACTTTATTAAATGTTAAACAACTACATCTTGCTATCTAAAATGATTATTTTAATATTGTATATTTTCATTTCTGGGTAGATGGAATTTATTAAGTTCTCAAGGAACAAAATCATGGAGCATTATGAACAATAATTTTTACTGATTCTGAGAGATAAGTAGCTCAAGTAAGGCTAAAGAGCAGATAAAGTGTATTTAAAATGAAGTTCCCATATCCAAATAAGCAGGGAAATAACTAAAATACTGTATCAGGGAGTTGAACTCTAAGTGGGAGAGCTGTAGAAATTCAAAAAGGAAACTTTTTCTGGAGCATGAGAGTTACAGATCAGAATGTTGCAAGCTTAGTGCATTATGGTAGTAAAAAAAAAAAAAAGTACTTTATCTAGGTCCAGAAAATATAAATCTTACTGGAATCTGCCTAGAGTGGATATTTCAGCACTTAACAAGAAAGGGACCGTCTTCTAAGTTCTATGTGGACATACCAGACAGCTAAGTGCAGTGCAGGACCATTTAAGAACATGCTTTTAAAAACCTAGAAAGACAGTAAACCCGAACATACCACAATGTGGTAGCACATTGTAGTAGCACTAATGGGAGTCATGAGTCACACTCTTTTGAGTTCAGAAGTTTTCTGTCCTTTCTTCTGTTCCTCCTTGCAGGAAGTGACAAAAACAACAGGATGAAATCTGAACATCTGGGGGTAGTTTTCCACTCTTGGAGATTTCCAGAACCCAAAGCCCACAGCATTGTCCTGATTATAGCAATGTGTTCAAAACAAGATTTGATTTCAAAGATACTCAGAATTTTATGAGGACTGGGATCATAAAATCCTTTTAAAATTGTGGACAATGCATTGCATTTAGCTAAGAGAATGGCATTGTATTTGGAAGCATCCTGATGATAAGATCTAATATTATCAAATTGCTCTAAAATGGTTCAGCAAACAATAACAAGAAACATAGATACACATAAGTATACAGAGAGAATGGCAAAACCGATCAGGCAAAATGTAAGCCTTTGTAGACGTCTGTGATAATATCTAGTGCAATATTTCTCAACTTTCCTAATGCTGTGACCCTTTATTACAGTTCCTCATGTTGTGATGACTACCAACCATAAAATTATTTTTGTTGCTACTTCATAGATGTAATTTTGCTACAGTTAGGATTGTAATGTAAATATCTGTGTTTCTAATGGTCTTAGGTAACTCCTGTGAAAGGGTTGTTTGACCTTCTCCAAAGCAGTCTCGACCCACAGGTTGAGAACCACTGCTCTACTGCCTTTTGACACAGTTGATAAATATTCGTAACATTAAAGTGTCATCCTCTAGCAAGTCATTGAAGCATGAATGTTCAGCTCTACCTAACCTCTTCATTCCTTTCCAGTGGGTAGCAATCATGTTTTGTGGGGCCATTTGGCCACACTGATCAAAATTATTTTCAAATTATTTTCGATGATATGTTCAACTTTGCTTAACTGAAAAGATGAGCCTTGCTTGGAGCTTCATGGAAAATGATGTGTTTTTGTGGCCCTGGGAAAGAAAAGTCACCTGAGCTTTCATGGTTAGGTTCAGATCACTTTCAGAAACCACTGAATATGATATCTATAGGTCATTTACAGCAGTGAATACCAAAAGGGGCTATGATTTAGATAGATTTTTTGAAATTTTAAATTTTGGTATAATTTCAGTGTCATTTACATATGCTTGACTTGGATTCACTAAAAGTTTATATTTTGTCCTTTTTGTGTTGTGCTCTCTCTGTCTCTGTCTCTGTCTCTCTCTCTCTCTCTGCGTATGTGTTTGTGTCTGTGCGCACATGCGCATGTGCGTGTGCGTGTCTCTGTGTGTGAGTATGCATGCACATTTGTTTGTTGTTTTTATTACTACTGTTTTCTGAAACATTTTAGATTATCTCATCTGGATGATGATAACACACCGGAATAATAACTTAACAACTTGTCATCGCTAGAGACAAACTTGAATGCTAAATTCAGAATTAGAGAGTGGAAAGTATTCTGCTCCTTTGGCATAACAAATGAAGGACATCGTGCTCAAAATCTTGTCACATAAAAGTAGCAAAACATGGGGTGAAAGGAAGAAGTATCTATGTTCAAAAACAGTAAAAGAAAATGGGCTCAAAATCTGGAACAGTCTTAAAAAAAGAAAAGTTCCCATACTTTATTTGAATTTTCATCTTAAACTCAGTGCAGCCAATTTCTTTCTCCATAATAAAGTACATTTTATTCATACTGCTGCTTTCTTTAAAAGATGTGATTGTCCACTAATTTACATTTGCAGAATGAAAGCAAACAGAACAGTCATGCTTCTCACTTGAAACTGTGTGGTTTTCTCTGACCTAGCTTCAAACATCATAGACCAGCATTTCTAAATTGTAGGAGTCAAAAAAAAAGTCCAGAAGAAATGGGGCTCACGCTCCAAGGTAGAGCACACAGTTCATGCCCCTCAAAGGCAGATCTTATGAACATTTTCTAAACTTGTCACGCTGCACAATTCTGCCTCAGCGTTTTCTTGGGGCCTGAGGTGGCAGTAGTCACCACAGTCAGTCATGTTCTTGCTTACTTCCCATGAACACTCCTCAGATATTTTTTTGTGTTAATTTCACACCTGGTAACTTCAAACATGCAGTTCTGGTGGTCTGAAATTGCTTCAGGACCTCATGGGGCTAAAGTCAGGATATGGGCATAGATGTTTTCCTTTTGGGGGCTCCAGGAGAGAGTGTATTTATCTCTATCTCCAACTTTCCACTGGCTGCCTACATTCTTTGGTTCCGAACACCCTTAGTCTGCCAAGTTAGCAACATTTCATCTTCAACTAGTTCTCCCTCTTTATCCTCCTCTTTTTTTCTTAAAAGAACCCTTGTAATTACATTGAATCCTCCTAGATGATCTAGAAACAAAAAACAAAAAACAAACAAACAAACAAAAACAACAGAACTTAATATCTTAAATGTATTGTGAGGGTAATACATTCCCAGGTTGAGGTAGGAGATGTAGACATCTTTGAGTTTGTCATTCTATCTCCAGGGTAATGTTTTGAGGAGTGTGCATTGCCTGGCTTTAGAACTTTAGAACTCTGGATAATTTGTACTGCATTTTATAAAAAGGGGGTCAGGGGCTTGTAATTTATTGGCCAAGAAGAAACTCTTAAAACAAATAAATTTTTCTTTCTCTCTCTCTCCTATATCAGTCTTCAGAATACTGGGATTATGAGTGTAAGCCACTATGTTTAGCTAGCTTTGGAGATCCCTTTATTTTTATGTTTTATATATATTTACTTATATACATATATGTGTATGTAGGTCAAAGGAAAGGTGCAGGGAATTGAATGAGCTCAGGTTTACAGGGTTGGTGGAAAATTCCTTTACCTACTAAGTCATCCTACCAGTCTTGAAATTAATCTCTCTCTCTCTCTCTCTCTCTCTCTCTCTCTCTCTCTCTCTCTCTCTCTCTCTCCCCACACACACACCCATGAGCACCCTGAAGGTCAGATCCCCAGGACTGTGGTTATAAGATTGCGAGACATCTGACATAGATAATGGAACCCAAACTCTGGTTCTCTGCAAGAGCAGCAGGCACTCTCAATTACTGAGCCATGTCCCCAGCTCCATGATTCTTATTAAAAGTTGCATGCCTTTATCCATCCCATGACTATCAGTTTAATTTTGGTTTTAGTGTAGCTTGGTACAAATTCGAATTGCCAGGCTTGTAAGAGGTCCCTGATCTGAATTCTTAATTCTTCATAGCAATTTTCTAGGACAGTTTTATTTTACAGCTCAGTGCCTGTCACAGAGCAAAATTTCAAATAACGTGTGTTAAATGAGTTAAATCTCTGTATGACTTCCAAAAACATTAGATATGAATCCCTTTTGATCAGGTGATGCCTTTATGCAGCAAATAGCAATCTGCAACATGGTTTCTTGAGACAGTATTTGCTTTTGTGCACAATCATTTGGGTAGCGAAATTATTGAATGGTGTTTATTAATACTGACAAATAAAAGAGATTTATGGACAATTGGTGGAAATCAGTCACTAACCTTTTACTGACCTAAAACTGCTTACACTTCTGTGTCACAAATGACAAAACTTGCTGCATATAAAAGGATTTTTCCATTTTTTTATTTTTTATTTTTTGACAGCATGAAATATAATAAAGTGAAACAAAAACTATCATATCAAAGTTGGGACACAGCAACCCAAGAGAATAGAGTCCCAAGAGCACATACAAGAGATGGATACCCACTCATTTTCACAGTCAGGAGTCCTTATAAAAATACCAAGCTAAATACACAGAGCACCTGGTGTAGACCCATCTCGGCTCTGTGCTTACTGCTTCAGTCTCAGTGAGCTCATGTGTGCCTTGCTTATTTGATCCAGAGGGCCTGGTTCTCTTGGTGTCCTCTATCCCCTCTGACTCTCACATTCTTTCTGCCTTCTGTTCCTTAGAATTCCCTGAGCTCTGAGGGCAGGGATTTGATGGAGACCCCTCAAATCAGGGGGTACCTGCTGGAGTTGGATGAAGGGAATCAGACATGCAAGAGGGGAAGGAAGATAGGCGGGGATGGAAGGTTTGTGGGATCTATAGGACATATGGGCAGTGGGGATGGAAGGCTGCAGCTGATGTTCTGTTGAAATTCTAGGAACAAGACTAGGGGTTGGGTCTGGGGAAACCCAGGAAGAGGAGAAGGAAGGTCTGTGGACCTTCCTGGTTTTCTGGAAGGTATGTGTTTACATTTTTTTTAAGGACTGTAAATAACTCGTGGCATTGTCCTGATGTGATCTTTGCCAGAATCTCACTGAAATCCTTGAGCACGACAGGCTAGAGTCATTGCCTTTCTTCTCATTTTTGTTTATCCTTAACCTTCATTCCAACAACTAACCATAGTAGCCAGTTCCTGTCTCACCCAATGTTGAGCCATGTCATATGATTCCATTCCCCTTTTCATATGATGGAGGATAAGTGAGTTACAGAATTACATATAGCTGATAAGGGAATGACACTTTTCTCTTTGCCATTACACAAAATTAACAATTAATGTTAACAGCCTCAACAGCCAAATGATGGAGGGTTTTGTAGCTATCTATTCCCACTTCCTAATGGAGGGATACATGCAAAACAAGTGTTGTTCTCATTATTTTGTCATTTAGAATCAGACCAGTTTCCTGCTACTTAGAAAGGAAGTTTATTGATGAGTCTATATCCACTAGAAACATACAAAATTTAGGCCAAGTTCTTTCTAATAGATGACCCTCTTAAAAGCTAAGAATCCTCTAAGTTTTTGCATATACACTATACCAAAGGCATCGTCTTAAGTTGGTCTACTTGTGACTATAAAAATGCCCCATTATTTTGAATACTGAGTTTTTTAGCAATGCGACAACTGACTGCAGAGTGGCGGGAGTGTGGCACCGCGAAGCTGAATCAACTGTGATAAACTTTCTCCTAGAAACTTCCAGAAACACAAAATGAGAGTTGCTCATAGAGATCCAGTAACCCACTGGCAACTGAAGTGTCATAAATTGGGGAAAATGCAAACATGGGCCTCTGAGAGAAATGGCTTCCATTTTCATCAGATTACCTGTGCCTGCTTGCAAGGGACCATCAGGAGTGGGCATGTTGTCTTTTGATGTGTCCACAGAAGATGTAGAAGGAAAGGGTTTTAGACCCTCATCTCAGATTTAAGCTCATCTCTTCTGCTCCTCCTAGCCGTTTGTGTGTGAATGTGCCCTAATTGTACATGGGCAGTGGTCTCAGGAGATGCTGAAGTATATGGACCATGGGAAGGTCACTGGGGGCTGGTGGGGGACTTCATATCTGTGACTATGAGGAAGCCATCATCCGTAGGTGAAAACTTGTTTGTGCAGCAGCCGTAGGCAAACCTTTAGCTGTGCTCTTTAAATAAATCTAATAAATTCATAGGTTTCCCAGAGTGAACTTCAGTGGAATAGTTCTTTAATTTGTCATTGGGACCTTATAAAAAAGGGATAACTATGGGAATGGGATTCTGAAATAATGTCAGATCTAGAAGCAAGAGAAAGTACACAGTTAGGAACCTAAGAAGCAGAAAAATAGGCAGGAAGGGAAACTGATGGGAAATAATAAATATGAAATATTCTGAGGCAAATTGCTAGAACAAGAGCTAGCATTATCTATGGCTTGCTTATAACTGGGGATCAAGCACCATGGATGGTGTAAGGTTCGAGTTATCGTTCAACGTCAAGGTTATTTCCCACTTGCCCTTCCAGATCATTCTGTAGCCCTTCCCAGTCTGATTTGGACTACTTTCGATTGCAATATTCAAGTCTCCTTGTGGTGTGTGTCCTAGCTGTGTTTGCCCAAGGCAAGTCACTAGAAAGAGATCTGAGAGCAGAAGGGAGAAACATCGTAGTGTTATTTGTTTATACTTCCATTAAATTGGCAGTGATGATATTCTTTTTTTTTTTTTTTTTTTTTTTTTTTTTTTTTTTTTGGTTTTTCGAGACAGGCTTTCTCTGTGTAGTCCTGGCTGACCTGGAACTCACTCTATAGACCAGGCTGGCCTCGAACTCAGAAATCTGCCTGCCTCTGCCTCCCAAGTGCTGGGATTACAGGCGTGTGCCACCATGCCCGGCAGTGATGATATTCTGTTGGAGTCCTTGGCTCCTGTCTAGCAACACTTTCTAGATTATAGATTCCCATGATTTCTCTTTCCTCCCCACTCCGCCCTAGACCTAAGAATAGTAGTAGCTTCTCTCACACTTAAGAGTTCCGAAGTGCTCGCCTTCATTGTTGGTTCTCATTTTCCCACTTCCACCTGTATAAATATTCCCTTCTTAAATTTTCTCCAGAATTCCATTTACCCATGTCTTCTGCTTTCTGCTGCCCAAATGATCGTTAGTGAGATGAATATTTTCTAGAGTTAGTGAAAGTTCTAAACATTTCTCAATGGTGTTATGACCTAGTATATAAAACTGTGTTCTGTTCTGTTGTGTAAGGCCTTGTGATTCAGAGAAAAATGCTTTGTACCTGCCTTTAGTGCATTCTAATCAGCCAAGAGGACAGTAACTACTGAGCATACAAAATTTGAAAACATCATTGTCTTAGCTAATGCTCTATTGCTGTGAAGAGATACCATGACCACCTCAGTGCTTGTAAAAAGAAGCATTAAATTGGGGCTGGCTTACAGTTTCAAAGGTTCAGGCCATTGTCATTGTATTGGGAAGCACAGGCTCCCACAGGCAGACATGGGCCAGAGAGGTAGCTAGGAGTTCTACAGCCAGATGGACAGACAGCAGGAAGAGAGAGACATGGGCCTGGCATGAGTATTTGAGACCTCCCAATACCCACCCCCCAGTGATGTACTTCCTCTAACAAGGCCACACACATCCAAATCTATGAGCCAATAGGAACCATTCTTTTTTAAACCACCACAACCACAAAGGAATTGCCCTTGTGTTAGTTCACTTGAGACTTAAGGAATATTCTGTTCTAGCAACAGGAGGAAGGAATCACTGCTGGATTGAGCATCTATTATCATTCTATGACTTTGAAAGGTGGGTGATGTTTTTGCTCCCCAGCAGACTATGGTAAGAGTCAGCTTACTTAGCAATGCTTTCATCATTATCACATAAGCCTTTCCTGGAACAAGCCCGTGTTAGGTCAAGTGCTTCAGAGCATGGGCAAGGATGAAAACGAATTTTGGAACAAGCTAATTATGAAGGACTGTGTACTGAAACCAGTAAAGTAGTCTGGAGAAGTCAATGCTGGTGAGTTTAAGTGGTGTACCCTATCCCATTCCCTGGTATATTAGTTTTCTGGTTCCAGTGTCAAAATACCTGACAGGAGTATTAAAGGAAGGAAAGGCTTATTTGACTTGTATTTTCAGAAAGACTTAAGTCTATCATAGCAAGGGGTTCCTGGTGAAGTGGGGCATGGCAGGAGGAACCTGGGGCTCCTCACATTGTGCTTAACTAGGAAATAGAGACTTCAATCTAGAACCAGACCTGGGTAGAAGCTTCAAGGGTTGACCAGCTCCTAGTGGCTTCCTTTAGGTCCCACATCCTAAAGACTTCACAGCCTCACCTTATGGAACCATCATCTGGGGAAGAAGCACTCAGACACAAACCTGTAGAGAACATTTCAATGTGAACCCATAGTATTGTTAGATTAGAACCATTAATTTTTACCTGAGTTTGTTTCTCTTGGAATAAGGATTTGGAGTTTTCATAATTCTGTACCAGTTAGCTATTTCTTTAAAGTTTCTAAAGATGAGAGGGAGTATAGGTACGGACATACACCCATCAAGCGTTTCATAGGTTCAGTGAAATGAAATAGTCCAGTAGCCTAATGGTAGTTCCTCAAAGACAGCTACAGGTGCGAGACATCAGGAGCAAAGAAAGCAAAGGTGAGCAGAACACATGAAGGAACATCTAGGCCAGTGGTTCTCAGCCTGTGGTAATTGAATGATCCTTTTACAAGGGTCTCATATCAGATATTTACATTCTGATTGATAACAGTAACAAAATTACAATTATGAAGTTGCAATGAAAATTATTTTACAGTTAGGAGGGGGGATCACCACAATACGAGGAACTGAATTAAAGGGTTATAGCATTAGGAAGGTTGAGGACCACTAGGCTAGGGGATCTGGCCAGAGCACCAGCACAGCCTCCACAAAGCCCTTACTGGAAGCACATTAAAATCCTAGGGAAGAGGAAATCAGTAATCCTTTCTACAAATACCTGTCTTTAGGTTCGAGATGTAGTTGCAAGTGACACTCTGTGTCAAAGATGAGTGATGATATTCTAAGATGCTGAATCCTCAGAGGGTCCTGATCACCTTGCTTCTTGTATCTGAATGGGCACACCATAAACAACTAACTGGATAGTCTCATGGAAGATCTAGGTCAAGCAGAACCTTCCAGTTGTGAATATAGAAACATGTCAAACCTTCTCTCACGTAGCACACACTGGCCTCCAGAATTGAAACTGGAAACATGCATCCTTATCTGGGAAGAAACTGGGTTTCCATAGGAGAGAAAGAAGAAGAAAAAGGAAGGGGGCTTCAATTATAACCATGGCCATCATAACACAGGGCAGTGGGGAATATCTGTTCAAGATATACTTCTGAAAATGATCTTAGGTACCACGATGGGAGAGGGCACATAGATTCTCTAAGATGCTCAGGCTGGTTTCGGGGTTGAACCTTTCTTCCAGATGAAATTGCCAGAGCAGTGTACTTGCTTCTCTTGCTCTACTGCTTAGGAGAGGAGGAAAATGGTTGATAGTAGTTTAATTTTTTCAGGTATCACCATGGATTCTATTGCTGTGATAAATTTCCATTTAGCAATAATCCTGTTTTTAAGTTTCATGTGAGTGATGAGTAATAAAACTTCAAATTATATCAATTTTCTATATGAGAAAATATGCCATTTCATGACATTTTTGTTTTCTTAAAAAGGGAATCAAAAGGTGATTCTTGACTACATTTTATAACTTATGGATGGGTTGAAAGACTTTCTTAAGAATGTTGTTATGATGATTTCACCCTGGGGAGGCTGGAAGTGTTTCAGAGTGAGGGTTTTGAGCTATTACACTAGAACAAGTTTGGATACAGGTGTCAATTTCAATTGTAAAAATCTTTTGTATTTTCTTTTTCCCTGTGTTAAAATCAAGGTTTTAAAACCTAACTGCACACAGAATATATTAGTGAATCTTAGCCATAATCAAACCAAATAAATGCTGAATTTAGGGGACATGTAGGGCTGGTTTCATGGGCCAGGGGCTCTGCACTTGATTTAATACTCTGGTATCTTGAAATCTTAGTGAATTTTCAGCAAACAACCCTGTCTTTCCATTTTGCACTGGTCTTTGTAAGTTACTTAAAAAATCTTGGGTCTTTCCCCTGGAGCTCCTGGGGACTGGACCACTACACATGGAGGGGCCCATGACTCTGGCTGCATGTGTGGCAGAGGATGGCTTTGTTGGCATCAGTGGGAGGAGGGCCCTTGGGCATGAGGGGGTTCGATGCTCCAGTGTAGGGGAATGCCAGGGCAGGAAGACAAGACTGGGTGAGTGGGTGGGGGAGCACCCTCATAGAGGAGGGGGGGTGGGATAGAGTGTTCTGAAGGGGAGACCTGGAAAGGGGAAAACATTTAAGATGTAAATAAAGAAAATATCCAATTTTTTAAAAAATCCTTGGGTCTGTTTATTAGGGTGTTTTGTTTGTATGTAGGTTGTTCTTTCTCTCTCTCTCTCTCTCTCTCTCTCTCTCTCTCTCTCTCTCCCTCCCTCCTCTCTCTCTCTTTGGAGAGAAGCTGGCCATTAACCTACATTGTATCTCAGAAATATCCTTGAACCCCAGAGCTTCCTATGTCCATTACCCAAGTGCTGGGATCGCAAATATAAACCACCATGTCTTTTTTTTTTTTTAAGTAGGTATGATTCTCCATTCTGGGCTGGCCTAAACTCACTATGTAGCCAGGTTCACCCCGAGCATGTTTGTATCTTAAAGCATCTCAGGTATTTTTTTGTGTAAGAAGCACAAAAGAAGACCTGATGTTGGAGCTGTGAATAACACTACCAGTGGATAACAGAGGATGTCCTTGGATAAAGAGGACCTGAAGTTCCTGAAGTCAAGAAGATTCCTGCCTGCAGTGATGGTGGGTTCTACTTTCCTAGAGTATCCTCTGGCTTTGTAAACCTGCCATCTCAATAAAGACTTGCCAAGGGCCCATGTAGTGGGAGCCTTAACGAAGAAGGTGCCTACCACCACCTCTGCAGCATAGACCCAAGGTTAGAGAAGTAGGTGTACACTGCCTTTTCCTGCTTCATCTCCTGCAGTAAATAGGCCAAGTGGGCAGGTGACTCTGGCCCCTGCATAGGAGAGAGCGATGTCCTAGTTGAGTGTCTACAGCTAGAGTTTAGGTTTTTGTCCTGTTCTCTGGCAGAATGTCAGCTGCACCTGTGTTCTTTGCGTTAAAGACTCCCTTCCCCATTTCTGTCACCGAATCACCTGGGTTACCACACAAAACTGGGAGAAGAAGCCAGATTGTGCAAAAAGAAGGAAGATACTGCTTATCATTCAGCTATTATCAGGTAGATTAACATAATATATTCCAAGTAAGGGCCAAGTGTGCTCGCCAAATTAGCTGTAATCCCAGCATTGGGAGGTAGAAGCAGGAGGGTCAGAAGTTCAAGATCATCAGCAATATAATAAGTTTGAATCCAGTTGGGGCCACATGAGTCTCTCTCTCTCTCTACCTTCCTCCCTCCCTCCTCCCTCTCTGTCCTCCTTTTCTCCCTCCTCTCTATTTATATGTATGCATATATATGAAGAAATATACATGTAAAAAGACTACAAAATATTCATCATGAATGTTTATTCTTCATCATTATCAAAGTCTTTGGTCCAGCAAGATAAAATTGGTCAAAAAGTAAATTAGCTTTTTTTATCAATAAGTGGAGGACATTGGTCTGACTCGGTGTAACATATGAACTTACTATATTTGTATCAGAACTGGTGAGCTAGTTCAGTGGCTAAAAGTTGTTGCCACCAACCCTGACAGTCTCGGTTTGACTGCTGAAACCCATGTGATGGAGGGAGAGAACTGACTCTCATAAGTTCCCACTGACCTGTGCATGTGCACACCCACATATGTACATGCACAAGCTAAACGAATGCAATAAAAACTAGTATTTGTACCAATGAATATTTCAGCAAACATTTACAAATAATCTATAGTGTATCATACACAATTCTAAGTGCCAGGTCTCAGTTATAAACAAAATGAACAAAGCCCTTTTCTTAGCAAATGATGATTCTACTGGGAAGAGATGGATGATAAATAGGAATACAATAACAGGTATTTGATAAAGATCAATGCTATCAAGAAATATAAAACAGTGAATGTATTTATTGGATATTGGAGGTTGGTGGGTGTGGTGGTTTGAATGAGAAATGTCCCTGAGAGGCTCAGATATTTGAATTCTTGTTCCTCAGTTGGTGGTACTGTTTGGAGAGCATTCTGGAACCTTTGGGAGGTGAAACCTTGTTCGAGGAAATATATTACTGGGGAGGGGAATTGGCAGTTTCACATCAATTTCTGTTCAGTTTCTTTGCTTACTGCTTGCATGTGAAGATACAAGCTCTCAGCTTCCTGCTGCCATGCATGACGCTTGTTGCCATGCTCCCCGTGCTTATCCTTCTGAAATACTAAGCCTAAACCATTTCTTCTATAAGTTGCTCTGGTCATATTGTTTTATCATAGCAACAGAAGAGTAACTGACAGGATAGGTTTGGGGGTTGCAGTTAAGCAATATCTAACAATTGCTGTGCTCATGGGTGATGGAGAAATTTTGTTGTGTCTCTTGACTGATATTCGGTATCACTACTCTAAAGCTAGGAAAGGTTTTATGAACTGGTGCCCAGTTTCTGGGCAACATCTTCACAGATGGAGTCAGCTTTCTTTGGTTGGTTTAATGGTTGGTGAAATTCATATTCATGGTAAAGAAGGATTCTTTACTAAAGATACTAAATCAAAAGCCCTGAGCCCAACCACACACAGTGGCACATAGGAGGTGGCCCTTAGGAGGTGGCGGTAGTAAAATCAAGAGTTCAAGGTCATCCTTAGTTACACATCAAGTTTGAGGCCATCCTTGGCTATGCAAAATGGTGTCTGAAAAATGAGCAAGTAAACAAATGAACAACTCCAAACAGCACAACCTATATAACCATGAGCAGACCACTACGTTTTGAAATTTTGATATTTTTCCCCAGGAATTATTTTGAAAAACAAATAACCTAATATCAAATTTATTTTCATTCTACTGCTTTGAATCAATTGTGGGCAATAATTGAAATACCTTTGTACATTTTTGTAAGAGTAAATCCAGTTAAGTTCCAAGTGGCTCCTGACTGTTGCAAAGATTTTTCAAAAGTTTTTTTTTTTTTTTTTGAGAGTCTAGGTACTAAGCTGTAACAATGGACATACAGAGAATTATTTCCAGGTTCTCTTTCTTCAGAGATGTGATACTTTCTAATTCCCCTACTACATCTGTCTGAAAAGCCACACTATTCATCTTGCAGTGGTACAGACTACTTGCAAAAGTACTTGGGTTCCCTTTTATGGGGACTATACAAAGGGGCTGAGATTCACATATTGCTTTTTGGTTTATATTGGGATCTACAGCAAGAATATATTTCAAAATGAATTCTCACTAGCAATGGCAGCTCTAGCATTTTCTATTAGAGACGAGCATAGGAAATAGGAGCTGCATGTGACTGAAGCTAAGAAATGGGGGCCAGCAATGGAAAGTGTGCTTCACATTGCATTTGTATATCACATACAACTTAGACATTTTAGGAGGATGGCCGGAGAAGGGGCAAGAGGTGGTGGAGGTTCAAAGAGAAGGTGAAACTCCTCCCTGATGCACACACTATCATGTCCACAAGTGCTAACTAGACTGGAAGGAGTGAACAGAATGAGGCTTCTAAGAGACCTCATGCTCCCATGTTAGAGCCCTATGTTTCTATCAAAATCAAATAGGCCCTGGCCTTTCTGGAGGCTTCTTTTATATAAAGCTCTAGGACCAAGTCTGCCTTAGATTTTCTTTCTTTCTTTTTTTTCCCATTTCTTTGTCTTTCCCCCATGCATCCTGTATGATTAAAAAGATGCTGTCTCCTCCAAAAATCCCTGTTTAATCCCAATCTAACAAGCAATAGTATTGCAAGAGAAGAACTTTAGGAGGTCACTGAACAAGAAGAGCTATGCTCTTATGGATGGGTGAAGTATCTTATAAAAGGGTCCTGGGGTTGTTGCTTAGTGGAAAGAGTACCTAGCATACATGATGCCTGATCCCAAGCACCACACACACAAAACCCCAGAAATGATGATTATACACCTGAAACCCCAGAATTTGGGAGGCGTTGGCATGGGAATCAGAAGTTCAAGGCCAGCCTGAGCTAGAGACCCTGTCTCAAAGGGAAAGGGAGTAAGTATGGAGAGCTAGTTAGGTTCTTTCTCCCTTTTGCATTTTATCATGGAAAGACACACAAGGTTTTGGGATAAGCCTTCATTAGATACCTAATTTCTCAGCACTTTGATTTTGAGCTTCTTACTTCCTAGAACCAAGTGGGAAAAAGCCAGGTTCTTTCAAATAACTCAGTCTTAAGTGTTCGGTTATTGCAGCACAAACAGACTAAGGCTTGCTTGCCATGTCCTTCTGTCTGGTTCTTGCTAGTCTTGGCTCCTTAGCTAATCTGGCAGGTATTTATGGAGGAGACACTACGTGCTGAGTCTCTTCCCTTAAGTATTGAGAAGCTTTTGGTCTTCACTCATCTCAAACTAAAATATCAATAAATATGGAAGATTTCCCGGTCTTACTAACATCAATTTGTAAACTGAACAGTCCTTGTTTCATCGTTATATCTCCTGTTGTCTAGGAGAGAAGCTATGACAATCCAGTAACTGAAGGTAGA
Source organism: Apodemus agrarius (assembly GCA_964023405.1). Classification (NCBI taxonomy): domain Eukaryota; kingdom Metazoa; phylum Chordata; class Mammalia; order Rodentia; family Muridae; genus Apodemus; species Apodemus agrarius. The sequence continues at coordinate 3,026,248 of OZ030010.1, forward strand.
ATTGAATCAATAGGGCATACTTTTGGTATTACACACTCTGGGAAGAGAACCTTATTCTATGCCTTCTAAAGTCATAAGCCTTGCTATGTGTCTCAAAAGAAGAGAAAAATCTCCCAAATCCTTTAAACATGCTAAGATTGTGTGATTTTAGGATTCTAATGGAGCCTCAGTTTGGAGGAGTCATTAGACATAAACTTTCAAGGTTCAAGTTCTGTATGATTTAACCCTATTGCTGTCCTTTGTGAGCAAAATTGACTCTGTGACTCATCCTTTTGTATGTGTGGTGTATACATGTGCTCAGTGTATATTCGTGTGTGCGCGTGTGTGTGTGTGTGTGTGTGTGTGTGTGTGTGTGTGCATATGAATGCCAGGGTCACAACCTATTGCTCTCTACCTTTGTTTCTAACTATCCATCCCTTCATTCATTAATTTTTTCAATCATGCATGTGTTTATGTGTCTGTGCAAGTATATGTGCTCAATATGCTCATGATCAGGTGTCCTTTTCTGTCACTTTCCTTATTTATATTTAGGCAGGATCTCTCCCTGAAATTTGGTTCTCATTTTGAGTAGGCTAAAAGACCGCAACCTTCCCTTAGACCTAGAGTCACAGGATTTGCAGAGATCCCATGCTTATTTCATGAGTATTGGGATACTCATAAGCACCGAGCCATCTCTACAACACCTTTAGTTTTGAGAAAGGTTTTTTTTTTCTTTCTTTGTTTTCATTTAACCTAATTCTCACCAACTCAACAAGATTACCTGGCCAGTGAGTCCCAAGAATTCTTGTCTGGGCATCACCAGCCCCAGAATTATAGGTGCATGCATGTCACAAAAATTTGTATGTTGATGCTATGGATTCATACTAAGATCCATAAAAAAAGCCCATCCACTCACAGAGCCATCCTCTTAGTAGTCTGCCTATCTCATCCTTAACTGTGCTACCCTTGAACATGTACTGCAAACTGCATATAGATGATAGACAGGTATCATCCAGAGTTAGTTAATGATGATTCCATGATGTACTGGTTCCTGAGAGCTACAAAGTACTTCAAACTGGGTGGCTAATCCTAGTAAATGTATTGATCATTTGAAAGTTCTGTTGAGTAGAAATCTTAAATCAAGGTGCTATCCGAGCTGTGTGCCCTTAAAGGCTCTGTAAGATGAGTATCATTTCTTGTTTGTCTGATGTCTGGTTATCTGGGATGTTTTTTGACTTGTGGCAATTTAATTGCAGTCTCTAGTGTTCCTCTGACTGGACCTGGGAAACTTCATTCTGTCGCCTCTTTTTGTAAGAGTCACCAGTAAAATTGAATTAAAAGATCATTCTTTACCATTGTGACTTCATCTTAACTTATTCCTTAATCACATCTTCTATGACCCACTTTCTAAATAACATCACATCCTAATGGACTATAAAATACAATTTGAGCTTATCTTTGTAAGAGACAAAATTCAAAATGCGACATGTATGGACCAACAATACTTTTGTCAACCATGAAAGAGAATAAAGCAGAACAGTCTACAAAGGAAAACAATCATAAGTTCATTAAACCTTTGCAGTTGTCCCAAGGAACCACACATGTAACCACAGTGTTGCATGACTTTTGCTACGACACATGAACAAACTTGAATAAAGGTCTATTCACTTCATGGAAGACATCCTTTTGTCTTTCACAATAGACCAAAATTACAGTTACACCTAAGTCTAGGTTGCTGAAGAAACAAATTGATTGATTTTACTTATGGTAGCATGCAAGAGGGTTTAATTACAGGAGACGCAAATGTAGTTTTATCACCAAAAAGCAACCCCCAGCATTTTAGGCACCCCCCCCCCAAAGATCTATCCTTGGATGACAGGATCTGGCAAGTGTTCCCTACTCTGAGTTGTTTACCACTAATATAACTTCAGGGAGGTGCATCTTATTCTTGTTACTTTTGGAGCTTCTAATTTTTTGATTTTGTTTTTGTTTTTGTTTTTGAAACAGGGTTTCTCTGTGTTGTCTTGGCTGTCCTGGAACTCACTCTGTAGACCAGGCTGGCCTCGAACTCAGAAATCTGCCTGCCTCTGCCCTCCCAAGTGTTGGGATTACAGGCATGCACCACCACTGCCCTGTGCTTCTAAGTTTTCCTAACACCCTGAGCCTTTTGTCCTTTCTATCTCCTTCTAGGAGGTGATGCTTTAATTTGTAGAAAACTACTGTACAATGAACAGTAGTTCTTATTGGTCTCTTTCAGTTTCCTTCCTTCCTTCCTTCCTTCCTTCCTTCCTTCCTTCCTTCCATTTTCTTCAAAACCATGGAATGATACAGTTAAATGGTGGTGGGAATATAAAGGGGTCTCGATTTTTTAAAAAATGCTTTCATGTGAATAAGATAGATAGTGCTGCATTCTTTAATTTGCCATGTGCACCAGAAACAACCATCAACAAAGAGGAAAAGGACGAGGAGGGGGAGAAAGAGGAAGGAGGGAAAAAAATAGCCTACCAAAGGTTTTATAGGTGAGGGATTTGTCACAAGTATTCAAGTTTACTTTTAGCTATGCTTTATTTATATATACACCCACTCACATGCACATATTTTTACTTTAAAGTTTTGAATTTAGTTTTTGAGAATTGTATATGTAAGTACTGTAGTTCCATACATCATTTTCAACAGCCCATCCTCTTGCCTCTAACTCTTCTCATGCCCACACTTGCCTTTCAAATTCATTCCCTCAAGCTGGCCGTGATAGCGCATACTGCATACCTTTAATTCTGGCACTAAGGAAGCAGAGGCAGGAGGATCATTATGAGTCGAGCCCAGTTTGGTGTATAAGTTGAGTTCCAAGAGGGCTAAGGCTACATATAATGAAACCTTGTCCTCAAAAAAAACCTAGACAATTAAAGCAAAATTCTTGACCTTCTATAAATAACACACACACACACACACACACACACACACACACACACACACTGATCGTAGCTCTTCATCAAGGGGTGGCTATTGTGAGATTTCCTCCATCCATTCATGTTTGAATGTCAACGAGTGCCATCATTGTGCAGGTCTTGTTTAGGAGACTATATTGTTGAAATTTCATGGGTGCAACTTCCCTGTCACATATATAAGACACTATCTGGCAGCAGACTTCCCAGTCCTTTAGTTTTTTGTTTTTGTTTTTTTTAAAGTCCTTAAGTTGCTAACAATCTTTCTGCTCACTCCCCCCCCCCTTCTAAGAGCCTTGAATACAGGGATTTTATGGTAGATGTATCAATTGGGGATGGGGACCTTCATGGTCAGTTGTCCACATTTTGACCAGTTGTGGATCTCTGTAGTAGTCTCCATCTGTTGCTAAAAGAAGCTTCTTTGATGAGGACTGCTACAATTACCTGTGAGTATAAGGGTGCGTATTTAGAATCCACTTGTGGATTATACTAGTTTAAGAAACGGCAGTAGTAGGTTCTTTTCTAGGGTACATAACTTCAGCAACCATTAGTAATTGGCTAGGTTTTACAGGGACAGGCATGAATTCCTTCCTGTTGAATGAGCTTTAAATTGGATTGTTTGCTGTTGGCTAATTTAAAAGCCCAGCAGTGGTGGTGCATGCCTTTAATCCCAGCACTTGGGAGGCAGAGCCGGGTGGATTTCTGAGTTCGAGGCCAGCCTGGTCTACAGAGTGAGTTCCAGGACAGCCAGGGCTAAACAGAGAAACCCTGTCTCAAAAAACCAAAACCAACCAAACAAACAAAACAAAACAAAACAAAACAAAAAAAAAAACCAACCAACCAACCAAAAAAAACCAACAACCAAGCAAGTTACTTAAAAGCAGTGACATTTCAATTTTAGAATTAGATGGTTGGTATTATCTCTATCCCCATTGTCTTTTGTGAGAACTGTTGACTTATTTCCCTAACAAAAGGAGACCAACTAAAGTAATTGACATTCTGTAAATTTAAATCAGTGATGTTACCCACCAATCCTAATCACCCAAAGTAAAGAAATTTAGTCCTTTTTCTCAGAGCTAGAGTGGCAAATGACAAAAAAAAAAAAAAAAAAAAAAAAGCTTCCCATTGCATTCTTGTAAATCAATTCTTAATTCCATGGGAAAAGGGGGATTTTTATTATGTTCAGACTCACAGCTTAAAAGGCAAATGGAGAAATTTTGCTAGAATAATTATCACCTGACATCTTCTAAAGTGGTGGAAGCTAACACACTTGGAAACTTTTTGCTGGTGTGAGAACTGGAATTAGAAGACATCAATGGGATGAAACTGTCAGAGCAACAGCCCATGCCATATTTTAATGCATTGTTTTGAACAGGAGACTGCAAGTCGAGCTCTCTTTCCAGGGTTCTATGTGGGATGTGTACAACTGTCCTCACCTATGTTGCAGGTATGTCAAGAAAACTCCCGAAACCAAATGGAGGGAGGCATGGGATACCTTGAGGACTGTGGAGCTGAGTATCTAATACACATTCTTACTTACAAGCCAACAAAAATTCAACTGCACAGGAATTAAATAAGAGATATAATGGTACTTAGTTAGTGGGGCAAAGGATTTCTTCTAGTGGAAGAAAACACAGGGAAATTTATTTGAATTGTAATATCATGGGATCTCAGCTTAATTTTGGCCAGAACACAAGGGATTTGCTGGTGTATTTTTTTTTTTTTACTTTGCTTCCTTTTATTCAAGTGGTCATGCCCTCCTGGTTTTGAGAAATTCAACTCTTATCTCTTAGAACTATGTCTGAAGTACTCTTGCCAGAGTTACATGTTTAATCATGCTGATGTTTTTCGAGACAGGCTTTTCTGTGTGGCCCTGGCTGTCCTGGAACTCACTCTGTAGACCAGACTGGCCTCTGCCTCCCAAGGGCTGGGATTAAAGGCTTGTACCACCACTGCCCATTTTTTGTTGTTATTTTTTGTTTTGTTGTTGTTGTTATTTTTAATCAAAGAACTGAAACCTAAAGGACCAAGACAATTGTCAAGTTAGCTATACAGATCAGGGATTAATTCTTGGAGATTCAATGGAAAGAGTGTAGAGAAATATTTAATAAGGTAGTCAGAAAGAAATGAAATCAGTTTCTGGAGAATAGACAAGGTCACACTGGAACTCATGATAAAAACAGCAATGAGCAATTGAGAACCAATATCTGATATATAACCTATGATCCAAAGGTCGCTTAACATTAACTTTTCAGCAACCCACATCCAACCAAAGAATCTGATTTGCAGTTGCTATTAGTTTTATCTTAGCTGTTTTTATTTCTTGTAAGTGTCTCTTTGGAGGCAGAAGTAAATGTTAGAATAAAACTGCATTCATCAGAGGCATTTACTTGGATTAATTAGGTAAGAAAAGCATTTTCAAATTGCTAATTTACTAAGCAATGTCACCAGAATTCTGAATTATTTTATTTTTATTACTATGATCAAAAGAGATAAATGCAGGCCTAGCTCAAACTGGAAGAGAGAAGAAGAGGCAGCAGTCACTCTTTGCATAATCACTGGCATTTGTCATGCTTTCCACAAAAGAGAACTATCCTTTTTTTTCTAAAGACTGTTTTCTTCACTTCAGCTTCTCTTCTTTAGAACTGTTCATCATTCACATGGTCCTGATTTACCCAGAAACATGTATAGTTATAATATATGTCTCATTAATCAATTTAATGAATTTAATTTGGGTTCACAGAAGGAGGAAACTTAAAAAAGCAAAAAGAAAGACAAAACAAAAAAAAAAACCCAAACCAATTCTTGGTTCTCTCAGGAGCAGGGGAACCCAGAAATCAAAGCCAGGATGGGCTATGCAGTCAAACCCTGTCTCAAAACAATTAGAACAGAAAAGCCTCTGGTTCCCAAGAATTAGGTTAAATGAATGACTAAAGTCTGGGTTTGAAATTCAGCATCACGAGAATCAGGTAGCTCTTGATAATGAATGATCATGACTTTTCCGGATCTTGTTTAAGAACACAAATACTCAAAAACCATGTTATGTTTCAGGGAAAATTTTGGAGGGAAAACATAAGAGAGAGAGAGAGAGAGAGAGAGAGAGAGAGAGAGAGAGAGAGAGAGAGAAAGGAAGTTTGCCTGAAGGAGAAAGAATGAAAGTAAAAGCTATCAGATCAGCTATTCCACCATTAGAACATTAGTGGGAATCTTAGTTTTTCTTGGCTTTAAAAACAACCCGTGCTTTGCTAGATCTAAACATAACAATTAACCTGGAAGAAAAAGAATTCATTTTCCTTTATAAGTACATTTAGTAATCTCCATGAAACAGACATTTTAGAACTAAAGATGAAATCTCTGGGGTTGATAATTTCAAAATCCTGAGCCTATTTAAGAAAACACTTCAAATATATACTTTAAATCAAACCAATTAATATAATTACAGTGGGCTTAAATAACACATATACATTGGTTGTTTCTGTAAAACATAGTTGCTTTGTTAATTATATTTTTTCTTTAAAATGAGAAATGCGGCATATGTAACACATATAAGAAATGCAATTTTAAAAAAAGAGGGAGCCTGTTGGTCTTCTGCCATCGCACGCGCACGTGTACACACACACACACACACACACACACACACACAGAAAGAGAGAGAGAGAGAGAGGGAGAGAGAGAGAGAGAGAGGAGAGAGAGAGAGAGAGAGAGAGAGAGAGAGAGAGAGAACGGGTGGACCCCAAACCAATTAGTAAGGAAATCGTTAGCTTGATGCCTCTGAACATTACTGGGGCTCTAAGGAGGACAGCGGCATATCCAGGTAGTTAATGTAACAGAAACAGGGCGCAGGCTGCAACTTGCATCCTTCCTCTGGCAGTTGACAGGGTTATTTCTTTGCCTTTTCTCACAGGCTCTTTCTACTCCGCTTTACTTGATTCCCGACCTGCCCACTCCCTCCGCTGCCGCCGCTCGCCCTGCTCGCCCTGCTCGCGCCCAGCTTCCTACAAAGCGCGAGGCAGTAACCCTCCCGGTGGTGGAAAGGTGCCTGGCTGGGAGTGAAGAGACTGCGGAAGAACAGGGTAGAGCGTGCAGTGCCGGTGGCCTAGGAGGCCTGATGGGGGCTGGAGGGTTAGGAGGTCGGGGGGGGGGGGTCCGGGCTATCCTAGGGCTGCCTGGAGTCTTTGGGGGGGGGGGGGCTAAGAGCCTGGAACTGCACCACGAGGCTCGTGCTGGGCGGCTCGGGAGCCAGCCCCCGCAGCGGTGGGCGGGCGGGCGGCCGGGGGGCGGGGCGCAGAGCAGAGCTGCGCCGGTGGCGGGAAAGGGGCGGGGATGAAAGCTCGGGCTGGGCGAGTCGCGGGACCCCGTAACAGAACCTGCGAGCGAGAGCTAGGTGAAGGACCTGTCCCCCTCTCGCTTTAGGGAAGCTCTGTCCGCTTCTCTGAGGAAGCGAGGCTGCGTGTGGGGTCCCGCAGCCCGTCCGTCACTACCTTCCCCGGCTGCTGGAGACCTGCGCACCGGAGGGCGCACCCCGCGTTCAGGTAGGTAAACCCCTTCCCGGCGCCTTCGAGCAACAGTGGCGCCCTGCCCGCTTCTGGGGTCACTGTGGCCAGGGAAGCAGGGCTGCTATGGCCAACGGGGGTAAGGGTTGGCCAGGTCCCATTGCCAGAGGAGCGTGCACGGCTTGGAAGGTCGCTCAGGCTAGGTGGAGGAGAGGTGCGGGGCGGACTACCTCCTGTAGGATTCGCTCCTTCTGGTCTCTTGGGGTCGTCCTCACCCCGTCTCCTTCGGAAGGAACGGAGCACCCATGCGGCTTCTGGAGACTGCGACCCTTTGACCCACTAGCGATCTGGGTGGTAGTTGCCTGTCGCTCCAATCTTCCTGATCCCCACCCAACAGCCACCAGGACGCCCCTGCTCCCGGCCAGCAGGAACCAGAGGAACTGGGTGAGGAGAAACTAGTGGGCACGATCGCCCAGGGAGCGCGGGGAAGGCTAGAGTTGCTAAAGTATTGTGTGCCAGCGCCGTGCCACACCCGGGGGCTCCCTCCTGCTGTCCGAACTGGGGTGGGGGCTGGGACTTTGGGTGTGCAGAACTTCCCTCCGAGGGCTGGTCTGGTCGCGCACGCAAGCTTTGGGCGCTCGTGCTCATTTGCACGAGGGCTTCTTGGAGGCACTTGGGAGCGGTTATTGGTCCTTGGCGGGTACTCAAAGACCTTCTTTGGGATGGCTCAGCGCAAGTCCCGGGTTGGGAAGGAAAGGGAGCAGGTTTTGGTCGTGTGTGTGTGTGTGTGTGTGTGTGTGTGTGAGAGAGAGAGAGAGAGAGAGAGAGAGAGAGAGAGAGAGAGAGAGAGAGAGAAAAGGAGACTTGATTTTTCAGGATTTACATAGTTCCTTAAAACAAAACACGCTTTCGGGTTTTAAAGCAAAGTGGGATATGCGGCTCTGGTGTGGATAAAAAGCATGGGCTTGGTGGAGTAGCGAGCCAGGCTGGTTTGGGTTGGGTTCTTCTGCTGTCTACAAGCGGTGGGCATGCGAAGTGCTTAACACATTGGAGCCAGGGAGGAGGTGGCCACTTATCCTGGGAAGACTGGTGATCAGATGAAGTCCAGCTCTGCGATGTAGTGGCCGGGCAAGGTGCTTCCTCTTACTTTCAATTAATTCCAGAATTTCAAGGTTTGTCTTTACCTTTCTCTCAGACACAAACCCTTCTTTTATCTTATGCCTGCCTGGACTCTGGTAATTGCTTATGTATATTTCCTCAGTTCTTTCTGTGACTTTTTTTTTTTTAAGAAGGAAAAAAACAAGGGGAACTACCTGTATTTTAATCAATAGGATGTAGAGAAGATCTTTTAGAATGAGTATTCAAACCAGGGTCAGAGCACTATGACGAAGACAACCCACCCCAAATTGGTTTAGATTGAATTAAGCTCTGTTCAGACTGGAATTCTAATTTTTAAATAGGCATCTTATGACCTTTTGATAAAATAACCCTAGCATGGGTCCGTTGTCGCTTTTTATCTGGTTAAATTTTGGAATTCTTTATCTCCAGATTACCATACAGGGCAAGTTGTTGTGTAATTTTAAAAGGTAGGTCTGGAAATGGATCTTAAGTCATGCTGGCATGCGCTCTCTCCCCCTCCCCTTATTCTTCTTCCCCTCCCTCTCAACCCCATCTCCCCACTCTCCCTCCTTTATTGTTTCTTCCTAGGCTGGCGTGGAACCCGATAGGTAGGTAGCCCAGGATGGGCTCAAATATTTGGTCATTTTCCTTCTCAACCTTCCTGAATGCATTCTCTCTCTCTCTCTCTCTCTCTCTCTCTCTCTCTCTCTCTCCCTCCCTCCCTCCCTCCCTCCCTCCCTCCCCCCCTCCCTCCTTCCCCCTCCCCCCCTCTCTCTCATAAACTGAGTAGAAAGCCATTTGGTTGATGACCTGGGACTTAGGTACGTTTCAGTTTCTAAGCAACTACTTTATCAAACCATTGTGGAAGGAGATGGCTTAGGTAATGTTTCGTTGAGATAAAGAACACTTTGGTCTTTTGGAGCCAATATTTTTTTTTCACTTTCTCTTCCATTTTCTCTGTTAGATGCCCAGATGCATTGCTGATGAATAATACAGGATTGATTTCTCTTCTATGTCTACAGGTGGCAGTGTTGAAGCCGAAAGCTTCCAGAAGTGGTTTCTGAAAAATAAAGAGGTGAATATATATATGAGTAAGCAAACACAGGAATCCAAAAAAAAAAAAAAAAAAAAACAAAAAAAACAACCAAACAAAAAAAACCAAAACCAACCAACCAACCAAAAAAACCCACAGGTATGTAGGACAATTAATTCATCTCTCTGCCTTTATAATTATTTCATTTCAATAGTGCTAACCCATTTGCTTTTATGCTAAATATTTTGACATTTCTATAGGCTTTTTTGAAGTGAAACATATTTTAAGGTGCTCTCGGAGGAGAAAGTAAGACTAATTATCTATTTCAGATAGTGCTGTTTAAATAAAAATATGCAGCATGCCGGATTATCCCAGTTTACTGTTCTAAAAGAGAAGTGTTGTTTTTCCATTGTGTCCATATTTTCAGGAGTGATCTGATCATTTCTTTTAAAAACGTTTATCTGCCAGCTGCTCCAATTTTTTTTTTAAATTCACATTTCTGACTTGTCATGTTGAGCCAATATAAAAACTGCTGTTGTTAATTCTGTATCACATTTGTCAGGATATGGTTGTGTCACAAGGCTTCCTGGTACTTCCCATTCTCCACCTCTGCCTCCCAAGTGCTGACATTATAGGTGTGTACAACCTCTCCTGTTTATGCTGGGGCATTGTGCGTGCTAGGCAAGCACTCTACCAGTTAGCCAGACCCAGGTAGTTTCTTTCACACTAGCCTCTCTGTATTTAAGAACCTTCTCGTTGCTTTGCAATTATTACCTGGCTGCTTTTCCAGTTCAGCAATTCACCCCTTTGGCTAAAACACAGGCCTGTTATATGCAATGCAAAGGCAATCAAGTTTGCAAAATTGTAACAGCAGAAGGATTTGACTCTGATTATTATTACAGTGTAAGATTTTGCATATGAAGCTCTTTAATATTCACATTATTGCTAATAGAAGGAGCTAGGGCAGATGAAGAAGGCATTACCTTTTTTTTTTCTTTTCTAAAGGAAAAGCTGTTGTTACCTGTGCTAACTGACTGATTACAGTTGGGCAATAAAATATCCCTTTATAGAAAGAATGAAGGTTTTTCTTCTTAGATAGGTAGATGGCAAGTAGGAAGGATATGTATGGGAGGGATGACATGCATTTATCAAATGCTGGAGTGTGATAACACTGTTATCTGGCAGAATTGAAGATATTCTAAAGAGACAGTGTGTGTCTCAATCTGACTGAGACTATTGAAAGAATGGACCCTGAAGAAATGGAAACTTCCCCCAGAATTTCATGGTGGGAGAAAAAAAAAAAGCCTTCAGCCAGAGGGAGCGATTGTCTCTGCAAAAGAGATTTCACAGTTATAGCAACTTTTCAGAACACCTTCCAGTTTGGCTCATCATGGGTCATTGGTAGGTGGGACCTTACCTTGATCAGGACTACTTAGATATGTAAATCCTTGGGCATACATTTAAACTTTTGATTTCACATTAGGACCTTGACTGGCTTGGGTAGATACTGAGTCTCTTTGTCTCTTCCCATTGTAGCTACATTGGATACATTTCCCCTTTCTGCTTTCCACTTTTAATTTGGCTCTTTTAACTGGCTTTTTGAGGGTAGGTGGCAGGGCCTGACTTGGCATAAGTATGCTCCCCCAAAGTTTGATAACACCTTATGATATGATATATAAATCTCATTCTCTCTCTCTCTCTCTCTCTCTCTCTCTCTCTCTCTCACACACACACACACACACACACACACACACACACACACACAAACACACATACTTTCTGGGGGTGGAGTACTTCTAGGAATAGAACCCAGGGCTTCAATACATAGTAGGAATGTGTTCTAACACTGACCATCTCCAGTCTTAGATTGTGTTTTTAACATTATGCTTTTTCTAGTTGGGGGAAGCTGGGCATGTGCTAACAGGAATCTAAAATAAAATTCTGTGATGTTTTTGAAAATTAAAAAGGCCATAGGAGGAATGGATACAGAAAATGTGGTATATTTATACAATGGAGTACTACTCAGCAATTAAAAATAATGAATACATGCAATTTGTATGTAAATGGTTAGATCTGGAAAATATCATCCTAAGCGAGTTAACCCAATCACAAAAGAATACATATGAAATACAATCACTGGCAAGTGGATATTAATGAGCCCAGAAGCCCTAAATACTCAAGGCACAACTAGCAATTCAAATGATTCACAAGAAGAAGAAAGGAGAGAACCCTGGGCCTGAAAAGATTGGATCCAGTTTTGTAGACCCAGAACAGAGAAATGGTGGGGGGAGGGGGGATGATTGGGGAATAGTTGGGGGGGAGAGGACTTATGGGACGGGACGTATGGTGGGGGGATCTGGGAAAGGGGAAAGCCTTTGGAATGTAAACAAAAAATATAGAAAATAAAAAAAAAGAAAGAAAAAAAAGAAAAAAATTAAAAAAAAAAAAAGGCCATGACTGTCATCGTGGTGTATGATTTTAATCCTAACTTTCAGGAAGCAGTAGCAGGTGAAATCTGTGCTACGTACTGACACCTTGTCTTAAAACAGAACAAAGCAGCAGGGCAGGGCGTGGTTAGTACACCCTTTACTTCCAGCACTTGCGAGGCAAAGGCAGGCTTGGGCTACAGAGCAAGTTCCAGGATAGGCAGGGCTACACAGAGCAACCCAATCTCAAAAAAAAAAAAATCAAAAAATCCAAGAGACAAACATTGTCAAAATTGGACATTTGACCAGTGGAAAGCAAATAGGAAGTGTACATTCTAAGTATAGACTAAATCAAAGAAGACCAGGTAATTCTAAAATGACCCAATAGGTAAAGAGTGGTTTTAGGAAAGGGAACCGGAAGCTTGCTCTGAGGGAGACGTCAGATTCATCAGGTGTATTAGGAACCTGGCAAGTCCTAGTAGAATAGGGTCCACACCTAGAAAAGAAAAAAAAATAAGTTAAGGTTGCAGTTTGTTAACTTTTGAATCAGAGATTCCCTATTGAAAGACCTGAGATGTTTTACACATAATTTACCTTTGAGGAAATGCAAACATGTAGCAAAAGGACAAAGTGCAGTAATCCCAAGTATACTGCTCATTTAATGTTTTCTGTGCCTATGCAGCCCGTGACAGATCAAGCCTAGTACCTTTCCAGCACTTCAGAAGAGTTCGTGCCTGGTCTATTCACTATTCATCTAGACTCCATCATGAAGGTAAACTAAATTGCCATTAAAACAACAATAAAACTCAACCCACTGCTTTGATCCGGTTTTAAGATGCATAGCAATACTATCACACAATAGGAAATCTCTGGTGTATGTCTTCTTTCACAGGTTTTGCAATTAATGGATCCCTTGAATGAATTGAGTGATGATTTACTTGTTTCTTGTTATAGCTTTGGGTAGTATCCAGGATTTCCCTAAAATGAATAAAGCATCTTTGAACATTGTTGCTTGTTTCCTTTGGTGCACATTTGTACTCAGTCCTCCTGGCATAAACATAGGAAAGAGTGCGGGACAAAGAGCACTGCGCTTTAGTTGATGTTGCCAAAAGTTTTCCATAGTGGTAATACCAACTAAAATTCTATTAGTGCCATGTAAAAATTCTGGTTCCTCTCTACATTTTAAGTGATATATATATATATTTTTGTGACATGCTCTCTCTGTATTCTTTGTTGCTAAGGTTGGTCTATAATGCTTGAGCTATAAAGTGATCCTTGACTTCCCAAGCAGGAAACTGTAGTCACACATAATTTTTATTTGAAGTTTACTTATGTTTGATGAGGGAACAGTTATATTTTTATAGGTTTAAAAAAACATACTTTAAAATTGTGGTTAAAAATATACATGCATGCAAATTACTAAACCTATTTTCTAGTATATTGCTAGTGACATTAGGTTTGTTCACCTTGTTACGTAAGTATTTCTACTATTCACAAGAAAATCAAAGCTCTGAGAAAATATGATACCTTATTCCCCCTTGCTCATATGGCAACCAACATGCTAGTTTCTATGAATTTAGCACTTCAGTTGCTTTGTGGGTAAAATCTTAAAGGACTCTGGGTTGTTGTCATCTTATTTCAGATCGAATACTGCTTCAAGGTCTGCCTGTTGTGGATAGCCCTGGGCTTGTATTTTCATGGTAATTCCACTCCTCAGAGGGGCTGCAGATGAGGAGTTGCCTTGTGAACCTTCTCCCCACCTTAACTTTTCAAATAAAGGCTTGAGCCAATGACTGGGCAGGAGGAAAGTGGGAGGAGCAGAGAGTCTAGGGGAGGAGCTATGGGGTATAAAACAGGAAGGAGAGGAGCTATGAGGGATTGAAGGAGAAGCTGCAGAGAGAGAAGCTCATGGCCTGGAGAAACCTCAAGTTCTATGGGATAATATAGATGGGAATAGAGTAGCGTAGTGGGACATCTGCCCAATCTAGGCTTATAGCTTGTATTGTTACTGACTGAGTTGAGATTACTTTTACTGGCAAATTAGGTTGGAAACAAAGTAGCAGCATCTGCTCACATTGGAATTCTTATATACTGTGTGTGTATGTGAAATAATATCTTTACTTGTCCACAGACTCTTGACTAGTGCCACCTTTTGGCTGTTGTGAACAATGCTGCTGTACACATAAAGGTACAGATACTCTTAAGACTCTATTTTCAGTACTTTCTATACACATATATACATGCACACACATGCAGAGAGAGACACACACAGACAGAAACAGAGACAGACAGACAGACAGACAGACAAGGTAGAGTGTCTGGAAGAATGTATTTTTTTTTAAGGAACTGCTATATGGATTGTGTAGTGTTTTAGACCATTTTACACTGCTAACAGTAGCATGAAGGTTCTGGTTTCTCTACAGCCTGACCAAAACTTGTTAGTTTCTGTCCCCCACCCTGAGTAATACCCATTCTAATTACTGTGAGGTGATCCTTGTGAGTTTAAAATCCGTTCTTGTTGAGTGGTCATGCTGAATGTTATAGATCCCATTTACATTTGTATATCCTTTCTGAGTACCTGTTCAACTCTTTTGCTCCCCCCTTTTGTGCTTTTAAGGCAGTAGCTCAGGCTAACCCTACACTTGGTATATAGCTCAGGTTGGCCTCCAACTGTCCAACTGGTGATCTTTTTTTTTTTTTTTTTTTTTTGGCCCCAGGCTCTCAAGTGCTGAAATTAAAGGCGTGAAGCACCACCTCTTTACTTACTTTTGATCCCCCTTATTTTATTGTTAGAAATATCCTATTCTTCATGTGAGTCCTTTCTCAGATGTGTATGTATCAGTATTTCTGGTTTTGGATGTAGTCACCTGCAATCCTGTCACTCAGGAGATGTTGGTTGGAATATTGTTACTTCAAGTACAGCCTGAGCCACTAGTGATACCCTGTTTTAGACTTAAAACCAAACCAAAACCCCAAACCACCCACCTCTGTTCTTTCAGCCTCTGCTTTGCCTTTTTATTCTTAACATGTCTTTTGATATTTTTACTAAAGTCAACTTACTCTTTTTTATTTTATTGCTATTGCCTTTTTGCTCTACCTACAAAATCTTTGCCTACTTCAGAGTTCTTTTTAGTTTTAAATTTTCTTTCTCAAAACAAAGACTGACAGTATAGTCCCGGGCTGGCTTCTAACTTGAGCTGATTCTTCTGCCCTAGTTTACGTAATGCTAGGTTTCCAAGCACGCATCACCATGATGGCCTTGTATTGCTTTTAAAGCACCTCATTAGATGTGACCACCTGTGGTAGGAAGATCTGGATGTCAGCTGGCAGGTCATCAAGAGAAATTCTTTGTTTAGCATTGAGATCCCTCTAGTGGAGTTCTTGCACGAACAGGTGACAATCTGCAGATGTGGCAAGCTTGTTCCAGCAGTGTGCCCCCATTACTAGACCCTGCCACAGAGAGGCTGTTCCCCCTAAGTCTGGTTTTGTTTGTTTGCTTGCTTGTTTTCTGTTTTTTTTTTTTTTTTTTTTTTTTTTTTTAAACTGGTGTCATCAGGGTCTGGCTATTGGCCCTGAAATCCTCAGGGCATTTTATTTTTTATTTTTTTATTTTTTTGGTATTTTGGATTTGATTTTTTTCTAGACAGGGTTTCTCTGTATAGCCCTGGCTGTCCTGGAACTCACTCTAGACCAGGCTGGCCTCGAACTCAAAAATCCACCTGCCTCTGCCTCCCAGAGTGCTGGGATTACAGGCGTGCGCCACCACCGCCCAGCTGGGGTGTTTTATTTTTAAGTTCCTTTTTTAATTGTAAAGGGAACATGAAGATAATTTATTCAGTAGATGTCTTCTTAAGCTAGCTACAGAGTTAAGTAGACCTTTATCTGAGATGGTTGACTCCAGAAGTACATTGGATAGTTCAGGTTTTAGAATATTTGTCCCTACCTAATGGGACCCAAGTTTAAGCATGCACCTCAGTTATATTTATATAAATTATTCATACTGCTTGGTTGTAATTTTTTTTACTTTGTCTTTGTTTTGACTGTGTCAGGCATGAAGTTTATCAGATTTTGTAGCATTCAGATTATGGATTTGGACTTTTGAACTTATACAAGCACATTTCAAGTATGTGCCACAAATATCAAAGCTGAAAGCCATTTCTGTAGTAGGTGGCATAAAAGTGTTTTTAAAAGTTGTATGTACCCCACCCCCTTTCTTGGTCTGTTGAGTGTATTTATAATCCCAGTGCTCATGTGGCAGAAACAGGAGGATTAGCCCAAGTTTGAGACAAGCCTGGTCTAAACTGTGAGGCTCTATCTCAGAATCAAAATAAAACTATTTAAAATGATCAATATTCGCCTGAACATAGACACGGTTACTCATGTAGTCTGCATGACTGTCACTGATACATTCAGGACCTGGTTAGAGTGGGAGGAACCCATGGGGGAGACTGACAGCTTCAGAAGAGGATGAGCAAAGTAGATGCCTCAAGGTTTCCCTCTGTTCCCACTCACCCTTGACATTTAGAGCTACTTTTCTTTAGCCCCTGAGATTTTAATTGGCCCTCCCACCCCAGGATTTTGCCATCCTTTAGCATTGTTTTCTGCATCTTTATCTTTCCCTGAATATTCTGCATTCACACCTTCACTCTCATAGTTTAAATTGTCCCTTTTCCCCAATGTTTTTAAGAGAACCCCCCCCCCAAATTCTAACACTAAAGAGGTCACTGCAGGCAATTCAGAAGCTTGAGGTCAGCCTGAGCTGTATAATGAGACCCTTTTTTGTTTTTGTTTTTCGAGGCAGGGTTTCTCTGTATAGCCCTGGCCATCCTGGAACTCATTCTGTAGGCCAGGCTGGCCTCAAACTCAGAGATCCACCTGTTTTGTTACCTGTGTTGGGAATAAAAGACAATACGCCACCACTACCTGGCTGAGACTCTATCTTTAAAAGAAAACAAAACAGTAAAATTCAACCATGCAACATAACAGAAGCATGCTCTACTATCTGTTTCCCTACTCGGGATCTGGATGTGGATCATTGATTAATGGCCTCTTCTTTGTGTCCCTAGGGATGTGCCACACAGAAGTGCCTTTGTTAGGAAACATGGGCATTCCCTTTAGTCTGCTCTTCTGTTCTTCCTTAACTATTCTACTTACCATGCTTCTGTGGTCCCAAAGTAGAGACTTGCCATGGTTCCTAATCTTCCAACATAACTTTCTTCACCCTTCCAGCCCAGTCTTAGTTGGTTGTCAAGTCTCAAACTTAGTTCATCTCTGAGGCATCTTATAAAGACATCTTACCCTTGCTCACTGACCCTTTTCGAATGTAGTAACTGCTTGCCAGCTACCCCTCCCAATTGGACTCTGTCCTTTTTAGTCCATCTTTCACTTGCCATCAGCTTTCTTAAAACAGAACTAATTATTCCGTTTTTTCCTTTAGGACAATTTGTAGCACTCAAGTCTTACAAGATGGATTCAAATTCCACAGCAAGATGTACGACCCTTCAGAATTTGCCTTCCATCTGGTTTCCTGCTCCACATCTGCCATCTCCTCTCTACACGCCATCTGTCCTAAACTGTTTGCCATTCCTAGAACATTCCTTGAGTTCTTTCTTGTATCTTTGCTCTGCATCTCTGTTTTTTGCTCTGACTCTTTTTTTCCACTTTGTCTTCCTTTCCTTCTTCTGGGGAAGGAATCCAGATTGTGTCTGATAGTCAAGGATTCTAGAAAGTACCAGTGTCCTCGTCAAAACTGTGTTTGGCTTTTTAAAACCTCCTCTCATGGGGCCTCTTTTTAAAGTCAAGGTTTCACCTGGAATGCAGCTCATCCTGGCCTTGAACTTCCTGCCTCTCTCAAGTGCTATAATTTTAGATGTGTGATGCCACACCATTGTAATATGGCCTTTTTAGTCCATTTAGTCCTCTTAAGTAGATCTTGTTACTGCTACCTATTTGTGTGGTTAGAGGAAATCACTGGAATTGCAAGTACTATTCTGTTATTAATTTTTCATCCCCAGTAACCATCTGGTCAGTCCTTGAAATATTGAAGGCCTAATTCCTATTTTGATGAAGAATCCATTCTTTATGGTCTGAGTTAGATTTTGCTACTTAAACAGACCATCAAACTACCAAGTTTAGTGATTTTTAAATCACTTAATTAGATCCTGATTTTAAGAGTAGACTTTTTTTTATTTTTTTATTAGATGTTTTCTTTATTTAACCTTTCAAATGTTATCCCCTTTCCTTGTTTCCCCTCTGAAAACTCCCTATCACATCCCCCTCCCCCTGCTCACTAACACACCCATTCACACTTCCCTGACCTGCATTCCTCTACCCTGGGGCAATGAGCCTTCACAGGTCCTAGAGCTTCTCCTCTCATTGATGCCCGACCAGGCCATCCACTGCTACCCATGTGACTTCAGCCATGGGTCACTCCATGTGTACTCTTTGGTTGGTGGTTTAGTCCCTGGGAGCTCTGGGGATACTGGGTGGTTCATATTGTTGTTCCTTCTATGGGTCTCTAAACCCTTTCAGCTCCTTGGGTCCTTTCTCTAGCTCCTCCATTGGGGACCCTGTGCTCATTCCAATGGTTGGCTGAGAGCATCCCCCCTCTGTATTTGTCAGGCTCTAGCAGAGCCTCTCAGGAGACAGCTATATCAGGCTCCTGTCAGCAAGCACTTGTTGGCATCCACATTAGTGTCTGGGTTTGGTAACTGTATATGGGATGGATCCCCAGGTGGGGCAGTTTCTGGATGGTCTTTCCTTCACTCTCTGCTCCACACTTTGTCTCTGTATTTCCTCCCATGGGTATTTTGTACCCTGTCTAATAAGGACCAAAGTATCCACACTTTGGTCTTCCTTTTTCTCAAGCTTCATGTGGTCTGTGAATTATATCTTGGGCATTCCAAGCTTCTAGGCTAAATATCCACTTATCAGGGAGTACATACCATGTGTGTTCTTTTGTGATTGTGTTACCCCAGTAGCTACAGAGGCTGGGGGTTTTGGAGTTGGGCCCATCTTTTGATGTTCATTTTGACTTGAATGATTTGGAAGATGGCTCTTCTTGCCTCAACTCCTTGTTCTATCCAAATGCTTTCCACTCTATAACCAGGTAGGTCAAGCTTGTCCACACTCAAGGTTTGAAGATCATACCAAGGTATACAAAACTTCCTTGGACATGAAATCTAGACTTGAAAGAGATTGCTGCTGCCTGAATGAAGTCTGTTAGCCAAAGAGTGCTGATTAAAGTGAGAAAATAGACTTTCCTGATAAAGGGAACTGTAATCCTGTTGCAAGAAATCTGCAATTGATCTCAGGGGTAAGACTAAGAGATTAGGCCAGACTGCGGCCAGGTGTTTTACTTCACTATTTGACAAACATTGTGGGCAATTTTGATCTGACCTATGGTTTTAACTGAGCTAAAGATGGCCTTATGGTTGGCCCTACTTTCAAATTCTCATCGTTTGATGTGAAACATATACAAAAACCTACCTTTTTGGCCTTGATGCCCCTGGATGAAGTGAAAGTACCTATGGTATGGGGAAGTTCCTTATGTGGCATAAAGGAGCATGATCTCTCTTGCCTGCACATTCTGGAAGCTAGTGGGCAGCTCTGAGAACTTTGCTGTGGTGGAGTGCACTCTAATGCTGGCCATTGATTTGTTTTCTTGAGTTTGATTTAAAAGTCATCTCCTAGGAGAATGCCAGGGAAAGGTTTACCTGTACAAAAATATCTGCTTATGTTAGTTGTTTACTTATCTTAAGCTGTTGTGTATTTTCTACTCTTTAGAAACTGTTGAAACTTGACAGCATAAATTTAAGTGTTGCTGATTTGCCTGATCTCCATTCAAGAATCCTTTTGACAACTAGGATAAGTCTGCATAGATCTACAATACAAACGTATTAATATAATAATAATACATGAAGTATATTCTAGTTTTGCAGGGAGTAAACTACCCCTGGATAGTTTCTTCTGTTAATTGAACTGCATCCCCAACCTTCATAAGTTTTTCATGTTTTGTGCTTTTAATTTCATTTTTCCAAAGAACAAAAATTTACAGAATTTTAAGTTACCCCGTGCCCATTGAGAGGAGGATCACAAAAGTTTTGTTAAAAGATCAGTATTTTAGTTGATAAATGTAGCAAATGAAATCAAAGTAGTTTAAGACTGTAAAATAAAGCATTAATTGAGATACTATTTGTGGGTACTCATGCTTTATTTTTCTGAAAGAGCACTTTAACATGTTACGTAATAAGAATTCTTTTTTTAAGATTTATTTATGATTATATCTAAGTACACTGTAGTTGTCTTTAGACACACCAGAGGAGGGCATCAGATCCAATTACAGATGGTTGTGAGCCACCATGTGGTTCCTGGGAATTGAACTCAGGATCTTCGGAAGAACAGTCAGTGCTCTTAACCACTGAGCCATCTCTCCAGCCCCCTTCTATTATTGGTGTTTTTTTTTTTTTCATTTTTCGAGACAGGGTTTCTCAGTGTAGCTCTGGCTGTTCTGGAACTCTGTAGACGAGGCTGGCCTTGAACTCAGAAATCCGCCCACCTCTGCCTCCCAAGTGCTGGGATTAAAGGTGTGTGCCACCATTGCCTGGCTTAATAAGAACTCTTAAGTTATATTTATTGACATGCATACATGATGCATATGTACCCATTGACACTTACTTGTGTGGTCTGTAGGTGCACATATATAATATGTACAGTGCAAAGATGATTGTGTCCATCTAGTTTTCATCTTTACATCATTTTTTTTATAATTGGTGCCTTATTTTTCCTAGAGGTGGAGATATGTAAGGAAATGTTTGTTCACCACAGAAAGATCATCAATAGAATACATTTTATGCAGCTGAAAAATAAAAAGGGCAGTTACTTCATAGGTAACCAATCAAACACACACATACACACACACACACACACACACACACACACACACACACTCACACACACACACACACACACACACACAAATCTTCAGTGTTGCCCCACCCTCAGTTAACCTACCCCCTATATATTTTTATATACCCCAAGATCAGATGCCAGCTGGGGTGGGCAGGATGAAGTGTTGAATGGAGTCTTAGTGGAGGGTCATAACCATAGATGTGGCTATCGCTGCATTCTACTTGTTTAATTGCCATGAGTTCAAGGCCAGGCCATTTGTAGGTCACCACAACAGTCTCTTCCTACATGATGGCAGTGATTGTGTTATGCCTCTAAGATAGCTATACCACAGCAGTAATCTCAATATTCTAGCAATAGCTATGAGAAAATGGAGTGCTATTTGTTGGTCCACACATAGAGGACCAAGACTGAATTTTATCAGAGATTAACAATTTAGTTGTATCATTAGTAGTCTCTTATCGATCACAATCTTCCTTAAAGGTAAATATAAGAGAGCAGTAATGAGATTACTAGATGAAGGTGGTAGATTCAGAAGGCACCCTTGTTAATACTGAGGAAGAATAGTGGGCATACTGTTGGTTCTTACATAGAGATTTAAAAATACACACAAGATGGAGTACATGCTAATCACTCCTATAGTTTGAACACTACATTATATGTCATTAAGGATGATTCGCATGTTTGGTATTCCTATTCCCGATTAATGATGCTTGCAGTAAGTTTCCATTGGTGCTGTGGCATTGTCCGTGTGATGGTTTTCTGGGCATGCTTTAGTTCCGAGGCTGTTATCTGTGGCTATTGAGCTGGCTTGTCTACCAGCAGCTCAGCTGTGTGTGCAGGAGGCTCTTGCATTATAATCTGGCAATAACAGCAAATCCAAATCCTAGCAGTTATTTGTCCAGGAAAAGAAGAGCAGAGGAAGACAATGGAGTCTTAATGAATTTGCTCTAGAGGAAGGATTTGGTGGCTTCATCCAGTGCCAAAGCTTTAGGTTTGTGTAGGATAGAAGGAACAGATGCTATCTGTCCCTGGAACAGCTGTGTAAGGTTAACTGCTGTGTACACCAAGGGAGCAGCTTGTTTCCTAATGACAGGATCCATGCAAAGAGGGGCATTTGTTGTCCTTTCCTTCCATGAAGGCAGGAATAACTTGATTGTTGGAGCTCAAATGATAGTCCCAGACCTGAGCGTTGTCGACATCATGACACAGGTTTCTTTGCCTGTGATAACCAGGTGTAGTCTTCTATGTTGATGTGTGTTCTGCAGGAAAACACACCACACCCACACACCACACACCCAGGACAAAGGAGGTTCAAAAGATTTAAAGAGCTAGGGCTTCCTGCTCTCTTTCCCCCCAGGAAATCTCTCACAGTGTGTATCTGTTTTCAACATGCGTTCTCTTAAGTGATGGAGGATGATACCTATGTGATTAGGGCAGAAAACGTTCCTCATGTGCTTTGTTTTGCATCAGGGGAAGATCTTATATATTTGTAGAAATGCTTCACTGAGAACTTGGATCTTGTGGGGAGACATGGTCATGGATTTGCCTGGCGTTGGATTCAGGCAGCTGGTGCAGAAGTCGGGAGGCTGTCAGAATGCTTCCCAGGCAGTTTCTAAGCGGCTCGGGTGGCTGAGCATCACATTGATCGCTCCGGACTTTGGTATTACCATTTCTCACACACGGTTATATTCAGATCTCCAAAGTCTCTTCGGATTCTAAAAAAAAAAAAAAAAAAAAATGTTGGTTTTAATGCTGTGTTTTTAACATGTCAGCATAAAACTATTACTGGAATTGCAAACATGATTAAAGAGTAGATGACCTCAGTTGGTAAACTGCTGTGCTGACATAAGGACCTGAGTTGATTAGTAGGACTCATATTAAAAAAAAAAAAAAAAAAAAAAAAAAAAAAAAACCTCATCTCAAAGTTTAATCCCAGTGCCAGCATTATAAATATTAGTTATATTTTATTTCTGATGCATGTTACACTAATAATAACAGTATTCCTAAAGGAACCAAACTAGTTTCAAATTATGTCATTCTATAGAATGTTCTCCTTTTCCTCTGTTGGGTGAATACAGTGAGGCTTGCGCTTTTGGACTTTGGATGGCATTTAAACTCTGTGGGAGAGTCATTGCTACCTTTGTGTAGCCTCCTGCCCACATACTATTTGATTCTTTCAATTAATCATAGACTTGGGGGAACACTCCTAGTAAAACCTTTTACTTGGAAATACTGTGCAACTATTAAGACACTTTACACTGACTTCTAGAAACCTCGAGCCTAATAGCTCAGACTTTTTCTAGCAGTTTCCCCTCCTTCCACTTCTCCCAATCTCTTTTTCCACCTCTCTTCTTCCCCAGATCAACTCTCTCTTTGTTTAAAATAAACACATCTCCTAGGAAGGCTAATCCACCAAACACAGCCTAACAAGATGTGGTAAGACTCCGCACAAACCCTCATATTAAGGCTGGATGAGGTAACTCAGTAGGAGAAAAAGGGTCCCTCGCACAGACAAAAGATTCAGATACTCCCCACTCTCATAAGAACACCGAGCTACACAGCTGTAAGGTGTATGTGGAGGACCTAGCTCAGTCCCATACAGGCTGTGTATTTGCTGCCTCAGTCTCTGTGAGCCCCTATTAGTCTTTCTTGTTCATTCTGTTGACTGTGTTCTCATGGTGTCCTCATCCCCTCTGTCTCCTACAATCCTTCCTCCTCTTCTGCAGGGTTCCCCTGATTCCACCCAGTGTTTAACTGTGGGAGACAGAGTCTACTGGCCTACAACTTGCTAGGCTGGCTAGCCAGTGAACCCCAGGGATCTGTTCATTTCCACATTCTATAACATTCAGAAAAGACAGGTTTCTAGGGGTTCAGTTCATGTCGCCAACTTTGCAAATGATACACGGTCTCCCTAGCACCTCACCTTAGCCCCTGCTGTGTATCATAAAGCTTCGTTCATTAGTAGCCTTTCTGAAAATCTTCCCTTTTCCAGGCAGACAACAGTGTGAGCCTGGAGTTCCCATATGGTCGGGAAGGAAGGAAGTGGGATTATCTGGCAGCCTGAGGTTCCACCTCCCCCCTCCCCTGGTATTTGTGTCTTTGAGTGCCTCAGTAGTTTCATGTCAACCCCATAGGACTTTCTTGCATAAACTGTCAGATGGGATATGCAGTTTCCTAATATGTGCCATTTGCATGTTCTTATCTGTCCCTGAGTCTTCTGTTTAAATATTAAACAGCTTCTGGCTTTGTGATAAAATGTAATTTTGGTGGTTAAGCACCTGCTGACTCATTACAGTATTTCCAAAGGAGGAAAATGGGACTAATTAGATGCTATGCTTCTCTTCAAAATATTTTCTTTACATGCTTTTCAGCTTCCCAGTTTTAATTTGTCTAGAAAAGCCTTTATAGGTAGAAGATGGTAATGAAGGCACTTGCAGCTGATGGATTTCTTATCGCAGACATTTACTTCTCCTTGTGGTAAAATGAGGAATGACTGTTATTACAAACCTTCTCTTTGGGAGGTGAATTTGCTCCTGAGACTAAGTACCATGAATAGGATATGTGCATGATTTGCATGTGTGCAAAACCAAGCATACGCCAAGCATCAGATCACTTAAATTTGAATCACTTCATTGTTGAGGAGCAATTATTATTACTTTCTGTCTTGAGATGGGATCTTGCTGTACAGTCCTGGCTGGGCTCAAACAAGAGATCCTTCTGTCTCAGTTTCTGGAACACATAGTACCACATCTGGCTGTTAAACATTTCAGTATTTTATTTGAGACTGGGTAAGAGTTGGCAGGGGTAAGAAATATTCAGAATTGGTGGAGGTTCTGTGTTCGAGTGTTTGGCTCTGCTTCCCATAGCCTTTTTACCTGAAAGGGACTGCTGCTGCTTCAAGATGATATACACACATACATTTGTTGACTTATGAAGTAAGTTCTGAGAAATATGACATTAGGTGACTTGAGTCATTTTTTGTAAACGTAGGTGACCTTATATAGAGCAAGGCAATGTAGCCAAGTATGGTATTGTAATAGATGTATACACTATATTTTAAGACTGGCAGTCAGAGGGTTGTTTATAGTAGTAGCATTGCTACACACGTGAGTTAAATTGAAGATTGGAAATTATACATTGTGTTAAGCTGAAGATTGGAAGGAATTTTTGGCTTCTATTTTTGATATACACTTCCGTGTAGGTCAAATGACTGATTCCTAATCATGGCTTAGTCCTTCAGATTTCAGTGAACCATCTACCACTTGGAAATTAAGGTCGTTTGGGTTTTCAAGAAAATATATTCTCAGTATCTAATCAAAGAATATTAGTATTCAGATTTCTTTAATTCATTTAAATTTTGTCAGACACCAGTGGGAAGCAAGGCAGGGTATATGGATGTCTAATAAATTTTGAGTATTCAGATTTATGTCCTAGGCTTTTTATTCATCAGCCATGGGATCTTGGGCAAATCCTCCACTCATTTTATTTTTGTTTATTTTATTTTCTGTTTGGATGTTTTACCAGCATGTATATCTATGCACCACATATGTATCTGGTGCCTCCAGAGGCCAAAAGAGAGCCTGGTCAGAGTCTCTGGAAGTGGAGTTATAGACTCTTGTGAGCTGCCTTGTAGTTGTTGGGAATCAAACCTGGGCTGTAGGAGAGCAAGTGCTCTTACCTGCTGACCCAACTCATCATCCCCTACCTTCTACTTCTAGAAGCCTTAGTTTCTTGAGTTGGTCAAGGCTGGACTGGTTATAACAGTCTTTTGTTTCAGTGCTGCTGCTGTGGGGATCAAGTAGAACCTCTTCATGTGTGAAGTCTCTTTCTAAACAGAAAGCTGTAAAACCATTAATTATCATTAGGTTTAGTGATTCAGTCCTTGTCAGCAGCAGCCATCTGTTTATTGTGGCTGTCACTGTCAAAATCAAGATGTGAAAATGGCCCAAGGGTATTTCAATTATATACATACACCTTGACTTTCATTCACACCTTAAGTTTTTTGTTGTTTTTGTTTAGGTAGTCCAACTGACAAGACTCAAATTCCGAGCTGTCTCTTGGAAACCACTGAAACAGAGGGCCAGAAGGGATAGTGGAATCACATTCTGCAATTTTTTTTTCTCTTCAAAGATACAGCTTAGGAAGTCTAACTGACATACAGAGGTAGCAAGGGCTGCTTCAAGGCAAAACCACCACTAGTAACTTCTGTTCTTAGTTGAAACCCTGAATTGTGTAGTTAGTTACCTAATAGTTGTTGTTTCATTTAAGTCAGCATCTGCATAGCTCAGGATTGACTTAAACACACGGTCTTCCTGCCTCACCATCCCAGGAGTTTTAGGATTTAGAGACATGCATAGCATTTACACAGCTTGGATCAAGGACTCCCTCCCCCAAATTCTTTAGTGTTAAAATATTAGGGTTCTTTCTTTCTACCTCGTGGCCCTTTTCCCATTCTGATAACAGCACTCCTCTCTCCCTAAAGATGACTGACTTCTCTTTTTTTTTTTTAAAGACATTATCCTAGATACCCTACATGGGCTCAGTGTAATTATAAGGGTCTTTAAAAGCTGTCTGCTTTCACAAGCCTCCTGTCTGAGTGTAAGATTTGCTGAGGATCTTAAATTGCTTTGACTATTATCCCTAGTTAATGCCTCATTGATGTCCTTCCTCTAAGAGATATGATTACATCTGTTTTCTCTGATATTAGCTATCATGAAAGAGAGCTTATGAGTCAGGTGCTCTCTCTCTATTGCCTTGTTTAACGTGTTAAATGGGTCAAGAAGTAGATAGTAAATCCTTTTATGGATGAGGAAGCACTACAGAGAAGTTAGCGTCCACAAGGTCAAGCCGCTAGTAACCAATGACCCTGAGGTTTTATTGCACAATAAAGAAGAAAATTCTGAGGTGTGGTATTTGTACTTTTGCCAAGGAATGCTCACAGTTTATATGGCCTAAAACTGTATTTTACAAAGTGTTCCACAACTGCATTTTGAAAGTTGAAGACAAATACGCATGTAATTGAAACAGTCTGACTCTAATATACTTAGAAGAAAGGACAAAATAAGATTAATTCCAGCAAATTCTTGATTTTATTTCATAATCTCTTTTACTGTTCTGTGCATGGTATGTTGTACATTCCCATAGCTGTAATCAGTGGTCCACCTTTTAAATTTTACCTTGTGTATTTCCTTGTGTTGTGAAGCGTCTCTGTAATTATTGCCGTAAGTAGCCCACAGATTGTTTCAGAGTTTTAGCTTGTAAAAGTGCTGAACAAAAAGCTGTCTGAGGTATGCCATTTGGCCAAGAAAAAAAGGCTGTCAGAAAGATTCAGTTTAAATCAGGAAATGTAGTAGCTAAAGTAATGGTTTCATCTGCTACCTGGGAGGGGGAATACAATGCTCAGAGGCAGAAAAATCAAAATATAATTGAGTGATAGCTGAGAATAGTGGCATGCATCTGTAATCAGTGTGTATCAACACTTGGGGTGATAAAGCAGGAGGATGGCGAGTTCATGGCTAGTCGGAATTACATAGCAAAACTATTCTCCAAAAATAGAAGTAAGGGCCAGCAAGATGACTTAGCAGTAAAGGTGCTGGCCATGCAAGCCTGGAGACTTGAGTTTGATCCTCAAACCCATGTAAAGGAAAAGAAGGGAACTGAACCCCAAGGTTATTCTCTGACCTTTATACGAACACCATCAGGTACTTAAATATACATATACTACTAATAATAAATAATATGAAAATTGAGGCCCAGCAGATGTCTCCTCGCTAAAATGATTGCTGTGTAACCGCAATCTTCAGTATCCACATAACAAGCTGGATGTGGTCACACATGCCTGTGATCCCAATATTAGAGAGGCAGATTAAAGAGGCATGCTAGCTAACCAGCCTAGCTGAATTGTCAAGCTCTTACAGTTAGTGAGAGACCCTGACTGGAAAGATAAGAAGGGAATGGACTGAGGAAAACACTAAACGTTGACATCCAGCCACTACACATTTGTTTGAGTGTGTAAACACACATGACTATGGGCAGGTATACACACACACACAGTAACCAATACAAAGTAAGCTGTCTGGTTGGTTTGTGTTTTGAGGCAGGGTCTCAATGCATCACCCCAGGCTGGCTTTAAGTTCCCGGCCTTAGGATGATACTTCTGCCTCAGATGTCTGCTCACTAACCTGGTCCAAACTGGTTGGTTTGGAATCCAGATTCTAACCTGGCAACGGGGCTCAGTCCATGGGCACTTGCTGCCTCTGAAATGGAGGGAACTCTGTGTGGGAAGTGTGCACCTTGCCTGACATACTGTGATAGACTGCTAGCAAATGCTGGTTCCCTCCAGAGATGTAATTTTGCCTTGTAATTGAGTGTACTATTTTGGTGCTGCTATTTGGATAAAACTTGACTTTTTTTAGGTTTTTAACTCAAGCATACAGAGTGCTATGGATTTTTTAATTGTGAAAGAAAAGACTGGCTGAATTTGCAGGTTGCACTCATTAAATCCTCTTTATTTTTGCTGTGGTTTTGGAAATGCCCTAGTGTCTCATAGTGCTATGTAAGCCCTCAATCACTGAACTATACTCTCAGTATAAACTATTCTATAAAGCACATACTAATTATTTGGCGGCTTATCTGAAATCCTTGGCTCCAGGTTCCAAAAACTGCGAACAAAATACTGAATGCTGGGATGGTGGCGACAGGTAGATCCCTGAAACTCCTTGGCCAGGCAGCTTAGATGAACTGGAGAACTCCAGATTCAGTGAGAGACACTTTCTCAAAAACTATAGTGCAAAACAGTTGAGAAAGATACCTGGCATTTTACTTTTGTTCCACATGCAAACACACAGATGTGTACACACACACACACACACACACACACACACATACACATACAAATGAGAATACTGGGAATTTGTAAATAATAAAAAAATGGTGGAAGTTTAAAGTCAAGGTACTAATTGATCAATTATCTGATGAGGCATGTTCTCTTGCTCCTTAGTTAGCACCCTCTCTCTTCATCCCCACAATGTAACGACAAAAAGCCAACAGGTGCCAGGAACGATCATAGTCCTAATGGCCTAGTCACCTCACAAGTATCATTTCTGGGTTCTATTTTCATTTGGAAGCATCCAGCATTGAAATGACTTCAGATTATTATTACAGAGTCTCTGTTATTTAAAGGGTGGTCTAGGAACCAGATTCTCCCAGAAAGTTGTTAGCTTTTGTGTTGTATGATTTTTGTGTATGGACCCCATCTCAGAATGCAATTTTCTGCATTTTACCAACATGTCTAATAGCATCATATGCACATTAAGTTTGGATAGCATGGCTATAGGTGGTCCTTAGGAAACATTTTAATTTTCTGATGTAGGAATTTGAACTTAGGCCTGGGATTAACCCTAGCAAACATTTTGGTTTCGATTTAATGTGTAATTCTATTTTATAGACCTGTCTCTTGCTGTAATAACCTTGACAGACTTGGAACTTCTGGGATTACAGATGCATCATTATCTGACTCTTAATATAACTGAAATAAATGCTATAGCTAATGTTATAAAGCTTAATATAGGTACTATTTAGAATTAGGTATAGTTAGAACAGTAAGAATTTAGAAACCATTTTTTAAAAAAGTGTTTTAAGAAAGTGTTACTTAGAAGGTTTACCTTGGAATTCATACTGGTAGTCTGTGGTGTTGTTTGGTTTACTGCAACACTTCATTTTATAATAGCAGACTCAGCCATCAAAGCAGCTTAACACATGCTATTCTGAGCTTTCGAAGCAGATCTACTCAGTTTTGAACTGGAGAATAAGGTTTTTCTTGTATTTGTTCCTTCTCTTTGATAATAATCTTGTTTTTGATTTCTCTGTTGTTGATCTATCTGGGTTAGTGGACCTAGCTCACAGAGGACAGTATGGACACTGAATGAAGTGAAAAGTTGAAAATTCTTTACAAATTTTCAGATATGCAGGAAACCTAAGGTCTTTGTTTGGTTTTTAAGGTAAACTGTGGTATGTGGGGCCAAATCAGTCTATGTTTGGAAGCAGCTGCCCATAGCCTTTTCTGTTACAAAGACAGAGCTTCACTGGTACCGCCCAAAAGTTGAGAAAAGAACTCTATACATCTTGATTCTTATTACATTTGCTGCTTTGTGCATCTGTTTTAATCCTTCCAACCAACCAATCCTTTTCCAAGTCCTGAAGGTGATGCTCTTACCAGTTACTGGTTTTATTGTACAAATGTGGAATTTTATCAGTCAACTGTTTTCCCTTTTTATTTTCTAGTCACTAGGAATTGAACCTGGATATATGCTGGTATATGCTAGGAGTGTACACTCCACGTGAACTGAACCCCATTCGCAGGTCATATTTTCATTATATATCTCATGGATACATGGTACTTCCTCACAACACAGCCTATTTAGTATTTTCCTAGAGAACACTCTAACCTCAGATTCTTCCCTGGAGTGCCTCCTTGTGGTGGGTTGTGAGATCTTCACAGAAAAACAGTACAACTTCTGTACTGATTCCATACTGAATGCTAACCCTGCCCAGAAGTCCTATCTTATAAAGATAGCTAAAGATAGCTACAAGCTCATGGGTTATTAGACTTGGAGGGAACCTGTTGATGGATACAACTTGGGAAAAGACTCTTGCTGTACTGATTGGCAGCCTTCTTTTTTCACCCTTTACTGTCAATAGACTTGAGTGAACATTAAAACAGGAATAAGTAAGTCATAGAAATTTGGGAGGCATTTAGCTTTAATTCACATTTTGGGTCATTCACTTTTCAGTTGGTCTGCCTGTATATGTTTTAGAATATATGCATGGATCTGAGTGTCAAATGTGCTCACACATGTGATAGCAGGGACAGACAGATATTGTTTCTTTATTAGCACTTTCTATATTTGAATCCCTTACCAAACTGACCAGTTTTCTTTGGACAGACATTCATTCATTACTTAATAACTAGTTTATAAGCAGAACTTATAAGTAAGCAAATCTTTATGTAAAGAGGCTCACATCCATTTTCTTGATTTTCCACTTAAATGATTTCCCGCTAGACTATGCTAATATAGCATACCCATCTACCACGAGTCCATTGACTGCAGTAGCTATTACAGTAATAGGTGAGTTCTTTTCTAAATATACTCTCAAAATCCAAGTAAGGATTATACCGTGTATTTGTAATTACTGTCAGGAGATAAAAACAGAAGCACTAAATAATTAGTCTTTAGGTATATAAGCAGGGAATTAATGATGTTAGTTTCAAAATCTAAGAATAATGAGCCCATTTAGCAAGCTAACTGCTGGAGCATTCCATAGTCTGAATGAGGATAAAGTGGCGTATTGCTCTTAAGAATTGACAGATCTGGGATACATACAGCACAAATAGTACTTCAGAGACATTCAGAACTGTGGTATTCATCTAACTGGTCCCATAGCTTTAAGATAAATTCATTCTTAGATATTGCCAAGGATTCTAATGTTGTGAGCATCCTGGAACAGATTTGTGTAGTTGTTATATGCAACCCCCCCCTCTAGAACAAATGAGTGGGAAATGATCCCAGTGTAGGAAAATATTGCTGTAGTAACAACTTCTTTTCCATAGGAGAAATTTGGAAAATAAATCAATGGGACTTGAATAAATGAATTTTGCACAAAAATGGAGAACAAGGGAAGCAAAACTTATGTGTCTTGATTTCTTCCTGCTTGCCTGCCAGCCAGCCTTTCTTCTTTTTCTGAGACAGTATCATATAGCTCAGTCTAACCTTAAACTCACTAGGTAGGTGAGGATGCCTTTGAACTTGAATTTTATTTTTCTTCACCTCTTGGTGATGGGATTATAGACATGTACCACCATGACTGTGGCAGTAGGGATGGGGTCCAGGATTTAAAGTATGCTAGATAAGAACTCTTCCAACTGAGCTACAAGGCCCAGCTCCTGATACTGCTTTGCATTACAGGTAACTTAAAATGATAAATCTTGAGTGAGTTTTGCATTATGGAGTTTTAATAAGACCACTAAAGAAGTTATAAATCTCTGAGAGAAAGAAATACTATTCTGTTTCTTTCATAACATGTCAGTTCCATAGAATGGTCTTTACATGAAATACAGCATGAAATGCTTTCTTTTCATTCACTTATATCAAGTAACATTTCTGGGAGCTGGAGTTTTGAACCCAGGATCTTGCCCATGCAAGACAAGCAGCACTAATCTCCAACCTCATCCATCCCTCAAGTAACTCTTGATCAGAAGATTCTTTAAAACAAACCAACCAAAACCAACCTGAATCTTGGGTTGTCTTATACCTGATTTTTCTTTCTCTATACCTTTGTCCTTTATTCTTTAGACCCCTGGCAGTGTGATCCGTGATAGGCATCATCTACAGCCTTTCCTTGGTGAGCATCTCCAAGGCTTGCCATGGTCACATCATCATAGGCCTCTCTATTTTTTCCCCTCTTTCTTGTACTTCTGTGGCAGTGCTTTATATGTATTATAGTGGCAACATATTATTTCATTGACATTGAGGTAGAGCCAAAGCGGGAAGAATCATGGCATGCTCACCCATACACATCAGAAAGCAAAATTTACTTCTCTATTTTGTTTTTACAATAGTTTATGGACTAATATGCAAATTGAAAACTAAGCAAATGCATTTCCTGTCTTGTTCATGGCTTTACATATCTGAATAATAAAGTACATCTGGAGAAATCTGCTAGGGAGCATGTTTGTGGATCATTGTGATTCCCTGAGCTACTGGGAAACTGACTTATGATCACTTGTCTTGTGATCCCTAGGCCAGTATATAGAAATGTGCACCACATTGCTGTTAAAGGAGTAACAGCATTGAGCATTCCAATGCATCCCCTTATGTAATGATTTTAATGGTGGAAAGTTGAAATTGGGAGATCTAGCAAGCAATTTGAGGTCGCCAGAAGGAAGGCCTGGGCAAGTATGCTCTGCTTTCTTGCCCCACCAACCTAAGTTTGTTCTTACCAGTATTCTTTTTTTAGAGTGACTTGTATAATTCAGAGGAATGGATGATGGATCAGTGTTCAGAGTAATTAGAAAGTAGAGAGAGGTGTGGTAGAGGGGAACCCAAGCTGGAGGCAGTAAAAAAGTAGGAGAGGCTAATAATGTTTGACCCATCCTCCCTCTCCATCTGTAAGAGAATGAATGAATAGCATTGCTGCCTTTGTTATAATAGTCGCAGTGTTTAGTTTCCAAGACTGTCTTGTAATATATCCTTTTGCTTAAAGCTACATTTGATTTAGAAGCCAATTTAGCATACCATGCATACCATTTGGGAAGGATGTCCCACACAGTAGTTTCAAGTGTCTTAGGATGATTTGTTTTGAGTCTTGAAAGCAACTTGTTTCTCACTGTTTCATTTTTCAAAGATATCAACTAAATATCTGTTTTATTTTTAAATATCAAAATGTTGAACTGTAGGCTTAGTGATGGAGAACAAAGGTGGTATTTTGTTGTTGTTGTTGTTCCATGACAGAAACAGAAAAGGTTCAATTTGTTATCTAAACTATACTGAATGCATGCTATTGTAACGTTTGGGTTCATTTTGATGTGCCATGAAATTCTATAACCTTTTTTTGGAAAATCAAGTATGTACTTTAAACAATGCCCCTTCCTCTAATCTTCTGGCAACCACATTCTACTTGAGTATCTACTTTAGATTTCCCATTATGAGTGAAATCATGCTTGTCTGCTTCTGACTTACTTGTTTTAATTGGCATGACCCCCTCCAGGTTCATTGATGTTACTGAAAATTATGAGATTTCTGTCTTTTTAAGGCCAAGTGCATATATATCCCCTCACATGTATTCTATTTCTCTCTCTCTCTCTCTCTCTCTCTCTCTCTCTCTCTCTCTCTCTCTGTGTGTGTGTGTGTGTGTGTGTGTGCATGTGCGCACACGTGCAAGCACATATTCTTTTTGTTTATGTTTTTTAATTGGATATTTTCTTTATTTACATTTCAAATGTTATCCCTTGGTTTCCCTGGTTATTCAAATGTTATTCTTGGTTTTTCTCCTCCCAGAAACACCCTAACTCATCTTCCCTCCCCTGTTTCTTTGAGGGGGTTCCTCCACCCACCACATTCCCACCTTCCTGCCCTCAATTCCCCTACTCTGGGGCATCTATGGAGCCTTCATAAGAACAAGGACCTTTCCTCCCATTGATGCCTGACAAGACATTCCTCTGCTACATATGCGGCTGGAGCCATGTGTACTCCTTGGTTGATGGCTTAGTCCCTGGGAGCACTGGGGTGTCTGGTTGGTTGGTATTGTTGTTATTTCTATGAGGATGCAAACCCCTTCAGCTCCTTCAGTCCTTTCTCTAACTTCTCCATTGGGGACCCCATGCTCAGTCCAATGGTTTGTTGAGAGCATCTGCCTCTGTATTTGCAAGGCTCTGGCAGGGCCTCTCAGGAGACAGCTGTATCAGTCTCCTTTCCGCAAGCACTTGTTGGTATCCACAATAGTGTCAGGATTTGGTGATTGTATATGGGATGAATTCCCAGGTGGGACAGTTTCTTGATGACCTTTCTTTCGGTCTCTGCTCCACACGTTATCTCCATATTTACTCCCATGAGTATTTTGTTCCCCTTCTCAGAAGAACCGAAGCACCCACACTTTGGTCTTCCTCCTTCTTGAGCTTCATGTGGTCTGTGAATTGTAACTTGCTTATTTAGAGATTTTGGGCTAATATCCACTTATCAGTAAGTGCATACCATGTGTGTTCTTTTGTGACTGGAGTACCTCACTCAGGATGATATTTTCTAGTTCCATCCATTTGCCTAAGAATTTCATGAATACATTGTTTTTAATAGCTGAGTAGTACTCTATTGTGTAGATATACCATATTTTCTGTATGCATGATTCTGTTGAGGGACATCTAGGTTCTTTCCAGCTTCTGACTATTATAAATAAGGCTGCTATGAAGCAAGCACATATTCTTAATTCACTTCTGTAGTTACTGTTACTTTTTGCCAAATGTTTCTCTGGAATCTTCCTTTTGGAGATTAAGCAAGGTAAAGCAACCAAACCTCAAACATAGATACATCAGATCAGAGTCACACATAATAAGAAACATGATTTCTACTGTGATATTTAGTATCAGACATTCATATTTGCAAAATATGGAAGTCACTCAGCTGAACTCCCAGTCTAAGTAGTTTAGATTCACATTGAGCCCATACCTATCTCCCCACATGCCCATTGGGTTCTTCTTAGAATTACATTTTCCAGACAGTCCCCTGGAGGGGGCAGCAGATGAAAGCAGTTCAAATTGCTCACAAGATAAATGGTGGCCTTTTCTCCTCAAGTTGTCTGGGCTTCCCTAGAATGTTTTGTGGGAAAACAGGGCAAAAGGGCAGGGCAGGAATGGGGCTGCTGTAGCCAGGAAACGATGGATGACCTATGAGCTCATTGGGGTTAGTACTGGGTTTTCCCATTGGGTGCTGTGGGGTTTTCTCACTGATCTATATGGATTTTTTTTAGCTTCAACTCAGACGTGAGGTGGCCCTGCCTCCAGTGAAAGTGCATGGGTAATAAACTCTGTAACCTGGCTCTAAGCCTGAGAAGTGCTGGTGCAGAGCCAAGGACAAGGTTTGACTTCAAGGAACCTACCCAGGTCAGGAAGACTTGGAAGGATGCAGTGTTACTTTCACGATTCCTTCACTCTATTGCTACTTGGCTAGGCAGGCCCCTCTAGCAACTGGAGTTGGTGTTTGCTTCACAGGTGCTTCGGTGCCTAGCAGATAAAATCTGTGCGGAAAAAGCCCCCTTTGTCCTTCTCTGTCCCTCTGATGTTTTGAGACGCACATTTGGAGTTACCAAGTGCTAAAGGCCCACTTTTTCCTTGTGCCTTGCCCCTCAATGGGGTACCTCTGAGCTGTGATCATGCTAGCGCTGAGACTGCCTCCCTCCTCCCTGGTCTGCTCTGCCTTCTCCTGATTTTTTTTGTCTTTGTTGTCTCCCTAGGAAAACAAGTAAGGCTTCCACCAAGTCAGTGAGGAAAGAGGGAAGCAGTAAAAGGCGTCCAGTGTTGACAGGTACACATATAGGGCCTAGCTTTGGCACAATGGAAGAAG
Organism: Apodemus agrarius; assembly: GCA_964023405.1. NCBI lineage: Eukaryota > Metazoa > Chordata > Mammalia > Rodentia > Muridae > Apodemus > Apodemus agrarius. Next base: position 3,062,260 of record OZ030010.1, read on the forward strand.
GCAACATTGTCACCCAAGAGCAACATTCTGTGTCCGTGACACCTGATTTGGTCCTGCTTCAGGTGACAGTGAGAAGGAGGAAATGCCTTCTTAAAGTCCCGACGGATCATAGGACACTCAGTTGATTCTTACTCTTTAAGTCAGGTGAGGATCATGACCAACCAATCATCCTCCAAAGTGTGAGAGAGAGAGAGAGGAGTGAGAGCCATGGGCCTTATTTACTGATGCCAACCTATATTCCAGAACAAAAAAAAATGAGACAATGGTCTCATCATGTAATTTCAGCTGGCTGTGACCTCTCAGCAGTCATCCTACCGCAGCTCCCAAGTGTTGAAATTACAGGGATGACACTATGCCCAACCCAAAAGAAATATTTTAAAGAAACATTTCTTTTGAGGCAAAGTCTTACAATGTCGCCTAGACTGGCCTCAGACTTGATTTCTGTGGGTCCACTTGTGCTGGGAGTACAAGTGTGTGCCATCTCATTGTTTAAAGAGGTATTTAGCATGTCCTTTTTGTGTTCTATTTTATGCCTCTGTCTGTCTGTATTTCTAACTCTCCTCCCTCCCTCCCTCCCTCCCTCCCTCCCTCCCTCCTTCCTTCCTTCCTTCCTTCCTTCCTTCCTTCCTTCCTTCCTTTCATTCAAGAGTGTTTTGCGCTGTAGCCAGGCCTCTCCTGGAACTCAATCTGTAAACTAGGCTGGCCTCAGATTCAGAGATCCACCTATCTCTGCCTTAAAGTGTCCGATGTCACATCTCGTTATGTATATGTATCCTTTTTCTTTTTTACATTTAATCTTTTATTTATTAATTAATTTATTACATTCCAGATTTTATCCCCCACGCCTCTCCACTGTTCCATATCCCATAACTCCTCCCCACACCATGTCTCCACGTGGGTATCCCCACCCCCCACCCCACATGACCTCTAAACTCCCTGGGTCCTCTAAACTCTTGAGGGTTAGATGCATCATCTCTGAATGAACACAGACCCGGCAGTCGTCTACTGTATGTGTTAGGGGCCTCATAGCAGCTGGTGTATGCTGCCTGGTTGGTGGTCCAGTGTTTCAGAGATTTGCGGGGTTCAAATTAATTGAGACTGCTGTTCCTCCTACAGGATTGCCCTTCTCCTCAGCTTCTTTCAGCCTTTCCCTAATTAAACCATAGGGGTCAGCAGCTTCCGTCCATTGGTTGGGTGCAAATATCTGCATCTGACTCTTTCAGCTGCTTGTTGGGTCTTCTAGAGTGCGGCCATGCTCCTTCCCCTTTTGTGAGCACTCCATAGCCCCAGTAATACTGTCAGGCCTTGGGACCTCCCCTTGAGCTGGATCCCACTTTAGGCCTGTTACTGGACTTTCTTTTCCTCAAGCTCCTCTCCATTTCCATCCCTGTAATTCTTTCAGACAGGAACAATTATGTGTCAGAGTTTTGTCCGTGGGATGGCAACCCCCTCCCTGTCTTCCTGCTGGAGGTGGGCTTTATAAGTTCTCCCTCCCTATTGTTGGGCATTTCATCTAAGGTCCCTCCCTTTGAATCCTTAGAGTCTCTGGTGCATTCTGGAGGGTGCCCCTAACCTATCTTCCGAGGTTGCCTGATTTCCTCACCCAATACCAGATCAGGTTCCCCTCTTCCCCTCCCCCCAACCCCCTGGCATATCTATCTTTAAAAAAAAATGTATGGTTGTTCTTTCCCCTAACATTGTTAATATTTTCCAAAGTTGAAAGAATTCTATGAGTACAAATATGTCCACCACCTAGATGACTGTCATCTTAATACACTTGTTTTAACAGATGCCCGTGTATCTCACTGGATTTCCACCCTTCTTCATTATGTAACACCGGACCCTTATTTTGGCCCTTACTCCAGAAAAGAGACTAGCAGTTAATTGAATATTTTTCTAGGGTACATCTGAAAGGATGTCTTGCTTTTTGCCTTTTGCAATTTTTTTTTAAAATGCTAAGACATGTAAGGAGAATCTGTCCTGTCACAGTATTTGAGAGCATGTAAAATTCCTCCCTTGGTTCAATATAGCATTTTCCTAAAGCCCAATTTACAATTCCTGGGCAGTTAATGGTGGCATTCATCCACTTAGGATTAAATGGTTTCCTTGCAATAGCAGACTACCTTAGAATTATAAACGTTAGGAAAATGTGGAGTCCTTGACAGTGCCTTTTGTTTATTAGTGCTCTCACTGGAGAACTTTCATTGCATCATTTGTTTTAATTGCCACACCTTTTCTGTGCCAGGCTGCTTGAATAATGGAAAAGGAATCACGGTGTGGGTGGGTGAAGAAGCTGCTCCCACTCTCTGTGCTCTAAGGGAAGGTGGGGGTGGGAGGAGATTTGGCTTTGTATATAGCGCATATACCCGAATGAATGCTAGATGCTACAAGTAAAAGAGCTAACCTTAAGGATGGGGTCTCCAGAAAGGAACAGGATAGGAGAGAAGATCCTGGTGCAGGATGGGTTAGGAGATCAGGGAAGCTGGTAGGTAGCCTCCAAGGTTAGGAGAGTTTTCCTTTAACATTACTGTTTCTGGTAGAGCATCTGCTTTGAGGTGTATATACACCAGAGAAGGGGTACCCTTAAGTCTCTGAGAGCTATTCATAGAAAGTTTTTTTCTTTCAGTCCTAGTAAGTTGGCTGTGCATCGGATGGAAGATTTGGGGAAAGCGGTAACAATTCAAAGATGTAGGAGCTGAATTTTATTGGTCTTTACATGACAGAAAATTTGAACAGCAGGAAAGACCTGTGTCTGGAATCATTTTCCATTCCTAGAATATGACTATTTTTTTCCCCTCCTGTTAGAAGAATGGTACCCATGTGCTTATTATGTGAAGAAAGTAATACGCCTTTTGACTATTTAAATTGATGCTAATAAGGTTACAGAAAACAAAGGCCAAACAAGACACTTGTCATAAAATCTTCAACCTGAATGTTATTCCCTAAAATTTCCTGGAGAAGCAATGTGACCGCGAAGAGTTGTATTCCTTCAATTAATAGGGATTCGGTTGCTGTTTAGACCACAAGCAGACAAGAAAAGCCCAGCAGTGTTTCTTGGGTAGAGTTACTCACCCTCTCAAATGTTGCAAAATACCAGAAGGAAAGAAAACCCCAAATTGGGAGGGGATGGTTGGTGGTTTAAAAAACTGGTGACTAACCAACTTGTGCTGACTAATACTGGTGAACTCATAATGAGTAACACTAATGAATTTAGAAGGGCTATAAGTAGAAGAGACCTATTTAAAGGTTGCTTCTATATAAAAGGCAGCCAAATTGTTGGTCACAAGAAATTCGCTTTGGGGAAATTGGGAGTAATTCTTCTCTCTACAGCCAATTTCCTTTGAAATTTTTACAAGGTTAGAAATTGTGATCCTTCGGCCTCATTCTTATTAGTGGACAATAGCATTGTACCACTATGTCCAACTTTTCAGTTCATTTATTAAAAAGTATTTTACATATACATGTTTTGCTTTCATGTGTGTGTGTGTATATGTGTATACATATACATATATATATAGGCATCATGTACATAGCTGATACCCTGGGAGGCCAGAAGAGGATATTGGATCTTCTCAAACTGGACTTACAGCTGTTTGTGTGGCACCTTTTGGGTACTTGGATTAAAGCCTGGTCCTATAGAAAAGCTGATTAATATTTTCAATCCCTGGTTCATTTTTAAGTACTGCAACAGCTTTTTCTGTAAAATTACGAAATTGAGCACTTTCCTGTTTCATACAAGTTTAGGTCTTTGAAAATAAGGAGACGAGCCGTGGGGGTGTTTGCGTTTTGATTGTGACACCCTGGAATGTTAGGATTAATTTTTTAAAACTATTTTGAGGAGTAGAGATCACTTTTGGCAGGGAGAGGAGCCCAGCATCCAAGAGACCTATAAACAAGGTGGAAAGAATCTGTTCACTGTTTTTCATGGAATTGCTGTCTGGATGGGTTTTGAAGTCTGTAGGAGGACTAAAAGTTCCCATGTTCATAAACATTAAAAAGAATGAGTTTTTTCAGATCATACAAAGGTTGGTAGCACAAAGGAATGCTTAATGCGTTGCATGCTTGGATCGATAAACCTCATTTTACATAGCATTTTGGAATAATAATGAAGTTTGAATACTGAAAGAAGACATTTCCAGGAAATCAAGCAGAAATTTATTTTGTATAGTCAATGAAACCATAGAATCTATTATATAAAGAAATGTGCCTATTTAACATGCCAAGAAGAAGCTAGAGGGAAAAAAAAAAAAACATTTCTATTTAGCTGGATAAGGCCCTTGGTCATTGAAGAAAAGAGACTGCCATCTAGTGGAGTGATTTCACTCATGTGCGCTGCAGTGAGAAGATTTAGGTTCTTTGTTTTGTTTTGTTTTGTTTTGTTTTCCAAGAGTTTCACTGTTTAGGTCTTGCCTTCAATTCCCTATATAGACCAAGCTGGTCTTGAACCTGCAGCAGTCTTCCATCTTTGCCTATAGAATATTAGGATTACAGACATGAAGTCCTACACTGCCACGTGACTTGGGTTCTTAGTATAGCATGGGATACTTTATTTTTTCTCTTGTAGTGTTCTTTTTTTAATGATTGCTTAGTTTGAACTGATTGTACAGTGGCAGAAGAGTTAAAGAAATAGTAGAGAGTTTCTAGCTCCCTCAGTTAACCGTGACATACACAGGTATTACAACCAGGAAATTAACATGGTGCAAAAGTTCCAGCCTCCAGACTCCATGTAGACTCAGGAGTTTTTCCACTTCTGTCCTTTTCCTGTTCCATGATCCTACCCAGGATCTCACAGTGCTTTTACTCATGTCTCCTTAGGCTCCAGAATCTGAAACAGTTCTTCATCAGTTTAAAGGCTCTTTGCTAAAAAATACTTCTTGGGATTATGGCTGCTTTAAAATTCATTTGAAAACAGCCCAAACTTAGAAAGGTACAAAGGTATAGTAATGAAACAAGATTTTGATCTAAAAGTATTTATCCTATTTGTATACATCTCTCATACAAAAAGCGTTTTTATATGTTTGTAATGGGTTTTCTAGGTTTTGCTTGCCTTGAAAAGTTAAAGTCACTCATCTTTGTCAATTTTATCATGTTACTTAAAAAAAAAAATTGGGCCTTTGGGAGAGTTTCACATTATGCCTTTTGGCCACTGGTCTCATGTACACCAGCAGGTTAATAAAAGGAAGACATCACAAAGCCATTGCCAAGTAAACCTCAGTTGGCCAACAGGTTTTGTTTTGGAAGTAACCAAAGTTTGAAAATAAAAAAGAAATCTAAAAATGACAAGGCCTAATTCATCAAATTGTTTCTTTGTAAAATTAGGTTTATTTTATTTTGTGTGTGTTTTGCCTGCATACAGCTGTACTACTTGTGTACTTGGTACCTGTGGAGGTCAGAAGGAGCTATCAGATCTCCTGGAACTAGAGCCTACGGATGGTTGTGAGGCATTGTGGGAGCTGGGAATTGAACCCAGCTCCTCTGGAAGAGCAACCAGTGCTCTGAACCACTGAGCCATTTCTCCAGCCTTCACATATTTTGGTAAATACTAAGGTATATGTTTCAGATATCTAAAATAATTGTAACATTTAAGCAATACATGTTGGTCTAGTTATTAAATAGTTTGGTCCATGTACTCTAGTATCGATACCTTATGATATCGAAACATTTCCATTACAATTTTTATTAAACAAATGACTTTTGGTCATTACCTGTTTTTGTTATCCCCATGCCGTATTTCAGAAAATAGAATAGTAAATCGGGTAAAATACAGTTTTGTGGTCATTTCATGGTTTGTGGCTTGATTCTTCATAATCTCACGTTCTGTAAGCCTTTAAATCTCCGCTGAAGATAATGAATAAAGACCATAGTGAGCTCTCATGTATCTGAAAGCAGGGGAAAGGCCTGGTATTTCCCAAAGAGATACTGATTTCCTTTATTGTTACTCACCCACCTTAACAGAATCATCTCCATTAAAGGTCATGGATGAAGTGAAACTGCCTCCTAGATAAAGAGTGGCTCAGGAGAGGCCTGGGCTAGCAGAAAAAAAAATTGGAAAGCTCACCATCAGTTAATGACTGCGAGGAGAAGGATGTATGCTCTCTGGCTCAAGATGCCAACACAGTTCTAGAGTCCCAAGCAGCCAAGCTGTGGGGGCAGAGGGTTTTGGCAGTTCTCATGCCTGCTTTCTCCGAATGTTTTTCTTGACTGGGAAAATGCAAATGTCTTTCCTTTTTAGAACTGTTTTTTTTCCCCTTAGTATGTTTTTAATTTGTCTTAACCTATACACATACAAACAGAAAACTGTAGGGGTGAACAGTTAGACCTTTCTGAAAATGTCCTCTCTGATATGCCCAGATGTGTATCTTCTCAGAGCTTTAAGTCTAGCCAAGTGAAAAATGCAGATGATCACACCCACACAACAGTAGGACTCTCCTCTCTCCTCTCTCCTCTCTCCTCTCTCTCTCCTCTCTCCTCTCTCCTCTCTCCTCTCTCCTCTCTCCTCCCTCCCCTCTCCCCTCTCCCCTCTCCCCTCTCCCCTCTCCCCTCTCCCCTCTCCCCTCTCCCCTCTCCCCTCTCCCCTCTCCCCTCTCCCCTCTCCCCTCTCCCCTCTCCCCTCTTCTCTCTCTCTCTCTCTCTCTCTCTCTCTCTCTCTCTCTCTCTCTCTCTCTCTCTCTCGTTCTATGTCTGTCTCTCATTTTACCCAAGCAACCCAACTAGGTTAAGTTTCTTGCTACTTGCTCTTACCTGTGTTGGTATTTGTGACTGGTAACTATTAGTCCTGTAAGCTGAGAAGGAAGTTTACTGAGGCCTTGAGGTCATTCTGAAACCTTAGTCTAGTGTCACCCTGTAGGCTTTTGCATAAGTACCCTCTTTGCTGTTTCTCCTTATACCAAGGTTGACCCCTGCCAGTGCTTCTAAGAACACGATATAAACTTACAAAACCTGCAAATTATAAAAATAGCCTTTTGGAACACAGGGAGCAAGGATTTTTTTTTTCAGGCCTGTGCGTGAAATACAGCCTCCCAAGTAAATCTATTCATGCATATTACACCTTCTTTGCTATAAGAACGTTCTGAAGAAATAAAAGAAATAAAAAGTCTGCCTGCTGTGCTTTATCCTGTTCAAACATTTCAATGTTTTTTTGAGTCTGAATTTCGTAGGAAGATCATTTGAACTAATGGTCCATGGGGATGTGATTATTTTTCACAGACCTTTATTTTATGTTGACAGTTGGTGTTTATCGTTAAGCATTTCAATAATATTCTGGCCCCCTTCATATATTTCTCCTTTTTCAGTAAGTGGAAATTTTTATTAGTTCTTGTGGTTGTCTATAATCAAAAATGGCTTCTTATCTTTCTAGGACAACCTTTTCAAAATGGTGTAAGTTAGACATTCTAGGAATGGTGTTGAGGGCCTAAGACATGAGCTAGATTGTGAAAATGAGTTTGTGTTTCTCCTCTAGAAACTTAAAGGGGGAAGTTTGGTGTGTTAATGTAATTCCTAATTAAGTTTTTTTGTTAATTCCCAGTGTGGGTGTTTTATTAACCTATGGTTATAGTTCTTTTTCTCTACTCTTAAAAAAATAGACCCTTATCACCACAAAGCAAAAGCATCGTAGAGCAAAGCTATTAGGTGGAGTTAGCTGCTCCCAAGATTGCTTTTTTGAATGCTTTTGTTTTATAAGACAGCAGGTCACATCATTGCTGTTCCTTGCAGTTCTTAGCATTTAATAAATGTTAAATACTGTATGGCTAAGTTAATTTCCCTAAGCATATAATATTGAATTTCAGACCTATGGGATGAATTCATACAGTACTTAGCAAATCCTAATGTTTTCTCTAAATTACAGATTGTTCTATTGTAAAAATTCTGTTTTTTTTTTCTTTAGGTACTACGAATCTGTTTTTCTTATTGACTCAAAAGTACTTCTACTTTAAAAATAGAATGGTTTTGGCTATACTTGGGACCTTCCTTTATTATTTGAGAATGTTGTAGAATAGGATGTTTGTTGGTTTGGTGGCTTAGTTGTAATTTTCATATATCATAAACACATGAATTGCTCATCAATACAAAGTGATTCTGTAAATCCTCAGACTCCCTTTGTCTACATTTGACATTCCTTGGTGTGGGATGAGCAAAACTGTTCATAAGCTCTGGGTTCTTTTTAGATCATGTGTATTGTGAAGCTATCACATTGATGGTATACTCGCCTTAAGTGATCATAACAACTACGTACTCAGCAAGAGAGTTACAGCCTGTAACTAGACTCATTCTAAGACACACTTCTAATAGTAGGAGTGGTTTAGTTCACAGGAGAAATTGAGTTAGTACATATTCTGTTGAAAGGAGGAGTAGATATTATAATGGCCTGTCCTGTTTAGGGTGAACAAAGCATCTAGAAGAAGCTCCCTTTGAACATGGATTATTGTATATAATTTTAAAACCTGTTTCTTGCCAGGAGCTACATATTTGAGGATAACCATATCTGATAATAAAATATCTGGCTTACAGGATGTACCAATCTTTCCTAGCTAGATAGATCCATCCATGCTTCTTGATAAAAAAGATGGAGAAAGAGAGTCCTAAAAGGTTTCACCATCTTTGAAGTTACCCAGGGAATTAAGTTGTAAGAAGCAGTCTGAGAAAGGCTTCTACTTGACTGACATCTTTTCAAAGGTCCAGTGCTACTCAGCTTTGTGAGTATCAACATGTATTAGAGGTTAAGAAAGGATGAACAACTCAGGTGAGTGGTCACAGACCTTTTTGGTCTGAAACTGGCAACAAGATTGTGTTTGTATCTTTTTTGATATTTTTCTTAATAAGGCTGATAGATATCAGCGTACCCCAGTTTGCAGTGTAGTTTTGAAGAGTCTAGGAATTTCTTTTTGACTGGTTGCCTCAGCCACCTTGTGGGTGACTTGATTATTATTATTTTTTTCTTTCAGAAAGCTCTATGTTTCGTAAGGAGTTGTGTACCAAGTTTCGTTTCTCTGTTAATGGTTGTGGTTAACAAAGCTAGACCTCCCTTTTTGGTTTGAGGCAGGGTCTCATGTAGTTCAGTTTGGCCTCCTTCTCCCTGTAGCAGTGGGTGATCTTAAATTCTTCCTAATCTCTCTTTCTAGAGCACTGTGATCAAAGGCCTGAGCCACCACAAGCGTCTTTGGACTCTTTGTTGTACTAGAATTATGGTTTATGGACTGCCACCTGAGGTCTTGTCTTCTTAAAGCCTTCCTTGTGGTAATTTGCCATATATAAATCTTCAGTGGCAGCCACTTTCATCTCAAATTTCAAATTCTGTGATGGGTTTGCTCCTTGAAAGGATAAGGGAACATGAGACAGAATGTTTTCCACTAGGAAAAGGCCAGTTGCTGAGAGCCCCTCTAGGGGAATAACTGTTATATCTAGGTAGAAATTTTCCATTACAGGTGTTAATTATATTAGTTGTTTTGCTAAAAATGAGATGCTTTATCTGTGCACATTTCATCATGTCCTGCCCTCTTTTTCTCATCCTGTGTTTAAAAAGAGAACTGTGAAAGAGTCCCTTTTGTCTGGACTGTTTTCTTGCTGATGGCTGGACCCTGTTCTTGGGCTTTCTTAGCTCCAAGATTACCTCCTCAGTTGTATCTGGACCATAGTTGGTCTTGGTCTTAAAACCTTGTGTATGACTCAAGTCATTACTTCTTTGGATGGTCATGGTTTGGGGTCTAGCTCCTTATTATACCACTTCAAGGCTTTCTTTCAGATTATGCTTTATATGTGGGGCAGAAGCATTCAGTGGGGGTATAGTCTTTTAGACAGAATGATTTCCTACTTGACCACTAAAATGAAGGGCATATGTATTCATTTCCCAAAGTGACTTCTTGGTTGGGATCACTATGCCTGTGTGGTAGTGATCAACTAAGTCTTTGGAAGATTTGTTTTGATAATTTATTTGCTCCCCACATTTCTCCTTAGTAACTAACACTCATTTCCTTCTTAGTTTTCTGTGTAGTAATTTGATATATGTATTCACTAGAATTCAAATTCTGTGGTCATAGCATTCCTTCCCCCACAGCATATTGTTTCATATTTACTAGCTGTCCAATCAATGCTTGCTTTTATTAGTAGTATAAAGGGTACTGTTCTGAGACCCTGGGACTTGGGTTCAATTTCATTTTTCCTTCAACAAGGTATAGAGCTTTGGACTATTCACTTCCTGTAGCTAAACCACAGTCTCCTCATCTGTGAAGTAAGGGCATGTTCAAGGAGATCTGTGAGGTTGCTTTTAACTTTATGATTCTCTGTTTGTGTCTGACTAAGTGAGAACTGTAGCCAGTCAGTTGACTACCATGATTTTATTTCCAAACCTCGGCTGACTCTATACAAGTCCCTGCCTTGGGTTGGGAACAACTGGCCCACAGCTTTCCTGAGGAAGCTATGCCAGAATTCCAAGCCACCTCCTTTGGGATATCTGAGAGCGGTGCTTTTCAAACTTCCATAGCAGTTGAATTCCCTTCAAAGGGAATACAACAAGTTGCTTGGTATGTATAGACATAAACTATGATAATAGCTGGAGACCTGGTGCATGGATGATCAAATAATTCCAGGAATGTCCCAGAAGGTGGTTCAGAAAAAAAAAAACCCAGTTTCTCTGATTTGAGAAGGTACTGAGAGAATTCCTTGGCCTTCAGCCTGCTTTATTCTTAGAACTGGTGCCTCTTCTAGTATAACCCATTCTTGTCCCTAACTCCAGGCACACAGATTCCTTTTAACTTCATAAAATATTCCCAATACTCTGTAGGGATTTGAAAGGCTATGGTAATAATCACAGTAGTGTGTGTCAGTCCTGTTACCTCCTTTCTCCCACCCCACCCCACTATTGGATTGCTATTAAAAGACTGGAAACTTTTCTGTGATAATTAAGAAGAAACCAGGTTAGGAAATATCTTCTTTAATTCGTGTGGATCTTGTGATTGTTTCTTATAGTTCCTTCTAATGAAATAGTGTTATACTTAGTTTTATTATCATGGTGATTAAATACCTGACAAACAACTTCAGGAAACAAAGGTTTACAATGCTCATCAGTGGACCAGTAACATGTAGGGACCAGGACAATATACTGCCAACAGAACACAAGGCCAATGTTATAGTTTCTCCAACCAAATCCCACTTTGTCTAATCCTACCACCTCCCGACCCGTTAATAGATTAAACCATTGGACCAATTATAAAAGCCTCTCCCAGAGCTGTGCTTTGGTTTAGTCTTATAGATGTTTCTCAATTCAGCCAAGTTGGTTAGTAACCAGAATTAATGACTACAAATAGTTAACATGAATAGCCCTGAGTGGATTCATGGTTAAAAAGATCTCAAAAATTGCATTTTCCAATCTTGATGTTGGGATTCACTAGTGAAAACATTTAAGGAAACAAGAACAACCTATTTTAGACAGTCTGTTCTAAAAGTAGAGGGAAAATGTTCCTACTTATTTTATAAGGGCTGCAATAACCTGACCCTAGTGGTTTAAAGAGAGCACACTGAAGACCAATACCTTTCATGAACATAAAAAAAAATCAAGCAGTCTTAGTGAAATATGTAGAGTTGTTCATAGTATTCCATTTTTAGTATCTAAAGATCTGTAATGATATTCTCTCTTTGTTCTTGGCATTAATAGGTTGTGGGGTAAGGGTGTGTGTGTGTGTATGTGTTCTTTCTTTCAAATAGAAAGATTTAATGCTGTAAATTTCCCTGTATGTACAATTTTAGCTGCATCATGCTTTAATGTGTTATATTTTTATTTTGTTCCATTTAAAACCGGGTTTTTTTTGACCCATAGGTTAGAAGCATGTTTAAGTTCTAAATAATTGGACATTTTCCTCTTGTTTTTCTGCTATTGATTTCTAGTATAAGTTCATCTTGAACTCAAGACATGCTCTGTATTAGTTTAATTCTTATGAATTTTAAAAGGCATCTTCAGAGCATAATCCATCTATATAAGAATTTTGTTTTCCTTTTAAATAATGTATATTCTGTTTTAATTTAGACTACTTTGTAAGTATTTAGGTAAATATAATTGTTAGTTTTCTATTTCTGTATATTACTGAATAGAATATTATTCAGATAGAGTTGTGCAACAGAAAACTATCAGTTGTTTCCCTCACCTAATTTTCAACTTGATTTTCTTTGGAATTATTCTAGATTCATTTCATTCAGCTTTTGAGATTACTGGGCATAAGGTTGATTTCTATTTTTTGAAATTATGGGTTTCCATAGACTGTAAAATGTATGTTTTCAGCCAATATGTTGGCAACCTTTTCTCCCTCAACAGTGTCATTTCCCCATCGTTCTCCCATGCAGCATGGCAGACCTTCTGTTACTATTTTCTTGACATCTGAGGCTCTATTTTGCTTTGTTTCAGATCTTTTATCTCTTCACTGTTTACATAAGTTAAGATTTGGCTCTATCTCCACGTTTTGTTTGGTTGGTTGTTAAGTTCTCAGATTTCCAACAGTTCTTTATATCATTCTGACTTTTTTGATTAGCCATTTTTTGGGTTGGCATGTGTTATCCTTTCATGTTGAGTAATATTCATTCTATCTGGGATATTTTGAGTATTATGTTATGAGACTAGATCTTATTTAAATCTATGGAGAATTGTCTTTTCGTTTTACCCTGTAGTTGACAGGGTTAGGCCCAATGAGCAATTAGTATTTTACCTTCAGTAAGCTGTGCTTACGATGTCTTCCATTGCCAGTGCCATTGTGTGTGTCTACTCCAGATAGCCAATCTGGATGCTCAGCACTTTCACTGCCAATTTTTTGTAGGTTATTTCTGATGAGATCCACGGAACAATGGATTATTTTCTAGACAAATACAAGGTATCAAAATTAAATAAGGATCAGATAAACAAGCTAAACAGTCCCATAACCCCTAAGGAAGTAGAAGCAGTCATTAAAAGTCTCCCAACAAAAAATAGTGTAGAATTCAAGTAGATCTTCAAAGAAGACCTAATACTAATACTTCTCAAATTATTTCACAAAATAAAAACAAAATAAAAACAAAGCCTGAAATGTAAGCCTGGGAGTTTATAAACAATTAGGAGGTGTATTTGCTTCCTAAGATCCTCCTTTTGATGATTTTTTTTTGAGATCCTTCTAGTTCTATGGGACTTCTGTTTTTGGTCATTTGGCCAGGAAAATTCAACATTAATGTCTTCTGTCATAAACTGCATAACAATGCCTAAGTTTATACAACCAAATGACTGATCAGCAAGCCATCATGGGATTCAGCCCCACCTTCTCAGAACCCAGAGGGAACTTTGGTTTTAGGCTTTCAAGTTTCTTTTGCTGCTGTATACACCACTGTGATACTTAGGCATGGTAGCTTGAGATAGCAGAGAGGAGGAGGGAAATGGAGGCTTAGAAATATACCCCCCACCCACCCACCCACACACATCTCCAAACATCAGAAGTTCTCTGTCATGGCTGGAGCTAGAGCTATGGACATTTCCTGCTTCTACTCTGCCAGCAGCTGGTGTCTGGTAACTGTGTTAAGCCTGGATTTGGGCATGCTGGATGAAACTCACTGCCAGTTTGCTGCTATCTCAAGTTCTGCTTGTCTGCCCTAGGCTGTCTGCTACTATTGACTCTACAGAGTCCTCATGTAACTGCTCTGGGTTTTATAATTGTAATCCCTGGTAAAGATAGGAGACAGAGTGCGAAGACTCCATCCATGTCTGATTGTGAATTTGACAATGAGGAGGGTAAATGATGGGGGCATGCACTGCTTCTTGCCTGTAGCTTTTCCAAGCTTTACATCCTTGCTTGAAAAATAATTTCTACAATCTACATTAAAAATTTTGGAGGAAGATGTGGGTACTTTTTGTCACTGAACATCCCTAGTTCTATCAGCTTATAAACAAAACCTTAACCACATTGGAATGGCGAAATTTATTACTTTTTTATGTTATTTCCCTTGTTATTAAGGCAAATAGACTGGGAATATACCTCAGTGGTAGAGATTTTACCTAACATGCAAAACACCTTTTGCTTCCAAGGAAACACACACATACACACACACACACACACACACACACACACATTTTTGAAAGAGAAAAAAAATATACAGAGTTTTTTCCTCTCTCACTTTCTTTTATCCTTATGCCTCATTGAAGATTGAAGCACTGAACTATATGGGTACCACTACTTTTTACTTTTTGAGATAAGATCCTACTCACTCTGTAGCCCAGGCAGCCTTTGAACTTAGTGTCTTTCTGACTCAGCCTTCCAAGTAGCTGGGATTATAGGCATGCACAATCAGGCCCAGGTAAACTCAAGAATTTGAGGAATCTTTTCATTCCATCTTAGAAAAAGGACCATGGAGATAATGCTTCTGTGATCAATACAGCAGATTCACTCTCTGCTGAGTGAACAGGTACTTCTTTCATGAGAAGAGTTTTGTTGTGTGTCTTTCATAGGGTTACATCTGGAATTTAGAGTGTTAAATATGTTTACAATGCCTATCAAAGTGGTTATTGTGACTGTAGTGGTTAGTGAGGCTCTGGGAACAAGCTTCTCTAAAAATCTCAAGTAAGATGGAAATGCCTCTCTTGATAGGGACTGATGAAGTGGTTTAAGGTGTTCCCAGGGTGGTGAGGATATTCAAAGACCTGTTGTTCCTGAGGGGTGGGGAGCAGGAAGCCCTGTTGTGGAATTGAAAATGAAATGCTTTAGGGAGCAGGGGTTTGCATTTCCAGGAGCAGGGCGGGCTACACAGTGAGGTCTGGCTCCAACTTGAGCCCACTCACAGGATGTCAGTGGAAGTGTGACTAAGGTCATGGCCACTCCACATGGCAGGCCAGCTGGAATTCAAAGCAGGGGCCTCTGGACACACATCCTGAGTTTCCATGGTCTAATGTAGTAGGCTTGAAAGAAAGGGTGGATGCAGGATGCTGGCAGGGGCCTGTGCAGTGCGTGGGCAGTAAGTCTTAAGTGGCAGTGGGTGGAGATCACAGCATTTCATATGCTTTTCCTTTGACACCTTTTAAAGAAATAACCTACAGTATGCAAAGGCTTATGCCAATGTCTGCTTACAGGGATCTAGCAGACCTCTTAAATACTTTGGTGTTCATAGGAGCACAAAGGAAATGTTTATATTTGGGGGCCATTTATAACACATATAGAGATGTAAATTTAGATTGAGAATTTGTGGTCCTGTTCACATTTAGCAGTTGTCTTGGGAATGCTTTCGAAACCCTTTCGTAGTGTTCAGATGTGGACAGTTGTAAAACATTCCATCTCTTTCAACTTTTCCTTGGAGAAGGGCTGTTCAGAGTATTTAGCAGGTTAGGTTTCAGAATTGCAGCAGCTTTATGGTCTTGTCTTGCTGTTTGACAGATCCGAATTTGTACTTCGAGGAAATAGAATGTATTTTTAATCACGGAAATATATTGTACCCAGGGAACATAGGAGAGTCTATGTCAGATTTCATCTGTAATTAATATTTCCCTGGTGACTTTCCAACTACATGGCATGCTTTTACTTGAACAATTTCTAGTGTTTCCTGAGTGTAAAATGTGAAGAGTCTTAGAAAATCATCCTAGGGTTCATAGTCACTCATCTTTTATCCACTTAGGATCTTATAGAGGTTTCTGGCCTAAACTCTAAATTTTAAGAGAAAATTTTATTATAAAAAGCTATAAATGTTCAGTATTTTATGTACCCCCAATAAATTATACAATATGCTAGGAGGACTGAGGGAGAGAAGTGAGAATCACCATAGAAACTTGGGTGGGAGGTTGTGAGTACTGGGGGGGGGTATATGAGCAGCTATTATTAGATATCCTTGTTGAGGACGCTGTGTTTTTATGACTGCCTGGGAGGGTTCATTGAGGTGGAAAAAAAGCACTTGAAGTATTTATTTAGTTCAGGTTCTTCCTAAAACTTAAGAATCCTTTCTATGGTGAGAGATGATAGAAGGTAGCAGTGTGGTCTTTAGTTGTATTCATTTTGGATATAGTGTCATTTCTTTTTTAAATGTATGAACTTGTATTGGAAATTAGGTGCCTTGGAAGAGACATCTCAATGAATAGAAACTGAAGTTCACTACCATTAAGGATTTAGGTGTAAGCTCCCTTTAAAAACATTTTCATGTTTAGGATATACTTATTCTATTTTTCTCAAGCTGTTTTTTTGTCATCATTTGGGTGTCTTCCATTTTGCCTGGAGCTCTTTGTCATGGAGGTGATAATGAGCTGGTGGCCAGGTCTGTATGCACTATGTAGGTATGTAAAGGCAACTATTAAATTGCCTCTGAGCCTTAAGTAACATAAATCACCTAGGAACACTGCATTGGATTAGAAGTAAGGAGATTTGTGAGTAAGCATAAAAACCGGTGAGATGACAAAGACAAATATATCATACTGTAAGGACACTGCTTTGTGAACATCACATGATATTAATATAGGCCAATTGTTAAGATCTCTTATAAAAAAGATTTTTTTTCATTTTTCTTGTGTATGTACCCATGTGACTTTATGTGCACCATGTGTATAGGTACCCCTAGAGAACAGGAAAGAGTGTTGGATCTCCTGGAACTGGTGCTCTAGGTGGTTGTATACTACCTGGTGTGGGTGTTGGAGATCAAAAGTGGGTCCTCCGGAAGAGAAGCAAGTGCTCCTAACCACCCAGCCACCTCTCCTGCCCTACGAAGTTCTGTTTTAAGTGTTTAGATTGTACCTTGGGTTGTTAG
Organism: Apodemus agrarius; assembly: GCA_964023405.1. NCBI lineage: Eukaryota > Metazoa > Chordata > Mammalia > Rodentia > Muridae > Apodemus > Apodemus agrarius. The sequence goes on from OZ030010.1 coordinate 3,078,982, forward strand.
GCCATTGCAGTTTAGAAGCCCTGTGTGCTCATCTGCCCCCACAATGCTTTCTCTTGTATAGTATGCTAAGTAGCCAGAACTGTAAGAAGAAAAAAAACCAAACTAACCATGAACTCTGGTACAATCTTGTTATTATTAGATATTTCAGAATACTTACTGCAAGTTAAAACCTCACCGAAGAGGCAGGCCAGAGCTTATAGGAGAGGAGAACCTTAGAAATCAAAGGTAAGGTTTGGGATGAGTAGCACAGCAGGGAAGGTGGTTTGTCCTGCACACTAGAAGTATCTTTCAGCACAGGCAAGTACACCTGGGATGCTGCAGATTAGGAACTCGGGAGCATTCTGATACGAGTCTAGAATGCTTAAAGAAAATAATTATGTTTTTATAGAACATGAAGTTGTTTATGCCACATTGGTGTTGTACAAAGCCATCTAGAATGATTGAAACTGGACAAGACAAGGGAATGAACATGGATTTCCTGCAGCCCCATGCCCTAATTCAATGTAGGAATTTTGAGCCTCAGAAGGACGATTCTCTGCAGCATGCTATCGACACATCATCCTCCTTCGGTAAGAGGAGGGATTGTCACTGTGCTGAGTGAGAAGTGGTTAGTAGGCAGAGTCAGGAACTTTAAGGGCAGTGACATGGAGTACACGAAGGATGGGACTTAATTAGAACTGAAGGCTGCTGGCTTTCTGCAAGGAATGCCTGTTATTCTTGTCCTTGGAAGAAGAAATGGTAAGTCCTTTTTAAATGATGGCATCTGCTTTGATCTGAAAAATGACCTGTGCTTTCTTTGAATTATACTTAAAGACAATGCCAACATGTCTCTACTGAACATATACACAATAAAAAAGTATAGGAAAATAGAAAGGAACTCAATTAAAATAAATTTTCATATCTTTTCAGAAAGACATGGAACATGGAGCTAGAGATTAATGATGCAGTTAATTATGTTAACTTTAATCTGGTAATAATTTAACTTTACCCATAAAAAAAAAACACTCCAGAAAATTATCTTAAGTTGATGGGTTGGCTTATACTTCACAACCTGATTTTAATTCCCAGACTCACATGTTAAAAGGCCAGAACCAATACCCACACATTGTCCACTGTCCTCCACACTCATGCTATGGCATATATCCCCACATATATTATACAATAAATAATTTCAATTAAAAAATAAAAATCTTTTCACTAGGTGTGGTGAGTATAGCCTATAACCTGAACAGCTATGGAGTGAAGCAAGAAGAGTTCTGTGAATTTGAGGCCAGCCTGAGCTACAAAGTGAGTTCTAGGCTAGCCTGGGCCACAATATGAGACTCTGTCTGAAAAAAAAAAGCAAAAGCAAAACAAAACAAACAATAAACAAAATCTACTTGTTCTACTTGTTGGCTTGAGAAAGGTTTACATATTAGCTTGCTTATTGATGTTATTTTAACCATCTGAAGCCAGATTGTTGTACTTGTTGTTATCAGTATACAAAAAAAAAAAAAAGAAAAGAAAAGAAATTTATTTAGGGACAGCTGTACCTTATATAATATTCTCTTAACTTTTGTATGTAATTTTAAGTTTTCTACCATAAATGGTTTTTAAAAGAAGCAGCAGCAGCCAGGCAGTGGTAGCCATGCATCTAATCCCAGTGCTTGAGAGGCAGAGGCAGAGGCAGGCAAATCTCTCTGAGGTCAAAGCCTATTTGAGATATAAAAAGATATCATCTTGGAGACAGAAAAAAAAACATTGTAAATAACTTATTGATCTTTGAAAGGTAAGAGGAAAGGATCTGAATATAACTTGAGTTATACCTGCAGTAGCTTGCGGCATGTAGAACTGGTTCAATATCTGTGACAGACATGGAAAATGAAGGGAGCGTAGAAAGGAATGGGGAGGGTCACTCATGGAAATCTCTTAGTCATAGTGATGGAATTACAACTCACCTTGACCTTGCTGCCAGAAAGCCTTCACTGAATGAGCTTGCCTTATGCAGCCTATCCCTAGTTCATCTCGTTCAGCCCCATTCTTTTTCTGCCCTCTAACGTTTAGCTAACAATAGTCATTGCTCTGCTGTAGTATAAACTTCATGGTTGTATGGATTTTAAATAAAAATAAAAAAACTAAACTATTTAGTCTTAGCTTTCCTAGATAGCTCCTCATTACAGGGATGCTGGTCTTTGTTGAGAAATTCCAGTTAAGGTTGTCACTTAATGGTTGGAGTCACTGTCTTTAATGTTTTAAGATTTGAATTTTATGTGTATGAACATTTGCATTTATGTTTGTCTATAAACCAAGCGTGTGCCTGCTTCTTGCAGAGGCCAGTAGGGGGCATCAGATCCCACGAATCCTATGTTTTGTAGCTTTGATCTGCTATGTGGATGCTGGGAATCAAACTCTTGTTCTTCAAAAGCTCAACAAAGAGCCCTTAACCATAGAGTCATTGCTCCAGTTCCAAGGAGTCAGCCTCTTAATACCTTCAGAGATTTGTTTCCTTCCCACTTGTACAATCCCCCATTTGATAGAAGTGTCACTCTGTCTAACTCAATAGCCTGGGAAGCTGACTCAGTTGGTAAAGTACTTGTAACATAATTATATGAACCAGAGGCTAGATCTACATCACCAGTGCAAAATCTGGGCACATCAGCACATCTGTAACTTTGGTGCTTGGGAGACAGAGATAGGTGAATCCCTGGAGCTTGCTGTCCAGCCAATCTAGCTGAATTGATGTGTTCCAGGTTTAGTGAGATACCCTGTTTCAGAAATAAGATAGAAAGACGTCTCTAAGAAGACACTGGCCTCAAACTCTGGCCTTTACCCACATGTACATGTGCATGCAACATATACACTAAGAAATGCCCCCCAATAACTCAGGAGCACATTTTTTTTTGCTGTTTTCTATAAGAATCCCCATCCTAAAAGTCAGGAGACACCTCATCACACATCTTAGCACTCCTGTAAGTCTAGAGACACATGCCATATTCCATCACCTTGACTTAAAACTATACAAATAGTCCCATTGACTGCATGGAGTTGGTTTTGTTGGTGGTTTTGTTGGTATTGCTTGTTTGTTTTGTTGTAGCACATAGTGCACCTGTTGGAATCCCAGTCCTTGTATATGCTAGGCAGAACTCTGCTACTGATATACACCTCCAGTTATCTTGATGGTGGAAAAATGAAAGTCCCTGTCATATAATTTGTTCCCTAATGTAAGATCTAGTTTGTTTACTGATTTTTTTTGTTATATTTTGAGCTCATACATATGTTAGGCCATGGGCAAGAAGGTTTGAGCAGCGAAGGAACTCTACATGTTATTTAACTCTATATACTTAGAAATAATATAGTATATTTCTTGGTTGAAAAACTGGGAAATTGGACCTTGCATGATGGCATGTGCCTTTAGCCTCAGCAATTGGGAGGCAAAGGCAGGCAGAGCTCTGTGAGCTCCAGGCCAGTCTGGTGTATATAGTGAGTTCAAGGACATCCGGGACTAGATTGAGAGGCCCTGTCTCAAATCAAAACAAATCAACAAATATTCCCCCTACCCTAGCCCCAACCTGGGAAATGGGGCTTTTTGGATCTGTGTCCTCACATGGCTAAGTTAGGAAGATGGGGCTATGGAGAATTGTCTTTCCTGGTAAATAAGAGTCCATGTTCCATTGTCAGCCCTGGCTTGCTTTCATTTTTGTCTGTATTTAATGGCTTTGGCCTTTAGGAAGGGGATCTTGCTTGAGATCTCCCTGTTTCACAAGCTTTTTCTCACAGAGAACTTTCTGTGGAATGGGCTATCTTGCCTGAGAGCTGGGTCAGGACACTGGCTTGAGATGGGGAGTCTTGCTCCTTATGGAGTTCTTTGCTGACCACCTTGGTGAGGCTCATTGATCACACCTGCAGATCTTTCATTCCCTTTAGGAATAGAAACATTGGCACAAAGACTAAGTAAGTCATTTTGGCTGGTGGGGTTCTTCATACCTGTAAGTCCAGCACATAGGGGAGGTTGAAGTGGGAGAATAGTGTTCAAGGATAGCCTAGGTTATAGAGATTATCTCTTTTTAGAAGGGGATGTCGGGGAGAAGGAAACAACAAAAACCAGGAAAGTGGTAGTACAGGTCCTTGAGTCTTCTATCGCTGCCAGTCATGTTCTTTTACTCTTTCCAGGCCCTCCTGCTGTATTACACCCGGCTCACCCTCGTGCCTTGGCAGTCCCTGCTGCTCTTTCAAGTGTTGTTCACATTAGTCAGCACACACTTGAGTATTCTGAAGGCTGAGTACTGTGGGAACTTGAGGCTGGGGCAGGAAGCAAAGAATGGAGCTGCCAGCAGGGCTCTTCTAGCTTCTGGCAGAAAGTTTCCCTTGCTTCAGATTACCATGTTGGGCCACCCACCTACCCATCCACCCCACTCCGCAGGTCATTTGAAGAAAGCATGGAGGTGTTCTTTCCATTCCTTTGGATTCCACGTGCTTCCTTAGATGGTGTACACTCTTCCCCTGATTTGTTTGCTGTGGTGTTAGGGATAAAACCTAGGGCTTTTGTACATATTATACCATTGTACATACTAGACCAGAGCTACATACCCTGTCTGACCTTTCCTCACTTTGGTACTAAGCTTCTATGAATCATGAATTCTGAAGGGCAAGGTCTCCACCATTTGTTTCTCCTGTCTCAGATCCTAGCCGTGGGACTGCATATTGTAAAGTTAGGAGAAAATGTTAAGAACAAGCCAGTATTTCTGTGATCTTCAGAGCACATCATGTATAGGTGATACAAATACACAGCTTTATATACTAAGACATCATTTCCCTTTGTTTGGGCACATCGGTTCTTTGTTCAGTACCAGTGTTTTGAAAATGGAAACCAGTTCATGCCATCTTGTTCTATTTAGTATCTAACACCAGTCCTTTCCATCTGGAGTAGAAGAGGTAAGGATAGGCATAGCTGGGTTATCACTGGGAGTTCTTAGTCACCTGAGATGGGGAGAGCAGAGAGGGCTGGTATATAGATTAGGTTTTGTGTAGAGACCGCACTCCTCTTAGAATTCTCAGCTTATAGGGATGAGGATATAGTTCATTGGTCAGACACTTGCTTCAATATACTATCCCCAGCAACACTATAGATACATACCTCAAAACCCACAAAAGCAAATCAGAGAACCAAATAAAAGAAAGAAAAGAAACAAGAGGAAAGATCCTGTATCTAGACAGCAGCACAGCTTCAATAGATAAGTTGTATGTCATTTCCAGGGGCTGCATATCCCACGAAAAGGTGCAAAGATGGCAAAACTGAGAGTTGGTGGCCTTGTTTCACTTGCTAAACCCACTCCTTGATCTTGCTGAACTTGCTTAGATCTGTCTCTTTTCATGGTAGAGAGCCTTCAGAGGGCCATTTCCCTGCAGGGTACAATGTCTTCAATAGTTCAGTAGACAGTACTTTATGCCCTTGTTCCTCTGGAGTTCCAGAAGAGAGCCTCAGAGGTGACAAGAACAAAAGGGGCCTGGGGCAAACATACAATCTATTCCCAGTCTCTCCCTTCTAAAATGTAAATCGTATGCTTCTAATCTTCACTACAGCTGTGTTGGCATGTTGAAACAATCTAAAAGTTTTGCAGCTTAAGATTTTTTTTTTTGCCATCAAATTTTATAGTACAGTTGGTGTCCTAAGAATGTGTTACATTCTACTGATCTGATTTTGTGGTTTTCCTAAAAGGTTCTTATGCTAATTCCTAAGTTATGAATCCAGTAACCAGTAGAGTTGGGTAGAGCTGGCATTTGACCTGGGCAATCTGTGTTCTGAACCCCATTTGCCTGTCCTTATCTGGCATAAACTAATTCGGGTACCCCAGCTTTTTGTGTATTTATCCTTGATAATACCCTAAGAATGTTGATGTTGCTCTTCACAGGCAACAGGAATATAGAATTCCTGTAGTCAGTAAATGGTAATTTCATGTGCAGTTATATTCTATCTAGTCCTCAAGATGCTGGGTGGTAGGATAGTATATGCTCAGTTCCTAAGAACTCTAGTCAGATTTTGTTGTATGGCTATAGAAAGATACTATCTGGTGCTTACTAAGTCTCTGGGAGGTACCCCTATGGTGCTGTTCCTGCTTATTGGAGCCAATGAAGTCATTCATGGAGACGTGTTGAATCTTCAGTTCAGACAAGACAGATCTGAATAAGCTATTTACTTAGGTGTTTTCAAGCAATGTCAAGCAGTTGTGACTTTGGAGTAGTATTCTAAACTATTGTTTAGAATTCTAAAGTACTGATGTACTTTTGTTCAGAGTTTGTGTTTCTTAACAACAACAACAACAACAACAACAACAACAAGCTAAACACCATTGATTATTTGCAGCTCTGCTGAACACTCTGAGTTTAAGGTTTGCTAGATATTTCAGTCTGTAGCTACAGACTATTAGATTACTCTGGGGTATATTATCAACTAAGTATTTTGTTCCATTGCCTTAATAAACATGGATTGAGGTTGTGGGCTTCTTTTGGTCAGTGTGGCAGCAGCGACAGTAAGTAGCCAGACAAGAGATCAAAGTAACCCAAGTCTGAAGAGAATGTCTTAAACAAAACTCATGGCTTGGAAGAAAACCAAGTGGGCTGTAAATATGTGTGCTCCGAGTTACCTATTTTGCCTTACTGAAATGAAGGCCAGCCTCATTAGGCTCCTGCAATTAACCTGTGTTTTCTTGTCATCCGTTCTACCACCTACCACCCACTTCCTTCCTGAAGCCACGGTGTCATTTCTCTTTGTCTGGGTTGGTTCTTAGGACTGCCTGGCATCCCTCTTCTCCTGTGCTCTGTAGGCCACTCTCTAGTTACAAATGGTGCTGCTTCTTCCCAGTCAAGAGCTTACCCAGGGCTTTTCACTGTTGAAATTCAGTGTGATGTACTGGTTCTAGTGTCCATCCAGTTTGCCAGCTAATCAGATGCTCTTCATTTTGATTCCTGATGCCATTGACTCCCTGAAGGGTTTTCCTTGCCACTCCCTTTTGTAACTTTTATACTAGCTAGGGTTTTCTTTTTTCTGTGATGAAACACCATGACTCAAAGAAAGGTAGGGAGGAAAGTGTTTATTTGGCTTACACTTCCATATCTTAGAGTCCATCATTGAGGGAAATCAGTACAGGAACTTAAGCAGGGTAGGGACATGGCGGCAGGAGCTGATGCAGAGGCCATGAAGAGTGCTGCTTACTGGCTTGCTTTCAATGGCTTGCTCAGCCTGCTTTCTTAGAGAACCCAGGACCACCGGCCTACAGATGGCACCAGTTACCATGGACTGGGCCCTTCCTCCCATTGATCACTAATTAAGAAAATACCTTAGAGCTAGAGCTTTTGGGGGGCATTTCTTCAACTTAGGCTCTTTCCTTTCAGATGACTCTAGCTTGTGTCAAGTTGTCAATAAAACCAGCCAGTACACTTTTGCTGATCTCCGTATTGTTGCCCGACACCTTGATATTTAAGGGCCTCAGTCCTTTACCTATCATTTACTTTTCTAATAGCCCTCACTCTCAGCACAGACCTAAAGCAATGGAACTAACCAGTGTGACCTAAAACCTCTCAACTGTGAGCCAAATGTAAACCTTTATGTAAGTTATGTCAGTTTGCCATAGAACAGAAAGAAGGGTGTTGTAAAACACCCTCCAAAGATCCTTGGATGACTCACATGATCAAAAATGGTGTTGGCTCTTAGAGCTAAGGATTGGTAACTATTATGACTGATCCAGGAAGCCCTGTGGAACCTGCTTCCCTGTGCCTAACCAGACTCATTTCTCTCTTCTTTCTACCATCTTTAACCTGCTGGGTGACACTAGACTTTGTACTGATCTAATCCTTGAGAAGAGATATTTCCACCTCCAGTCCTTTCCTCTCTGCCATGCCTTCTTCGTTTATTGTCCAGATATTTATAGAATCTGCTTCAATGACACTTTAGTCTGCATCTCCTTATCCCTCCCCTGTTCTCCCTGAGCACTTTATCGCTAACTAGTCTATTTTGTATTTCTTTGATTCTATTTCTTTTCCTTATAATTTGGAAACTCCAGACTATATTACCTACATCCAGCGTAGTGCCTAGGAGTTAGGAAGAATTTGGTAAAAATGTTAAATGACTTAATGAGTGTACAGGGCAATGTGGTCAGAAATAGATAAGGAATGTAGATTCACTCAGTTGGAGAAGAAAGCGCAACATGTATATTTCGCAGAGTCTAAGTCTCTAGGATATTCCCTGAGATCTTACCATGTCTAAAATTGGGATGCATATAGCAGTGGATGAGATACCTGCTCAGCACTGATGATTATACAACCAGTGTTTACCCTGGTATCCACAAGTTAGCAGTAAGTGTTCACTTGACTGTATATGTTGTCTGTGTTCCCGGTTCTGTATAGACTGTCTGTGCCTGCTATGTAACAGGCTCTCAATATAATTCTTTTGAAAGGAAATTTTGTTGACTTTGGAATAGTAGTACCCTTATATATTCAGAAAAGCGTGATGGTGGTAGGGAGAGAATCCAGTATTAGTAAGGTTGGGAAAGTGACTGGGACGCTATCTTTCAGAACACCTTGGAAAGGTAGAAGTAGTCAAAGCTGGTTTATGGCCCATTACCACATTACTTATAGACCTGCTGATCCATTACAAATAGTGAAGTGAAGGAAGACGATATTTCTCAATTCTTCAGAATGAAGTAATGAAAAAACTATTTTGGCCATCTCCCCCCTGTCTGTCATAGTTAAGTGGCAAAGTGTGTTCCTTTCCTAATGGTGATCTGAAAGAATGGAGTTTAATTAAATTAGTAGTGTTTCAGCATAGATGAAATTGAATCATAGAACTATAAAATGAATTATGAATGTTAATTGTTTCATCTTTTGGTTAGAAATGTTCATATTTGAGTTTCTATGAAAGAAACTGTTACTGTTGCACATGCATTACTCTCAGAAAGATAAAGGCTAGTCAGGTGTTTGTAAGGGTTTCTTGGTTTCCCCATTTGACATCTTTTTCTCTCAACATTGGGACCAATGATCCATTAGTGCGATTCGACTTTGTTTGTTGTGATTGGTTTAAGGAAAACTCTTTTTAGACAGCTGTAAGTTTGCTTCTTCTGAAAAAGGCTTTTAAGGTAAGAGGACCTGGCAAAGAGGTCTGGGGTTTCCAGCACACAGTTTTTGATCTGTGGTGATATATCTCACAACTGTTAGTTGCTGTGGCTAGATTATCACATTCTTTCTAAAAGCATGCTAGGGTGCAATAGAGAGAAAAGGGTGGCTCGCTTATAGCCAGTAGCTACATCACATTAGAAAATTTCCTGATCTTGAGGTCAGACTGGAAGTAGACATTATTGTCACAACATGACCCAGCTCTCCGGGCGTAAATGGGAGAATAATTCCTAGAGTGAGAGACCCTGACTCAAACAAAGGGTTATTTTGGCTCACAGCGCCATTGTGTGTGTTGCTAATACAGCAGGTGCTGAAGGCAGTTGGTCACATTTTATGCAGAGGCAGGGTACTCAGTTCACTTTTGCTTTAGTTTTTGTTAAAGTCAAGACTCCAGTTGATGTGGTGCTCACATTCAAGGTGGTCCTTCCCTCTTCGGTTGAACATCTCTGAAAACATCCTTAGGGCTGAGTCTCCTAGGTGCTGATTTCAAATTCAGTGAAATTGTTAGTGAAGATTACCATATCTAGGACATACAGGGTCCTGGATTCCATACCTGGCCCTTCAAAACCAGAGTGGTGTGCTCCCCCCACACTTCATGTTGGCAGCCTCTCTGCGCCACCCACCACAAAACCATCTTTAATCTTGTGGGAGCTTCAGTTTCCAACACTATCCTGCTAGTTGCTTTTCCACGGGCTAAATGGTTCTGGTAGTTTGGTTATATGCTGCATAAGGGTGAATTAGGATAAATTAGGAGGTGGGTAGAGAGGTACATTATAAGAAAACGGAAAGTGGGGACTTAATGGCTTTAAGATTAGGAATTAAACTTATTAAAATGGAATTCCTCAAATAAGATAAAGCCTTCCTTTTCATGTTTCCCTTTTCCATATTTAGTATTTTTTAATTAAAATAGAAATACATCCCTTTTCCCCAGCTACCCTCCTATCCTTCTTCATCCTTAATAGCCTCATTTTCTTTTATTCTTGTTACATATGTTTCTGTGTATGCACTACTATTTGCGAATAACATCTACCAAGTCAGTTTTTGTTGATGGTGTGTATATGACTGCAAGTCTGACTACTCTAGATAAGAAAACCAATGAGGGCCCTCATCCCTCGGTGAGGCTGATTCTCCTCCCAGCATTCATTAGTTACCTATAGGTCTTTGTCTAGGAATGGAACATCTACCTTCCATGTTAACATGTTCATTGATAATGCCATTGTTCTGGCCATTTCTAGACAAGCTTTTCATAGCAAGCTTTCTGGTAATCTGGCTTTTAGAATCTTTCCACCTTGTCTTCTATGTTCCCTAAGCTATAGATGCAGGAGGTGTGATGTATTCGTGTCCACTGGGTCTAAGCTTTCCATCGTCTGTTGATCTCTGTATGGTATCCAGTTGTGTTTTTCTGTGATGCTCTCTATTTTCTATAAAGAGAGGATACTTTGATGAGGGATGGAAGCTAAACTAATTCGTAGGTATAAAGATAGGTATAAAATCATGCTGGAAGTGGCTTGACAGAAGGTCAAAATAAACTCAGTCAGCTTCCAGGGCTAGTACTGAAATTTCTAGTACTGGGAATAATTTCAATCCTGTTGAGCGGGCCATAAGTCCAATTAGACAACTGTTGATTGCCACCCATTGAACCTTTATGCATATGTACTGTGCATAGATGTCATTACTCAATAAGACCATTAATTGCTTTCATTCCTTGTCTATGAAGCTCCTTTTTTTTTAATTTTGATTCATTCCTTGCTCTGTTTCAGTTGTGTTTTCTGGCATTACTTTGTTCTCTACCTATCAAAGCCAGATTTCTAGAGTAGATGTGGTTTGTTTGGTGAGGGGCATTGGTATGTTGAGCTCCCTACTCACTGCTTTTTGCTTTGTGCTTCTACTGACTCCTTTGTCAATTCCCAACAAAGATCACCACTCTACCACTGTACATCCGCTGTCCGTTACCAGAGTCGTGCTCTCCAGGGCATGTCTTTATTACTACGGTTTTGTCTCTTATACGTAGTGATCAATTATAAACGGTCTGGAATTCACTTCCACTTAAAAGCTATGGTGCCTCTGAAACCTGTGATTTTCAACACGCAACAAATGCTTGACAGCCCTTATACTCAACCCTGGCATCCACTCTGAATGCCTAGTGTAGTAGAGAATAGGAAGTACCTAAGCAGACTGTTCAATGACTCTTCTGTTTAGGGTGTTTTACTCTAGGGATTGATGAAATCTGTTTTCATTTTTTTCTCACTGTTTTCCCCTTGACTTAATATTTACAAGATCGGTATGTGTATGTTTATGTGTTTTCAGGTGCATTTGCATGTGTGGAGACCAGGGGTGGCCTTGTCCTTTTTTTTTTTTTTTTTTTGATACACCAGGCTGGCCAGTGCACCCTAGGGAGTCAGTTGTTCTGTCTTACCCAGCACTGGAATTATAGATTTGTGCAACATTTTTTTACATGGACTCTAAGGACTGACAATAGATCCTTGCACGTACAAATGAAGTACTTTCCAACTGATCCATCCCCTCAGATATAGAAATTTCCTTTATCCATTTACAGTAAGCACAGAACAGGATGTGGCAAAATTGGGTCTGAGAGTATTGCTTCTGTTTTGTAGCAAATTTTATATTATGAGTTTGAAGAATTATGCTGACTGAAAAATAAAGCATATAAGCTTGGCAGAGAACTTGAGGGCTGAAGGTATAGATAGCTACATTGCTGAGTCTGAGAACAGATGTGTCTTATTTTATATAAACCCAACACTGATAGACAGTATATCTTGGCTAAGATTTGTTACTGTTATTCGGATAGATTTGCAGATAGGTAAACTTGGGTGTACAAATTGTCATCCACAAAGAACTCATTGTGGCTTATTAAAATTTCTAAATCTAGGAATACAAAGAACCCAAGAAACTTAAAAGCCTTGGCATATTCAAAGTTGTCCTGAAATAATTTATTAGAGACTCCATTAAGCGTACTAGTACAAAACTACTATCCTATAAATAGAAATGAACTGTGGAAAACCCAACAATGTGATAAAAGCACTGTCCTCTTTGATCTCTGGGGATCATTCTGTAAGGAACTGGATTTGTATAGAATGCTGTCTTGTTAGCTCTGTTGTTTAGCAAAATCAGCAAGCATAGCTAAGTGGTAGAGCACTTGGCTAGCACGCCCGAGTACCTGAGTTCCAGATTCAACACTGTCAAGGGGGAAAATACCCCTTTAACTCCTTATTTATATTTGCCCAAGAGCAGAATATACTAATTTGGTTGGTTAAAAACTTTTCTTTTAAGCTAGCCACTTTTCATTTAACAAAGGATCTCACTGTGCATGCATGGGCTGGCGTTGAACTCAGCAATCCATTGTGTCCAGGTATGGAAAGGCATGGGGCTGCAGAGGGATGATCCTCCTCTATATAATACTCCTGTGTAGATTTCTAATAGCTTGATTTGTATTTGATTTGGGTCTACTTTTTTCTAATTATTCCTAGTAATGTGTCTATGAGTCCATGAGTCCTGAGAATTCATGTGTTTGAGTGTAAGGTTCATGTGAAAACTTTCTTCTTACTACAAACTGTTAGGACAGAGATGCCTGCTTTCTCCCAAGTGTTTGTCCCACTAATTTAGTCATCATTTCCAGTGTGATGCTTTTGAGAGTTTAAAGTCATTTTCTGAGTAATCGATCTTACAATTCTGTATTTTGTCCTGGTCTCTACCTAGTATTTCCCTTGTGTGCTTGTCACTAACCTTCAAAGTCCAAAGACTGTCTCACAGTGGGCTGTGAAGTAAGTCTTTTTTTTTCCTGAAATATATGTGCAAGAGGAATTTTATTCTCTTTAGAGAAGGGGACTATAAGCAAGTTGAAACTTGAGGGATTTTTGTCAAGGATTATATTGATTAACAAGTGCTCTTGCATCTTTTGGACAGCTTATGAGAAAGCAGTGATTGTAGTTAATTTTTAGTGAGTGTCACATAGTTAATAATTGCTCTGATTCATGATATTATTATATTCTCTTTCCTTCACCCACAGCAAAACAAGCTTAATTTGATTTATATCCTTAGGAAGAAGAAAAAACCCTAAGATTACTCACATGGCATGAGTCAGCTTTTGGCTCCTTTCTCTTTCCTTTCTCCTCCTCCTCTTTTTCCTCCTCTTCCTCTTGCTCCTCATCCTCCTCTTCTTTGCCTACCATGCCCACTCCTGTATTCACTCCCACCCACGATGTTGTTGTCATCAAAAAACTGAGTCAGTTCGTTCTTTAAAATGGGTGGGGACAGGAGACAAGTAATAAAAAAAAATTTTCTGAGCGAAGTATTCAGCTTCTGTGTGAAATCACTGCAAGGAGACAAGCAGTTCCTTCTATGAGATGAAAAGCTTAGAGCACAGTGCAGTCCTCATAAAGACATGTTCCCAGCGTCCTACAGAAATCTGCATGTAGTTTGTGTGCATGTTTGTCAAGACTTTCATGTAGTCCAGCCATGGAGGCGTGTTCTTAACTCTGATAGTGGAAATTTTATGTAAACTATTTATGAAGTTAATGTGCTCTGAAGGTAGACTATTTCGATAAATAAATAAATAAATAAATAAATAATTTTTTTTTGGTGTTTTGTAGCCAGGATCTCACTCTGTGGCTACAAAGGCAGGGAATTATAGACATGTATCGTTGTACTTGACATTCTCCAGATTTTTGATTGTTACAAAAATACAAATGATGAAGTCACTTTATTTGTTTGAATGAACAATGTGACATGGAAGCTTGAGGCGGTTCTTGCTTCTCTTGGGATAGAAGAGATCTATTGGGGGTGACTGCTCAGCCTTGGTAATGTGGTGAGCATCACCGAAGCAGAGATTTTTGTCTCTTCCTTGTATTGTCTTGTTTACGTCTATTCTCCAGGTGATGAAAAACAGAAAGGAAGTGACTTTCCCATGTTCTTTTAGGCAATGCCATCCGAGGGCCAGTATTGGATCTTGGGCTGTTTATGTTCACCATGACCTATAGTTGGGGTTTCTAGAACTGAAAAAGTCAGATTGTTTGGTATTTTTGGTTTCTGGCAGAGAGAGAACACTGTGCTGTTTCTCCAAAACAACCTATAGTTGAGAGTTGAACAGGATCTATATCTCTGACCCAAGCTCCCACTGAACGGGGTGAGTCTTGGAGCCTTCCTCAACACTACCATCTCTCTGTTTCGCTGTCTTACCCCCCGTTATGTTCATGACAGGTTGGATCACTTGCGCCCCCCCTTTCCCTTCAGCAGAGCACAGTATTTGAGGTTCTGCATATCTCTAAAGAGTATTCGTACCTCAGAGATTTCTGCCTGCTGTCTTTTTTTTTTTTTAAATCATCTGTCCACTTTGTCACATGTTGACTGGAAACGATTAGCATTTGTTACCAGAGGACTTGTGCAGTGGTTGAACGGCTTCATATAGCTTTCAGATAGAACCAGAGCTTCATGTATTCAGAGGAAGTAGAATTTCTTAGGGAAAGATAATCTAACAGAGAACATAAACCGAAGTTCTTCACCCAGTTGCCTGGGCTTCCCTTAGGGTAAATGTCATATGATTTTATGTGGTGACCTCATGGAGGAAAACAAAACAAAACAAAACAAAAGAGTAGATCATGGGTCTACTCTGGGTCTGTACTCTTTATCCTTTCTATCAGGAGCTGTTTGGAGGGGCTCTGCACTATGCCCAGGAAAGTGCTCTACCATGAATAGGACTCTAATGGTCCTACAATTTCTTGACTCATTTATCTTTTCCTGACTGCTGACAGTTCCTAATGTGTTGACCTATCTGGGCCAACTTGAATAAGAGTTCTGTTTTGTTATTATTGTTGTTTTACTTTATTTTGTTTTGTTTCAATTTTGAGGTAGGGTTGCACCTAGGCTGGCCTTGAACTAAGTCCTTATCCTCTTGCCATAACCCTATACGGCCTTGCATATTCCTGTGTGTGCGGGAAGGCAGGCTTTTTGTCACCATGCTTGGGCTGCTATAGGAGTTTCTGAGCATCTTTTCAGACGGGTTCCATCTGATTATACCTCTCTTCTGCCCTGACTTTAAGGATACTCCAGAAAATGTGATGAAAAAGCTCAAACAGATTCTGAAATGCTCTACAGAAATGGTGGTTTGGTCAGGTATTTGTCATCACTAATAAAGTAGCTTTAAATGTTATTTTTAAGTGTTATAATAACTGCTGTGCGTGACTCAAACACTGTGTCAACCCTTTTCAGTTCAGGTGCAAGGCTAGGAATGGAGGAACGGGGATTGAAATACCAGCCATTCTCCAGACTTTTAAGAGATGTTTTAGGTTTCTTCAGATGCCAGAGTTTTGGTTCTTTGATTTTTATTAAAGTCTGCTTTCATACTCTGTGTTAATTTCCATCAAAAGCTAAGTAATTATAGACTTGACGTTCTCTGTGTACCATGGGAAGGTAACTGTCTTTAAGCTAATAAAGCTCTACTTGGAAAATGTCAGCGGCTAGATTAATATATCCCTGTTGAAATATGAACAGGTTTTAATAACTAGTTGAGAAATATGTGCATGTTCTTAAAATAGAAAGACTTAAAGTATAATTTGGAAATGCACTTCCAAGTAGTTTTTAAATTTAATTTCTGAAAACTGATTCTTTGTGAAAATTTAGAGTGGTGTTTATTCCAGTAAAAAAAAAAACTTACAGGAGAATTTATATATATAATATATATATATAAAGTGAATGATCAACTTCCAAATTAGCTTTTTTAAATAATGTTTCCATGTATGTATCTTTTCTGTGTCTTCATCTGTGAGTTAGAGAATTAGCTATTTGCCTTGTATCTTAAAAATAGAAGGCATGTCCTACATTGTAACATAACTAGTCATCCATCAAGGTTTAATCAACAGTAAAAGTCCTCGTCAAAGCAGTTGCTGACTTTGCTCAAGGTTAAAGGAAGTATGCTGAAAAGAGATAGCTGTAGTTTGACTGCTTGCATGAACCATTCAGATTGTGTGTGTGTGTGTGTGTGTGTGTGTGTGTGTGTGTTGCACTTATTATTCTATTTCTTCCTCTCTCTCAAATATCGATTCCATGCCTGTAATGCCACTCCCATCATGGTAGTTAAACATCAGACTGAATAGGGGACTTGGAAGCAGTTTATTTGATTGGGATTTCCCCAGAAATTATTTGGTGATTTTTTTAAGGCTTTTGTCTTTAGCTATTAAACAAGTTGACACCAAAAGACTATTCAGATGTTGGGGTATGACGGGGCCGTTGTCGAATTTGTGATTCTGTGTGAGTGACTCATGTTAGAGTGCAAATTGCACTCTATACAAAAGTGAAAGCCTGTTAGATGGCTCAGCTCTCATGTCCCTGACCACTTCCTGAAGAACCTGCCACATGGGCCCCAACAAGAGATTTAAAACTGGGTTCCTCCCATGGTAAAGACACGAGGCAGACCTGCATGTAGAAAACCTTTTCCCCACTGTTGTGTGAACTTAATTGTTCAGTGGCCTTAACTGTAAAATTTACAACATATTTAAAAAATGGGGCCAGAGCTTAGCTGAGGCTTAAAATATAATCTTGGAGCTTTCTTGTTTACATGATTCAATGCTTTGAAACCCATTAGAACATGCATTCGGATCCTTAAATGCATGAGCTAGAAAAGAAAAAGAAAAAAAAAGAAGCTTGTCAGATCAACTACAACCACTAGTCTAATAAAACTGAGTCACATCCAAATGGGCTGTACTTAACACTCCCCTCCCATTCTGGGGAAAATGCGGCCGGGGGAGGTAGTGTGAGTCATCACCTGGTTTGTTTGACATATGCTTCCTTCCATAAATTGGGAATGGCAAGCGGCACAAAGCTCCGGGCTTGCCTTAGAGAAAGAGCTATTGCAGCTTTGCCTGAGCAACATTGGGCGTCTGGTTTGGAAAGAAGAGGTTGAGGCCGCGGCGTTTTCACTTTAGATGTCGGGAGAGGAGGAGAAGAAATGGACAGATCCAAACAAGGGACATTTCTAAGTACTATTTTCAGAGAATTAAGAAATGGTAAGAGTGTTTGTGGTTGATTTTTCCCCCCTCAGGCATACGTGGTATTTAAGAAAAATCGGGAGGGGAGATGTTAAAAATAAATTGGCAGCTACTTCATGAAGTGGGCTTGTTTACTTAAAAAGAGTGCTCTTGATAGGAACAAATGAAAAACGGAAGGGGACCTGATTTGTAGTTAGCATAAGCATTTGTCCCAAGGATAGTTGAATTCGCTTCATTTTTACAATTGTTTTAAAAAGAAGTGTGTTTGACTTAGGAATGCTCTCTCGGGCTCTCTGCGGGCAGGGGAGAGGAGCGTGCGCCCCTCTCCCAGGTCCCTCTGGTGGCTCTGCAAGCCTCTGTGGAGCTGCGCAGCATGAAGCTTAGACTGTGAAATCGTCGGGGAGACCGTCAGAAGCGGGATGAGCAGTTCATTTATAGCTGAAAGGAGTTTGGAAACTCAGCCTCTGCTTTGGTTGCGATTCTTATTTTTTAATACATGCCAGACATTCTTCTGATTCCCGATCTTAGCTGGGTCTCGGCTCCTTCTTTGTCTGGGTGAGGCTAGGGTGTTAACTTGTTTTAAAGCTCGAGAGCTGTCCCAGCCAGGGCATTTTCTGTTTCGGCTTATGACCACCACCACCACCAACCCCCTTTTCCTGAATGAGTGTCCTTTGTATAACCCCAGTAATTCAGAAATTCTACAGGCGTAGGGACTGCCCTGTCATGTGACTTAGGTACTAGGTGCTAGTTGCGATTGGTCAGCAGCTAATTGTCGGGTCCCTATAAGAAGTCCCGGGTTAGGCGACTGTCCACTCTCTACTCTCCCGCTGACTGCTACTCCTCGGGAGCAGGATGGGGGTGGGGACTGTCCAATGACTCCTCTGTGTGATAGATGACCAAGTGGCTGCAGCCGTGAGGGTCTCCACACCAGTGCAAGACACTTGAGATTGCTTGTAGCTGTTTTGATCAAACTCTGGCTTCCTGAACTGGTAACTGTCACTTTAATGCAGCTTACTGATTAAACTGAGAAAAATGTAGCTGAAAATGTGTGCCAAGAACTTGTGTGGACTTATTCCCTGTCCCCCCTTTTCCCTTTTCTCTGATTCATTTTGTCACAGGAATGAAATGCAGATAACTCGTTAGCAAACTTTTGTGGGGAAAAGTGCCTTGCGCGATCAGAACAAAGCCGTTTTATAATCAGATTTACCAAGCTGAGAAGAGGGAGTTTCAGCAAACTGAAGATTCGGCGGCTCTCTGTCACCAGGAAACACTGCGCTATCCAGAAAGGGTAAGTGAAAAGTGGCATTGTCCCTAATAGATATCATATGGTGTGGGAGAATTGTAACACTGTTCCCAGACCCCTAACAAGTGTGTAGAACAGAGAACATATAAACAAAGGTAGGGATTTTAAACGCAGGAAGCTCCACAGTATAGCACAGAGGCTGAGAAGGTACCAGGTAATTAACTAAACGAGCTGGCTTTTACTAGTTCAGCCATACATATGTAATCGAACTAGATCTTCCTGTTTGAACATGGTTTCCTTTTCAGTGGGGCAAAGCATGAAATCAAAATGGGCTGTTTGCTTGAGTTGCTACATTAACTCTCCTTGCATCGAGCTTTGCATTCAGTCTGACGAGCAAGTTGAAATTTGCAGAGATACTTTCAGAATTAATCTGCTCCTTTGCTTCCCCATGGTGTCGGATTTTATCTAGATCTTTACAAAATGAAAGCTGAAGCAGTGCCCCCAAAACATCTGATCGTGAAGGGCAGATTATGGTGGTCATAGAATTTGTTCTGCATTCATGTCATGATTTTAAGATTGTTCTGTTTGATTACATTAGTAAAGCAAAAGGGTGCTGATTTCCATACAGTACATACCATTTTCAAGATGGTAATGAGCAACTAACTCTTAGTAGTGTGATAGCCGTGTGTCTGCCTGCATTCTTTCTCTGAAACCTGAAATTCACTTTTCTCCTTTTGACCTGAGCTGTTCCTATTCCAGAAAAAGACAGGAAAGCTGTGACTCTCTGTGTGCCAAAGGACACTGAGATAACAGTTTTATATCAGTGTGAATGTTTGACTTCGCTGAAATAAGATTGCTTAAAGGCTGAGCCCAACAAGCAGATTAGGATAGTAGGTGGCTGCTTGATTTTTGTCTGTTTCTTATTGGTCAGTAGAAGGAATCATGTGATAAATACTTACAAAAAAATTAGATGGAAATATTTTAAGTGTCAGTAATTATATACGTGTTCTGGGCAATCTCCATTTATGAGTATAGACATGCAATTATGACATGAACGGAATTGGGCTTTGAATTATAAAAGGTATAATATTATTTATTTTGCTTTAAATAGCCCCAACTGAATTAAAAGTTGAATGTACATTCTTGACTTCTGGCTCCCACTCTGTTCCTTTTGAAATCATAAAATCCTTAGCTTAAAAAAAAAAAAAAGAAAGCCATAACAGACTAGCCAAGCTGCAGGTTTCTGTTAGTTGAGTGGGCTGCAGATGGGAAGGGGAGGCTGAGGACGTTGGAATCTGTAAATTGTGCCCCCTACACACACACTTTAAGGGTTTGAAGATGATTTTTCTTAGGCTAATAGCTCCCAAGACTTCAGTTTCAATGAGAAGACAAGCATGGCTGTGAGGTGCAGATCCAGCTGTGCATTGGCATTGCAAATTTGTGCAATTGTCACATGCCATTTGGATTAATTAAGGTGTGCCCTCCTGACACACATGAATTTATATTTTTTGAGAAGACAGAAAAATGGTGAGAAAGCATGATAGTATTTCTAGCTAATATATAGCCCACTGCTAGTGTATATTCAGTGACTAATAATTATTTTCACCTCTTTATTTCATGTAAATACTTGGATAAAAAACATGGTAATTTAATATGGGGCTAAGGACATGGAGGATAGGAAAAAGACCATATAAAAAACTTCAGATGTTCTTCAGACATTCAGAAGCCATTGTCCTGAGTGATTAAAAATGGGATATAATATAAATTGAAATAGTAAATGCTACAAAGTATGTCCCAGAAGAATTATTCAAAAGCTTTATCTTTAAAATTTTGTTTGTCATTCTTTGTTCTGAGGTTTTTTTTTTTTATTTTTAAATGTACATCTAAAAGCATTGCTCTGAATTCTCTCCCAGAGTTACTGAAAGTGTTGGTATTTTGGCATATTTGGTCTTTGTGGGTTTGCAAAACAACAAAATGAAAGGAAGCCATTTGAGAGACATACCTCAATCACTTCTACCCAATAGTATTTGATAAGTGTCCCCTTCAAATTTGTGTGTGTGTGTGTGTGTGTGTGTGTGTGTGTGTGTAAGCTTTCTTTGAAGGGAGCCTTAAATCAACAACAGCTATTTGTTAGAACCCAGATAAGCCTGGAGATGTTGTTCTCTAACAACTGAGTAGTTAGGTAGTGAAATATAGCTTTAAAGTTTCAGTTCATAAATGTCAGTCAGATCTCCTGCTACAGTCTCATTGAGTAGAAGGATAACAAGAAGGGGAAAAACATGAGGCCTTATAATCTCCATTTATTTTGGGGGGGCCTTCTTGACTTGCTTTTGTATACAGGATCACCATGGAAGTGGGAAGCATAGGCCTTGAAGGAAGCCGTAATTTAATACAAAATCAGAGTGTGAAAAATTGGGAGAGATAAGAACCAACATATGGAGTAATGAGTAAAAGTCAGCTTCCGTGAGGTTGTGCACACCCTCTATCCAGGGCTGACCAGCCGTGAGAAGAACATCTTGAACCAATTACTGTAGGCTCTTGAAGAGCTGCAAATATTTCCTTCAAATGCAGTGTGGAGAAAATTCCTTTGGTAGCAGCGGGATGACTTACCAGTTTGCTATAGCATTTCTTCCTATTCCCCAACTCCTGAGAACAACTACGGAGGCTTCGGTGTTTTTCATGGGACACATGCTTTCCAACCAACTGTTCATTTGCCGTTTCCGAACTTTGTCTTCTTTTTCCTATGTAATAAATAGGAGTGTGTTATTAAGCAGTCATAAGCCCTAAGCATTTTATCTTACATTCAAACATTACTTTTAAGATTCTTTAAACAGACTTTGAGAGATGTTAATGGAATGAATTGGCAGGCTGAGAATCTAGGGAACACTGTATCAGAGCAAGACAATATTTAGACCAATATGTACCGTAGATTAATTATGCACTCTTGCCCTTTCTGTGCTTGAAGGTATTTTCTATTCTGCAATGGTTTTAGCAATTTATTTTGTCACTCGTACCTTGAGAATTAGTGAGGAAAAAAAGTTCAGTTGAAGGTTGTCCCTACCAATTCTTCTGAAGTCCAAAAGATTCTGACAAGTTAAAAAAAAATGTTCATGTCACAAACACATGGCAAGTCCTGACCTGAGCTTATGTGAGCCCACTTGTAGTCTTTATTTAGCTCACTAGGTCTGTACATTTTATCAGAGAAATATTCATGTACTTGATTCTGGACTAGAGTACCAAAACATATGTATGTATGTGTGATAAATAATCATCCTCCTTATAAACATTTATAATAACAGGAGTGTTGGAGTGCCAGATAAGGCTTTTGGACTCTTGACTTAACATTTATTGAACTCATGGTATGTGTTAGATATTTTTCTAAATATATCCCTGGCATCTAGTTCAGTGCCGACCAGTTGCTGATAGTTACCCAGGAGATAGATCTTAATATAAAATGCTTTACAAGTATTAACTGTAAAGCCAGTGTGTTTGTTATTCCATTTTACTGTAGAGAAAGCAGTGTACAGAGAAGTGAAACCAATTGCCCAAAAAGACATAGGAAGGAAATAATGGAGCCAGGATTTGCAAGCACTGAAACTAGGCTGAGTCAGAGGGGTGTGTCACCTGCTTCCTGCATTCCTGCTTACCCTACGCCCAGTGTCATGCAAAAATGATGGTGATATCACCACTCTGGTCATTAACAGGGTCCCCTCCTCTGTGTGAAATGTTTGTTCACAGGTCTGTGGTGGAATGGCCTATGGGAGTTTCAGGGATCCAAGCTCCTCCTTGGTAAGCCAACCTAGCTTTTTTTAGTTGAGAAAAATTAAGACAGACAAAATAACATTTTGTTTGCAACTTCAAAGGAATTTTTATATACAATTACAAAAAGTCCTCTCATATTTATTTTCTGGAACTTTTGCCCAGAAAGGTCTAGGCTGTTCAGGGGAGAAAGGGACACCTTTAGAGGGAGTGACACTTTGGCACGGGAGTCATGCTGGGCACAGTAAGTGCCTTTGGGGAAACAGGCAGCCCAGAAAATTGAACTGCATGATTAGATCTAGAAAGGGAGACTTCTAAACGTGCTTCTCAAAAAAGAATGTACAAGGTGGGTTCTCTTCTCCCTATGTTTCTAGTCACTAAAAATAAGCTCTTTCTAAACCTCCCCATTTTATGTCCCTGCGCCTCTCTCCCTGCTTAGTGTTCAGCACTTACTTCCTGTTGGCGTGTTGTGCAGCTTATGGCCTTGATTGGCATTTTTGTCAACCACTTCTGGCATTGCTGGCTTTGAACACAAAGGTTTCTGGATCGACATTTTGATCTCTGTCTTCAACTTCATTTTCTTATGTGTACTTCAAAATGCTATTGACAAGAAAAAAATGTTGGTGACTAATTGGTTTTTCACTGTTACATACTGTTTTTTATAGTAATAGTTTTGAAAACTTATTTGGCCTAAACAAACTATTTAGATTACATGGCTGGAATTTGGAGGATAGGGGTTTTATTCAGAAGGGAAAAAAAACAGTTTTGATTGGAGTTACTGTATATATAATTTAAATGATTGTCCATTTATTTTCTTGATATCATGAAGACTGAGTTAAGAAGGGTATGCAAAATAATGCCATTTTGTTAACTACTTTCAAAGATGAGCAGCTGAATTAGAATATATATCTCATCTAAAATATCTTACACTTCCCTAGTAAACTACCCTGATTTTTTTTTTGAAAATATGGTCAATATAAAACACTTGCTATACAAATATATATTTTAATCTTAGCATCTGCTAGCTCAACGTCTTATGATTCTAAGCTGCAACTTCTTCTCTTATTCCCCATTTATTATAATTTATGCATTCTAAAGTATTTGGGCTGATTTAACACATAAAGCACAGTACACGTACTATTAGCCAAAAACTATGTTATGTAAATACACTGCTACTCCTCATTTTCTTTAGTTTTTCCGAAGGAATACATTTGATGCATACAAAAGTTGGATTTGATATCTTTGTAAGTCAGTATAACAATCAAAGCATTTGCTTTTCTTAGGTGTTGTAAATAGCCATTATAAGTAGCATCTATTTTGTTTGAAATCACTTTAAAATATTAATCTAAATATAGTAATAACTTTGTATGTAAAAAGTAATGTAACTCTTCTGAGGTACAGGGTGGAATCATCTGTAATGAAGGCCAGGCTAGGGTTTCATTTTAAAGCATATCCCTTATTGCCATGAAAAAAATGGATTTCCTGAAATAACTGTGTGTTCTGCTGGCGACCTTGACCTTGCAATTGATATTATTGGGATTTTTCTGCCTTCAACATTTTTTTAATGGATAATTTTTTTTTAAAAAAAGAGAATCCATTGGTACCCCCATGAGACACAACATACATACATACACACACACACACACACACACACACACACACACACACACCACTAGACTTCTTAACTAAGAACTTATGATTTATCCAGCCCAAGCCATGCTTTGCTGCTTGCGTTCATAGTTCTGATTACCTGCATACAAAATCATCTCCAAACCTGAACTATTTATTTTGTAAGAGGCCCAAGCTTAGGGAACAAGTGTGCTTGTGTTTTCAGTTTACTTTGCCCCTTGGTAGTGGAGTGAGTCTGTTGGTTTCTCTAAATCACAGAACCTGGATAGTGAGTTATGTCACCTTACACTTGAGCCTACATAAAAAAGCACATTAGGGAACCTGGAATAATGGTTCTCTACTCACTTGTATTCCCCAAACACTTTCAGCTTAGCTCCAGGCCTATGTGTTTGTGGTAAACTATAAGTGACTGTTGGCATGGATGATTAGCAATTCTTTTTGCCTTCTACATTGTAGATTTAGTGCATTTTAGGTAGCTGCTATTGTAGGTTGATCTGTGGGATCCTCATAACAAGCTGTTGGTACGATTGTGTTGTGTCTATTTTGTAGGTGAGAGTCCCAGAGCACAGCGAAACAATGGAACTTACTTCGGGCCACTTATCTGTTGTAGAAACAAAATCTGAATCCAAATAGGCTGTTGTCAGAACAGATGGGAAGTAATTTGGGTCCAAAGGCAGAGTAAAAGTTGGCTGAAGCTGAAAGTTTCCGTAGTGATCATTTCGATTCTGTTGTAGAAAGTGTAACATCTTTCAGACCTGGGCCTCTCAATATTGAAATACACAGTTGACTTTTTCTGCTTCTTATTTCACAAATCAGTGGGAACTATCTTAGTCACTGGTGTTTTATGAGTTTGAATTAGGCCACTGAAATCCAGGAGGGGGAATTCCTTGTTTTCAGTTGATCTAAAGCACTAATTAATTTACTCATCTAACTTCCCCTATTTTTTTCCTCTTAAGTTTTCACTTGAAGGTGGGGGTGGAGGGGAGAAGTATGCGAGCACTTGAATCGTTGGGTGAACTTTTGGTAGAAAGGTACAGGGAATAGGAATCTGTATTTATGAATATATGTTTCCTTTACCTCCATCTAGTTCTGAAGTCTTTCTATAGGAACAGCTTAGAAGCATCTACCAATGCCCATGAAAAACAAAACTTCCTGTGTGTACCAGGAGTTTAGTTTCATATTATGTAAATGCAGCTTGAAGCACTGTAATTGCTAAGAATTCAGTGTAGAAAGCAGGTGTAGGCAGCCCACCCAGGGCTTCAAAGCACTTAGAAATGGGTTTAAAGCACTTTAAAATCTCTAAAATTTTTCATTGTTCTTGTACTGATCCCACCTCTAGGAGGACATGATAATAAGGCTTCCCTTCATTCCATCATTTCTTCTGTTCATTCATTCATCCTTATTTTCACTCATTCAAGCTCTTCCTGCAGACAGACGAAAGAAAAAGGGATAGACTAAAAGTCTATAAAATGTGTTGGAGAGAGGAATCTTTGTAAACTCTAAACTTACTTTGTCCCTTTTCTCTCAGCAAAGGTCTTTTGGTTGATACTTGTCATTTGGGGGCCACTATACCTCTCACAGACAGACACACAGTATCTAAACATCTTCTGTCAACCAGATTCCTTGATTAAGCAGAGAAGAAAAGACTTGGGAGGGAAAAGTATGCAGCAAAAACGGCTGGCCGGATTGACTGACTGCCTTCTTTCATAGCTAAATTATAAATATGATTTCATACCACTTAAACATTCAAACCATGCAGAAAAGTAAATGTTGACAGAAGCCTCCCCAAAGATATCTTAGAAAGTAACTTAAAATGAACTTGAACGCTGATTCTGACCTCAGTTCAGTTTGAGGGTGTCTTGTTTGGTTGGTTGATTTCTTGTTGTTGTTGTTGTTGCTGCTGCTGCTGCTGCTTATTTGTTTTCAATTGTCAATTAAGCTATGAAAGGTAAGGAGGAGTGCTTTTTTCCAAGTGGGGGGAGGAAGATGTAATACTGCTAACACTCCAGAGCGAGTGGCACTTGCCACCACACTGCAGTTGGTAACACTCTTCTTGAAGACGGGGTCTACCTTGTAATTCAGTAGTATGTTTAACCTGGACTTCACTGGCCACGGATCCTCTTTTAACAATCATTCAAAATTTTCCTCAATGAAACAAGCTGACCTGCATCTTTTAGCCATAAAGGCATTGAAGAGACTTAAGTATTTCAGTGTGAATTGTGAGGTCTGCATTCCTAGGAAACACATGTAGATCAGAGGTTATCAAACAAGTTAGTCAGCACAGGATTTCTTACTTTCCCACATTCTGTTTGGCGTCCATACACCAATAACTCCTCTTGGCTTTTCTGCCCCTGGATGATGGTGAAGTTATAGAATAGCTTCTTTCTCATTCTCATTCTCTCTCTCTCTCTCTCTCTCCTCTCTCTCTCTCTCTCTCTCTTTCCTTTTTCCTTTCTTCTATGTGCAATTTCACTTAACACTAGGCAAATGAATCATTCATTCGCTCCTATACTCTTGGACTTTTTTGGTGTTGATAAAAGTTGTCTCAGGTGCCAACTAGATAACTATGTAAGAAAATTAATAGACAGAGATACCACATGGAGAATATATATTTGTTTCTCACAAGTTAGGAATTGTTAAAGCATACTGACTTTACAACTGGAGACAAAAAGGGAACCTTTATATTGTAGTTTAGCAAGGGGTCCATCTGCATGAAAGAGATACTGCTGTTGTCATTTTGATTTGGTTCAGCTGGGCTGGATAGCACCATTGCTTCAGGCTGAAACTGACTAGTCTGTTTCACTTGTGGGTAAAGAGAAATGAATACTTTGGGAACAGTGTGGTCTGGGGGAGAAAGGACATCTTTTCTGCCTTTCACCCTTCCCTGACCTGACTCTGGATCTCAGTACGGGAACAGGGAGGCTTGGGACATAAATGAGCACATTGGTTTCCTTGGATGAGCTGCATAGGGAACCAAGAGGAAGATGGAGACATGGACGTGTAGGAAGTAGGGAAGTCCTGGGGGAGTCAAGAAACCTCTGCTTCCAAGCCCCGGTATCAGCCCTTCATTCTTCCTGGTGTGTGGGACATGCTGTCCATCCCTGCTTCCATCCTATGAAGCAAGGGAGTGCTTAGGACTGAGCATCACTTTGCTAGGAACTGAGAAGGATGGGGAATTCAAGAATGGCCTTTTAAGGCACCATTTTGTTTGAATCATCCTGTGTACATTCTCTCTACTCAATTTTCTTCTAGAAATAGAGAGCTGCCTTCTTGCCTTGAAGACAACAGCACACATTGTCTGTAAGCATTGTGTTGTGCTCACTCCTTCCTACGAAGCCTAATCTCCCCCGGCCTTAGTCCTTCTTGTTTGTGTCCTGTTCCCTGGGATTCCCCCTCCTGCCAAGTAAATCCAGACAACTTTTCTGCCTCTCTTCTGAAACTTTGGTGTTTCTGCCTTTGACTTGAGTCTCTTCGAAATGATTGTGTGGTGGCTGGGCACTGCAAAATGAGTCAGTTCCTGCAGTTTGGTTACAAGTTCTCAAAAAGTATTTCAGAATGTGGATGTGGTCAGCAGAGTCATTTTCCAGGCATCTAAAAGGAAACCCACATCAACTGTAACAATTGAGCTCTGACCCGATGGTGCCATACAACAGAATCAAGGCCTATTTTCCCTTACAGCAGTGCCTAGAACCATACACAAATGTATCTGCTCCTAACACATCTTCAATGGGAAGTCTTGTTCTTGTTTGCAGGTCACATTTTATTTGGCACCATTTGCACAAACAATATTATGACACAGGTTTTAACCTTATTTACTTTTGGACATTGGTCTGAGTCTGACTAGGAAAAAGTATTAATTATTTTTGTAAAATAGAATCAGTGAGACTAGAATATAATTAGGAGATGACTTGAAGTGTGACTTATGGATGAAAATTGGGTAAGTTTTCTGAGGAATAACCAAGGGGCACTTTTAGATATCTTGTAGTACATGGGATTACCTAGTTTATTAACTATGCTCTGGATCTTGCAGCAGTGGTCATATAAATAATTATGATAATTCTTTTCAAGCTTTGAGGGCATTTCAAGCTCATCAAAAACAGAATACTTTAGCTCAGCATGGGCTTTAGAAAATCTTTCGTGGCTATTTATTTGCGTGTGTACCGTAAGTTCTGTAAAATCTGATTAAGTTTATTTCCAGTCTTCAACCACTCATGAAAACTGATGACATTTTCAACAATAAAAAAACAGCAAGATTAAAACATGGGCAAAAGACCCCCACAGACCCTTCACTGAAGAAGATATCCATATTAGAGATAAGTGCACGAGGGTGTTCTAAATCATTAGTCATTGGGGAAATATAAGTAATAACTACATACTATTTGAATGGCCAAAATGTAAAAAGGCTGACTATCAAGGGGAAGTTGAAGATGCAGAGATTTAGGGCTCTCAGTGACATTTAGTAAGAAATGTAAAATGGTAGAAAGATTTTAGAAGACAATTTAGCAATTTCATAAAATGTCAAACACTTACCATTTGCTCCAGATATCCCATTTAGAGAGACAAGAAAGCAATGTTGTATATGAATGCCCATAGCAGTTTTATTAGTTCTAGTCAAGAGCTAGAAAAGTACAAATGTCCAAGTGCAAATTAATGGGCAAACAAAGTAACAATGTATCTCAACAGATACGGCTCAGTAATGGAATATGTTACTACTTTATATAAAAGGAGGAGCCCTTGAGAACATACTCTATGTAATTCTGCTTACATCAATTTCTAGAAATTCTTAGTGGCAGAGATTTACAGGAGTGATTGTATGAAGTGTCAAACAGAGGGGTGGGTAGCAAGAGGGAAGGGTTGCAAAGGGGCAAAAGGAAACCAGATCTCGTGGATAATTTCACTATATTATTTATGTTGATTGTCTCGTGGAGGATTCTGTTTTTGCAAACTTTCCAATCATCCAATTTAATTATGTGTGGTTTATTGCAGGTTGGTCATTCCTCAATTTTAGAAAACTCGGAAGAAAACAAGATATCATTGTTACAGTAGAGAGAGGGTTGGAAAATGTCCCTGTTTGGTAAACTCAAGATTACCTTGTCTTAGGAAAGGAAAACTTGCTAAGAGTTTTAATGGTTTGGGTATTGAAATGCTGAACTTCTAGTATAGATGAACAACCAAAGCTGAACAGATAGTCTGTAGCTATCCCATCTGTCATTACTTTTTGTCATTTAAATTAGTGTCATTTTTCAGGAAGTGTTTCTTTCCCCCAACACTGGTCGGGCAGCCATCTGCCGGCTTTATAAACATGAACTTAGACAGCACTGTAGAGCTTGTCTGCAGCAGGGCTGGAGCTTCTACAGTGATCCTGATGTTATATAGTATCCACCTCATTGTGTAAAGCCTTTCCTTGCTCAGATGGATCTGAATTGTTTCCTTTTTTTTAGCGAGTAAAAGGGGCTCAGAAAGGCCAAGCTGTTTCCTGAATCACAGGACCCCTTGTAAGCCTCAGTTTCCCCATCTGTAAACAAATAATAACACAAGGGCTTAGTTTTCTAAGGTTTTTATAAGACTCAGAGACTCAAAGAAAACCCAGCTCTGCATACACCAGCACTGTCTGTGTAATTACCCACATCATGTCCATATTACTGGTACAGTGCTGAGTAGAGACTAGAGTGGACCATCTGGGGCATTGAAAATGAGGGATGTTGAAATGGTAGTCTAACTCCATTTGGTGCCCTATGGCTTCATTCAAAACTGGAATATAATGAAGTGAATAAAATCCTGTAATTATTTCTAGTTCCTTCTAAAGGGACACTAAACAATAAATAATTGGTTGACAGTGACTCACTAGGTAAAGGCAGGTGCTATTGAGTTTTTCTCCTGGAAGACTGACCCATGCATGGGTACCCTCCTTTCTCACCTGGGGTATGTTGATAGCATATTTCTTCTCCAGGTACCAGCCACTTTCAGTGTCCCTCACTATCTCTCTTACTTTTTCCTCTATTTGGTTTAGAGGAAATTGCCTCCAGAGCACTCCTTACATAATTTGCCACCCAATTTGTCATCAGTTCACGTGATAAACTGTACAGGGACCAAGTATAGCCTCCAGTTCTCTGAGACGGTACTTAACAAACATTTACTGAGGGTGCATGGAAAGAGTTCTATGGGCAAGTGAATTTAAGACTCTGAGAAGAAAAACATAAAATAGTCTGCCTGCCTGCTAGGTTTCTCAGAACCTTTTATATTTAGAGGGAAATAATGCTGTGTGCATTTTTTCAATTGTAAAAGTCAAAGAACTGTGGGGTTGTTATTTTGTGTTTGTTTTTGTTTTGTGGCTCGTATCCTAGTTGAAAGCTCCAATAGACATACTGTTTTGTAGCTTGTTTGGTGTATTGATAAGTGATAGTTTCCCTAAGAGCTTTCTGTCTGTCCATATTCGCATGCGGAAACTAAAACATGGCGTGTTTGCTCGGCTCTTGAGAGGGCTTGTCTGTAAATACTGAGTGGTTGGAGAATCACTCAGCAGTCTTTCAGTGTCAAAAACAGTAGGGGCTAGAGTAAGAAAATGTGAACAAAGAACATAAGGTTCTGTCTAGAAATGAAAGTCAGTGAAGTCTGTTCCTTTGTTTCAGTTTGGCCAAATCATCTGCTACTGTTCTTTTATCAGTTATGATTCTGCTTTTTGCCAGTTTATATACGGACAGGAAGAAATGCGGTGATGGGCATGGCATCCCCCTCCAGGTTGTGCAGGACTTCTGTATCAGTGCTACCACTGTTAAAGTGGGAAAGTAAAAGTCCCAGGCCATGTCTGGGACTTTTTTTTCCACTTGGTTTCCAAAACTACAAAGAGTTTGATCATCTGAATAAGGTTTACAAGAGAGAATGTGTCAGAAAATGAATAGTAATTTCCCATGAGAACCTGAGACAGTCTTTATATGTCCCTTGACTCCTTCTTCCCATCACAGAAAGAGGAACCAGATTTCCCCTGTGTTACTTACCATCAATATAAACAGCAATTTTATTCCTGTTATTTCCCCTTTCAACCTAGTAATGAAGTTGGCCACTGTTTCTCTGCACAGGAAGAACGACTTCCTTCCTTCATTTCTTGTCTTCCTCTAAGTTTAGTGATATTCCTTTCTTTCTTGTGGATTTTAGATTCTCACCTTCTCTAACTTTTTAAATTAAGCCCACAAAAGTTAGTTTCCTCCTCTCCCAACCTTTCATAGTTTCTCTGCCAGCTAAGCTAATCCTCATCTTCTACAGAGCCATTCAAGAAACTTCTATCTCTCCTGAGGAATGTCAAGGCACCTGTTTTCTCCTACATATATTTCTAGTTTTGTTGTGGTGGGTAAATGCCCTGTAGTTTGTCACTAGTAGTGACCGTTTTTTGTCCTCCTTTTTTATATTGTGTGTTGTATAGTGTAACAATAGATGATCTCCACTTGAAAGCAGATCTGTTGATATTTTTTTTTACTCTTCCCCTCTCTTGTCTGTGGTGTATAGGCCAGAGGTCAACCATCAGTGTTGTTTTTGGGTGCTGTCCACCTTGTCTTAATACCTTGTCTTGTTGGAACTCATCAATTAGAGGAGGCTCAATGGTTAGCAAGCACCAAGAATCCACCTGTCTCCATCTCTCTTTCCACTCCTAGGATTATAACCAAACACTGCATCGTACCGCCTTACTTTGTTGTTTGTTTTACCAACTTTGGTTCTGTGAACCAAATTCATATCCTTCTGCTTTTATGGCAAGTACTTTAAAGACTTTTGAAAATATCTTCCCATCCCTACCCTTCTCAATTGTTAACTCTGAGTTTTAACTGGCTTGGTGGTGTTTCTCTGAAGTATTTGTTTTTGTTTTCCAGAATCGGCCATGCACTGGGGAAACCCTTCCAAGGTCAATATGGGCACAGTTCGGCATCTACAACTAAACTGAGGAGGCCAGAAGGAGAATGCTGTTGTCAGGATGTGGCATGGTTCTTGGTTTGTACTCAGCTGTTTCCAACAAAATACTTGTTCCTAGAACCAGTTGAAAAAGCAGATTCATTCTCACTGCGTGGCAACTATCCTCAACCAGTTTGGCAGCAAATACTTGATTGTAGGTAAGAACTAAATACTGCTGTCTTTCTTACATTCTCTAAAGGTTATATAAAGCAACTAGTATCCCCACTGCCTTTTATGCAATACAAGTCAGACCACTGAGTCTTACTTACCTTTTCAATTCTCTCCTTCTTACACTAGTAGCATTCAGACTTTTCTTCCCTCTTCCTCTCTGCCAAGCATTGCGTGTTGTAGCTGGCAGCTTTATCAAATAGAGTCTGTACGTATAATGATATACATTTGGCCTTTTATCCTTTTTAAATGATCAGAATTTGGTGCCTCTAAATCTTCACACTCCATCTGTTAGCTTGTCTTTCCCTCTTTTCCTTTGCGGTATGAGCATTTGTATAGTCTTAGTTAAAAATAAATTGTCATACAACCACAGAACTCCATCGGTTGGTACAGTACACAGTGTGGTTTGGTTTATAGTAGACTCCCATGGTTGTGGGGCAGGCAGGCTGTAGTGAAGGTTAAGTCTTCCTGAGAGTGCCCCTTGCCCAACCTCAGGACCCTTTTGTGCTGTTAAGTGGATAAAGGCATATACATGTACAATCCTGAATGAAGATGTTTGTCTGTTGGTGTGTGTGTGTGTGTGTGTGTGTGTGTGTGTGTGTGTGTTGAAGTATATTATTAAAGGGGTCCAGACATTTTCTAATTGATTGGCCTCTGGTAGATTTAAGTGACCATTGTTAACTAGATGCTTCTGATACCTTGAGTGCCAAGAGTGAGAGACGTGATTCTTACCTCAAAGCACTTGTATTCTTACACATTTCCAAAGCAATAGTGTCACAGCAGTGTGACTTCATTTCTGACCAACACAGACTAAGCCATCGTAGTGCCAGCCCCAAAGAAACATCCTTTCGTACCAGGGAAGAGGCCTAGAACTGGGCCTTCCACTGGCTGAGGGAGCTGCTGCGTAGGCAGCACTCAGAAGCCCTGCTACTTGCTTTCTTTGTATTTTGTCTGAGCTGAGTAGAACTTACCTGGAAAGAGTTACAGAGGAACTT
Organism: Apodemus agrarius; assembly: GCA_964023405.1. Classification (NCBI taxonomy): domain Eukaryota; kingdom Metazoa; phylum Chordata; class Mammalia; order Rodentia; family Muridae; genus Apodemus; species Apodemus agrarius. Next base: position 3,111,858 of record OZ030010.1, read on the forward strand.
AAAATTCAGTGCCCTAATAATATTGGGTGGCATAAAGAGTCAAAGAGCGACAGAAAAACAGAAACACTGTGTTTAATACGTATAAATGAGACCTACAGCCTATGATGTTAGGCACATGTTGATGTCTTCAGAAAACTGCACATGGCTCAGAAGTGAGAATACATCTGTAAAGACCAGCAATACGTTTTGATTGAACAAAGCCCAAACTAGAAGAACTGACTATATATTTTTCCTTTATTCACGGGTTCAGAAAATAATTATTTGATATCCTTACTTTCTTATCATTAATGGGATGCAAGTAATTTTATTCCCCCTTTTTAAGGACAGGAGTTCTTCACTGCCTTGCACATTGTTGACATTGTATCTAGAAATTACCTTACATATTTTTTCCAGAGAGGAGGGAGGGAGTAGAAAGGGAGAAAAATGGATTTGAGGCAGTTGACTTCTAGGATTTTTCCAAAAATAAAAAAAAAAAACTGTGTGTCACTCAGGTTAAAGCTATCCTTTTTTCCTCTGAGTATATTTAGTAAGCAAAAATGACTTATGCTCTCATCCATAATTATTTTAATTTTTTTCATTCAGAAGGATTAAAGGCATGTATCTAATTGCTAAATATTATTTTCCAAAACTAGTCTGAGTCTGTCTTTATTAGCTGGAAGAGGTTTCACCTTCAGAAGCCTGTTTTAGGATCTTGTGCCAACCTGATTCCTTCCCAGACCTGTTCAGGCTAGACTTATTTGGCAGAAAATGTCTTTTGAAAAGTGTCTTGAAAAGGAATGTCCCAGAAAATGTTCACTTCAAACTTCAACTTGACTTGTAGAACAATTTACTAAATAAAGAGATGTGAGGATCAAGTGACCATCAGCTGGTATAAATGTTTTTGGTCAATATGGTCACAGGACCTCAGGTATGCAAGAGTTAGACAGGCTGCCACCACGTGCCTGGTTATAGTGATAGCCTGATTCAAGTGCTCTAACGTAATGCAGAAGGAATCCAAGTTCGCAGGAATGTACTTTAATTAGACACCTGTATTTAAAAGGTTGGTTTCTCCTCCAGCATAATTTAACTCTGTGCATACTGTGTATATAAGAATGCATTACTTTCCTAGTCTATACTTACTGTTAATTAGACTTTTTATTCTTCACAATTTGAGAAACGTGTGTGTGTGTGTGTGTGTGTGTGTGTGTGTGTGTGTGTGTGTGTGTTTAAACAGCTTTATTGAAGTATGATAAACAAGAAACAGTGCCTACCTCAGGTGGATATCTTGATGAGTTTGGATATATTTCAACATCTGTGATAATGTCATAATTCCAATCATCCATGATCAAGGTAATCACCGGCTTAGTGCCTCTCGAAGTTTGTTTTTCTCCCTACTTTGCCCTCTCCCTTCCCCCTCCATGTATATGTTTACATTTTAAAAGAATATTTAACATGAAGCCCACCTAGTGCTAGATATTTTTATTTAAATGAATGCTGATTTTTGTTAATGTTGTGGACTGGCTTGTGCTCTTTCAGATCCATAAATGTGTTTCCGACAGAAGTTGACTGCATTCTTTACTTAATGGAAGGCTGCTAGCACATGAATCAAAGACTCATTCATTCGCACATTTGGGAGTCCCTTAAAATACTAAAGTGAAAGCTATAATATGTATGCAGAGAACCTGGGGCACACCCATGCAGGCCCTGCGCTTGCTACTTCAATCTCTGTGAGCTCACAGGAGCCTTGATTAGTTGATTTAGAGGACCTTGTTCTCCTGGTGTCCTCCATCCCATCTGTCTCTTAAGCATTTTCTGCCTCCTCTTCGGCAGGCTTCTCTGAGCTTTGAGGGGAGGAATTTGATAGAGACAGCCTGTTTAGAACTGTGTGTTCCAAGTTTCTCCCCATGTGTAATATCTGGCTGTGGATCTTTAGATTTGTTTCTGTCTACTGCAGCAAGAAGCCTCTCTGATAATGTCTCAATTAGCAAGGCACTGATCTATGAGTATAGCAGAATGTCATCAGGAGTCATTTTGTCACAACTTTGTTTTGTTTCTTTCTTTTTTTTTTTTTTTTGTTTAGATCAGTAGTATTTGGTTTTACACTAGGTCTCTGGGCTATCTAAATCTCTGGTTCTGGTCACTCAAGTAGTGTTGAGTTTTGGTCCTATCTTGTAGAGTAAGCCTTAAATTAAATCAGACATTAGTTGATTACTCCCCCAAGGTATGTGCCACCACTGCCTTATCATATTTTGCAGACAGGACACATTGCAGATCAATGGTTTTGTGACTAGGTTGATATATTTGTTTCTTTTTTTGGTAGCCTGCAGAATAATGTTATGTGTCATAGTCACTACAATATGGATGGGGTGATGGTTCTATGTAGCTACCAGCTTTACCTCTCCATGCTCAATGAATCGTGTGGGTATTATCTTCAGCAATGGGGCCTTGTTGTCTCTTTTTTGAGCAATTTATATTCTTGGCAAAAGCCTGGATTGTTTTGTGTGAGGATTGTATTTTCATGGGGCACCGTTAGCCAACAACTCAATTGGATGTAACCTGGTCCCAGTACTGAAAGCTTTGTTTGGTGACAAGAGATGGCTACTTGGAACTCCATCTCCCCCCATTATTTGGAAACTGCATTCAGATTACCATACTTGCCACTCGAATGCTCCTCAATTCAACCTGTTTCTCTCTCCATATTTTGTCTCATCCCTGCATTCCCTTTCTCTCCCCAGCCAATCCTCCTGTTCCTGACCCCTCAGCCCAAGACCATCCATTGAACCTATTTCCTGTTCCTAGGTTATGTTCGGGCTAGACCCTCCCACCATACCTAACCTCTGTGAGTCTATATACTGTAGCTAAGATAGACTAAGATTTATAAATGATCATCTGTTTAACTGTGGCATTAGAACTAACCAAACTAAACCCATGTCTCAACTTGTTTAGCTTTATCTATAAAAGATGATTTAGGCATAGTTGTTGAGTGTTGCGAGATATGCATTTTTGTGCTCTACAAATGCTTTATTTTACAGTAAGGATAAGAGCTTGCCAAATCTGACCAAATATTCCCCCCCCATATAATTATGAATGCTCTTTTGCAAAAAGAGAATATCAAAATATAGATAAGGTTTCTTTATAACTGCTAAAAAGGGGGAGCAATCAAACAAAAGCATACTCCCTTTGTCAGTTCCACTTCTGTCCTCCCTCAAAGAGCCAAGCACACTGTGACTCCCACAAAGCTGCTTGTGTCTCCTTACCACTAACAATTTTGCCCCAAGCCACTTTTCTTTGTAGTATGCATATATTTGAATATCACTGTATGGTCCAACTGCCAGTCCATTGAACTTGTACTGTTTGAAAGTTATGAGCCATTCTGACCTTTCTTTCTGACGGTAATCCTCCTCAATTTTTCTAAGTGAATGTTGCACAATTTTAAACCATAAGAAGGCAGGACTTTAAGATCATATGGTTATTTATATTAGAAAGTGATCCTAAATGTAGGGGCGAAAAGCCATTCATTGTCCATGGAGGTGAAATGTTGAGATAAGAATTCCTTATTTCAAATCATTGGATATTTTCCTGCCTTGGTTTTTGACAGTTGCCTCGTTTACTCCCCTAGGGTCCTTTTTCTCCCCCAGGTATGTGTATACTTCTTGCATACTGCATGAGTATCAGGCCTTCAGCCACACATTCCTCAACTACCTTCAAAATAGCACCATTACTCTCAGCTATTTATTACATTATGGAATGACTTATGTCTGCTGGATTAATTTCTTATTTTTCTCTACCCTCCTTGTAATCTCTTACTCTCAGTTCCATGAGTCAAGGCCTGGACGGTGTCTCAGTAAGTATTTTTAAGTATTTCTAGGAAACATGAGTGACTGGATCAATAAGGAGCTTACCTAGCTGGTGATTTAGACCCGCATTGTTTTATAGGGGGACAGCTTAGAACTGGCAAACTAACAAAGAGCTACTTTGAATTGTTTTGTAAAGGTTACCTTTTAATAATTTTCTGTGTTTTTAGACCTAAAGGTAGGTAAGATGTACATATATTCAGAAGGGAAGAAAAATATGCAACTGAAAACTCTTGTATTGTCTCATTTAATTTCTGTAATTGTCATCTTTCCTTTTCCTTCCAGAGTCTCTCCTCAGAAGGCCACAAACTGTCTACCTCTCAGAAGGATAAGGGTGCCCTCAGTGGCTCAGTAGCCAGTGTAGATCCTGTCTTTGGTAATCAGCAGCTACATCTGGCTACTGGGTCTCTGGTGGCATCATCTAGCTTCAGTTATGGTACACATAACAAGGTTATGGAAACGATAGCTTTATCTAGAGCAACACACACATGCATGCATAGGCACACACATAGTTTTCAGATCTAATTTTCCATTATTCATTCATTTGGGTTTTAGAAGTCACCCAGAGTTTGATGAAGAATGAAGTCTCTGTGATTAACATTACAGAGGATATTTGAGCTATTGATTGGTTTTACTTTTTGTACTCCTCTTTCCCCACATAAAGATATCATTTTCTATTCAGCTGTCTATGCATCATCTTCCTAAATGATATCTATCATTTCCCTACCTGAATTTCCATACATCTCTTGACCTTTAATGGTCACTTTAAAAATAGCATGATGAATGACCACCAATAGAATTATTTGAGGAAATTTCATCTATTGGTAAGTCACAACCATTGTGACTTCTGTTTTCTTTTCTTTAAGATAAATAAGGCGCATAGCAATTTTGACCTGTTAATCTGTATGGATGACTTGCAGGCTGAACATCCAGGTCTTGGGCATGAACCTGGCATACAATGTAGATTTCTGTGTTTGTTAGGCAACAGCTACATTGTCTGCTGGGTTTCAGGCTACCTGGAATCATTTCTCCATTGGCCCACTTATGAATGTTTTGTCTCTAATATTTGTGAGTCAGCTTTTCTAGGAATCATAAATGAGTGTGACTAATCTCATTGGAAAGAACAAAAGAAGGACCTCTATGAAGCTGAGTACCTTAACAATTAATGGTCTCACTGTGATTTCATCCAAAAGTCTCACATGCCAGACTTGTCAACTGAAGAAACAGAAGATGTAATGTAATCCTTCCTCTTATTACCTAAACTTTCTTTTTTTTCTATATTCTTTGTTTACATTCCAAATGATTTTCCCTTTCCCAGTTCTTCCCTCCCCCTAAATCCCATAAGCCCTCTTCCCTCCCGCCAGTTCCCCAATCACCCCCCTCCCACTTCTCTGTCCTGGCAATCCCCTACGATGCTGCATCAAGTCTTTCCAGGACCCAGGCCCTATCCTTCCTTCTTCTTGGGAATGATTTGATATGTGAATTGTGTCTTGGGTTTTCTGCGCTTCTGGGCTAATTAATATCCACTTATCAGTGACTGCATACCATGTGTGTTCTTTTGTGATTGGGTTACCTCACTTAGTATGATATTTTCCAGTTCCACCCATTTGCCTAAAAATTTCATGAATTCATTGTTTTTAATTGCTGAGTAGTATTTCATTGTGTAAATATACCACATTTTCTGTATCCATTCCTCCATTGAGGGACATCTGGGTTCTTTCCAGCTTCTGGCTATTATAAATAAGGCTGCTATGAACATAGTGGAGCATGTGTCCTTATCACATGTCACGGAATACTCCGGGTATATGCCCAGGAGTGGTATAGCAGGGTCCTCTGGAAGTGTCATGTCCAATTTTCTGAGGAACCGCCAGACTGATTTCCGTAGTGGTTGTACCATCTTGCAATCCCACAAGCAGTGGAGGAGTATTCCTCTTTCTCCACATCCTCACCAACACATGCTGTCTCCTGAGTTTTTAATCTTAGCCATTTCTGACTAGTGTGAAGTAAAATCTCAGGGTTGTTTTGATTTGCATTTCCCTAATGACTAATGATGTTGAACATTTCTTAAGGTGCTTCTCATCCATTTGAAGTTCTTCAGGTGAAAATTCTTTGTTTAGCTCTGTACCCCATTTTTAATAAGGTTATTTGGTTTTCTGGGGTCTAACTTCTTGAGTTCTTTGTATATATTGGATATTGGTCATATTATTATAAAATGTTTGGTTTTGCTGTTTGTTATTGCTGACAGGAAGTAAAGCATCTTATCATATTGAGCCCTACCTCAGCATCCCTCCTCACTTTGGCTTCTCTTCCACCTACAGGAGCCGGGCCTGGTTTTGTTCTCCCTCTGTTGTTGTCGTCCTGAAACTTATATGAAGAACTTTCCAGTCTCCATAGACTCTGAACATTTTATTATATTGCACCATCTCACTCCACCATTCGTTCGCTGAAAGCGTACCCTAGAATTTAATTGACTGTCCACTCCTGATTATCATCACTTAGAGAAACAGAGGCGCAGCTGTGTGATGGAATGACAAGGAGCTTATAAAGAGCTCAAGAATGGCTTTCCATGATGAGAAGAAAGGAATGGAAATTGCTTCTAAGAAACACAAGTTTTATAATGTGGGTTGTCTACTCTTTTGGTAAATAAATGGAAACGCAGAAATAATTTTAGAAAGTAGCAATTCAGGATAAAATTTTCAGTGGAGGAGTAGAAGTTTCAAGGAAGAACTTATTAATTGTTGTGTTATATGTACTAGAGACTTCCATTAAGAAATTCAGTATTTTAAATTAATGTGACTTAACAGATAAAAAATAGAAAACGAATACAAGTGATGCAAAGATCAATGCCTGTATATAATTAATTCTCTAGTAGCCAATGGTTATAATGTAATGAGTTTTGTCACCTAGTGCTAAATTTAATAAAAATAAAGGAAATGATTTAGTATTTTTAACAGATTGTACTGTCTGTTCTATATGACTTTTGGTTTCCTACCAGTTCATTCCATCCCTTATCTTGTTCCCAAGCCACTGGTGTTATAAAAAGGACCTTATAGTTCATGTATTTGACAACCATTTAAGTGTGGTAGATGGCTCTACACATCATGGGTATATTTAATTAAATTCATAGCTATCAAGTGGACAGTGTTTTCTTTCATTTATACACTCAGGAAGCTCTTTGAATTCCTTTGCCCATCACTATATAAGTGTTGACTGTACAACCAGATATAGAGATACCCATGGTTTCATTTCCTTCTCCGAAGTGACACAGCAATACATGATGGATCCCCAAAGCATGGCCAAATATAGTGATATAGCAAGAAATCCACATTCAGACTTCATGTACCGTCCTCAAGGCCCTCATGTTTCACTGAGTGACAGGGATGTAAGAGCATATTTAGTTGCATTTGGTTTATTCCTAATACAAGAATACCCAAGAACACCAGAGCCTGTAATATGGATTCAATCTTTTTGTATGCTAATGAATGAGTGGTGGTGGTGGTGGTGGTGCTGCTGCTGCTGGGATAGCTAACTTCCATAAGTTGGCTAGATGCCAAAACTACCAAGATATGGTTTTTGGGTTGGACATTTCTTTATTCTTTCTGTTCTTCAGACTAGGTATGTGACATTATTTTCCATATTTATAATATCAGGTATGTAACCTGTTGTAGGAAATCTTAAAAACAAACAAATAAAAAAAAAGAACTGGCATGTTCCCATGCTTATGCCTCTGCCTTGGTGGCCTGGCCAGCCATGCATTGGCGGACAATGGCTGACCTGTTTTTATCTTGTGGAGAATTCTGACTCTGAACTCCAGAATCTGTCCACCCAGCTCACTAGGTTCTCACTGTCAGGTAGCTACCAAGCAGCTAGCCCTATGCTTCAAATCCTCCCAGGCCTTTGTTATGCAAATCTAGCAACCCCACACTTTGCTGCCTGCCATACCTTTCTCTCTTGAGCCAAGATGAGCCGCCACGTGAAGGAAAACACAACACTAACTTAGTTCAGAAACAGTGGTAACTCAGTCTCTGGGCACAGCAACTAAAACCTAATTTTGTAAGCCTTGTAAAAATCTGATTCCTCTGGTGGCAAATCCTTGCGTATCTGCCATGATACTGGGGAAACTCTAGCAATTACATCTTACCACTTTGCTGTCCCAGTTCCAAAAGGACCTAACTCTCCTGCTTCCTCTCTTCCTCCATCCAACCCAGAAGTCCCACTTACTTGCCCAGTGATTGACTCCTTTATTCATTAGGGGATTGATTCACAGGAACAGCACCAGGCTCATCCACAACAGTAAACCAGACATGCTCTCAACGTATATTGAGCAATTATTATAAACTCCCAGGCTCAGTAATCATTTTTGTCCACTTTTGTACAACTGTAACAAAATATCTGAGACTTGACAATTATTGAAAAAAATTATTTTCTAACAACTCCGGAGGATAAGTCCAAGTTTAAGACATTATCTGATAACCACTTTCTTGGTGTTAACTCGTGTGGTAAAAGAGCAAAAGTGAATTGAACACTTGTTTTTGCATAAAGAATCCTATCCATCAAACCCTAATCATGTCTAATCTGTAAGCGTGGAGTGCTTGCAACACAGCCCACCTCCTATGTAAGTATTTCACATTAAGTTTCAACATCAATATTTAAAAGGGCGCATATTTACTCTTCTGTCCCTATCCCCCATTTGTTTCCCTTTTAGTGGTGAAATTACACTTAGTTTGCCTCAGTAGCTTCTGAAATCTTAGTCCAACAAATCTAACCACTTCTTTAAAGCCTTACTTATTACTGTTTCACTTTTCATCACAATTTCAACATGAATGGGAGAGAATATTCAGATAACAGCAATCATTGGTGCCTGATTAACCATGAATATAGTGGAATGTCCTCCAACTATGAGGTTCAGAACTCCTCCAGGTTACTAAGTGAATATGGGGCTGAGCATGTGACCTAGGGTGGTAATGAAAGCCAGGTGTCTTCCAAAACATCTTAACGCATATATGACGTCAGCGAATTGTTCCTCACTTCAATCCCATAAGATAAATGAGTAATGATAAGTAAACTTCCCTGGGTCCTCTGAGCCATGTAACAACTTCCCCAACATGAGTGGTTCAGGGTATTCCTGATACATACATAGATAGACGGGCAAGTCTGAATGGCAGCGAACAATTGGCATTTGAAGTAGGACTCCTTGTGAGATTGAGCTCTTCTACATATGAAGGTATCAAAAGTGAGATGAATTGTAGACTCTTGGTTGATGTCATGAAACTCCTTGACCTTTGAAACATTTATCAAAAGGGTGTGAGTGAAAACAGGACTGAAGGTTACAAATGATCAGGGACTCGCTTTTTCCTAACTTTCCCCATGTTGTCTCTATGAGACACTTGGAAAAAGAGACCAATGTTTAATGACTTTGTCTAGAAGTGAGAAGCGCAACAACCTGGAGATATATACACATATGTATAACTATAAGGTGTATTGTGAAATATAGTTATGAAATAGTTGGAAAGTGCAAGCAGGAACTTAAAGTGGTGTACCTTTGCTAAAGTAGTGATTCCTTAATAAGTTAAGCAGTCGCCACTTCTAGGTATACCCAAGAGAAGGGAAAGCAAAGTCAAACACATGTATGCATATTCTTACTAGTGCTGTTAATGTTTCCAATACCAAGTGATGGAAACCACCCCAGTGCCCATCAACTGAAATATCATTTAGTCATAAAAGGAAGTATAAGGTAGGTCTTATAAGAGTAGGGAGTGGAGACAAGAAAATGAGTTCAAGGGCAGCCCGGGCTACATGAGAATCACATATTAGAAAAAAAAAAAAAAAAAACAGATTTAGACTACAATGTACTTTAAAAAGCCACGCACTGTACAATTCTGTTGATAAGCAATGGCCATAATAGATTAACTATTAGGCACATAAGGGTTGTCAGGAGCTGGAGATAGAAGGGAGTGAGGGGAGTTTGTTGGAATGATGGAAACTTTATGTAATTGGTGTTCTGGTGATGGTTGTAAAGCTTTATAAATACAGTCTTGCCATGTGTTTCTGGCCAGTCTGGAAATTAACAGCCCTCTTGCCTCAGCCTTCCAGTACTAGAGAATTAGACATTTAGAGCTGATGAAAATCATAGTTTTTTAATTATACCAGAAGTTTTAGAATGGATAGTTCCTATATGTTCTGAATCCTCCAGATGTCAATATCCTGTGTACATTATAGAAAGCAAAATTAGCATGGAGATGCTATACCTTGTCTATTCTCATGTTACTTGTCCTGCTTGTCAGGTTTCCATTTTTAGAATCTCATCTATAGCTCCACGGTTAGTTTCCACATCTCTAGCCTTGGACGTAGAAGAGGTTTTCATTCTTCTTTTGTCTGTCATGGCTGACATTTTGGAAGAATAGAGGACAGTAGTTTTATAGACTACCCTTCATTTTGCATTGCTCAGGACTCCTGCTTAGCTTTGGGTTACACATTTGACAGTACTGCAGAAGCTACGCCCTTAAGTGCATCATATCTGCATATATGAATATGTCCCACTAGGGGTGGTAATCTTGAACATTTGTTTAAGATGATGTCTGCCTGATACATGCTTTATCCATCATAATCTTTTCTGTTTCCATTTTGTGGTGGTGCTGGGAGTTGAGCTATGTCCTCATATGCTAGGTAAGCACTCTACTACTAGTTATATCCTAAGCCCTTTACTATTATTATTATTTTGCTGTTCTGAGTCTTATAGCCATGTGAAGTAATAGCTCTATCCCTGAACTACACACAGTGCCCTTAATTTTTCTTTAATTTACCACTCTATTTCTATTTCCTTCACTCTTCAAAATATGTATTATCCACTTTCTTTTGGTTTTTGTTTGTTTGTTTGTTGTTTGTTTTTTGTTTTTTCGAGACAGGGTTTCTCTGTGTAGTCCTGGCTGTCCTGGAACTCACTCTGTAGACCAGGCTGGCCTCAAACTCAGAAATCCATCTGCCTCTGCCTCCAAAGTGCTGGGATTAAAGGCGTGCGCCACCATGCCTGGCTTATCATTCAGTTTCTAAGTGTTCTTTAAAAAATGTACCTTATTTTGTCCAGATAGTGTTAAATTTACATGAGTTGTACTGTGTTAGATCTCTCATTCTGTTTCTTACCTCTTTACAAACTAAGCACTGTTTTTTGATGTTTATTCATGTTGCTTCCAATGTTATGTTGGAGTCTATGGAGTTTTGCTACCACATTCTACCCATGCTATTTCCAGGGATGAAGACTAAACCTCATTTATTGTATCACAAACAGTATTATGGTGAACATTCAAACACATGTCTATTTATGGCTCTGTTTAGGAAATGGTTTGGAGTTAGCATAATGAGGGATGAAGTTGTTGGATTGCCAGATTATAGGGAGGCCTCTCCCTGGCCCTCCCTATTATGGCCTGTCTAGTTTGTGTTCCAAACACTAGTGACGCTTCCAGTGACCAATACATAATGATGCTATTTAAAACTCAACCTTTATAACTACCATCCTGAGTTCTAGAATTAAGACTGTTAGTGAAGTTTCTGGAAGCAGAATTATGTAACATGTTGTTGGACTTATTTTGCTGAAAAATATTTGTGAAATGGGCACAGTGGTGGAGGCCTATAATCTTAGCTACTTGAGAAAGTGAGACAGGAAGATTGCAAGTTGGACGCCAGTCTGGGGACCTTAGTGAGACCTATCCCAAAAATGAAAGGAAGGGCTAGTGATTTAGCTCAGTTTGTAGAGTACTTGTCTAGCATACACAAAGGCCTGGGTTGTACACCTAAAACTGCATAAAACTAGACATGACAGCTCAGTCTTGTAATCCTAAAACTAAGGAAGTTGAGGCAGGCACACCAAAGGTTGAAGGTCTTATGCCAACTAGGTTTCTGAGATTGAAAAGTAAGTAAATCTTACCCAGCTGTGAAATATGCAAGCTGCAATAGCAACCTAACAGACAAGATATACATACTAGTACAATAGTGGCATGATTGTTATGGGGGATCACAAACAGCCTTTTGTTCAGCTCTGAGGCCCACCCTCCAAAATACCTCAAACCACAGTCTTTAAACTTAGCCAAGAGCTTCATGAAGTCATTGTCCCTAGAGTGGTATCAACTACCACTGTTTCTGGCTAAAGCGAAGAAAATAAATGATGCTGAAGAGTTTGGTCCTGAATGAGACACCTACATATCCTCTACCAAGGCTCAGTGGACACATCTGAAGAGGGGTTAGGGAAAAATGTAAGAGCCAAAGGATTGGGGAATTATACAGACAATTGCGTCTTCTAGACATGGCATAGGTATTGCACTCTGAACTCTTTTCGCAGCTGTGGTGGTCCCAGGAGGGAACAGGGGAACAGGATCAGGTATAGGAAGAGACAGGGGGAGAAATACAGAAGGTCAGGAAATTGAATGGAGGTGTGTAGCTGTGTGGGATGGGGAACCAGGGGCATCCACTAGAAAGTCCCAGATGACAGGAAAACAAGAGGCTCCCAAGACCCAACGGGGGGGGGGGTGACATTAGCTGAAATATCCAACAAAGGAGAAGGAGAACCTATAGAAACCATATCCAGAGGTTAGGCCCAGACCCCAGTGGAGGGATGAGGCCACACACCCATCTCAAAAAGATTAACCCAGAATTCCTCCTGTCTAAAGAAAATGCAGCAACAAACAATGGAGCAGGGACTGAAGCAAAGGCCGTCCAGAGACCTAGGGACCCATCCCATCTGCAGACACCACAGACACTATTCCTGATACCAAGAAGCTCTTGCTAACAGGAGCTTGGTATATCTGTCCCCTGAGAGGCTCTGCCAGAACCTGACCAATACAGATGTGGATGCTTGAGTGCTCGCAGCCAACCATGGAACAACCATGAGCACGGGGACCCCAATGGAGGAGTTAGGGGAAGGACTGAAGGAGCTGAAGGGGTTTGCAACCCCATAGGAAGAACAACAATATCAACCAACCAGACCCTCCAGAGGTCCCAGAGACTGAACCATATGGACTAAACACATGGAGGGACCCATGGCTCCAGCTGTGTATGTAGCGGAGGATGGCCTTATCTGGCATCAGTGGGAGGGGAGGCCCTTGATCCTGGGGAGGCTCGATGGCCCAGTATGGAGGAACGCTAGGGAGGTGAGGCAGGAGTGGGTGGATGGTTGGCAGGGCACCCTCATAGAAGCAGGGGGAAAGGGTGATGGGGATAGTGGGTTTGCCAAGGGGAAAACGGGAAGGGAAATAACATGTGAAATGTAAATAAGTAAAATAATCAATAAAAATAGCTTTGGGAAAAAAAAAAAAGAAAATTTCCTCATGCATGGTCCCAGGAGGTCCCACCCCCTCCCGGAGAGACTGCTGTTTGTTAATGGTTGTTCAGTGAGGAGAATTATTTTATTTAGTGATGTAGGTACAGATTGGTTTGCTATGTTCCAGGAAATAACCTCAGGCAAACAACTCTAATTAAATCAGTGTGTCAAACAAAAATAAGATGTTTAAGTAGGAGGGGGACTTACTGAGAAGAAAAGTTTCAGTAAGAGAGCAGGAGGATAAGAGAGGAGATTGAAGGATATAAACAACTGAAATTCATCACATACATATATGCAAGTGTCAATAAAAATAAAAGGAAAAATAAATTAATGACCACCCTTGATTATCAGCGATCAGTCTGAACTTCATGAGATCCTGTTATGAATAAATATATACATACATACATGCATACATAGGAAGGAAAATGTAAAGAAGGTTGTGGATGGAAATCAGAGGCGAAGCTTGTGCCTAGCATTCTCAGGACTCTGAGCTTAATCCTCAAGTACCAAAAAAAAAAAAATAGTTTTAATTTAGAGGTATCTGTGAGGTTTGTTCATGTTGTGTGTAGGTATAGCTTCTTCATTTTCATGCTTTCATTTTAATCTATATCAATAAACTTTTTAACTTTTTGGAAGTGCTGATATGGAATGCATCACACACAGACTAGGCCACTCTATCACTGAGCTACACCCATATCCCCATGATAGGAAGCTCATGTTTTCCGTCATATGCTTTCCTCCTCCTCCTCCTCCTCCTCCTTTTTGTCCTCCTCCTCCTCCTCCTCCTCCTCCTCCTTCTCCTCCACCACTACCTCCTCCTCATTCTCTTCCACCACTACTACCTCTTCTTCTTCTTCTTCTTCTTCTTCTTCTTCTTCTTCTTCTTCTTCTTCTTCTTCTTCTTCTTCTTCTTCTTCTTCTTCTGTAACCTTGATACAAGTATGATTTCAGTTGATATTCAATGGTATGTGTGCACTCATTGTGTTGCATTATACCTAGGGTCAGAATCGTTAGGTTATAGACAATGGAGAAATCAGCCTCAGTATATAATTCCAAACAGTTTTCATGGTGATAGTTCCATTTCACACTCCCAGAGGCTGTCCATGGGAGTTCCTATTGCTCCATCTTCTCATCAGCAATTAATATTGCAAATAGTTTTAATTTTAGCCATTTTGATAAATGAGGTGCTATTTCATAGTATATTTGAGTTCTTTCAATATGTGTATTGGCCATTTACATATCCACTTGGTGATTTGTTTGTTCAATTCTTGCTCATTTTTTATGTTGGGTAGAGTTGTTATATAGGGATTATTCATAAATTCTCTAGATATAAGCCTTTTATTATTTCATTGCAAATATCTTTATGATTTCTCTTTTATTTTTTAAAATGGTTTCAATTATCAGGTATTTTCCATTTAAATTTAATTTATTCTATCAACCCTTTAGTTATAAGTACTAATTTAGTATGTATCCTACTAAAATCTTTCCCTACCTCAAAAGTTTTATTATGTTTAATCAGAATGTTCTTAGGACTGATTTTTTAATTGGGTGTTAGGCATGAAATTTAATGTAGAAATTTAATTCAACTGTTTTGTCAAAACCTTTTTACCTACTGCTCTGTACTACAATTTCCATAATGAATCTGATGTTTTAGCTGTTTATATTGATTTTTGAGATACCTATTCTATCCTTCTGGTCTATTTGGTTTTCTTATGTCAATATCATATTGTATTTATTACCAGAACTACAGAATTTTTGACAGCTACTCTACAATCAATGTTGTCTGATATTGCTTTAAATATTTTAGGATCTTTGCCCCTGTACTATAAATTTTAGACTCAATTGTCAATTTCAATGAGAAAGTTGGGATTCTTATTGGAATTTCAGTAATCTGAAGAAAATTGGTATTCAGTTTTATTGGACCCCTGATATATTCTACTATTAGACTCTCTCTATTAGTGTAGCCTCATTCTCTCTCTCTCTCTCTCTCTCTCTCTCTCTCTCTCTCTCTGTATGTATGTATGTATGTATGTATGTATGTATGTATCTCTGTCTCTGTCTTTGTCTCTTTCTCTTTCTCTCTTCAGTTTTCTGCATAGAGTTCTTACATCTCATTCATTAGATTAAATTTTAGGTATTTGATCGTTTGTGATTTTGCTGTAAAGGGCATTTACTTAAAATTTCACTTGTATGAAATTTCCTGGTCTATGAAAATTCTGGGATGGGGGTTAAATTGGTACCACTATTGATAAATTTACTTGTAAAATTAACTAGAGCATTTCTACAAACACAAATATATAAGTTTTATTTCTTCTGTTCTAGTCATGTTTATTTTCTTTCCTAATGACACTGATTTGCACATGTAGTACAACATTAAATGAACGATTGAGCAGAAGATTAGGTATCAGTTCCCAAGGGACATCAACATTTCACTAGTGGGATTTTTGCTCTAGGGTCTTCATGAAACAGAATTTTCAGTGTAGTTTATCTCTTCTGAGGCTGATAATTTTTACTATGAATCAATAGTTAATTTTGTCTAATGCTTTTTCTGCATTGCTGAAATAACCATCTGGTTTGGGCCCTTTGTTTTGTTATTGTAGTGAATTACATTGACTTTTTTTTTAAGAGAATCAACTTTATTGAGGTATGTTGTGCATATATTAAAGTACAGCCATTTAAAGCATACGATTTTAAAAGTTTGGTTAAAAGTTATCACAATCAATACACAAAGCATTTTTATCATCCTGGAAAAATACCTTGTGCTCCTTTTAGGTTCACTCCCTCTCCCCACCTGCACCCATACCCTCCGAGGGCATACACATTCATTTACAAGACACACTAGTCTGTTTCCTATGCCTTGTCTAGCATTTTACGTAAATGCAGTTTTATAATATGTGGGTCTTTTAATTAAGCTGCATTGACTTGACATTTTTGGGTTTTTTTGTTTTGTTTTGTTTTGTTTTGTTTTGTTTTGAGATTCATTCATGTAGCTTGTGTCTGCAGTTTGTTCATTCTTCTTGCTGAACGGGACTGTGTGTGACCCCCCCTTTTGGTCTCTGTGGGCACTGCATGCATGCAGTGCATAGACATACATGCACACAAAACACCTGTACCTATAAAATAAAATCTCAAAAACAAGTTAAACCTGGGAACAGTAAAGGATTTCAAAAGTACTAATATTGAAAAGTGCATGCAAGAATACCTAATAAAACCATTCAGTCTAAAGCATTTGAGAAATAGGTCAGATCATATGTTTTTTTTTTTACAGATGCTTTTCTGAATGCCATTGTCTCTGTACTTTCTGTCCCATTCAACATTAGTTGTGCAAATTGATGAGGCAAAAACAGAACAAAAGAATGACAAGTTCTATGAAAGAAACTAGACCTCAGCTACAAAACCCACAGGAGGAATTCTTGCAATAGTTATTACTGATATAAGGTAGGCTAGAAGTTAGATATGAGACAACTAAGAAAAATCTAGTTATGTTTTGATAGGTGTGTCTCCCGATGATAAGGATAACCTTTCGTGGTTAAGCATCCTTGAAGCTGCAGTTAGATTGTTCTCTCCAGAAAGTAAGGCAACAAAGTGTTCTCCCACTCATGTGCACTAATATAGGATCTGCATCCTCAAAAGACCTGATGTCATTATAATATCACTTACATTGTAGTTTTGACATCTGCTCTTTGGAGGCATTCGGAGAAAAATTGCCATAAAAGGGAGACCTGGCCCATCATGATTTGGAAGGGAAAATGGGTTTTCTTACTTACTCCACAAATATGCCACCAACCTCATAAATATTCATAAAGGCTTCTATGAAATCCACTGCACAGTCCAGTGGGTGGCTTCCCACTCTGTTTAGAGTTTTTGATTAGCTTAACTTTGCCAAATAAATTAATAAAACTGTATGCCTTTGACTAAATTATTGCCTTCAGGACAAGAATTTCAACATCATTACAGAACGAGGCAAGAGTAAATATAGCTGAGAGGCAGAATATACTTCCATTGCCCACACGTTCCCCACTTCCTGGAAGAAATACATTAGCAGGCATGGGCTGTAGAAATGGCATTAAAAATCAAAGACAGAATTATTGGGGAACAGATGGGGGGGGAGAGGAACTATGGGAACTATGGTGGGTGGGAACTGGGAAAGGGGAAAGCCTTTGGAATGTAAACATAGAATATAGAAAATAAAATTAAAAAAAAAATCAAAGACAGAAACAAGGAAGAAGGTTGCAAACTTTATATTCCTAGCTGACATTACTTTTGAGCGCTGAGGTTACCTCTAGCGACGCAACCAAAGCCAGGTGTTCAGCAGCCAGAAGGCCACAGTAATTGAGTACATGACCGTTTCCCTTTTGGCTCGTTCTTTGTTCTCCTCCTCTAGATGTTGCAATCGCCTGTTCAGCTTGAGTATCTGTCGTCTCAATGAAGCAGCATCCACAGCAGCAATCTCCTCTGAACTTGCTTCCATTGCTGAGTCAAAACTGGAAGTGCTGTGCCTTACGTTGTCATGTTGAGGACGAGAGAGGCCACACAACGCAGGTCTGCAACTGTGACCTAGCACGGCCATGATCCGGCGGTAAGCCATGTTAGTGGAAGACTGGATAAGTGACAAAATGCCTCGAGCAGAGGAAAGATTGGCTCTATCGTCGTCGTCAGGTAACATTTGGAGAGGATGGATGGGAGCCTGGCTCTGGCAGAACTGGTTCAAGTGACAGGACTAAAGACTAGCTATACATTTTATGAAACATAACCTTTAGCTTGGCAGCTGCATGGATTTCTTCATTGTGAGGAGTCAGAGATGTTTTAAATTCAGTAATCTTGTGAGGCTTCACCTAACCCAAGGACATGAGGTAGTTGTAGTGCCAAGGTTTGGATGTAGTTGACTGAGCCTACTGGTCATGAAATGGAATGACCTGGCACACTTCCTACCATGACAACCCTCTCTGGAACCTGTGTCATCACACTTACACTTGGAACTCTTTGGAATTCTTGTTCCAGGTCCCTTTAATTCTCCTGACACCCTCTTAGGATGACTAATAGCAGCATTGTATTCCATTTCATCATCAGTTTCATTAGTTTCTACCATCTCAGCAGAAGTGTAGGAGGGAAATGCTAGTCTGCTCCCCAGATAGGGACCAGCTCCTACTTGCTGATTGATGTCTGCTTTTATGCTCCATCTTGAATTTTGTAACTTGTTTCAATGCAAACACTTAGTTTAGAGTACTTTTATCCTACTCTACCTGTGGAGAGTTTCCTGGCTGGAATGGAGATGAATGTTCTCCAAATTTAAAGACTGAGCACAGGAAGGCACTGTGGCAAAACAGACCACCTGATAAAAAACAAAACAACAACAAAACACACACACACACACACACACACACACACACACACACACACACACAAAACCTAGACCACCTGATAGGCTGATATACAGCAGGATGGGAAAATCTTATTTGGTTACTTTATTATTTTTATATGTG
Source organism: Apodemus agrarius (assembly GCA_964023405.1). NCBI lineage: Eukaryota > Metazoa > Chordata > Mammalia > Rodentia > Muridae > Apodemus > Apodemus agrarius. Next base: position 3,130,484 of record OZ030010.1, read on the forward strand.
TGTATGGTGTGTGTGTGTGTGTGTGTGTGTGTGTGTGTGTGTGTGTGTGTGTGTATGTGGAGGCCAGAGGATAACCTCTAGTGTTGTTTCTCAGGTACCAATCACCTTGTTTTCAAGACAGGATTACTCATTACTTGCTGTCTGACCAGTGAGCCCCAGGAATCTGCCTGTCTCCGCTTTTTCAGAGCTGTGATTGCAAGTGTATGCTGCCATGACAGATTACCCCCCCCCCCCACACACACACACAGATTCTGGAGATTGAACTTTTGTTTATGGAAGGCAAACATTTTACTGACTGAGCTATGACAGATGTTTTTGTGGCTACTTTAGATCCTAAACATTTTTGTCTTTACTGCAGAATCAAAATTTCCCAATCTATAAGAGAATGTAGTGGGATTTTGATGAGATTAAATAGAATTTGTAGCTCCTGGGTACTCATCCCTTTATCCCCTGTGCCCACTTGACATTTTTTTTCCATTATTGGGAATAAATATCTTTCTTCCTTTTTTCTTTCACTTATTTCATTTTTGCATTCTATGTGCCTAAAAATGCTGCATCCCAGTCTTCTTTTTTTCTGTCCTTCTCAAAACAGGTTTAAATGATTGATATGACATAGGTTGCCCCCTTCCCCATCTTACAGAGAAATGCCATTCAAGATTTCTAATGAGCTTTTGTATAGACAGCTTTTTACCATAGACTTCCCGACCGCCATCATCGAGGGGATTCCCTCCATCATCATTTCAGCTATTTATCTTGGCCTTTCGATAGTTGATAGCAGATTTTCTTATGTAGCTCGGGTACATATGAACAAATCGTGTGTCCCACGTTGCTCTCCAATGTGCTATTGTTGCCCTGTCTGCCTTTGAAATCACTGTTGTGCCTTGGCTAGTCTCAAACTCCTAAGCTTCTTAACAAGTCTCCAGAATGCCAAGACCACAGGTTTGATTCTTTCCTTCTTCCCAATTCTCCTATTGTCCCATCTCTCTCTCTCTGTCTCTTTTGCTTGCTTTACTATTTTTTGTATGTCTGAACACAGAACCCAGTCATTTACCAAGAAAATGCCATAGAGAGCAAAATTTTCAAGAGTGCCAGCATCATTACTTTGTTCTCATATTTAGTACATAGTTTTCTTGTATGTAAAGTCTAGGTTGGAAATCAATTTTTGAAAAAGTATTATTTCTGCATGTGCATTCACATCTGTTTGGGTTCTCACAGAATCTCGAAAAGTGTGTTAGGTACCCTGGAGCTGGGGTCACAGGCAAGTGTGAGTCTCTTGACTTACCCATCGGTACTGATATCTTAAACCTTGCTTCTCTGAAAGCGCACCAAGCACTCTTAATCATCTCTCTATTCACCCTCTCATGTTTGGCTGGTATTGAGTATTGTGTTGCAAATATTACTGAGGAAAAACAGAATAGCACAATGGTCTGTGATTCTTTTTATATAAGAGCTATTTGCCCTTTTGGATGCTTTTTCAGGTCTTTGAGAAGAAGTTTTCTTTGCGCCATGTGATTGGAAAAAGCCTTGACATGGATCTGTTTTCCTCCTTTCTGATAAGCTTCGGCAAAGAGGAGGCTGCAGTTTTATTAGTGATGTTTACAATGTAGTACTCTTCTGTTTCTCCCGACTTTGTGTTTGGAGAATACAGAAGCAGCTGGTGCTCTTCCACTATGTCTTAATAGCTTATTTGCCTTTTAAACTATCAGTATCCCCTTAGTATGTTAAGTAACCAAAGTATAAATAAGAGAAAAGATGACTGCTTTGCAAAGGAACAACTGGTTTAAGATACTTTAGTTTCCTTATACGAAATTAACACAAATTGTTCATATCTGGATCATTTGAACCAATCTTCTTCCCCACTATATTTAATCCCTAATGCATTTTGTTCCATTTCGTATTTTCTCAACTTCCATTAAATTTTCAATTTTGCTTCCATTCTTTTGTATGTGTGTATGGGGGTGGTGGTGATGGTGCTAGTGTAGGAGTGTGTGTGTGTGTGTGTGTGTGTGTGTGTGTGTGTATGCAAGCTTCTGCATGTGTGTGGGTGCATGTTCAAATGTGCATGTTTATAAGTTTACATGTGTAGTCCAGAGTTGATGTCAGGAATTATCCTCAATTGCACCTCGTTCACAAAGGCAGTGTTTGCCAAACCCATAGCTTGCTCATATAGCTAGTCATGTTAGCTAGCTTCCTTTGGCTTCCACTGGATAGAACTGATCAGTAGTGGTTGGGGTGCCATAGCCACTTGGTGTTTATAAGGGTTATTGGGATCTGAACTCCTGTTCTCGTGATTGCTTATCTATCAAAAGCCTTTTCTAGTGTGTTCTGAATCTTCTTACTATCATTTTGTTCTTGTTTTGTGGATATGATCCTTTCTCTCTCTGAAGGCACGAATAAACCTTGGTTTTGAAGTTCATCCCTTGATAAGTCTCTTTCTTGCTTTTTTCTGTCTGCATGTTTCACTTAATTTTTGTCATGTTTTTCATATTGGATAACCTTTCACTTGACTACATTATCCAGCTTGGTGTATATGAGTAGAGTTGTTTTGTCTATAGGAAGCATTATAAAGTGATCTCTGATTTACTAGGAAAACTCAGATGCTAATATCTTCTTCCCCATTGGACTGATTATATTCCAAAGAACAAAACTTTATATTCTTTGGTAAGCATTTCAGAATCTAAAGGGGAAAAGGAAGATGAGTGTGTCAACAGTTAATATGCACAATTTATAATTTCCTTCCTTCTGTTCACCATACATCTCTGCCATATGCTATGTTGGACCTCCAGTTTAGCAATGCTTTGCACTTCTTCAGTGCAATCAATAAACCTTCAGGTTTCAGTAGGATGAAGAAGGATTAGTTTCTTGACTTTCAGAATGATGATATTTTCAACTCAACATTTTTTTAAAAAACATTTCCAGTGAACCCTCTCAATTTTAGTCTTACTTTAATCACCATTTCTACAGCTGGTGCTAATTCTTAAGTCCTTTAGCAAGTTGTGCAGTACAGATGTGGTGCAGATAGACTTTTTCTTCCTGTCATTATGATGACTTAGAATTCAACTGAGTTGGGCAGCTATTAAGTCAGCTACCATCTATCCATCTGTTTTCCAGCTTCCATAAATTTATTACTATTGTCTTCTCTTCTTGTCTTTGTTCTTTTGACTCTCTGACGAACATAAATGTGTATGTTCAGTTGGTCAGTATTATTCAGAACAAAGGCTTTCCTTTAACTTGCATTCATTATAATAGTCATGCGGATTTTTTTCTTTCTCTTTTTCTTCTCTTCTTTTGTTTAAGATAGGGTCTTATTCTGTATGCAGGCAGGCTGGTCTTGAACGTAAGCAATCCTCTGGCCTCCTCTTATGAATCACTGGGTGTTTAAGCTACCATAACTGAATCTCGTGTGTTCTCTAAGACATTTATTCCTCCCTGTTATTTCTGATGTTCTTTTCTGTACATACCCCCCTCCCCCAGTTTAATCATGTCCTCATGGTTAAACTTCATTCACGATATCCACATAATATTCCAACGGAGAGTGAGTAATCATAATGTAATCACAAGAATAAGCAATATACATGTGCATGTACAAACACACACACATGAGAGAGAGACAGAGACAGAGACACAGAGAGGGGGATATTGGATTAATCTCTATGTTTAGATAAGAACAGAGAATCTTATTGGAAACAAGAAGATTACCATTTCTGCCCACTGCCCTCGTGCCTCTTCACCCTTTGAAATATCAATCATGCATCATTTTTGATATTTATTTTTAATCTGAGGAATTCATTGTTTAATTATACCATAGTACCACTGAGAACACATGTACACAAATATCTGTGTAGCAGATGGCAAATGTCCCAGAATTATGGACAGAGGTGGGAGGATTATAAGTTCAATGCCAGCCTGGTGTACATAATGAGACTATGTCCTAGTTTTCTTTCAGTTACTGTTAGAAAATACCCTGGAAAAAAAGAGTACATTTTGTACAATGGTCATTTAACTCACAGTTCAAGATTACAGTCATTGGTGGCAGGGATGTCAAGGCTACAGGAACTTAAAACAGCCAGTCACATCATACCCACTGTAAATAGCAGAGAGGAACAAATGGTCCCTTGCTTGCCTGTGTGTTGCTTTCTTTCTCCACTATATACAGTTTAGAACCACCAGCCTAAAGAATGGTGTTTCAAACAGTGGTCTATGACTACCCATCTCATTGAATTAAAAAAAATATCTCTTACAGGCATGCCCACAGGCCAATTACTACACATATTCTCTCATTTTGACTGCATTCACAGGTGATTTTAGTTTGTTTCATGTTGTCAGTTAAAAGTAACCATCACAGAAACCAAAACACAAAACAAGAAAGTCTTTATGCAAATTTCAGAAAGTATTTAGCAATATCTTACAACATTACAGGCAATCTAGCAAGCAATTTGTGACCTAATCTTCAGCATCTGATGCACACATAAAGGGTAAGACCAAAAAAAGGGTTAGGGTGTCCCTAGATAATCTCTGTATGTATCTTCCCAGTGTCTTACAAAGACTATTTCCATGTTAGCCTGCTCATGGGTGGTGTTCCAATAGTCTGCTTGGTCAGAAATATCATGTAAAATATGATATGAAGGTGGGGGGAGAGTGCTGGGGTTAAAGATTTAAACAGGGACAGATGGAGGAAGGGGTGGCAGAGAGGTTAACCCAAACTGAAGATGTATGAAAAAGCTTATGAGAACCCTTTACTTCTTTTGTTGTTGTTGTTTTCTTGAGACATATCCCTGGTTGGCCTAGAACTTACTATGTAGACATGGCTAGCCTCAAACACACAGAAATCCACCTGCCTTTGCCTTGTAAGTGCTGGGATTAGAGGCCTGTGCCACCATGCCCAGCCCAAAACCCTTTGTTTTTTAAGCTAAATAATTACTTTAAATTTTCATTTTATTTTATGTTTATTCTTCTCTCACATTTTACATTCCAACCACAGATTGTCCTCCCTTTACTCCTCCCAGTTCCTCCTTTTCACCTCCCTTCCCCCAGATTCACTCTTCCTACATTTCCCTTCAAAAGGCCAGAGCTGGCATCTCAGGGGCATCAACTGAAAATGATATAACATGTTACTATATTCATAGCAGCCATATTTATAACAGCCAGAAGCTGGGAACAAGGCAGATGTCCCACCACAGAGGAATGGATACAGAAAATGTGGTACATTTACACAATGGAGTACTGCTCAGCTATTAAAAACAATGCATTCATGAAATTCGTAGACAAATGGATGGAACTAGAAAAGACCACCCTGAGTGAAGTAATCCAATCACAAAAGAACACACATGATATGTACACTCTGATAAGTGGATGTTAGCCCAGAAGTTCAGAATACCCAAGATATAATTCACAGACCACATGAACCTCAAGAAGAAGGAAGACTAATATGTGGATGTTTCAATTCTTAGAAGGGGGAACAAACTACTCACAGGAGGAAATATGGAGACAAAGTGTGGAGCAGAGACTGAAGGAAAGGCCATCCAGAAACTGCCCCCCTGGGGATCCATCCCATATACAGTCACCAAACTTGGATGCTGTTGTGGATGCTGGGAAGTGCTTGCTGACAGGAGCCTGATATGGCTGTCTCCTGAGAGGCTCTGCCAGAGCCTGGCAAATACAGAGGCAGATGTTGCAGACAACCATTGGACTGAGTGTGAGGGTCCCCGATGGAGGAGTTGGAGAAGGGACCGAAGGAGCTGAGGAGTTTGCAGCCCCATGGAGGGTAAAACAGTGTCAACAGGTCAGAACCCCCTGGAGCTCCCCGGGAATCGACTACCAACCAAAGAATACACATGGAGGGACCCATGGCGCTGGCTGCATATGTAGCAGAGGATGGTTTTGTTGGACATCAGTGGGAGGAGAGGCCCTTGGACCTGAGGGGGTTTGATGCCCCAGTGTAGCAGAATGCCACACGAGAAGAGAAGACTGGAGTGAGTCAGTGGGTGGGGGAGCACCCTCATAGAGTCAGGGGCAGGGGAAATGGGATAGGGGATTTCTGAAGGGGAGACTTGGAAAAGGGAAAACATTTGAAATGTAAATAAAGAAAATAGCCAATAATTAAAAAACCAAACCAAAACAATAAAAATCAAAAAATTAGACTAGGCACAAATTACATACAGACACACACATTATTTTAAAGGAGGAGTTTGAATGGAAGTAACCTGCATGGGTGAACAATAGTTCTCTCCACAACACATGAGTTATTAAATGAAAATTTCAGCCAGATATGTGATATTTTCTCTTAGTTATTGGTCATGGAAGCCCCACAGACCCCTAAAACAACCCAGGTTACTGTCATTGCTCTTGTTTCTCATCATGGCTAGATGATACAATTAAAAAAATTAAAATCTGACCAGGACATTATGATATTGTCTTGCCAGGCAAGATGTGTTTACTAGTACAATAGTGATAGAGGACTGTTACATATGTTATGTAGCCAGTTGCTCCCTAATTGGATTTGAGACCCGCACTAAAGAAGGGAATTCATGCCTCATATTATAAACCTGGTCAAAAGTGTGGCTAGCGAGGTCATAGGAGTCTGGTGTCTGGCTAAATGGACATGTAGGCAAACTACGTTCTAACTGTTTATGCTTATACATGTAGATTAGTGCTGGCCTCAACTGATGCTTACAGTGAGCACTTTTTAATGCAGACTTTCATAATTTATAAAAAGGCTGAAAATAAGTGACTCTTGAATGCTCAACCCTAAATAACTCATTTATAACAATCACACTAGGCTTAGGGAAAAACCACCAAAGGGGATAAAAACAATATAAAAGCAAAAGAATGAGAATGAATACTCTGAAGTGCAGGCTTCTGGGCATGACATAGTCATTGCAGTCATGAACTCACAGCAACTATGTTTGCTTGCACAACAGTGGCACAAAATCAACCCCATCAATATGGGGTTACATGTTGCAGCAGGTGTCTGGGAGAAGTAGAAGGTAAGATTTGGGTGGAGGAACACTCCTCCATTGTTCATGGGATTCCAAGCTGGTAAAACCACTCTGGAAATTAGTCTGGCAGTTCCTCAGAAAACTGGACATAGTACTACCTGAGGACCCAGCTATACCACTCCTGGGCATACACCCAGAAGATGCTACAACATGTAATAAGGACACATGCTCCACTATGTTCATAGCAGCCTTATTTATAATAGCCAGAAGCTGGAAAGAACCCAGATGTTCCCTCAGTGTAGGAATGGATACAGAAAATGTGGTACATTTACACAATGGAGTACTACTCAGTTATTAAAAACAATGACTTCATGAGATTCTTAAGGCAAATGGATGGAACTAGAAAATATCATCCTGAGTGAGGTAACCCAGATGCAAAAGGACACACATGGTATGCACTCACTGATAAGTGGATATTAGCCAAAAAGTTTGGAATACCCAAGATACAATTCACAGACCACATGAAGCTCAAGAAGAAGGAAGACCAAAGTGTGGATACTTCAGTCCTTCTTAGAAGGGGAAACAAAATACCCATGGGAGGAGATACAGAGACAAACTGTGGAGCAGAGATTGAAGGAAAGACCATCCAGAGACTGCCTCACCTGGGGACCCATCCCATATGCAGTTACAAAACCTAGAAACTATTGTGGATGCTAACAAGTGCTTGCTGACAGGAGCTTGATACAGCTGTCTCCTGAGAGGATCTGCCAGACCCTGACAAATACAGAGGGGGATATTCTCAGCCAACCACTGGACTGAACACAGAGTCCCCAATGGAAGAGCTAGAGAAAGGACTGAAGGAGTTGAAGGGGTTTGCAGTCTCATAGAAGGAATAACTATTTGAACTAACCAGACCCCCCAGAGTTCCCAGGGGCTAAACCACCAACCAAAGAGTACACATGGAGGGACCCATGGCTCCAGATGCATATGCAGCAGAGGATGGCCTTGTAGGACATCAATGGGAGGGGAGGTCCTTGGTCCTGTGAAGGCTCAATGCCCCAGTGTAGGGGAATGCCAAGACAGGGAAGCAGGAGTGGATGGGTTACTGAGCAGGAGGGTGGGATGAGATAGTGGGGTTTTGGAGGGGAAACCAGGAAAGAGGATAAAATTTGAAATGTAAATAAAGAAAATATCTAATAAAAATTTTTAAAAAGAGGATTTGGATGGAAAGTGATCAAGATACACAAAATTACCAAAGAATAATGAATGAACAAATGAATGAATGAATGAATGAATGAATGAATACAAAACAAAAAAGATAATATGGAATTACATTTTAAAACATGGCCAAAAATATGATTTTAATGTTGAGTGTTTAGAAGCCATTTACTTCGGAGCACATCACAGTCAGTCCTATGCAATTATCAACCCATGTAAGTGGAACAGAAACAAGCAGGCTTTTTTGTTTGTTTGTTTGTTTGTTTTTTGTTTTTTTTTTTTACCTAATCCTTTAAATTTACAAACTGAGAAATGGTTTTTGTCCAAGGAGTATGTTTTGGTTTTATATTACACTGTACAATAGGACTATGTTTAGTGTGGATTTGTTTAACTATAGAAACTTTAAAGAATGCCACAAGGTACTCAAAATTTTCAAGGGGTCTTTGGAGGAGGGGGTTCCACATATATCTAATGATTGGTGTAATCTAGTCTCAATGCTTTTATTATTTTTTTAATATTCAATTATTTGAGACAGGGTTGTATACATAGTCATGGTTTTCCTGAAACTTGCTGTGTATACCAGGCTGGGCTCAAACTCACCTGTCTCTGCCTCCTGAATGTTGGGAGTAAAGTTTAAACCAATGGCAAAGACTTTTAGCATCCACATGGGTTTTATTTTTACATATATTTTTATTATTAAGCATTTTATTTGTTTACACTTCAAATGATGTTCCCCTTCCAAGTTAGCCCTCTATAAGCCCCCCATCCCATTACCCCTCTCCTAACTTTGCCTCTATGAGGGTACTCCTTCACCCCCTCACCCACTCCGGCCTCACCACATGAAGTCACTGTTTTTAATAGCTGTGTATATTCCATTGTGTAAATATACCACATTTTCTTTATCCATTCTTCTGTTGAGGGACATCTGGGTTCTTTCCAGCATCTGGCTATTATAAATAAGGCTGCTATAAACATAGTGGAGCATATGTCCTTGTTATATGTTGCCGTATCTTTTTGGTATATGCCCAGGAGTGGTATAGCTGGGTCCTCAGGTAGTACTATGTCCAATTTTCTGAGGAACTGCCAGACTGATTTCCAGAGTAGTTGTACCAGCTTGAAATCCCACCAACAATAGAGGACTATTTGTCTTTCTCCACATCCTCACCAGCATCTGCTCTCACCTACCTGAGTTTTTGATCTTAGCCATTCTGATTGGTGTGAGATAGAATCTCAGGGTCATTTTGATTTCCATTTTCCTCATGACTAAGGATGTTGAACATTTCTTTTAAGTGTTCTCAGCTCTTCGAGTTTCCTCAATTGAGAATTCTTTGTTTAGCTCTGTACCAATTTTCTAATAGGATTACTTGGTTCTCTGGAGTCTATGTTCTTGAGTTCTTTGTGTATTTTGGATATTAGCCCTCTATTGGATATAGGGTTGGTAAAGATCTTTTCCCAATCTGTGTGTTGTTGTTTTGTCCTATTGACAGTGTCCTTTGCCTTACAGAAGCTTTTCAATTTTAAAAGGCCCAATTTGTCAATGGTTAATATTACAGCCATTGGGGTTCTGTTCAGGAAATTTTCCCTTTTGCTGATGTGTTCAAGGCTCTTTCCTACTTTCTCTTCTATTAGATTCAGCATATATGGTTTTATGTGGAGGTTCCTGATCCACTTGGACTGGAACTTTGTACAAGGAGATAAGAATGGAGTAAATTTGCATTGGTCTACATGCTAACCACCAGTTGAACCAATACCATTTGTTGTACCAATACCATGCAGTTTCTATCACAATTCCTCTGTACTACAGTGCTTTTATTGTTGAGAATAATTTTAGCTATCCTGGGTTTTTTTTGTTATTCCAGATGAATTTGAGAATTGCTCTTTCTATGTCTGTGAAAAATTGAGTTGGAATTTTGATGGGAATTGCATTGAATCTGTAGAATGCTTCTGGTAAGATGGTCATTTACTATGTTAATTCTGCCAATCCATGAGCATGGAAGATCTTTCAATTTTCTGAGGTCTTCTTTGATTTCTTTCATCAGAGACTTAAAGTTCTTGTCATACATATTTTTCACTTGCTTGGTTAGAGTCATACCAAGAGATTTTTATATTATTTATGATGATTGTGAATAGTGTTGTTTCCCTAATTTCTTTCTCAGCACATTTATCCTTTGAGTACTTGAAGGCTACTGATTTGTTTGAGTTAATTTTATATCCAGCCACTTTGCTGAAGTTGTTTATCAGCTGTAGGAATTCTCTGGTGGATTTTTATGTATATAACTATATCCTCCACAAATAGTGATGTCTTGACTTCCTCCTTTCTAATTTATATCCATCCCTTTGGTTTCCTTTTGTTGCCTAATAGCTCTGGCTAAAACTTCGAGTACTATATTGAATAGATATGGGGAAAGTGGGTATCCTTGTCTTATCCCTGATTTCAGTGGGATTGCTTCAAGTTCCTCTCCATTTAGTTTGATATTGGCTGTTGGTTTGCAGTAAATTGCTTTTATTATGTTTAGATATGGGTCTTGAATTCATGATATCTCCAATAGTTTTAACATGAAGAGTTCTTGTATTTTGTAAAAGTCTTTTTCATCATCTAATGAGAAGATCATATGGGGTCATTTTTGAGTTTGTTTATATAGTGAATTATGTTGATGGATTTGTGTATACTGAACTATCCCTACATCCCTGGGATGAAGCCTACTTGATCATGGTATATGATTATTTTGTTGTGTTCTTGGATTTGGTTTGTGAGAATGTTATTAAGTATTTTTGCATCAATATTCATAAGGGAAATTGATCTGAAGCTCTCTTTCTTTGTTGTCTCTTTGTATGGCTTAGGTATCAGTGTTAACTGTGTCATCATAGAACAAATTGGGTATTATGTCCCCTGTTTGTATTTTGTCAAATCGTTTCAGAACTATTGGTATTAGGTTTTCTTTGAAGTTCTGATAAAATTCTGCACTAAAACCATTTGGTCCTGGGCTTTTTTTGGTTGGGAGACATTTAATGACTGTTTCTATTTCCTTAGGGGTTATGGGACAGTTTAGTTGGTTCATCTTATCCTGTTTTAAATTTCGTACCTGGTATCTGTCTAGAAAATCCTCCATTTCATCCAGATTTTCCAGATTTCTTACGTATAGGCTTTTGTAGCAGGATCTGATTATTTTTTGAATTTCCTCAGGTTCTGTTGTTATGTTTCCTTTTTAATTTCTGATTTTGCTAATTTGCATACTGTCTCTGTGCCCTCTGGTTAGTTTTGCTAAGGGTTTATCTATCTTGTTGATTTTCTCAAAGAACCAGCTCCTAGTTTTGTTCATTGTTTCTACTTGGCTGAAATCAAACTCAGGGTTGAGTTTGATTATTCCATGATGTCTACTCCTCTTGAGTGTATTTGCTTCTTTTTATTTTAGAGCTTTCAGAAGGGCTGTTAAGCTGCTAGTGTATAATCTCTCTAGTTTCTTTATGGGTGCACTCAGAGCTATAGTTGTCCTCATAGTACTGCTTTCTTTGTGTCTCATATGTTTGTGTATTTTGTGCCTTCATTTTAATTAAATTCTAAAAAGACTTTAATTTTTCCCTGACCAAGTTATCACTGAATAGAGGGTCATTCATTCCATGTGTACATGGGCTTTCTGGGTTTTTTTTTTTTTTTGGCATCATTGAAGATCAGCCTTAGTCTGTGGCTGTCCATTAGAATACATGGGATTAATTCAACGCTCTTTTTATCTGTTGAGGCTTGTTTTGTATCTGATTATATGGTCAATTTTAGAAAAGGCAACATGAGGTGCTGAGAAGAAGGTATATTCTTTTGTTTTAGGGTGAAATGTTTTATATGTATATATATACATAGATGTATATAAACTATGTATATATTATACATATTAAATCATTTTTTTTCGAGACAGGGTTTCTCTGTGTAGCTCTGGCTGTCCTGGAACTCACTCTGTAGACCAGGCTGGCCTTGAACTCAGAAATCCGCCTGTCTCTGCCTCCCAAGTGCTGGGATTACAGGCGTGCGCCACGACTGCCCAGCATATTAAATTATTTTGATTGTTTTGGTTCATAACTTCTGTTACTTTCACTGTGTCTCTGTTGTTTCCATATCCACAATCTGCACTTTGGTGAGAGATTTGGATATTGAATTCTCCCACAATTATTTAATGAGGTTCAGTGTGTGCTTTGAGCCTCAGTGAAGTTTCTTTTATAAATGTGGGTGTCCTTGCATATGCAGCATAGATGTTCAGAAGTGAGAGTTCATCTTGGTGGATTTTTTCTTTGATGTGTATGTAGTATCCTTCCCCATATTTTTTGATAACTTTTGGTTGAAAGTCTATTTTATTGGGTATTAGAATGGCTATTCCAGCTTGTTTCTTGGGACCCTTTTCTTGGAAAAATTTTTCTAGCCTTTTATTTTGAGGTTGTGTCAGTCTTTGTCACTGAAGTATATTTCCTATACATAAAAATGCTGGGTCCTGTTTACATATCCAGTCTGTTAGCCTATGTCTTTTTATTGGGGAATTGAGTCCATTGATGTTAAGAGATTATTGTCGCTTCCTGGTTGTTGTTGTTAGTGGTGGAATTATGTTTGTGTGCTTCTCTTCTTTTGGGTTTGTTGTGAGAAAATTAATTTCTTGTTTTTTCTTGGGTGTAGTTCCCCCCCCTTGTGTTGGAGTTTTCCTTCTATTTATCCTCTATAGGGCTGGATTAGTGGAAAGATATGGTTTAAATTTGTTTTTGTCATTGAAAATCTTGGTTTCATTATCTATGTTAATTAAAAGTTTTGCTGGCTTGGACTGGCTTTTTTTTTTTTTTTTAAGGGATTGTATGACATCTACCAGAAAGATCTTATGGCTTTTAGGGTCTCTGTTGAGAAGTCTGATGTAATTCTGATAAGTCTGCCTTTATATGTTACTTGACCTTTTTTCCTTGCCACTTTCAACATTCTTTCTTCACTTTGTTGCATTTGGTGTTTTGATTATTATGTGACAGGAGGAATTTAATTTCTGGTCCCATTTATTTGGTGTTATGTTTCTTTTTTTCTTTCTTTCTTCCTTCCTTCCTTCCTTCCTTCCTTCCTTCCTTCCTTCCTTCCTTCCTTCCTTTCTTTCTTTCTTTCTTTCTTTCTTTCTTTCTTTTTTCCGAGACAGGGTTTCTCAGTGTAGCCCTGGCTGTCCTGGAACTCACTCTGAAGACTAGGCTGGCCTCGAACTCAGAAATCCACCTGCCTCTGCCTCCCAAGTGCTGGGATTACAGGTATGTGCCACGACCACCCGGCCATACATTTCTAATATGTTTATGGGCACCTCGTTCTTTAGGTTAGGGAAGTTTTCTTCTATAATTTTGCTGAAGACTTTTACTGGCTCATTGAGTTGGGAATCTTCACTCTCTTCTGTACCTATTATTCTTAGGTTTGGTCTTTTCATTGTGGCCTGGATTTCTTGAAGGTTTTGAGTTAGGAGCTTTTTCCTTTTTGTATTTTCTTTGACTGTTGTGTCAATATCTTCTATGGTATCTTCTTATTTGGGATTCTGTCTTCTATCTCTTATATTCTATTGGTGATGCTTGCATCTGTGATTCCTGCTTTCTTTCCTTGGTTTTCCATCTCCAGGATTGTCTCCCTTTGTGTTTTCTTTAATATTTCTATTTCCATTTTTAGATCCTGGACAGTTTTTTCAATTACTTTACCTGTTTGATTGTGTTTTCTTGTGTTTCCTTAGGAGATTTGTGTTTCCTCTTTAATGGCTTCTATTTGTTTACCTGTGTTCTGTGTTCTCTTTCTTTAAGGGGGTTATTTATGTCCTTCTTAAATTCCTCTATCATCTTCATGAGATGGGATTCTAAATTAGAATCTTGCTTTTCAGGTGTGTTGGGGGTAACAAGGGCTTTCTGTGGTGGAAGAACTGGGTTCTGATGTTGCTTATGTTCTTTCATTTACCTTTCTCCATGTGGTTATCTCTGTGTGAACTGGCCTTGCTACCTCTGACTGGAGCCTGTCACTCCTGTGTACCTGTGATCCTGGATGTGCCAGAAATCCTGGGGTGGGGTGGGGTGTCAAGCTGCATTCTGGGTGTGGGCAGAGTGGGTGGAGAGCCAAGCCCAGCGTCTGCTCCCTGTGATCTTGGATGTATCAGAACTCTTGGGGATGAAGCTGCCTCTGGATGTGGGTAGAGTGGGTGGAAAGCCATTGCCCAGACTCTGCTCAGGCTCAGGTCCAAACTGGAAGGAACTTGTGCCTCTGACTGGACAGGGGTTCCTGTGTCCCATGTGTCCTGCCTCTGGATGTGAGTGGGTTGGGGTGGCAGACCACAGGCTCAGCTCCTGGGAGTGGGTGCAAACTGGAAGCGACATACATGAATTTTAAAAGGGACAAAGTAAAAGTTTGTTTTTTTTTTTTTAAACAGTGTCCCAAATATGTGACTTTAGTGTAGAATGAGACAAATTTATCCAGATTAGTGTATTAGAAGCCATTTACATTTTGGGTCATATAACACTCTATTAATTAGCTCTAAGCAATTATTGATCCATGTGAATGGTAAACCAACAAGCAGTTTGTGCGTTGTCAAGGTATAAATATTTTAATTCACATTTATTCGTAAAAAGTATATAGTAAATCTAACCAAGAGGATTAGATTTTAAAACCTGAATATTCTTCAGGTTTTAAAAACAACTTCCAATTACAATTTAAATACCCCCTTTAGGATTTATTTATTCCTATTTTATGTGTATGTGTGAATACTTGCATGTATTTATAAGTACCATATGCATATCTTATACCTGAAGAGTCCAGAAAAGGTTATAAGATCTCCTGGAAGTAGAGTTACAGCTGGTTGTGAGCTGCCATGTGAATGCTGTGAACCTGAACCCAGATCCCCTCCAAGAGCAGCAAGTGCTGAGCCATCTCTCCAGTCCCCAAACTTTCCTCTTTGAACAGAAATTTAAACCTAGCAATTTTAAGTACAACTGAGATGGGTGAACCACAACCACAATGAAAACTGTCATCAAAGAGGATTTTTTTCCACATTCAAAAAAAAAAAAAAAAGCTGGGTTCATATACCTAAATTTAGTTCCTTGCCCTGAAATTCTGTTTATTGAGCTTACATGTCCTGCAAGTTTAGCATTCGAAACAAAGTCATTTGAAAGCACTATTATGAATTCTGGAGGTATTTTATCCTGTTGGGAAAAATCCATTTTCATTAATTTAGATGCAAGGAATCTAATCTCTTTATGCTTTTATATTAAGAAGGAAGAGACCCTTCTATTTTGTTTCTCACGTGTTAGCTGGCTATTACCAAGTTAACAATTTTTTTCTTTTAAAAATTATTTTCTGATTGGTCCTGGACACACCATCACACTGGAGAAGCAAGATTCAGGTCTAAAATCATTTTTCATGATAATGATAAAGGACTTTAAGAAGGACATAAATAACTCCCTTAAAGAAATACAGGAGGACACAGGTAAACAGCTAGAAGGCCTTAAAGAGGAAACATAAAAATCCCTTAAATAATTACAGGAAAACACAAACAGGCAAAGGAAATGAACAAAACCATCTAGGATCTAAAAATGGAAATAGAAACAATAAAGAAATCAAAAAGTGAGACAACTCTGGAGCTAGAAAACCTAGGAAAGAGATCAGGAGTCATAGATGCAAGCATCAGCAACAGAATACAAGAGAAGACAGAATGTCAGGTGCTGAAGATAACATAGAAAACATTGATACAACAGTCAAAGAAAATGTGAAAAGCAAAAAGCTCCTAACCCCAAACATCCAAGAAATCCAGGATACAATGAGAAGACCAAACCTAAGGATTATAGGTATAGAAGAGAATGAAGATTCTCAACTTAAAGGGCCAGTAAATATCTTCAACAAAATTATAGAAGAACGTCTGGGTTCTTTCCAGCTTCTGGCTATTATAAATAAGGCTGCTATGAACATAGTGGAGCCTGCGTCTTTATTGCATGCTGGGGAATCCTCTGAGTATATGCCCAGGAATGATATATACCAGGGTCCTCTGGAAGTGTCATGCCCAGTTTTCTGAGGAACCGCCAGACTGATTTCCAGAGTCGTTGTACCAACTTGCATTCCCACCAGCAGTGGAGGAATGCTCCTCTTTCTCCATATCCTCACCAACACTTGTTGTCTCCTGAGTTTTTAATCTTAGCCATTCTGACTTGTGTGAGGTGAAATCTCAGGGTTGTTTTGATTTGCATTTCCCTAATGACTAAGGATGCTGAACATTTCTTAAGGTGCTTCTCAGCCATTCAAAGTTCTTCAGGTGAAAATTCTTTGTTTAGCTCTATACCCCATGTTTTAATAGGGTTATTTGGCTCTCTGGAGTCTACCTTCTTGAGTTTTTTGTATATATTGGATATTAGCCCTCTGTCAGATGTAGGTTTGGTCCCTCAATGGAGGAATGGATACAGAAAGTGTGGAGTATTTACACAATGGAAT
Source organism: Apodemus agrarius (assembly GCA_964023405.1). NCBI lineage: Eukaryota > Metazoa > Chordata > Mammalia > Rodentia > Muridae > Apodemus > Apodemus agrarius. The sequence continues at coordinate 3,147,092 of OZ030010.1, forward strand.
ACTACTCAGCAATTAAAAACAATGAATTCATAAAATTCTTAGGCAAATGGTTGGATCTGGAAAATATCATCCAAAGTGAGGTAACTAATTCACAAAAGAACACACATGGAATGCAGTCACTGATAAGTGGATATTAGCCCAGAAGCTCTGAATACCCAAGACACAACTTACATATCAAATCATTCCCAAGAAGAAGGAAAGAGAGGGCCATGGTCCTGGAAAGGCTTGATGCAGCATTATAGGGGATTGCCAGGACAGAGATGTGGGAGGGGGTTGATTGGGGAACAGGTGGAGGGAAGAGGGCTTATGGGATTTATGGTGAGTGGGGAACCGGGAAAGGAGAAATCATTTGGAATGTAAACAAAGAATATAGAAAATTTAAAAATAATTATAGAAGAAAACTTCTTTAACCTAATGAAAGAGATGCCCATGAACATACAAGAAGCCTACAGAACTCCAAGTAGACTTGGACGAGAAAAGAAATTCCTCCAGTCCCATAATAATCAAAACACCAAAAGCACTAAACAAAGAAAGAATATTAAAAGTAGTAAGGGAAAAAGGTCAAGTAACATATAAAGGCAGGCCTATCAGAATTACACCAGACTTCTCACCCAAGACTATAAAAGCTAGAAGATTCTGGGCAGATGTCATACAGACCCTAAGAGAACAAAAATACCAGCCCAGGCTGCTATATCCAGCAAAGCTCTCAATTACCATAGATGAAGAAACCAAGATATTCCACGACAAAACCAAATTTACACTATATCTTTGCATAAATCCTGCCCTACATAGGATAATAGATGGAAAACACCAACACAAGGAGGGAAACTATACCCTAGAGAAAACAAGAAAGTAATCTTTCAATAAACACACAAACATAATTCCACTTCTAACAATAAAAATTACTGGAACTAACAATCACTTTTCCCTAATATCTTTTAATATGAAAATTAATATTACCAACATATCCTAATCAATTAAAACTTAAAAATACGAGGAATTAGAAATTTATTGGTGGTCATCCAGTAGTCTCTCTAATTTTGTAATTGGAGAGATATGTCCAATATTGTGCAATCCATATACACTTTCTGCTTGTTTGTACATGACAGTGTCTTGCTGTGTACCACATAATGGTCTTGAAATCATGCTTCTCCTATCTTAGCCTCTCTATAAATAGGATTGTTTATCTGATATTTGTATACTATACTATGGTTTTCAGAACAGCTTATATATTTCAAAATTATTTAAGCAGGAAAAGAAGACAATTAAAGAGAACATCAAAGAGTGTGACTGAATGTTTTGCTTGATATTTATAATTATTGTATCAGTTTTGAAGAAGATGATCTTATAAGTTACTCTTTCTCTTAGATGAATGCTTTCCAAAATTCTCACAGCCAATGAATCAGAATCTTACCCTCACCTAATGTATGAGCTATCCTCCAAGAAGAACCATTGTTCATTGAAACAGTTGATGAATGACTTCATGGATAGAGCATCTTAATACACACAACATTTCTTAAATGAATATAGCCTGTTCCGTGTGGGCTGATAATGGCAATCACTCAAGTCAAATAGCTTTGACCATAGCAGGAAATCTGTATCCAAATAATAATACCTACAATTCATTCCTTGGCACAGCAGAACTGTCAACTCTTAGCTTAGCTACTACAGAGGTAAAATCCTTTGGTAATGTGAGGGACATTGAAATACAGCCTTATTACAATGAACTCCAATGTCTTAAAATTGTTCTCATTTTGGGTTTATATCACAGTAAAAACCAAGATTTTAAGCTCTACTAAAAACAAACAAACAAACAAACACTTTATCTTTTTATGTTCATTTAATAACATGTCCATTATTTTTATGAGTGGTATAAAATATATACTATGTTGAATATAATAAAAATTAAAAATTAAAATTAAAAATTATTCTAGTTCAGGATGACACTTTCTAATTCCATCCATTTGTCTAAGAATTTCATGAATTTATTGTTTTTAATAGCTGAATAGTACTCTATTGTGTATATATAACCATAGTTTCTTTGTCCATTCCGGATGTTAGCCCAAAAGCTCAAAATAAACAAGTTAACAATTCACCCAGCTCAAGAAGGAGGAGGACTTAAGTGAGGGTGCTTCGGTTCCTCTAAGAAAGGGAACAAAATAGTCACAGGAGCAATAAGGGAGACAATGTGTGGAGCAGAGACTGAAGTAAAGGCCACCCAGAGACTGCCCTGCCTGGGGATTCATCCTATAAACAGTCAACAAACTACTATGGACAACAAGAAGTGTATACCAAAAGGAGCATGCCATGATTGTCTCTGGAGGAGCCCTGCCAGAGCCTTACAGATACAGAGGCAGATGCTAGCAACCAACTGTTGGACTGGGCATGGGGTCCCCAACGGAGGAGCAGGAGGATGGTCCAGAGGAGCTGAAGGGGTTTATAGCCCCATGGGAAGAACAATGATTTCGGCCACCCAGACGCTCCAAGACTCCCAGGGACTGAACCAAGGGGCATACATGGTTCCAGCCAAAAATGTGGCAGATGAAGGCCTTGTTGGACATCAGTGGGAAGAATGGTCCGTGGTCAGATAAAGGCTCAACAGAGGCCCCAACAAAGGGAAACTGAAGGGGGAGAGGAGGGAGTGTGTTGGGTAAAGAGGCATATACATGGTGGCAGGGAGAAGGGGGAGGGGGAGGGGTTAGGGGGTCTTAGGGGAGGGGGGAAATCGGGAAAGGTTTTACCATTGGAAATGTAAATGAAGATATTAAATAAAAAAATAAATATTAAAAAATAAAATAATTATTCTCTTCAATCTGCTTTTAATTATATGCATGCATGCGCATTCCTGTGGTGTGTGTGTGTGTGTGTGTGTGTGTGTGTGTGTGTGTGTATACTGTGAATGCAAGTGCGCATAGAATCTAGATCCCCTGGAGCTAGTTATATAGTTGGTTGTAAGCTGTCTGAAGTAGGTGTTGGGACTGAACCTGGGTCCTCTGCAAGAGCAGTGTCTACTTTTAACCACTGAGTCATCTCTCCATTTCCAACACTTTGTCTTTAATGACTAGTATTATGTTTTAGAAGCCTAATTCAGAAGGGCCCCAACTAAGTACAAGGTTTTCAAACCATTTCAAAAGAAAGAAAAAAACTCAGCTTCAAATTTTACAGTTGTTTTAATATTCTATTTTTAAACAAACTCTTCATCTTATATTTTCTGCTACTTTAAAGGACAAATCCTTAGTGCTTCCTATGTCTGCCATGTCTCTGCTCTAAGTTAGCATTAAAGTCTATAGGTTTTTACAATTTTTTCCTTAACAAATTATATTACTTATTTACATTTCAGCTGTTACCCCTTCCCAGTCTGCCTCTACAGTTCCTCACCCCATTCCTCCTCCCTCTTGCCTCTGAGACGGTGCTCTCCCCTCCCCCCAACCCTGGGTATCTCCCTTCCCTGGGGCCTCAACACTCTAGAGAATTAGTGGCATCTTCTCCCACCAGGGTCAGACCAGGTAGTCCTCTGCTATGTATGTGGTAGTGTATGTGGATTTTTTTCCCCTTTGATGGTGGTGGTGGTTGTGGGAACTTGGACAAGACCATGGATGCTGTGTGGTAGCTCAGTCTCAAATTTTTTTTAGACCAGGTTAGTTGAGACTGTTGGTCTTCCTATGTGGTCTCCCTCCCCTTCAGCACCTTCAATCCTTCCCCTAATTCTTCCACAGGGATCCCCATCTTCACTGCAATGGTTGGGTTTAAGTATTTGCATCTGTCTCAGTTGGCTGCTGGTAGGGTCTCTCAGTGGACAGCCATGCTAAGCTCCTCATCAGTAAGCACATCATAGTGTCAGTAATAGGTTCAGGTCTTTGTGCTCCCCATCCACCATGAGATGGATCCCAGTTGGATGGGTCACTGGACAGCTTTTCCTTTCAGTCTAGTCTCCATTTCTGTTAGACAGGAACAATTCTGTGTCAGAAATTTTGACTGTGGGTTGTTAACCCCCTCCATCCACTTGAGGTCCTGTCTATCTACTGAAGGTGAACACTTCTTCAAGTTCCCTCACTCCACTATGTGACATTTTAACTAAGGTCAAACCCACTAGGTCCTGTGAGTCTCTCATCTCCCAGGTTTCTGGGACTTTCTAGAGGGTTTCCCTGCTCCCACCCTCAAAAACTGCATATTTCCATTCATTCTCCTAATTCTCTAGGTTTCCCTCCTGTTTCTCTCCCCATAACTGATCCTTAATCTTTCACTGAAAGTACATATTCTATTATAGGCTGAACTGCATTGGGGTTAACATTTTAATTATTTCCAAAACTAATCACAGACTTGAAGGAAAAATTGAATCCATAACTACATGCTTCAGTAGATGCTGCATATTTGCAAAGTGGTATACCACACTGAGAGAAGAATTAAATGAAAGGACCTAAGAAGGTGTTTTCAAAAATTTGAAACCAGATGGTACCTGGAGTAAGATTTGTGACTGAGAAAAAAGGATCCCTGTAGGAATTTGAGAATCAGAATAATTTCTCTTTTGAGTTATGCGTGTTAAGATATGTTTCAAGTCTTTGGGTCTCTTTCTAATACTTTCAGGGTCCTATTTGGCTGGTTTCTCTATTTAAAGTCTCATTTTCAAATTAACATGGTACCTGGAAAAAAACTTTAAAATATATTGTATTAGGCCTAGAGTATATTATATATTTCCTTCAAAAGAAACTCTTCCTTTTCATCTCTTCTAGAAGTAGGGATGTCAACAGTTCACAGCTATAGATCATCACCCTCACTCTAAGTGGCAAACCAGGTTAAAGGTTTTAAACCATAGCACCAAACTGATATTTTTAGCACATAAGAAATATGAATAAAAGAAAAATATATTTAGACTTCCATATCCATGATTTCTCGAATATGTGAATTTAATGAACCACCCGTTAGAAGTAAGTGGCATCTGAACATGTGCGTATTTTTTTATTTTTTCCTGAAGCAATATATTAGAGCACTTATTTAGATATTTTTATTACTTCAGGCATTAAAAAATAATCTAGAGATGATTTAAAATATTCAGGATATGTGTAGTTTCTATGAAATTACCATATCATTTAATGGAAAAAACATAAATATCTACTGTTTTCTAAAAACATTTCTCTTCTGTCCCCATACTGATGAGTGGCTGTATGCATATTTAATTTATAGACAAGGATATTTAGACTGTATGGATTCTGAACATTCTAGTCTGCAGTCTTAAATTAACACTAAAAAGTGAACAAGAATATCAAACACAACTCAAATTTTGTAAGGAACAAGCATTGATACTTGAATTCTGTAAACATTTAGCAATGTCTACTATGTGCAAAGTATAGTCTCAGGTGCTAGGGAGAAATTAAAATTTCTTTAACAAACTATTCCTAGATTTCAGTAACTGCTGCTTACATCACAGTCCAATATAGTTGGCAAGTATAGGAAGGATGGCTGGGTGACTGTGACTTTACCTAATCTAATGATCTATGTGATACATTGTAGGATTCTTACCAACTCTGAATTGTGTTAAAGATGACAGAGTAAATTGGTGTTCCAGTTACCTTTCTGTTTCTGCGATAAAGTACTCCAAATGAAACAAATTTAGGGGAAGATTTCCTCTAGTATACATTTCCAGGTTATAGTCAATCATTAAAGATGTCAGGCCAAGAACTGGAACAGGAAATTGGAAGAGAAATGATAAAGGAATGCTGCTTCCTGGCTCAGCTACCTTTCTTATTCACCTCAGGCCACCTGCCAAGGGATAGTACAGCCCACAGTAGGTTGGGCCTTTCTCTACCAGCTAGCAATTAAGACAGTCCCCCACAGACAGTCTCCACAGACCTATCTAATCTAGGCCATTCCTCAATTATGAAATTGACAATTAATATTTATTGAGGAATTTTAATCCAGCAACATGGTTGCTCTGGCAAGGGATCACATTCAAAGACCTTCTAGGTCTGTGTGATCTGGCCAGAATGTAGGCATGCCTGGATTACAGCATGCTCTGACTGCAATGCAGACACACCCTTAGTATGCACATTTAATCCCTAACAATGAAGGTAAGGTTAGTTTGTAGTAGGAAGTAGCCAAGTTTGAAAGTGATGTCTCCTTCAGGAGCAGACAAAGTAGCAAATCAGAGAAAGATTCCACAGAATAAGTTAGAGATAGGATAGAGCAAACTTGTGAGAACAGCACGGGAAAGAGGCTACTTAGCATCAGCACAGGGGGGAGAGAGGTGATGTGTAGGGTATTGTGCGTAGAGGAAGCTTTACAGGGACAGTTTTACAGAAACAGGTTGCAGAGAGAACAAGCTAAACACAGGTGAAGACAGAGTGCGCCAGAGAATGAGAAGGAACTAGAAGATTAGAACAGATTGCCAAATTCAGCATGAGGCCAGGCAGAGCAATTCAGTCAGAAGACAAGAGAAGCTGGATTGAATCAGTCAGTTTGGAAGATTAGATTATATGGAGGCTAGAAGCTTCCTAGGCCTAGGCCTAGGCTCAGCCCAAGCTGTGTATTTGCATGAACTGGGTATTGCTTAGCCCAAGCCATGTGTTTGCACAGACTAGGTATAGCTTCATCTCATCCCTTCATCTAAGGAAATAATAGTGACTTTTACAAAAATTTACTAGAAGAGGCACATTATATGATAGTGTGTTAAGTTTATAAAGGATCACAAAGAACAGTTAACAGTCCTTACCAACTCCAAGTTCAGTGACATCACTTTGGTAGTTTGAAATCAGCTATAGTGTGGGAATATTTATACCATGGAAACCAGCAAACACTCAAAAGTAAAATTGTCCTAACCATTTCAAATCAAAGAGAAAAAAACTCTACAAAAAAACCCGAAATCTTTCTTTTAGAGATGAGTCAGAGTTTGGGGTCACTGCTATTCTTACAGGCTGAAAGGAGCTTATATAGAGAGATTATCCTCCATCCCAGGCTTTTCTCTGTTACAGAAAAAGCCCACCAAATATATTCTTTCTAGATTATTCTTGTCTAATTGCCTGAAATTGATGTGGTGCTTACTTCTCAGCCAAAATTTCGATGTTGAAATTCTAACACCCAAAGGGATGAGGGTAGTGGATGAAACTTTGGAAGTATATAAGTCATAATTGAGGTCCCAGGAACCAGCTAGCCCCTTTCACCTTGTGAAAACATAGGAATGGGTGAGGAAAGGGATCCTTATCAGATACAAAATTTGCCAGTGCCTTGATTTTACATTTCCCAATAAAGAAATAACAGCTATGTATAAGCTACTTAGTTCCTGTATAGAGTAAGATCTTGCCAATGGGTTACTTTAGTCATTAGGTTTTTAAAAAAATTTTTAGTCATTTCATTTGAATCAAATACTTCTACAATCAATGAATGGATATCTATCTATGAGAAAATGTTAATTCCTAATAAAACAGAAAAAAATTTCTATAGAAACTCTATACTGTTAGCATATAGCCACTATATTTTAATAGTTTTATTGACATGAATATATATATATATATATATATATATATATATATATATATATATATATATGATTTGTTTGCATGTATGTATGTAGCCATGAGACCAGCTCTATACTAATGAAAATGAACAAATCTATCACTGTCTAAACTTTCTACATATCCTCTTAAAATCTAATTAGTGAAACTTTGAAGACAGTATCTTTTTATGTAGCCTAACTTAGCCTTGAATTTGCAATCTACTTAACACTGCTACTTAGTGCTGGGTGGGATTCATTGCCTGTAAAGCTTTCAGATGGTTTTCTCCCTAACCTCCTTATCAATGCTCTGCTGAATACTCAAGGACATGGGGCTTGCAGAGATCCTGAATGTTCTTTCTTTGCTCTGTGAACTCTAGATGCCTTGTTCACTCCAAATTCTTAGCTCCATTTATTCAACATAAGGAATAGTCTGGACCTCCTGAATTATCCTTCCCTGCACTGTAATCCTGACACTCTCTGTGCTGGTTGGTTCTTGTCAGATTGACACAAATCTAGACACACCTGAGAACATGCCTTGTTCTTGAGAAAATGCCTTGAAAACCTTGACCTGTAATTATGTCTGTAGAATAAGCTAGAAGGAGCAAGCCGATAAGCAGGACTCTTTCATGGCTTCTGCTTCAGTTCTTACTTCCAATTCCTGCCCTAATTTCTCTGAATGATGGACTCCAAGCTGTAAGATGAAATAAACTCTTTCCTTCTCTAGTTGGTTATGGTCAAGGTGTTTATTACAACAATAGAAACCCTATCTAAGATGGCCATGCAAGATTTTCTTTTTTATTTAATTAGATATTTGCTTTATTTACATTTTGAATGTTAACCCCTTTCCATGTTACCCTACTGAAAACCCCCTATCCCATCCCCCTCCTCCTGATCACCCCCTCCCAATTTCCTGACTTGCATTCCCCTATTCTGGGGAACTGAGCCTTCACAAGATCAATGGCCTCTCCTCTCATTGATGTCTGAAATGGTCATCTTCTGCTACATATGTAGCTGGAGCCATGGGACTACCCTTTGGTTAGTGGTTTAGTCCCTGGGAGTTCTGGGGGTACTGGTTGGTCCATATTATTGTTGAGAGGATGGGGTAAGGGAGGAAAGAAGAGGAGAAGGAAGGAGAGAGGTTGAGATTCCAATTTTAAACCTTTTGAGATTTTTTATGTGTATCTATGTTTGTCTTTTATTTGCATATGAATGTGTCCAAAGGTGTCAGTTGCCCTGGAACTGGAGCTACAGATGGTTCAAAGCAACCATGTGAGTACTGGGAACCAAGCCACTTCCCTCTACAAGAACAGTTAGTGCTCTTAAATTTGGAGTGTCTCTTCAGCCCCAATTTGAGATTCTTCAATGCTGAAAAAACTTTATGAAGAATTTTATACTTCAGATATCTGTCAAGCAGCTATTCACATGGGCAATTTTCTCAGTATCCCAGAGCTGGAAATAAATTCTCTCCTAACATCGCTGTAGTGAGCAAACAGATTTAAAGTATTTTTATCAGTTCTGATGAATTCTACAAATTGTATTCAGCATACTAATCATCTTTGGTGAAAATGAAAAACAAAAAATCTGTACAGAGATAGATGTTCTCAAAGACCTAAGCAATGACCACTGGGATATTAAAGAAAGTCAGGAGCCAATGTTGAGCCCTTTAAAAAGAGTTACTAATTTTAGCTCAGCTCTGATTCTGCAAAAGCAGGGAACTTGTGGAAAGTCTGAGTCACCCTCACACCCTTAACTTGACTGGCTTTATAAACTAAAACATATTCTAGCTTGGCCATTTTGTGAGCTCATGCAACCCAAATATATTTGATGAAGAGGTGATTTGGGTTAACTTTCAAGCAACAGTAAAGAAAACATTTACCACTTCCAGAGAACTTCCACCCAGGAAGCCCTGTCTCAGGCAGTAGAGCTCCATTGGCATTTTCCTTATGAAATGTCCAAAGCATTGGCTGTGATGCTTATATTCTTGATTATTATGTGTTTGGGTGCCATTGCTGAACAAATTTGTGAATGCCTGCCAGCCCAAAGCTTTTGCCAAGTTCTTTCCTTTTTTCACAGAGGTGGTATGTATACAATGGACAAAAGGTTCTGTGCATTTTGAGGAGGTATTGGAATCACCCTTTTTCCAGGCCATAAAATGTGGGCAGAGAAAATGAACTCTGTATTCCTGAATGCTACTGTAGTTTCTTGGCCACATATTCCAGAGCATGGTCATTTAGTTTTGAGACAGAGACAAGATTTGGTGGGGTTTGTACCTTTCATGGATGTAAACATCAAGAAGTTTCTTGTTCCAATGCTACCTGGGATGCAAAATTTTTGTAACAATAATCTTTTTATTTATGTTTCATTTGAGAGGAGGTTTCACCTTTGATAAAAGGCTGGCCTTGAATTCAGTAGATAGCCTAGGCTGGCTATGTACACACAGCCATCCTTCTGCTTTAACCTCCCGAGTATGTGATTATATACATGAACCACCATATGAGGCTGAATGGTTCTCAAATACATCAAAAATTACATGAAACACTCAGGATTTCCAATTACACACATTTAAAGCCTTCTTCATGCTACTGGAAATTGTTAGTAGAAATAAATTATACAATGTTAACTGTGCCCAGGACCATAACTCTGAGAGGTAATAAGGTCATTTGTCCTAGAATATTTGAAAGATAATTGATAAGGTAGAAGTTGATCTTTTTGGCAAGTGGGATGTGCTCATGAGATGCTGATATTCTGGGGTTTGGTGAAGCATGCTTGAAAACAATGGTGGACAGGAACCCAAATGTTCCATGTCGACAGCTGTCTGGCATGAGGCTTCTATAAGGAACCATTTGACCAATGCGCACAGTTTTCAGTGAAATAAATTTCTTGAGACATTAGAATCCAAAATTAATTCTGGATCGATGAGTCACATTAAGTTTGTAAACTCAAGGGTTGGGAGAATGAGATCACAATCAGAAGATTTTTTTCAATAAAATTTCTTTTATTTGATTACTTTTAATTAACACTGACAAGGTGATATAACCACATCTTAGATCATAGTAATTAGCCACAGTCTATGTGTATCTTAAACAATTTGTATGGTTCTTTTTTTAATTTTCTATATTCTTTGTTTACATTCCAAATGATTTCTCCATTCCCAGTTCCCTCTCCCTATAAGTCCCATAAGCCCTCTTCCCTCCACCAGTTCCCCAATCAACCCCTTCCCACTGCTCTGTCCTGGGGATACTGCATGAAGCCTTATCCTAAACATCTACTAATCCCTGAATTTCTATCACAAGCTATGACTATTTTCCCTCTCTTTGAGACTTAAGCAAAATGTAGGTGCTGCTACTAGCATTGCATTAATTGATCAGGGTGCCTTCTTATTAGATTTGGGTGCTGTTAGATAGAGAAATATGTGAGGAGCATCAAATAAAGCTACCTTTTCTTTCTCTTTAAAGTTTAGGTCGATCTTTGTAGCCTCGATTGGACTCAACTTAATATACAGCCAAGGCTCATCTCAAACATAAAATGTATGTGCCTTGGCCTGTTGGTATGACAGGTGTTTACCACTATTTTTGGTTTAAAACTTCTCTCTCTCTCTCTCTCTCTCTCTCTCTCTCTCTCTCTCTCTCTCTCTCTCTCTCTCTCAAAATGAGGCAAGGTCTCATATATCTCATCCTGATCTTGAACTCAACTTAGAGCTATGGATGACCTTGAACTTCTTATCCTGACTGGCATCCTGCCTCAACTTCCTGAGTATTGTGATTATAGATCTGTGCCATCATACCTGTTCTATGCTAGGCTGGGGATTGGACACAGGTCTTGGTGGATGCTAGTCAAGCATTCTCCTAACAGAGTTATATTCACACCCTGAAAACTACTATCTTTGGAGTTTTATTTATTTATTCTCAGGCTTTTTTTGGAGAACTCTGATGAAATATCACTCAGGTTAAGAATGCCTTATAGTGGAGCATGTGTCCTTATTGCATGGGTAATCTTCCTGGTATATGCCCAGGAGTGTTATATCAGGGTCCTCCAGAAGTGTCATGCCCAGTTTTCTGAGGAACCGCCAGACTGATTTCCAGAGTCGTTGTGCCAACTTGCATTCCCACCAGCAGTGGAGGAGTGCTCCTCTTTCTCCATATCGTCACCAACACCTGCTGTCTCCTGAGTTTTTAATCTTAGCCATTCTGACAGGTGTGAGGTGAAATCTTGGGGTTCTTTTGATTTGCATTTCCCTAATGACTAATGATGTTGAACATTTCTTAAGGTGTTTCTCAGCCATTAGAAGTTCTTCAGGTGAAAATTCTTTGTTTAGCTCTATACCCCATTTTTAATAGGGTTATTTGGTTCTCTGGAGTCTAACTTCTTGAGTTCTTTGTATATTTTGCATATTAGCCCTCTGTCAGATGTAGAGTTGGTGAAGATCTTTTCTCAATAAGTTGGTTGCCATTTTGTCCTTTTGATGGTGTCCTTTGCCTTACAGAAACTTTGTAATTTTATGAGGTCCCATTTGTCAATTCTTAATCTTAGAGCATAAGCTATTGGTACTCTGTTCAGGAAATTTTCCCCCGTGCCCATGTCCTCAAGGCTCTTTCCCAGTTTCTTTTCTATTAGTTTCAGTGTGTCTGGTTTTATTTGGAGGTCCTTGATCCACTTGGAGTTGAGCTTAGTACAAGGAGATAAGAGTGGATCAATTCGAATTCTTCTGCATGCTGTCCTCCAGTTGAACCAGCACCATTTGTTGAAAAGGCTATCTTTTTTCCACTGGATATTTTCAGCTCCTTTGTCAAAGATCAAGTGACCATAGGTGTGTGGGTTCATTTCTGGGTCTGCAACCCTAATCCATTGATCTACAGCCTTATTTATAATAGCCAGAAACTGTAAAGAACCCAGATGTCCCTCAATGGAGGAATGGATACAGAAAATGTGGTATATTTACACAATGGAATATTACACAGCAATTAAAAAACAATGAATTCATAAATTCTTAGGCAAATGGTTGGAACTGGAAAATATCATCCAAAGTGAGGTAACTAATTCACAAAAGAACACACATGGAATGCAGTCACTGATAAGTGGATATTAGCCCAGAAGCTCTGGATACCCAAGACACAACTCACATATCAAATCATTCCCAAGAAGAAGGAAGGAGAGGGCCCTGGTCCTGGAAAGGCTTGATGCAGCCTTGTAGGGGATTGCCAGGACAGAGAATTTCGAGGGGGTGATTGGTGAATGGGTGGAGGGAAGAGGGCTTATGGGACTTATGGGGAAGGAGGAACTGGGAAAGGAAAAATCATTTGAAATGTAAACAAAGAATATAGAAAAAAAAGAATGCCTTATAGTATATTAGTTGTTGTGGCCATTTTATTGTATATGTAGTGTATTTTACCAGATATGTCTTGATCTCTATCCTTACAGTGATACTGAGTGGTGAGTACTGTGCCTATTTTACAAATAAGAAAACTAGGAGTCCCTGATAAGACTCGGTAGGATCACTAAAACTCAAACTTAGGCTTGTAGAATTCCGTTTTATTTTCCGTACACCTCTTCTGTATCTTTAATCAGTTGATTTTACGAAAAGAAAATTATATAGACTAAGTACCTTAAACAGAAAACATTTTTTTGAAAGTCCAAAATCGAATGGGCTTATATGACCAGTTTCTAGTGAGGGACCCCTTTTTCCTTTGCTTCTTACTGTATTCTCCTGTAGGTGAGAGGGGACTGAGGAAAGGAGGAAGAGAGATATTGGCAAGGAGGGAGGAAGGTAGATAGTCAGAGACAGAGAGAGAGAGAGAGAGAGAGAGAGAGAGAGAGAGAGAGAGAAAGAGACCAAGAGACATACATACATCCATACACACACACACACACACACACACACACACACACACACAGAGAGAGAGAGAGAGAGAGAGAGAGAGATCCTGAATTTTGTGTTTTTTCCCATAAGTTCACTAATCTCATTCATGAGGGCTCTGCTTCTATCTAATCACCTGTCAAAGACCTTGCCATCCAAATGCTATCACTTCAGTAGTCACATCTCTAAAATATAAGCATATTCAGTACATGACATCACGTGTAATAGTGTTTCTTCCTATGTTTGCAAATAAAATTGTGGCTCCTTCTCAAATAACATCGAAATGTTTCCCCACAAGTTTTGGGGGATTTGAACTGTGCTCTCATACATTCTCTGTTGAAGTCATGCTCCCTTGGAATCAACCCCCACCCCTCCATACCCTTTGCTTCAGTGAAACAAAACTAGTTCATGTTCATACATACCCTATAGTCATCCATGTATATTCTTTTCCAAAAGAAGGATGGTGGGATGTTGTGTAAAAATGACTGCATGGTACCTAAAGTTTGCTCATTTGGGGGCCAGACAGAAAGGAAACACAGTGTTTGAAGGATAACTATGTTAAACTTGGGACACACCGCAGTGCTTCAAGGCGGTAACCATAATGCTGGTATAATCCTGAAGGTATTTTTATATAAAATCAATAAGGCTTAGATACCAGGGATCAGAAGGAGTATAATATAACCATAGCTTCCACTATAGCAGCCTTTGGGACACTGGAGAAAAGCACTGGGAAGGCATATCATACTCAGAAGGGGTAGCAATTTGGCAGAGTAGACATTATTGTTATCCTTATATTTTCTGGATAAAGACTGGGGATGGGGGGAAGAATAAGAAGGGATAATATTTGAGCACAAATGAAACATCCCATGAGGCCCTGGAAATAACTGGGGAAGGAGATACTTTTGGCAGCTGAGGCAAATGTTATTCAGGATTGTTATTCCCGTAGTGTGACCACATTCTTATTTAAATAACCAGCTGGTGGAGTTGGACAAGACAGAGTTATAGCTCATTAATTTGAGAAGTGTAGCATCTATCATGTACTGAACATGTGCCAGACACTTCAAGTCTCTAGGGAGCCAAAGAGAAGGCCCAGTTCCTGCCTCCTGAGGACTTACATATGGATACTGCTTATCTGCACAAAAGGTTTTGACCTGTCTATTTCTTCAACTTTTGCTCCAAGGCTGCTAGCAATAGCCATATAGATTATGTTTTATACAGAGATTATTATGTGATTGGCAACACTTTCAATTGTGTACAACACAACATGGACCTTGTTTAGTCAAATACAGTTCACCTAAAATATTTTCTGTTTTAATTGTCTTCCAACTCCTTCCAGATGCACCTCTGCTCTGAACTCCTCTTTACTACTTATCTTTCCTCGGCCATAACCCCTAAGGTGTTTTTTCTGTGCCCTACTTCAGCACATTCTGTCTAAAAGTCAAACAGGGGATGCCTAGACCTTCTCTTGTAAATGTTTTCATTTACAGTTTAGCTCAGCATTTGTTTCATTCATTCGGCTTATGTGCTCACTTGGTTTCTAGTGGTAAGGGTAGGAGTTGTGTTGGCATCATCTTGTGTCTCCAAACAGGGCTCTGCACAAAATTGAAACCTAGTAGGATGAAAGAAGAAAGTGCTATTGAAAACAAGAGCCCTTCTAAACAGTGAGAGATGCCAGCTGAAATGGAGTGTCTGTGACAAAGTATTTCAGTCAATGGTTTTTCAAAATCTTTTAGTTGTTGACTCTCAAGTATTTATGCTAATGGCAACCAGGAAAAGTACACATATTGGAAATGTACCAAACCAAAGTCAAGAATAATTCTAGTCAACTAATTCTTTTAATCAAATTGTGTGCAATAGTGTCTGATGAAGAGATGATTAAGCCTGGTTGACCCTTTGCGATTCCTTCCTGTGAGTCAACTTCATTCATTTTCAGAACTGGATTTATATGAGCTCCTCTTTTTATATGAGTTCCTGAGTACGCCAATGCAAGGGAGTGAGGGATCAGGGGAGTTTTCTCACAAAAGGAGGGACTAAAGGAATAAAAGGAGGAAAGAGAGGTAAGATGGAGGGAAGGAAACAAAAAAGCAAGAAAAAGGAGGGAGAAGGAGACCATGAGAGGGATAGGGAGGGAAGGTAGGCATGAAGGAGGGAGGGAGGGAGGGAGGGAGAGAGAGAGAGAGAGAGGATGAAGGAGACAGAGGGAAGGAAGGAGGAAGAGAAGGAGGGAGGGGGCAGAAAAAGAGAAGCAAGCAAACTCTAAACAGACCATTATTTGACTGTTTGATATTCGATTGAAGTTCAATGTGCTTTATTTGACACAGGAGTGTGGAATGCTCTGAAACTCTGATTAACCCACTGATAAGTCTCCCTGGGTAATTAAAACCTACTTTCTCATTTGTAACACTAACCACAAGGTTAAATTAGTACCATCTTCTTTTTAGTCTATTTGAGTAAAAAATGCACCAAGCCCCATTTCTGTAGACAGAATAAGTGTCATTTCCTCCATATTTTTCTAAATTCTTATAAATTATATACTCTAAACTAGGTAGTTGACTAAGTCCTTGGTCATAGAGCACAAGATTTTCATCTGAAGTTACTCCTTTCTCCTGAGTTGACCAGGCTGCTTCATCTGCTTTGGAGCACAGCAGCCCCCTGAGTAAATTAGAAATGCAACTTCAGGAATGAGCTACTCAGACAAAAACCCCAGCATCCTATGAAGTCTGACTGCAGCTTCACACAAAGCCATTTAGGAAAGAAAATGCAAATTGTTTGACTTAGACCACGAACATCCAGGCTGTGTGGTCTGATACTAGGTTATCTGCGAAGGCCCTAGTGTTACCCTCCCCCCATCCCTGGTTCTGGCCATGCACACAGTGTTTCCTCATCAGCTATCATTCATGTGAACATTTGCCATCATACCACCCATTCACCACCGTGGGTGGAGCTGCTTGCATTGCATGCTTTTCTCATGATGGTGAGCTGAAATCTCTCTGAAATAGTGAGCCAAACTAAACACCCGCTCACATATATTGTTCCTGTCAAATGTTGGCCACAGTTAAACAAAAGCACTTAAAACGGACTCTAAATGAGAAGACATGGAAATTCAAGTAAGTGGTTTCATTTCTGTGGGTGCTAGTGCTACATGACAGTTGATCAACCCTGAGCCCTCCATCTTATTTTCCCATGTATATCCTTTTTTTGGATTTACCTTCTTTCCTTTCATTTTGTTGTCTACAGGTATTTGTTGAACCCATGCTATGCAGTTGGCTTTGTTTTGAGAAGTGAGAATATAGTTGTAAATGAAAGAGATAGTGCTCATCTCCTGTAGCTTACAGTCTAGAGGAGAAAAGACAACAAGTAAATAAATATGTATCTTAAACAATTATTACTTTGTACTGTTGTGATACACATGAATTTTCAGGACCATAATTTTATTTACTCCGGGTCACCCAACAGCATAGTTAAAATTATAGTCACCATCATTTAATAATTGTAGATTCTTGAAGTACGAATGTCTACCACTGACTTAGCATATAAACTCATGATAACTGACCAGATATATCATATCCTTCAGATTCAGTCACTGATTGGTCACCATGCATGTTTTATGTTTCACACACTTTTAGCAAAGTTTGTGTTCTCTTCTTATCTCCACATGAGGCAGACATGCTATAAGCAAAATAATTTCACATTTAAATCACTACTACCATTGCATAATGTTCCATGCTACTGTGACTGTCCTAAATGGAAATGCAAATAATTTGCTATTTACCACCAATAGTTTATTCAAGTGCCTAGTGGACCATGATTTTTTCCACTATTAAAGACAATTAGATACATCAGGCTATTTCTTTAGCTGATTTTGAAATAGGACATGAGGCAAATCATTCAACATATCTAAGTTACATGACAAAGTAACTGCAAGTACTTTGTATATAGTATGGCAGACTCTAAACTCTGGTGTGTGGGTGACTTTACAGTATGGTTTCATCATTTTTTAATCTTTTGGTTTGGGGGATCTGTCTCTGCCTTCTAAATTTTGAGATTATAACCATATACCATAACACTTCATGCTTTGCATGTTTCTAGTTGAAGGTAAATACACGTGTAGAAGAAATGATTCTCCATGGATATATGGGCTCACTGTTCTTGTAAGAGAGATTCGTTTTTTTATTAGATATATTCTTTATTTACATTTCAAATGATTTCCCCTTTCCTGGATCCCCCCTCCCTGAAAATCCCGTCATAAGCCCTCTTCCCTCCCCCTGTTCCCCAATCAACCCCTTCCTGCTTCCCTATCCTGGTATTCCCCTACACTGCTGCATTGAGCCTTTCCAGGACCAGGGACCTCTCCTTCCTTCTTCTTAGGCATCATTTGATATGTGAATAGTTTCTTGGGTATTCCAAGCTTCTGGCCTAATATCCGCTTATCAGTGAATGCATACCATGTGTGTTCTTTTGTGGTTGGGTCACATCATTCAGGATGACATTCTCCAGTTGCACCCACTTGCCTAAGAATTTCATGAATTCATTGTTTTTAATTGCTGAGTAGTATTCCATAGTGTAAATATACCACATTTTCTGTATCCATTCCTCCACTGAAAGACATCTGGGTTCTTTCCAGCTTCTGGCTATTATAAATAGGGTTGCTATGAACATAGTGGAGCATGTGTCCTTACTACATGCTGGGGAGTCATAAGAGAGATTCTTGATAGTGGAACTGAGCTAAGACAAACTTAGACATATAAGTTAGGAAAAGAATTCTGATGGAAAAGATGAATTTGTATCAGTGTACTTGATGTGGAACATTTTCACATTAATAGAACATAAAGAGTTCATGACACTGAAAATTCAAAGAACCAAGTGCTGAGTGCTAATCCAAACTTATAATGGAGAGGGAGCATGATTCATCAAAGAATATAAAGAATGTTCTGTCTGGGTAATTTGTTTTCTTTTAAAAATACTTGTATTACATTCATTATTTGACAGTTACACACACACATGCCCATTCAGTGAATTCTGATCACTGTCACCTCTATCTCCTCTTATAACTTTCCCATACTTCTTACCTCTCTCTGCTACAAGTTTCTTTTCCATATTTGTGCCTTTTTGTTATATTTTGTGACCCATTGAGTTTAATCAGAATCAATTATGTGATTGTTGGTTTAGAGTCCATTGGAATCTGGCGGGCTTCTTGTGGTGGATACACAATTGAAGAATATAGCTAGCTGCCCCTTCTCCAGAATTCATCTATATCCAATAGTTCTGCAGAGAAATAGAGTTCCTGTAATCCCATTCTTGATCCATGATTTACTTTTAATAGTCAAGTTTTGTGCAGACCCATTTTGGGCAGCTACAGCTAAGTTAGAACTATTAAGTTATGTGGTAGCTTTGGAATTGCCCAGGAAGCAGTGGCCAGATTTGCCCACCATCCAGTCAGGTTCCCGCAATTGCAAGCCTGCAAGGAATCTATCCAAAAGAAGTCTGTTAAGATAGCAAGGTTTCTGCCTAAAAAAATAGTTTCTAAAGTGCTTCCAGCTGCCATTGATGAGAATGGATTGGGGGGAGGACAAATCTTTAAGAGAAACAGAAAATCCAGAATACTATCCTAATGTTTCAGTAGAAGCAAGTGATTTAACATATGTAGCACATCATGCAGGCTTCATATAATTGTATTGTTGACTAGATTATTTCGAATTTAAAAGTATTTGCCCTCCCAAATACCCTTAAGAAAACTTCATTCAAAGAATCAGCACTGATAATCTTTCCCACCGACAGGTTTTCCACAGGGGAATTATGCTTGATTGAAATTGAAGAGTTTTGTCTCATGTCAGTAACCTTTTAATTTCAGGTTAAATGCACACTGACCACTTTGAAAACCAGCCTTTCAAAAAGCTCCTGAGTTTAGCAGGAACTTCTATATTATTGAGCAGATACTATTGAGTATCTAGTTCTCAAAAACTTTTTCTTAATGTCCTAAAACCTCTTATGGTATCTTCATTGATATATAGTATAAAATAGTCCCACCTTGAAGATATTAATTCACTAAGGAAAAAATATGCTTGCTGCATTCCAATTGTGGAAAATTATGGAGACAAAAAGCAAATACAGAGTCCTTTGATTAAAGGTTAAGTGCAGTTTCTTTGTATTGAACTTTACCGAAGGAGCTATTGAAATATTTGTAATATACAGAAATTACATGCTTGTAGAATCTTTTGCCATCCTAAAATAGCTCCACATTTGCCTTAGCATTTCAGTTTCTCTTTCCACGTTCAAATTTGTTTCAAAGTAAAGAGAAGTTTACATGATTTTGTAATTTGAAGTTTTATTATAACAAAAGGGAAAATTACATCAATCTTTTAAGGTTGTTCTTTTTAAAAGACATTTTTTGAGATATGATGGTAATTTAGTCAATTATTTAACTTGAAACAAAGTTTCTTACCTTAAAATTTTTGTGATTGTTATTCTTATAAACTCAAAAAGATAAAGAATGTTCAGTGTTAGATCAGAAAGAAATCTCAGCATATATTCTATCCAGAACCTTCATTTGATATAGCTAAATAGTCTTAATGATCTGTTTTGGGAAGGAATAGCTATGTGTCACCTACTTGTCCAATTTCTGTAGCAACGAAGGCTTCATAGATCCTCTCAATGATGATATAGTTCAAGGTAATGGGAAATGGAATACAAGTCTAGAAGTTGGAGTGTGCAGCCCCTCCCTCACCGGTGTAGATTAGCTCTCTAGGCAATGCGAGGGGAGACTACTCTGTCCTCATTCTCAGGGCTATGTGAGAATTTTCAGGCACTTAGAGAAGATCCCCTGTAATTTAGCCAAGACTTTCCCCCACTATATCCAGCTTCTGAAATGTTTATTCTTCACACAAGTCCCAGTAAGTCAGTGCTTCTCAGCCTTCCCCCCAATGATAAACATTGCTACTTCATAATTCCAATTTTGCTATTGCTATGAATCTTAATGTGAATATGTTTTCCAATAGTCTTAGGCAACTCCTGTAAAAGGGTCATTAGACCCGCAAAGGTTGAGAACTGCTGCAGTAAGTGATTCCCTATGATGATGATCCCTGTCAGTCATACCTGGTAGATAAGAATTCATTCAACCCTGCAGTCCTTACATACCCTGAAATTAGCCAGTGAAAGGAGCTGTCATTATATGGCAATGGCTCTGGAAACCAAACAAAATCCTACAGTTTCACTGAACTCCAGTCTCAGAACATGAGGAAAACTAGCCACCGTGCAATACTTCATTACAGAACAGATAAATGTGGCCAAGGCTCAACGCAGATCTCTAGATAAAATTTCAATACTTTTGCATTGAGGCGAATCTGGATTTTGATTTTTCTCATTTTTTTTCTGAAAACAATGGCTTGTAAATTGGAAAATGGCAACTAGTAATCAGATGCAGCAAAAGCAAAATATATAACAGGAGTGAGGTTATTGGAGAACATGCTCTTTTTGATATCTGTATAAACAAATGTAGAAATTGGCAGGTAAGAGCTGGGCACATGGCTCAGAGTACCTGCTTAGCCTACTCATAGCCCCAGATTCACTTTCCAGTATCATAAAAAGGAAAGGGAAATGAATATGTGATTTTAAAAAACAACATCCGGAGGCACAGACTTTGAACTTTCCTCCGAATTCTTATTATGTGACATTATGATAGAATCCATACCAGCATGTAATTTTGGCAGTTGGGTAGACTGTCTTATTGTTGCCACAAGTTTCTGTAAACTCAGTGATACTAAACAATACAAATTTATGATCTTATACCTTGAGAGACTAGGGGACCAAAATTATCCTAATTAGGGTAAAATCAAGGTATCACCAGGGCTGCTTCCTTTTGGAGGCTTTCACGGCAGAACCCCTCCCTTTCCCTTTTCCAGTATTTTGAGTTTGCTGAATTCCTTGACTTGTGGTCCTTTCTTCCAACTTCAAACCCAGCACCAGTGAGCTGAGTCCCTCTTGCGTCACTTTATTTTGATGCATAACCCCCTTGCTTCCTCTTCTAAAAATCCTTATGATTACATTGGACCCACTTGGAGAGTCTAAACTGCTTTCTCTATCTCCAGTTTCCTAATGAAATCACAAGCATCCTTTGTCATGTACGAGAACATATTCATTGGTTTTGGCAGTTAGGTTGTGGATATGGTCTGGAGGTGTTATTCTGTCTACTACAGCAACCACACTATAAATTTCTGCTGGATGTGAGGATGATGGCATTTCAGACAATTAACACTGATTTCCTTTCAAGTATCGTCTTCTGGATGCTATTGAGTTATCTTTGCCTATTGTGCCAATACTCCAGTATATGGCTAATCGTGGTTTGGAAGAAGATGACAAAACAGAAACCCAAAGAATTAAATAAATATCTCCAACAAACCTCCAAGGTGAGCCAAGTGGGCTCCCCAGGTTCTGCTCAACATGCTTCTTCCTTTCCTCCAGGAATTGTTTCCTAGAAAAAAAAATGAAAGTGAGTAAGCATCACATTGAGTGCAGTTGTGTGGTAATCAGGGGGTGGATGAGGAAAGGGAAATGCCATTCTAGCTACAGGTAATAAAATGAACAGCCACAGAGAGGCCGAACTCCCAGATCCAGTTTCCCACTTTACACAGACCACCACTACCACCGCCATCACCACCATTACCTCCTTCTCCACCTCCTCCTCCTTCCCCTCCTCCTTTTATTCTTTCTCCTCCTTTTGAGAGGGCCTCGCTATATAGCTCAGGCTTCCATGAAGTTTGTATGTGAACTGGAATAGACTTGGAATTGCAGTCCTCTTGCCCATACCTACTAAGCACTGATATTACAGGTGTATGCTGTCACACATAGCTTCTAGTTCCTTCTAGTCTAAGTGGGATAACTATAGTGGGCATGTTTCACCTAATGTGTCCTCCATAAGATATTTATGGCCATCTCTTCCCTTAATGTTGCATGAATTTTGAGAACTAGAACAGGTTCTGGGATCCAATCCTTCAGATGGGTAATGAGAATGAGGATGAGTGGTGAGATCAGTTGGCCCTGCAGTAACTGGCCTCTGCCCACTTCTCTAACCTTACCTCTGACTGTGCTCTTGCTGTGCACCAGCCACATTTGCCTTTGTTCTGACTTTGAAGTAGAACTCTTTTCCCAAGTAGCTATAGTCACCTGGATTTCGTTATTCAGTTCCAAGCTCAATTACTTTCTAGAAAATTCTTTAACTTTCCTAATTATCAAGAGTACGTATTTTTACCTATTCCTGTCACAATTTTCTTGGCTTTCCTTTTATTTCCTTCATAGTTTAGTCTTTATTATGATGGTAAACTTCCCCCTCCTTTCTCCCCTCTTTCTTTGCTCTTCAGCTTAAAGTACCTTTAGCTGTGGGTTTTTTTTTTGTTGTTGTTGTTGTTTTTATAGTTTGTTGCTGTATCTCCAGCACCTACATCTCTGGCACATGATAGAAGTTGGACAACAGCTATAACTGATTATCAGAATACAGATATTAATGCAATGTACTCATTTGAGATTTTTATTTTGTATAAAAAATCTATATTGAAATTCGTTTCTCTTCTCCTCATTAATTGTTTTATATCTCTCTGATGTTTCTTTATACTCCCCAGCTCTTTCTCCTCTTCACCTCATTTCTTCAAAGTCATGTTGTGGGTTCCTTTTTCCTTATAAGTACTTAAATTGTGTTTAATTAAGTAAAGTCCCAGAATATTGGGAAACCTAAAAAACGAACGATTTTACTAGTGAAACTTTAGAGGCCATTGTTGCCTAATAGGAAGCTACTGTGGGTTCCTTTGCTTCCCTAATCAAACATACAACTGGGGGCTGGAGAGATGGCTTAGTGGATAAAAGCACTCTCCGCTCTTACAATTTCAGTTCCCAGTACTCCAGATGGTTCACAGCTACCTGTAAATCCAGCTCCAGGGGATATGACAACCTCTTCAGACCTCTGAGGAACATCACACCCATCTGTACACACCCTGACACATACACAATGCCATATACATACTTTAAAAAACCCAATAAAAGGGCTGGAACAGTGTCTCAAATAGTAAGAGCACTGGCTGTTCTTTTAGAGGTCCCAGGTTTGAGTTCCAGCATTTATATAGCAGCTGACATCTGTCTGTAACACCAGTTCCAGGGACTTCTACCCCCTAGTCCACACAAATGTATAGGCAAAACACCAAAGCATATAAAATTAAAATAAAAAATAAATTATTTACACACCACACGGCAATGAGTAGAGATGCCTTGTTGTAGTGTTTCTTTATCATTCAGGGGCAGAGAAAATGACAGTCATTTGTATACCCTAGTTTGATGCCTAGCTTTGTGCCCAACGCATTTGAGAGAGTTAGCCCTGGGGTCATGGGAGCTGGAGAGCCAACTTTCCCCCCTTACTGACTATAGCACTTTGGTGAGGGCCCTGTATTGTGGATGGGCCTAATGCTGTTCTTGTGCACCAATCCCCTAATGAATAAAGGAGCCAATCACTGGGCGAGTAGGCAGGACTTCTAGGTTAGATGGAAGGAGAGAGGAGGAAGCAGGAGAGAGTGTGTTCTCTTTGGAACTGGGACAGCAGAGGGGTAAGATGTAGCTGCTAGAGTTTCCTAGTATCATGGCAGATCCTTGTGTATCCACCACCAGAGTGATCAGATTTTAATAAGGTGTGCAAGATTGGGTTTTAGTTGCTGAGCCCAGAGATTGAGTTACCATTGTTTCTGAACTAAAATTGTGTTGCATTTTCATTCACACATCTACTCGTCTGGGTTCAAGAGAGAAAGGTACTGTGGCCAAGTGTGGGTTTTCCTGTAGTACTCCACAAAGGCTGTGGGGGGATTTGAAGCATGGGGGTGATGTGGTAGTGACTCACCAGTGCCAGTGGGAACCTAGTGAGTTGGGTGTGGCGAGTTTGTGGAGTTCATAGTCAGAATCTCCAGGAGATAAAACAGATCGGACATTGTCTGCCAGTGCATGACTGGCCAGGCCACGGGGGGCAGAGGTACAAGAGTGGGAATGTGCAGGGTCTACCTTTTTAATAATTCCTGCAACAGCTTTGAACCTCGACTAGGCAACAGTGGTGCTGGCCCCGATGAGAAAGGCATGAGTGAGACAGCCCTGAGGGTATGAGAGCATGAGACCAGGAAAGTTGGCCCAGGCCCTCAGAAGCTGTAGCATTTTGGAGAGGGGGTCCTGCACTTTGACTGGGCAACACAATGGAGTTGGTTCTAAAGGCATGGGTGTGGGTTCTAGAGGCATGGGTGTGGGTAGGGAGAGCCACCCTGACTCCTGCCCACAGCAGCATTGGGTGATCAAGACAGAGCAATGCTGTATAGCTTACCCTGGTGGTACAAATACGGGAGAGTTGGTGGGCTGACCAGTTCAGCTACCGTCCAGGCTCAGATCCAGGGTTCTGAATTGACCTACCCCCAAATGTATAGTATAGCATCTGCAAAAGGTGGTATGCATGAAAGGGCCAGTCCTGGCTTCCATCTTTCATCCATGGTCCATGCCATCAATATAAAGGGGAAGGAAGTTGGTTTTGGAGTGGTACTGATGACTGCAGGCTCAGAATTGTGAAAGAGGGACATATATAGTAGGCTGGTATCAAAATTCATTTTGTTACTTCTTATTTTATTTAATCTTTTATTTGTTTGTTTGTTTGTTTGTTTTACACTCCAGATTTTATTCCCCTCCTGGTCTACCCTCTGACTATTCTGCATCCCAAACCTCCTCCCTGCCCCGTGTCTCCACGTGGATATCCTTACCACCTACCACGCCACCAGACCTCTAAACTCCCTGGGGCCTCTAGTCTCTTGAGGGTTAGGTGCATCTTCTCTGACTGAGCCCAGATACAGCAGTCCTCTGCTGTATGTGTGTTGGGGGCCTCATATCAGCTGCTATATGCTGCCTGGTTGGTGTTCCAGTGTTTGAGAGATCTGGGGGGGGGGTTCCAGGTTAATTGAGACTGCTGGTCCTCCTACAGGGTTACCCTCCTCCTCAGCTTCTAGCTTTTGCCTGATTCAACCAAAAGGGTCAGCAGTTTCTGTTCATGGTTGGGTGAAAATATCTGCATTTGACTCTTGTAGCTGCTTGTTGGGTCTTTTGAAGAGCAGGCATGATAGGTCCCTTTTTTGTGCATGCTCCATAGCCTCAGTAATAGTGTCAAAATTCTTATTCTGAGAATAAATGTTTATTCTCCACATGGGCATAAATCTTTACTCTGAACTTTTCCCTTCAACCCAGCAAATACTATTTCAAGACAAGTACTGGCTTACTTATGCATGATTATATAGAGATTGGCACATTTTTGAATATGAGGCGGCTGTGGGACAGCCTAAAACAGATTTCAGTAGAGCAAAATTGTCTTGACAATTGCACTTGGATCTCTCTCTCTCTCTCTCTCTCTCTCTCTCTCTCTCTCTCTCTCTCTCTCTCTCTCTCTCTCTCTCTCTGAGTTTTACATATGTGCCAGGCTAGCCTAAAACTCAATGTGTAGCTGAGATTGGCTTTGAAACCGTGATCTCCTGCTTTTGCCTTTCAGGTCTCTGTCAACACAGTTCTTACTGTGACCATCTCTTCAGGGACCAGGGGATAGGGTCTCCTGAGAAATGGATTCATATTGCTCAGTGCTGAATCTCTCTCTGTTATCTGCAAAATCCTGGCCCTTTAAGACCACCTTGAGCAACAAGAACAACAAAGATAATTAGCTTGATAAAGTTATAACACATTTTTTTACTCAGGAAATTGAATATAAAAATCTCTGGAAAAGTATAAATGGTTAAAATGTCAGTTTCCTCTTGTTTGTACATGTCTCATGTAACCCTCAAGAGGGTAGGAATAGTTTGCCTGGTATTAATTTTTAGTCTGTCATTCTTTGGTGTGTGTGTGTGTGTGTGTGTGTGTGTGTTCATGCACGTGTGTTTCTCACATTGAGAAAACAAAAGACGGGTTTCCTTGCCCACCACGGAAAAAATGTAACACACAACCCCATCCCTTCCTAAGATCATGGAAAGCCAAAGGCAGCTTAGATCAGGATGGTGAGGAACTTTTGTCATTTCCAGAAGGAAGCATGAGTCACAGTGTGTTACATTTCGGAGGACTGAATCAGAGCTGTCCAGGAAGTGAGTTCTCGGACAATTTAACTTAGAATCACAATGGAATTTAATTTAATGCCTGCCTTCATAATTGTGTCTTTCTCTAAGATGGCTGCAAATGTAGACATCCCAATTAGTTTCCTAAAAGAACAGTAAGTAATTTAACAGTTGAAGTATTCTAATCCACTTTTGAGGCAGCCAAGCCTGAAAATTATAATTAATATATATGTTTTGGAAAAGAGAAAATAAAGTGGTTAAGAGAAAGAGGAAAGACACTGTTAGAAAATCTATTTATAACTGATCAAGGGTGAAGTTAAATTATAGTGTCCAAAAACTTAAAGTATTATGGGCAGCTACGCTTCTTAATAAACATCAGTGTTTTGTTTGTGGCCATATGTACTTGAGAAAAATCCTTCCACATTCTCAAATTACTCATAGCAGCAAGAATTGGTTTTCTTATGCAAAGTCTTAGTGAAACTTCAAAGTGCTGCCAAATGCTCTACATACGATTTCAGTGAATTATAGCTATGACCAAGATCTTAAGGATGAAGAGAAATATTGACTTGAGGATCAGTGGATGCAGGACACTGTTTTTAGGTACTGTTATGGTTTGCATATGAATTGTCCCTAATGGGTTCCTGTGTTTGAACAGTTGGTGCCAAGCTGCTGATACTATTTGCGGAGTTTGCAGAATCCTTATGCTATATGGCCTGGCTAGCAGAAGCTGGCTACTGTGGGCAAGTCTTGAAGGTATTATAGTTGCTCCTGGCTAAGCTGTCTGCTTACTGACATGCTAAGGTATGAGAAATACATTCTCAGCAATAAGAGACTGTTGTGTTGTCATTTTCCTTGGGTTTGTGATAAAATACTGTGACAGAAGCAACTTAAGAGAGAAAAAGCTTATTTTAGCTTGCAGTTAGTTTGAAGGTACAGTCCATCATAGTGGGGAAGAAATGGTAGCAGGAGCTTGAGGTAGCTCATTGCATTGTACACATATCTAGGAAGCAGAGAGTAAGGGATACTTGTGTTCAACTATTTTGGTCTTTATCTATCTCTTTCTCTGCTCTCTCTGTGTCTATCTGTGTCTGTCTCTGTGTCTGTGTCTCTGTGTCTGTGTCTGTCTCTGTCTGTCTCTGTCTGTCTCTGTCTCTGTCTCTGTCTCTGTCTCTGTCTCTGTCTCTCTCTCTCTCTCTCTCTCTCTCTCTCTCTCTCTCTCTCTCTCTCTCTCTTCTTTGTAGGTAGTCCAAAGCAGGCCCAGGGAATGGTGCTGTCCACTTCTAGGATGGGATCATCCCTCTTCTGCTAATGTAATCAGGTTAATCCATCACGGGCTTGCCAAATCTAGCCTAGTCTATATAATTCCTCATAGGCATGCACAGATGCTTGTCTCCCAGGTGAGAGTACATCTTATCAACTTGATAATCAATATTAACCATCATATCTGTCTTCCCTGAAACTGAGCCAACATAAATCCTTTCTCTTCCTTTAGCTTCTGTCAGGCATTATGTCATTGCAATGAGAAAATTAACCAATAAAGGTATGGGACACATAGAGGAAATAGTGGCAAGATACCAAGATGGGATGTGTTTCCTGAACGGGTTGGGAACTATTATGATAGTTGGGATAAAATCATTAAAGGGTGATTTCAAATTAGAATCTGAAAGGAGTGGACACTAGTGCTGGAAAGGATCAAAGCATCAGTGTAGGGGAATACAAGGACAGGGAAGGGGTGGAAGAGGGAGCAGGGGGAGGGAAAAGGGCATGTGGGACCTTTGGGGGGTGGGGAACCAGAAAAAGGGAAATGAATTGTAAATATAGAATATATCCAATAAAAAAAAGAAAAAAAAGAATCTGAGAGTAAAGAAAAACTTCCACATTATCCTTTCAGGGGCTGCTGCCTCTAATCTCTACTGTATCTTGAACGCTATGAGGGGCCTGTTAGCATGGCTGTTTCTTGTGCTTGGTTTGCCTCACACTTAACCCCTTGCTCCTATTGATCTTGGAAATTCTGTCTGGGGCAGTTAAAGCAGAAAGACCTTAGGAACATATATGTTCATAGGAAGAAAGGAGACAGATGAATGTACACTTCACTTGGAGGAATTTAGAGTGGGGGCATAGATGCAGACACACACACACACACACACACACACACACACACACACACACACACTGTGGCCTCCATATCCATTTGGGACAGAAAAAGATGACCCAAGCTCCCTAGTCTTGGTTTAATTGCAAACCTGTTCTTCTGCCCTTATACAGATATGAAAAGACCTTATCACTATCAGGATTCAAAAACTCTTTAAAATTTTTCTCTTTGGGACAGGCTTAAATGGAGCCAGAATATATCGCTGGCTGGGACTATGGACGTCTTCTTTTGTCCCATGCAACTTCTAAGTACTTAGTAGACCAGACTGTTTTTACTGCTGAGATATCCTGGTAGTATCACAGAAAGTATGGTGAGTAGACCAGGAAAGAGAAAACAAGAAGATGCTTAATTTGGAGGCCTAGTTCTAAGTCTCTAGATTGTCCCGGTAAATTATGAACTTGGGAAATCCCAGCTTGGGCTCCAGTGTGGTGATTGCTAGAAAGAAGACCAGGACAGTAGAGTCTCAGGAAGGATTTAGTGCCATTAGGTGCTAAGTAGGAAGAAAAAGCCATCATGCTCTGCATTTTACCATATATGTTTTAGGGGCTTTCCTCCTTCTTGACTATTCTTCTCTTCCTTGGCTGTAAGCTGAGTACAGCTGGAAGTTACCCCCTGCTTCTCTTACTGTTCCCACCACTACTTGAGCTATACCTTTTCCCTGTTTCATTTGTACTATGTTCTGTAGGTAACTCTCCAACAACTTCCACTTTATCCTTTAATTTTACAGCCTCATGTTTTTTCCATGATTCTCCACCTGTATCCACACTCCACCTGGTCAAATATTGGCTCTTTAGAGAGTCCTTCCCTGATCACCATCTACTCCCCAATATCCAGTCTCCTTTATTCTACTTGATTTCCTCCCATAACACTAAATACAAATGTCTGTAATTAGTTATTTGAATTTTTTTAAAAAAGGTAGTGTACAATAACTTTTAGATCTACAAATCTAAAGATGCAAACATAATATATTCCTAATCCAGTTTCTCCTACTGTTGGTGAACTGGATTGCTGTGGTGCATTTGTTAGAAACATGGATCCAAGACTGATATACTACTAAGTAACATTAGTTTATTCAAATTGACTTAGTTTTCTTTGTCTATTCCATGGGCTCATTCAAATTTCCACATAACATTAAATATAATTCCTTAGTTTCTTATTTTTCCCTCAAGCCAGGGTCTTATTATGTAGCTTTGACTGGCTAAGAACTCTCTATGTAGACCAGGCTAGCCTCAATCTTATAGAGATCTGCTGGCCTCTGCTTTCTAAGTGCTGGGTTTAAAGGCATATACCACTATTCCCGGCCCTTAGCTTTGTCTTATTTGTGACTGTTTCTCAGATTTTGTTTGGTTTCAATGACCTGGACAGTTGTGGAATGTCTCTCAAATTGGGTTTTCTTGGTTACACCCGGGTATGTGATTTTGGAAGGAAAAAATATAGAGGCCAGGCACCATTCTTCTCACATTGTGTCAAGAGCTCTACTAATGATCTACTGCTGCTGATGTTCACTTTGTTTACTAAGGCAGTGTTTGTGAAACTTCTCTCCTAGAAAGTCCCCTGCTCCCATTTTTTTTTTTGCATTTACTTTCTTCTTTGTGCTCTGGAAATAATTTACTTCAAAGTAAAAGAGTATAGAATTAAATTCTTCCTTATGAAATAAGTTTAGAGAAGGAGGGGGAAGAAGAGATTTACATTTGCTTGCTTGTTTGTGTGTGTGTGTGTGTGTGTGTGTGTGTGTGTGTGTGTGTAAAACAGAATCTCACTATATAGTCCTGGATAACCTAGAACTTTCTATCTAGACCAAACTAGCTTCAAATGCACCTGCCTCTGCTTCCTGAATGCCAGGGTCTAAAGGAAGATGCCACTGTGCCTTGATGAACAGAGATTTTTGGTTGTTTGATTTCCTGTTGTGTTCTAAGTCCACAGGAAAGCACCAGACACATAATATGTGCTCAGTAAATATACTTATGGAATGAGTAAGTCTTTAATCTTGTTCTTTCTCTTTCCCTTATTATCCATAGTAAAGTTTATAAAAGTCACGTAAGAACATGTGTCCCAGGCCTATGTGTAGGTCCAGGCCAACTTCTCTTCAAAAAGATAGGTTATGCATCCTACTCTAATAGAAGAAGGATCCCATGTGTCAACTCTACTCTAGTACTTTCAACCTTTTTTTATGGTTCTTTCCTTAACTCAGTCCATGTTCCTTTGATAAACTTTTAATTATATAGAGATTTTATACATTCCACTTTTGGGAAACCGGAAGAGGAATGGCGGGTCATGTAACGTTTCCTTAAGTGTATTTTAGTTTTCTTATGGTGCTAACCAGAAAGTAATTTTATTTTACTGTTTGATTTCATTCATTTTATGTTTCCTATAACAAAATGGAAACAGCTCTATCTATCTATCTATCTATCTATCTATCTATCTATCTATCTATCTATCTATCTCACATACAAATCAGTGTATGCCCATCTGGTGCTATGTAGCTCCATCTTCTGTACTTCAAGGCAAATGGTTAGATCTGGAAAATATCATCCTAAGCGAGTTAACCCAATCACAAAAGAATACAACTGAAATGCAGTCACTGATAAGTGGATATTAATGAGCCCAGAAGCTCTGAATACACAAGGCACGATTAGCAAGTCAAATGATTCCCAAGAAGAAGGAAGGAGAGGACCCTGGGCCTGAAAAGATTGGATCCAGTTTTGTAGGAGAGTACCAGAACAGAGAAATGGTGGTGGTGGGGTGATTGGGGAATAGTTGAGGGGGACAGGAGTTATGGGACATATGGTGAGGGGGGACATAGGAAAGGGGAAAGCCTTTAGAATGTAAACAAAGAATATAGAATAAATAATTTAAAAAATTTAAACCCTCAAAAAAATCTCAAGAGCTATAGGAATACAGACAAAGAGAGACACACAAAGGTCATTCTTTAGGGCATGCTCTTTAAACTTTAGAATGCATCCAAATCACCTAGAAGGCTTTTAGAAAAACATTGCTTCTCATTACCCCCAAATTACCTGATTCAATATCTTTGGTATCAGATCTATGGATTTATATTCCTAATAAGTTCCCATGTGATGGTGATCATGTTAATCTGGACATCACATTGTTGTTTTAAGCAAAAGAAGTAAAGTGTTTAAATTGCTAATAAAGACCTTGACAGAAACAAATGTGACATAAAATAATTGTGTAGATAATCTCAAACAAAGATCATAAGAGGGAGAAACACATCTAATATTTAAAGAAGCTGAACATCGAACTTGAAAGAGGCTCCATTGGGCAAAGACAAAACAACTTAACATTCAAAAAGGTTAGCTATTAGAATAAAAATAAAAATAATCAACTGTGTTTAAATCAGGATTTCCTAATATACTAAAAGAATTTTGGTCACTGTCAGGATAAAAAGGAAGAAAATCAAGTGTTTATCTTGATTTTAGTACATCAACCCTCTCCCTGCATAACAATTATAAAAGAGAGGCAATATATTTTTCTTATTGGATATATTTTATTTACATTTCAATAACTCATAAAATAGGAACTAACAGAAATAAGATCCCATTATTTTATATCCTTTGTTCCTTAGCAGATTCAAACAATGAATGGAACAGTAACCAATATGAACAAGAGAGAGAGAGAGAGAGAAATCATACTTTTGGAACTTTATCAATGAGAGCAGAATTCATCATTTACAATATTCAGTCACCAGGTATGATGAGATTTGAATACCATGGTAGTTTACCTCTCTACACAAAGCAGAAATCAGATATTCTTACTATACATAGGTACTTATTGCAGATGCCATCTGGCTTAGTTAGAATTTTATTACTGTGAACAGATCATGACCATAGAAACTCTAATAAAGGAAAACCTTTAATTGGAACTGGCTTATAGTTTTAGAGGTATAGTCCATTATTGTCATGGTGGGAAGCATAACAGCATGCAAGCAGGCATGGTGCTAGAAAAGGAGCTGAGATTTCTACATCTGGATCCACAGGCAGAAGAAAGAGATTGTGTGTTACACTGGTTGTAGCCTGAGCATAGGAGACCTCAAAGTCCACTTACTCCCTTAGTGGTATACTTCCTTCAACAAGATTACACCTACTCCAGCAAGGCCACGCCTCCTAATAGTCCTACTCCTTATGGCCAAGCACTCTCTATTGCAAAGAGGAGTTTCCTTGGTAAGGGGTGAGGACTATACTTATCTGTGGGCATAAGGAACATTTAAATTTCAAAAGAATAAGAGAATGAAAAGAATCAACACATGGAAATGCCAGAATTTAACCTAATTCTTTATAAATTATAAATGTACAAGTCTAAGACTGAAATCATAAATCATTAGCACAGCCAAGCCTGGCTATAACAGCTTTGATTTATGTTGTGTTTATTTTTTTCTCATCAAACATTTTTTCTCCTTGGTAACCAGTACTAACCAGTACTCGTGCCTTCTTCCTGTTTCAGCATATCAGAACTCCTGTGAGCCTTGAAATTCTTTCCACCTAAAAGAATATAGGGCTAATGAAGTTCACCATAGTTTATTTCTTAAGAGTAGCCTTTTCTCTTTCCCTCCTTTCCTGCTTCCCTCCTTGTCTCCCTCATCCTCCCTCCATTCTTCTTTTCTCTCCCTCCCTCCCTTCCCTTCCTTCCTTCCTTCCTTCCTTCCTTCCTTCCTTCCTTCCTTCCTTCCTTCCTTCCTTCCTTTCTTCTTACCTTCCTTTTGTGAGATGGGGTCTTACTTTGTACCTCCAACTGATCTAGAGCTCAATATATAGATCAGGCTGGCCCTAAACTCACAGAGATCTGCCTGTCTCTGCTTCATGAGTGCTGGGATTAAAGGTGTGAGCCACCAAGATTTTCAAACTAATGCTTTATTGTGGTATTAAGTCAGTAATAAGGAATAAGCCTTGATATTTTAAAAGACCTGCTGTCATTTAAAGTAATAAATGTTTTAGAACTTATGGTTATATAGACTTACGTATTGTTCCAGATTCGTAATCTAGGAGCTGGGACTCTGTGGCCAGTGTTCTGAAAAAAACAAAAGAAAAAAAAAACCAAAAAACAAAACAACAACAACAAAAACAAACAAACAAAAAAAACACCTGTGCTCCAACGATTAGCACATTGATTAAGCTGCATCAGGCTTTCCTCTTTGGAGTGCAGTTTACTTTCAGGATGGAAGAACTCGAGTCATCTTGAATCTCTCAGAACCATTGGTAGTGTTGTTAGAAAGAAAAGACAGGCTAGGTAAAAGATTTGCTTTTCCCCCATAATCAACCTGACATAGGAACCCAACATCTGAGAGATAAGGGGCTCATACACAAGACGAAGGAGCGGGGGAAGACTGAGCTACAAAGAAAGCTACAGAAAGAGCAACGTAATGTGTAAAATAGCTGACGAGAGCGATTAAAAGCAGAAAATTAGTGTGGGAAATGAAAACATGAGAAATTGTGCTTTAAAATTGACTGAGAACACTTAAAAGAAGCCAGTCAACAAGAACAAAAACTAGACTCAACTGTGGTCTTTTTTATAGTTTTATTGACCCAAATAAAACTTTCAAGTTATTTAATAAACTAATTTCTCCAGCTAATGTGCTTGCTTGAACTTTACCAAAAGTATTTGCATCTAAGTAAATGATCCTTTCTATAAAATATGTTCAGGTATAAATAGATACTGATTCATAGAACCTCAAGTAAATGGTGTCATAAACGTTTGCTCTTTTGTATCTGGCTTGTTCATGGGTTAGTGTCTTCAACATTCATCCATGTTATATGATGTATTAAAATTTTATACCTTTTAAAGTAATTGTTGTACAAAATAATGAGTTTCATTATGACATAGAGATAATTTTCCTTTGCTCATATTCATCCCTCACTGTCCTTTTCATTACCTTTTAAAGTTGCATAATGTTGCATCAGGTGGATACACTGAAGTTTATTTATTCATGTCTTGATGCATATTTGGATTACCCCTACTGTTTAGCTATATCAATAATGCTGCTACACATCTTTGTAACTGTTATCAGAGGAAAGAGGAAAGTTGAACTAGAGAGGCATGATGTGTCCTTCGGATGCTTTCTTTCTAGGTCACTGGAGACCACTTTGCTTGTGCAAATGAGCCAGTACTGAATCCAGCCCAAGTTAGTAGAGCTTCACACATGAGTTTGGAAGCAAAACCTCTGTTGGTGATCAAGGCTTCTTTGTATCATATGCAAACATGTTTGTTTATATCTCCTGAGAACCTCAAAGGAAAGTAGGACAGGTGAATTGAAGCATTGTATTCCCCTTAGGCAAGGTCTCTCATTGAACCTGGCACTTACTATTTCAGCCACATTAGTTAGCTAGCAAACCCCAGCAATCCTTCTATCTTTTATAGCCTCTGCCTGAGTGCATACCTCCCACAGGCATACATACACAAAACCTATAATAAAACATACATTTGATAGAAAACAACGTATAAAACCTAGGCCCAATATTTCAGTATATATATTTGAAAAAGTATGATTTTTTAACACATGAACAGTATGCAAGACGGGTGTTTTTTTTGTTATTGTTGAGAATGTTTCTCAGAATATTAATAGTTTATTTTCTAACAGAAGATGAACTGCTTGGAATTTAGGGAGTTTCTATTGAGTTGGATTTTCATAATTTAGTCATACATAGATAAGCATAGATAGCCTTTATCGCAGGTTGCATTGTATTTCTTTTCTCTTAATTAATGTGCTAAAGTCCCAGTTCCCAGTAGAAATCAGTCTTTTATCTAACTAGAGACAAAAGGTGTCTATTGCTTGAAGATCCTCAAACATGAGCATGGATGAATACATTTATAAAAGAACCTAAAGCTTGAATATTAAGGAAGTATGCATAAAACTTTTCATGCCAAAATACAATCGTCTCTAGCCACAGATTTTTACACTTGAGTTGTGAGGTATCCTACCTGACTTTTTTCATGGACAATCATTTTTACTTGGACAAATGTTTGACAGGCAAATCATGATTATTTGACTAGTGTATTTGGCAGATATTTTTGTGAAAATCAATGAAGTGAGCATGTTATTTCAACAAAAACAGCTAACAGTATTTGTTGCCAAAGATAAAATACCAACTTTCAAGAAAAAAGTTAGAATTTTGGAAAGCTTATATATGCTACCAACAGCTTTCTATCTTCCAAATGCTTAAAGATATTTTCTGAAGAGATTGGTGCTGATATTAAGGAATACGATATAAAATTTTTTTTAAATAACAAAAGACAGCATTAAGAAGATCTGTCTAACATGGTGAACTGATATTTTCCAGATGACCAATTCACAGATTCATAAAATTATGAATGACTTTAGAAAAAAACACAATCCAGGTATAAGACATATCATTGAACTTTAGTGTAACAGAGAATAAAATGCTTATCAATATGGTCTTAGTTTCTATTGAAAAACCAACTATATTTTGCATCTCAGCATGTGTGTGGTACATGTATACATGTATACATGTCTGTACTTGTGTGGAGTTTCAGTGTTAATGTTGGGTGGCTTCCTCAATTTCTCTCTCTTATTGAAGCATCCCCAAGATCTGGCTCTCCTGTACTGGGATCGCAGGCAGGATGCTGTGTTCATCTGACCTGTACATAGGCTTTCAGGTTTGAATTCCAGTCTTCATGCATGCTTCCACGGTAAATGATGTACTTATTGAGCAATGCCTCTGTCTCCATGTCAGCTTTTATGGATCTATCATTTTCACGTTCTGATGTGCTTTCTAAAGGGGTTACCCACATTTTTTTCCTAACAGATTATTAGAATAGATACCTTCATTTTCAAACTATATATTCGTAAAAGATGAATTGTTTATGCTTCCACAAAAATTATAATGACCAGACTCCAAAAGTAGTCAATGAGAGTCTCATACAAAAAGTATGAGAGTCTAGTTCTATCCTTTTAAGCCAGACTATTAAAAGATGTGAAAATGCAAAACAATGTTAATCTTCTCATTAAGTTTTTGTTTTGGAAAAATTACTTTTTACTAAAATATTTTAGTTATTCTAACTTGTAGTTTTAACCTTGCTATTTTAAAAAACGAAATTGCAAGTTACTATCTTAAATCTTTCACTTTTACTTGTAACATGATAAGTACTTAATAGCTATAATTCACATTAACCATGCTCATTAGAGTTTTCAAATTTCAACACTATAAAGAAGTTCTGGACTGCAAAATTCCTGGATTTCTGGTACAATACAAATAAATGTTTCTTAGAGTAAATTTAAAAAAAAAGAAAAAGAAAAAGAAACTGCCCTAGAAACACATGAGCAGCTTCTTGGAAAATGCAGATTCCTGATCCTTGCCTTGAATTGACTTGGGCTTCTTAAAGAGCTAGCCCACACTGGCCATATTCTGAAATTTACAAAGATAAATAAGCTTAAGGTAGTTCACTGGTGGTGTGGTCAGTTTTTCCATCTGCAATTATAGATAATCACACTGCAAACAGCACCTGTTTTGCTCTGCCAAAGAACCAAACTTCAAGAAATATTGCAACTGCATTGGCAAGAGTTCTCTAGACAGCTTTCCTTCCAAAGCAACTTAGGTACAGGCAGAAATTAACATATGGCAGTGAAGTGTACTTGAAAGGTAGCTATGGAGATGAATATGCTCTCTCAAGGCTTTTCCTTTTTTAAAACGATCTAGTAGAAAAGTCTTTTGGCTGGCTCTGCGGTAGCCATTTAAGATAAAGCAAAAAGTTGGGGCAGTTGATGCAGTGTGGATGGGTTGAGTACAGAAGAATGGATCTTGGCAACTAAGACATACAGAAGCCAAACTAAGGAATGTGTTTTTCCGAAAAGCCACATCTGGATCTCTGGTTAATGTCATGTCTGAGCTTTTCCCTCAGACAAGGGGCCAACCAAAGAAAACACATGGAATATGAGGATATGGCCACATCTTTGATTTGTCAAATATAATACCAGAAATTTAAGTACTTTGACTGTACTTAATGTGTATGCCTGCACCCTCACAGACATGTGTGAGGATACTGAGAATTTCACTATGTAACTTTGAACCATGTCTCCTTGTGACCTATCTCCTGGACAAAACCAGATATCTTTCTTTGTGAACTACCAAAACAGCCCTGCGTGTGTTCAAGTAGCTAAATGATGTCATTGGGCAGAAGGCAGGCAGTGGAAATCTGTTTTCAGTACATGGCACATGATATTTCTCTTTTCTATCTGGCATCCATGTTATTATAGCTATGAGGATGTTTTCATGTCAAATTTCTGAAAGGTGATTGTATACAACATTCTATATACAAACAATGAAGGTGATTGTATATAACAGCACATGTTGTCTTCCTTTTTGTTTTTTTCATGGAGTTTTGTGTCCACCTCTCATCTCTTTTCTGACAATTGACTCTTGTTGGTGCTAAACATGTGCCAAACTATCTTATTTTCCACCCTTTCCCCAGTTGAGCTTAATTTGTCAAAACTTTCTCAGAACAGGGTCCCGAGTTCTATGCATCATAACACATCAAGTACTTTGTTGCTTTATATTTCTATGATGCAAAGTATTTGCTTCATAATTCACTTATTGTTGTAGAAGAGATATAGAAATGCAACATTGATCTGAACAAATAAGTCAAAGAAGCAGTGTCAAAAAAGACATGTTGACAGTGGCCCAAAATATTAGAAGAATGAATTTGCCTTGTATAAGCTTTGAATGTCAGTCAGTATAAGAGGCAGTATTTGTACATTATTATTGTGCTTTCTGTTTTTCCCTTAGTCCTTATCCTCTCCCACTGGCTGGGCTTCTGGCCAAAGAATGAAATGCTCTGATTGTTCACAGTTCCCTCCTGCCTTCCCACCCTTTTATCTGACTCGAAGTGGTCCTCTGTGGCCAATTTCCACCTCAGAACTGCCTTTACATACCAGAATATCATTCCCTTTTCCGTCTTAGATAAAACTTCTATTTAGACACCTTGCTCTGGGCTAGACATTTGGTATATTTTATTCCACTTGGCTTTAGCCTTAGTTCCATGAGGTAATAATTACCAGTCATCTTTCACAAATAAGTAAAAGTGAATGCCAGAAAATTGAAGTTCCAACAGCTAGTGAGTAGTGGAGCAAAGTACTATGCATACTCAGTCAAGTGGACATCTTATTCTCAATCACTCCTACAATTTTGTCTTGCTTTCCTTTCTGAAGGTGGGTACAGTGAACTAGTATAACCTTAATAATCAATATTATAAATGCTCAATAGTCTCCTTAAGGGAGACTTTGCGTCTTGAAAGAGAGGTCTTAGAAATAGGAAAGATTCTGCTGGATTGCCCATAGAGTGATGGCTGAAGGTATTGGTCATAGCTGATGCTAGAAAAAACTCCCTCTGTACATGAAAGTGCACTGAGTAAAGTGTAAAGAAAGAGCCCAATCTTTCAGTTCTTGGGATGTGTCTGGCCAACAGAAACCTCTTGGTAACTCCATATGGTGTTTGAATATTTACCAACAGTTAAATTTTTAATTAAGAAATGAGATGACTCAAGTTAGGAGTGGTGATGTATGCCTATCATCCTAGCATTCAGCAGGCAGGAGGCTAATGTGTTCAAATTCAATGAGGGCAACATAGTGAGTTCCAGGCTAGTTTAGGCTACATAACAAACAAAACCGCGTCTTAAAACAAAACAAACAAACAAAAACAATAAAATATTAGACGATTTACCACAAAAATATGGATTTCTAGATTCTCCTGGGAAAAAGTGCAGGATCTACATCCAGATTATTTTTCTTTGTTTTATTTATTTATTTATTTATTTATTTATTTATTTATTTAATTTATTTAGATGATATCATTTCCTCTATTCAGTTCCTCCATCCAAGCCCTCCCATATAAACCTTCTTTTTTTTTTTTTTTTTTTGGTTTTTCGAGACAGGGTTTCTCTGTGTAGTCCTGGCTGTCCTGGAGCTCACTCTGAAGACCAGGCTGGCCTCGAACTCAGAAATCCGCCTGCCTCTGCCTCCCAAGTGCTGGGATTAAAGGCGTGTGCCACCAACGCCCGGCTCATATAAACCTTCTTGCTCTGTTTCAAATTCATTGCCTCTTTATTTATTGATTATTGCTACATATGTATATGTATATGTGCATACATACATATCCCCAAAGATAAATATCTTTGTGTGTAGGGTTGAATCCTCCTGGGCTCACATTTGCTATCCACTTTAACATCTGTTATATTGTTGTCCTTGTTCAGCTCAAGTTTAGGCAGTTAGATAGGAGAGACTTTATAGGTGTAGCTTCTGACATACTAGGAGACACAATCTCACAGGAAACTCCTGGATCCTCTGGCCCTTACAGCTGTTTGCAATAGTCTTATAAGCAGGGGCTGTCTTATCAATGTGTCAGGACTGGAATCTGCAATTCCGCATTTTGATTAGTTGTCCTTTTTTGTAATGTTTTCTGTTGTAAAGACAAGTTCTTTGATGAAGAGAGAGGACTACACTTATCTGTGGATATACTGATAAATATTTAGAAAGTAGTTATGGTGTCTGCTGTTAGGATAAAGTGACTATTGTAGGTTTTCCTTTCAGACCCATGACTTTAGTAGCCCTGGGTAGTTGTCTAGGTTTCCAGTACCAGGCATAATTTTCCATTCAGTGAGTGGGTCCTAAATCCACATAGAGAGCTGTTGGTTACCATCAATGTATGTGAAGTACTACTGTATTCTTAGGGCTATTGTGCCATGATATTCAATGTTGTGATTCATAAATATCATAGCTAAATTGAATTGTTGGTTACTTCCCTTTTTTGGAATCTTTCATGATACCTTCTGGCTATGAAAGCTGGTCCTCAGTGTGGATGATTTCAAATCATTTCCAGTTCAAGGCCTCTAGGTTCTGTGTCTGAAGTGCATGGTATCTTCAGCAACAGGGGCTTACCTTCCTCCTCTGGAAAGGACTAAAAGGTGAAAGCAATGGCTTATAATGTTTCAGAAATCTCTTGGACAACCTTGACCCACAACTCAAAAAGGGTTTTTTTTTGTGCCTAGTGTTGGGAGTTTTGTTAGATTGTTTTTACCTTTGGGAAGGAATATTGTCAGTGTAGATAAGAGAATTTCATTTAAACTATGTATGTTTGCTATCCACAGAATTGTAGGCATCACAGGTATTTTAAGATATTTAATAGAATCATTTTTATGACTTTTTCAGAAATTCTTACTATTATTTGAATCTCTTCCCTCCTGTTTTCATCTCCCTCATCCCCCCAATTGGTAGGTTCTTCATTAGCATTCTACTCTCCTCTTGAGAGTAGAGAGTTATGGGTAGTTAAAGTGTTGACTATTTCATGACTTAATTTTGATAGTTTGGCCAAATCTAGAAATTTATTCATTTCTTTTAGGTTCTCCAAATTTACTAGAACCCAGGCTTTAAAATATTTCCTTATACTATTCTGAATTTCTTTGCTGTCTGTTATGTTTCTCTGTTCATTTGGTTCTTTTCATTGTTTATATTGGTTAGTTGGGCCAAAGTTCTGCCAATCTTGTTTATCTTCTCAAAGAACTAGCTCTGTGATTCATTTTTTGTATTATTTTCTTTATTTCTATTTTACTAATTGATGCTCTGATGATTATTATTCCAGCCATTATCTAGGTTTGTATTTATTTTGTCCTTATTTTTCTCACATTTTGAGTTGCATCTTTAAGTCATTTATCTAATTTTTAATGTAAGCACATATATGTCATAGGACTGCCTTTAGTGTGTCTCAGATATTTTGATGCTTTTGTGTCTTCATCTTCACTTAGTTACAGGTAATTTTTTATTCCTCTCTTGATTTCTTTTTTGACATATCATCATTCAGTAGTGAATTGTCTAATCCCCATGAGTTTGTGTATTTACTAAAGATTTGCTTCCTGTTGACTTTGTTTTATTGTATTGAGGTCAGAGAGGATACGGGGGCAGTAATTTAAAATTTTTTCATTTGTAAAGATTCATTTTGTTTCCCAGGATGTAGTATATTTTAGAGAAACTTCAGTGTGCTGCTAAGTAAAATGGGTATTCTCTTGAGTTGGGGTGGGAATATTCTTTAGATAGCTGTTAAGTCCACTTTATGTGTCAATTAACTTTGATATTTCTCGGTTTACAGTCAGTCCAGATAACTTGTTTACTGAAGAAAGGGGTGCATTAAAATATCATACTATTAATAAGTTGATATTAATCTGTCTTTAAATACAGTAGACTATTTAAAATGAAATTAGGTCCCTCTGAATTTAGTGTATATATGTTTAGGATAGTAATATCATTTTGGTTAATTACTCCTTTGATTAGAATGAAGTGGCCCTCTTTATCTCTTGTGACTAGTTTTAATTTGAAGTCTATTTTGTCAGATATTAGTATTGTGATACCTTCTTGCTGCCTAATCTCATTTAATTAGAGTATTTTTGTTCATTATTTTACTATAAGGCAGTGCCTGTTGTTAAAGCTAACATATGGGGTTTTTTTCTTATAAAGAACGACATTTAATTAGGCTAAAATGTTCTTCATAAGAGTGAAATTTCGTAACCACACAACAGAATTTACACCAGGCTGTTCTGAGTCAATGCAATTAATTTGAGTCTTTTCACCTTAGCCTCAGGCAGACTCTTCAGACAAAGGCAAAAAGCAGTCACATTCTTCACCAAAATACTGCAAAAAAACTTTCTCTAGGCCCCATATTGAAGTCCTTTTCTATTGAAACCTCTTGGGACAGTCTGCACAATTCAAATCACTCTCAGTAACAAAGTCTTCCATATTCCTACAAGATAGCCCATTAAGTCCCATTTAAAGCATTCCACTGGTTTCCAAATCCAATGTCCCCAAATCCACATTCTTCCAAACTCAAGCATGGTCAGGCCTATCACAGCAATACTCCAGTCCCTGATACCAACTTCTCTCTCAGGCTTTTACTGCTGTGAACAGACACCATGACCAAGGCAAGTCTTATAAAAGCCAACATTTAATTGGGCTGGCTTATAGGTTCAGACTTTCAGTCCATCATCATCA
Source organism: Apodemus agrarius (assembly GCA_964023405.1). Lineage (NCBI taxonomy): Eukaryota > Metazoa > Chordata > Mammalia > Rodentia > Muridae > Apodemus > Apodemus agrarius. The sequence continues at coordinate 3,189,674 of OZ030010.1, forward strand.
AGGTGGGAACAGGGCAGCAACCAAGCAAGCAAGATGCAAGCAGAGCTGAGAGTACTACATCTTCATCTGAAGGCTTCTAGTGGAAGACTGACTTCCAGGAAGCTAGGGTAAGGGTCTTAAACCCACACCCACAGTGACACACCTACTCCAACAAGGCCACAGCTCCTAATAGTGCCACTACCTTGGTCAAGCATATACAAGCCATCACAATAGATTTTAACAAGAACTGGATTAAAGTAATTGTAAGCAAAGCTCATAGAAACTGGGCACAGTACCTTATGGTAGCTTTACAATAACTTCATATTCAGCATGATGGGGGCAGAAAAATATGATGTGTATTACTTGGTACTGGAACAAGTTACTATGATGATAAGATTAATTTGAAGTTTTGATGCAAAATAATATATGTTTAAAAAATAAAACTTGTCACTTAAAAATAAAATAGCTTCACAATGAAAAATTAGAATGTCCATAAGGAAGCACAAGAAGAGCTTTCAAAACATCAATGAATATCTCTACTTGAAAGGAGAAGGGGTACCTTCCTTGAGCACATTGAACTGATTTACAACATATATACTTCTGTTTTCCTTTTCTAGAATATACTCACAGTAGTAATCTAAATATTCCTCTTCTCCCTAGGAATTCATTATTCTCAACCATGGTTGTAAGTAACATTCTGTGCACTAAAAATATTTACATATAATTTGTCAATAACTGCTTTTGTGAACTTCTTAAAATTTAAGGGGGTGGATGAGGGAGCAGGGGGAGGGAAAAGGGCATGTGGGACCTTTGGGGGTGGGGAACCAGAAAAAGGGAAATGAATTGTAAAAATAGAATATATCCAATAAATAAAAAAAATTTATTTGTTTCCTTTTCTTTTTTCCCTCCCCTTCTCTACTTCCCAAGTCCCTCCTTATCCTCTACCTCCCATGAGTATTTTGTTCCCCCTTCTAAGAAGAAATGAAGCATCCATATTTTTGTCTTTCTTCTTCTTGAGCTTTGTTTGTTCTGTGAATTGTATCTTGGGTATACTGAGCTTTTGGGCTAATATCCACTTATCAGTAAATGCATAACATATATGTTCTTTTGTGATTGGGTTACCTCACTCATGATGATATTTTCTAGTTCCATTCATTTGCCTAACAATTTCATGAATTCTTTGTTTTTAATAGCTGAGTAGTATTCCATTGTATAAATATACCACAGTTTCTGTATCCCTCTGTTCAGGGACATCTGGGTTCTTTCTAGCTTCTGGCTAGTATAAATAAGGCTGCTATAGACATAATGGAGTATGTGTCCTTATTATATGTTGGAGCATCTTTTGGGTATATGCCCAGGAGTGAAATAGCTGGGTCCTCAGGCAGTACTATGTCCAATTTTCTGAGGAGCCACCAAACTGATTTCCAGAGTGGTTTTACCAGCTTGGAATCCCACCAGCAATGGAGGAGTGTTCCTCTTTCTCCACATCCTTGCCAGCATCTGCTGCCACCTGTGTTTTTGATCTTAGTCATTGTGACTGGTGTGAGGTGGAATCTCAGGGTTGTTTTGATTTGCATTTCCTTGATGACTAAGGATGTTGAACATTTCCTTAGGTGCTTCTAAGCCATTCCATATTTCTCAATTAAGAACTTTATGTTTAGCTCTGTATCACATTTTTTAATAGGTTTATTTGATTCTCTGAAGTCTAACTTCTTGAGCTCTTTTTATATATTGGATATTAGCCCTCTATCAGATGTAGCATTGGACAAGATCTTTTCCCAATATGTTGGTTGCCATTTTGTCCTATTGAAAGTGTCCTTTGCCTTACAGAAGCTTTGTAATTTTATGAAGTCCCATTCATCGATTCTTGATCTTAGAACATAGACCATTGGTGTTCTGTTCAGGAAAATTTCCCCTGTGCCCATATGTTCAAGGCTCTTCCCCACTTTCTTCTCTACAAGTTTTCCAATCCAAGCGGATCAAGAACCTCTGCATAAAACCAGATGTGCGATCTTCTACATGCTGACCACCAGTTGATCCAGCACCATTTGTTAAAAATGCTATCTTTTTTCAACTGGATGGTTTTATCTCCTTTGTTAAAGATAAAGTGACCATAGGTATGTGGGTTTATTTCTGGGTCAATTCTATTCCCCTAATCTACTTTCCTATTTTATCAATATCATGCAGTTTTCATCACTATTGTTCTGTACTGCAGCTTAAAGTCAGGAATGGTGATTCCCCCAGAAGTTCTTTTATTGTTGAGAATAGTTTTCACTATCTTTTGTTTTTGGTTATTCCAAATTGATTTGCGAATTGCTCTTTCTAATTCAATGAAGAATTGAGTTGGAATTTTTATGGGGATTTCATTGAATCTGTAGATTGCTTTTGGCAAGATGGGCAGAGATATAGCTTAGCTTAGCTCTGCAGGAGATCCGGACACAGAAAGCTCAGCTACGGGTGCAGACTACCGGCCGGGACCAGCTCTCTGAGCGGACTAGCAGCGAGGGGCCACCTGGCTGCCTCGGGGCACAGCTCAGAACTCTAGCAGCTGGAGTCAGGGGCCTGGACTCAGAGCGAGCATAGACCAGCACAGACAACGCAGCCAGAAGGGATCAGCAGAGCTGGGTACCAGCAGCTCAGCCAAGGCCACACAGTGCTTTCAGCGGGGGCAGCCATCTTGCCTCAGATCCCCGCGCGCAAACAGCGGGCACACTGGACGCAGTGAGCGGCTGGAATCAGGTGCGTGGCCAGAGATATAGCTTACCTTAGCTCTGCTGGAGATCCAGGCACAGAAAGCTCAGCTGCGGGTGCAGACTACCGTGGCCGGGACCAGCTCTCTGAGCTGACTAGCAGCGAGGGGCCACCTTGCCACCTCAGGGCACAGCTCAGAACTCTAGCAGCTGGAGGCAGGGGCCTGGACTCAGAGTGAGCATAGTCCAGCACAGACAAGCTGCCAGAAGGGATCTGTCTCCTGGGGACAGGCATGCTGTGCTTTCAGCAGGGCGCCATCTACAATAAGACCAACTAACGCCAGAAATAAAGAGATGGCAAAAGGCAAACGTAGGAACGTTATTAACAGAAATCAAGGCAATATGGCACCATCTGAACCCAATTCGCCAACCACAGCAAGTCCAGGATACCCCAGCACACCAGAAAAACAAGAGTTAGATATAAAAGCACAGGTCATGATGCTCCTAGAGGAACACAAAAAAGACATAAACAAATCTCTTAAAGAAATGCAGGGGAACATCAATAGAGTAGAAGCTCTTACAATCCAAACACAAAAAACACTTAAAGAACTCCAGGAGAATATGGGCCATCAGACAGAAACCAATAAAGAGGAAATGAGAAAATCAGTTAAAGAAATGCAGGAGAACTTGAAACAACAGGCAGAAGTCATGAAAGAGGGAGCACAAAAATATATTAAAGAATTAAATGAAAACACAAACAAACAAATGATGGAACTGAGCAAAACCATCCAAGATCTGAACACAGAGGTAGAAACAACTAAGAAATCACAAAAGGAGGCAACCTTGGAGATAGAAAACCTTGGGAAGAAATCAGGGGTCGTAGATGCAAACATAAACAACAGAATACAAGAGATAGAAATAAGAATCTCTGATGCTGAAGATAACAAAGTAACCATTGACTCCACAGTCAAAGAAAATGCAAAATCCAAAAGACTTGTAACCCAAAACATCCAGGAAATCCAGGACACAATGAGAAGACCAAACCTAAGGATTATAGGGATAGAAGAGAGTGAAGATCTACAACTTAAAGGGCCAGCAAATATCTTTAACAAAATTATGGAAGAAAACTTTCCTAACTTAAAGAGAGAGATGCCTATGAATATACAAGAAGCCTACAGAACTCCAAACAGACTGGACCAGAACAGAAACACCTCCCGTCACATAATAATCAAAACCCCAAATGTACTAAACAAAGAAAGAATATTAAAGGCAGTAAGAGAAAAGGGCCAAGTAACATATAAAGGAAGACCTATCAGAATCACACCAGACTTCTCTCCAGAAACCATGAAAGCTAGAAGATCCTGGGCAGACCTCATGCAGACCCTAAGAGAAAATAAATGTCAGCCAAGACTACTATACCCAGCAAAACTCTCAATCAACATAGATGGAGAAATCAAAATATTCCATGACAGGACCAAATTTACACAATATCTTTCCACTAACCCAGCTCTACAAAGGATAATAGGAGGAAAACTCCAACACAAGGAAGGGAATGGCACCCAAGAAAAAGCAAGACAGTAAACTTCTTCCACCAAACTCAAAGGAAGATAACTACTCAAAAACAAAAATAACATCAAAAATGTCAGGAAGTAATAATCTCTATTCCTTAATATCTCTTAACATCAATGGACTCAACTCCCCAATAAAAAGACATAGACTAACAGACTGGATACGGAAACAGGACCCTACATTTTGCTGCTTACAGGAAACACACCTCAGAGTCAAAGACAAATACTACCTTAGAGTAAAAGGATGGAAGACAATTTTGCAAGCAAATGGTCACAGGAAGCAAGCTGGAGTAGCCATTTTAATATCAGATAAAATTGACTTTCAACCCAAAGTCATCAAAAGAGACACAGAAGGTCACTTCCTGCTAGTCAAAGGAAGAATCCACCAAGAAGAACTCACAATTCTAAACATCTACGCTCCAAATGTAAGGGCACCCTCATTTGTAAAAGAAACCTTACTAAAGCTCAAAGCACACATTGCACCTAACACAATGATTGTGGGGGACCACAATACTCCACTATCTACAGTGGACCGACCAGGAAAACAGAAACTAAACAGAGACACGGAGAAACTCGTCGAAACTTTGGAGCAATTGGATTTAACAGATATATATAGAGAACATTTCACCCTAAAGCAAAAGACTATACCTTTTTCTCAGCCCCTCATGGTACCTTCTCCAAAATCGACCATATAATTGGACACAAGACAGATCTCAACAAATATAAAAAGATCGATCTAATCCCATGCCTCTTATCAGATCACCATGGAGTAAGAGTGTTCTTCAATAGCAACAAAAACAACAGAAAATCCCCATACGCTTGGAGGCTGAACAATATTCTACTCAATGATACCTTAGTCCAGGAAGAAATAAAGAAAGAAATCAAAGAATTCTTAGAACTTAGTGAAAATGAAGGCACAACATACCCAAATCTATGGGACACAATGAAAGCAGTGCTTAGAGGAAAACTCATAGCCCTGAGTGTCTCCAAAAAGAAACAGGAGAGAGCATATACTAGCAACTTAATGGTGCACTTGAAAGCTCTGGAACAAAAAGAAGCAATTTCACCCAGGAAGAGTAGAAGACAGGAAATCATCAAACTCAGGGCTGAAATCAATCAAGTTGAAACAAAGAGAACCATACAAAGAATCAACAAAACCAGGAGCTGGTTCTTTGAGAAGATCAACAAGATAGATAAACCCCTAGCCAGACTTACTAAAGGGCACAGAGACACTATTCAAATTAACAAAATTAGAAATGAAAAGGGAGATATAACAACAGAAACTGAGGAAATTCAAAAAATCATCAGATCCTACTACAAAAACCTATACTCAACACAACTGGAGAATCTGGAGGAAATGGACAATTTCCTCGACAGTTACCAAATACCAAAATTAAACCAGGATCAAATAGATCGTCTAAACAGATCCATAACCCCCAAAGAAATAGAAGGGGTCATAGACAGTCTTCCAACCAAAAAGAGCACAGGACCAGACGGTTTTAGTGCAGAATTCTATCAGACCTTCAAAGAAGTCCTGATACCGATACTCTTCAAATTATTCCACAAAATAGAAACAGAAGGAACACTACCCAACTCATTCTATGAAGCCACAATTACCCTGATACCAAAACCACACAAAGATCCAACTAAGAAAGAGAACTACAGGCCAATTTCTCTTATGAATATCGATGCTTTTGGCAAGATGGCCATTTTTAGTATATTAATTTTGCCAAGTCATGAGCATGGGAGATCTTTCTATCTTCTGGAATCTTCTTTGATTTCTTCAAAGAGCATTGTTTGTCTCCCATGTTTATGTGCACTTTCTGTTGTTATGGTTGTTATTGAAGACCAGCCTTAGCCCTTGCTGATCTAATAGGAGTCATGGGATTATTTCAATCTTCTTGTATCTGTTCAGGCTTCTTTTGTGACTGAGTATATGGTCAATTTTGGAGAAGGTACCATGAGGTGCTGAGAAGATATATTCTTTTGTTTTAGGATGAAATTTCCTAAAGATATCTATTAAATCCATTTGGCTAATTACTTCTGTTAGTCTCAGTGAGTCTCTGTTTAGTTTCTGTTTCCATGATCTGTCCATTGATGAGAGTCAGGTGGTCAAGTCTCCCACTGTTATTGTGTGAGGTGCAATGTGTGCTTTGAGCTTTAGTAAAGTTTCTTTTATGAATGTGGTTGCCCTTGTATTTGGAGCATAGATGTTCAGAATTGAAAGTCCTTGACAGATTTTTTCCATTGATGAGAATTAAGAGTCCTTCCCTATCTTTTTTGATGACTTTTGGTTGAAAGTCGATTTTATCTGATATTAGTAGTAGAATGGCTACTCCACCTTGTTTCTTGGGACCATTTGCTTGGAAAATTATTTTTCACCTTCTTGCTGTCACTGAGGCACATTTCATGTATGCAGCAAAATGCTGGGTTCTGTTTACATAACCAGTCTGTTAGTCTATGTCTTTTTCTTGGGGAATTGTGTCTATTGATGTTAAGAGATATTAAGGAATAGCGATTGTTGTTTCCTGTTCTTTTTGTTGTTAGAGGTGGAATTATGTATATGAGGCTATCTTCTTTTGGGTTTTTTGAAAAAAAGATTACTTTCTTCCTTTTTCTAGGGTTTAGTTTCTCTACTTCTATTGAAGATTTCTACCTCTTTTCCTTTGTAGGACTGGATTTGTGGAAAGATATTTTCTAATTTTGTTTTGTCATAGAATATCTTGGTCTCACCATTTATGGTAATTGAGAATTTTGTTGGGTATAGCAGTATGGACTGGCATTTATGTTCTCTTAGGGTCTGAATGACATCTACCCAGGATCTTCTGGCTTTTATAGTCCCTGGTTAGAAGTATGGTGTGATTCTGATATGTCTGGTTCCATATGTTACTTGATCTTTTTCCCTTACTGCTTTTAATATGCTTTTGGTGTTTTGTGCATTTGGTATTTTGATTATTATGTGATAAGAGAATTCTTTTTTTCCAGTCCAATTTATTTGGTGTTCTGTAGGATTCTTGTATGTTTATGGTCATCTCTTATAGGGGAGTTTTCCTCTATAATTTTGTTGAAGATGTTTATTGGCCCTTTTGAGTTGGGAATCTCTCTCTTCTATGCCTATTATCCTTAGGTTTGGTATTTTCATTGTGTCTTGGATTTCTTGGATATTTTGGGTTAGGAGCTTTTTGCATTTTGCATTTTCTTTGACTATTGTATCAATGTTTTCTATGGTATCTTCTGCACCTGAGATTCTCTCTTCTATCTCTTATATTCTGTTGTTGACGCTTGCATCTATGACTCCTGATCTGTTTCCTAGGTTTTCCAGCTCCAGGGTTGTCTCACCTTGTGATTTCTCTGTTGTTTCTATTTCCACTTTTAGGTCCTGAATGGTTTGTTTAATTCCTTCACCGGTTTGTTTGTGTTCTCCTGTAATACTTTAAGGGAATTTTGTGCTTCCTCTTTAAGGGCTTCTATCTGTTTACCTGTGTTCTCCTGTATTTCTTTAAGAGAGTAATTTATGTCCTTAAAGTCCTCTATAATCCTCATGATATGTGATTTTAAATCAGAATCTTGTTTTTCCATTGTGATGGGGTACCCAGGATTTGCTGTGGTGGGAGAAGTAGGTTTGGATGATGCCAGGTATCCTTGGCTTCTGTTGCTTAGGTTTTTGAGATTACCTCTTGCCAACTTGTCATCTCTGGTATTAGTTTATTTTGTTGTCTCTGACTGATGCTTGTCCCTCCTGTGGGCCTGTGAGCCTGTGAGCCTGTGATCTTAAGTGTGTCAGCACTCCTGGGGAGACCAGCTCTCTCCAGGTGGGATTTGTGTACCAAAGCCTGTGGGACAGCCTTAGCTCCCAGATATGATTTTTAATAGACAACAGTTATATAGCTTTTGTTTCCTCATCCACTCATTCAGATTATCTTTTGATTAGAGAATTTGAGGCTGTTGATATAAAAAGTTATTTTTGAAATGGTAATCATATTGTTAATTTTTGGTGCTGTTATTTGAGTTCTCAGTGGTATTTTATATTTTAATAATTATGATTTGTATTTTTCCACAGTCTCTTGGCCATGCTCATCCATTTCTTCAGATCAGTATGTGTATATATGTGTATATGTGTATATGTGTATATGTGTGTGTGTGTGTGTGTGTGTGTGTGTGTGTATGTTTTTGAGACACGTTTTCTCTATATAGCCCTGGCTGTCCTGGTACTCTGTAGACCAGGCTGGCCCTAATCTCTGCAATCTTCCTGCCTCTGCCTACCAAGTGATAGGATTAAAGGCATGCACCACCACTGCTTGCCCATTTCCTGTATTTTTTAAGGTTTGTTTCATTAAATCTAAAAATTTTTTAGATTATTTATATCATAGAATTTTTTTTCTCCTTCAAATGCGGCACATAGTTTTGCTAGGTATATTAGTCTAGGTTGGCCATTGTGGTCTTTTAGGACTTAAAATGTATTGCTTCTAACTCCTCTGAAATTTAAGGTTTCCATTGACAGATCACTTATTATTGTGATGGATTTTTACTTTACATATGACTTATCTTTTTTTTTCTTTTGCAGTTTCAATATACCTTATTGTTGTTGTTTAATAGGCATAATGTTTTAACTATTGTATACCATGGGGATTTTCTTTTCTGCTCGTATTTATTTGGCATCCTGTGTGCTTCTTCTATCTGTATGGGTATATCCTTCCTTAATTTGGGGAAAATTTCTTCTATGTTTTTGTTATTGATATGGTCTATGCCATTGACTTGATATTTCTCTCCCACATATATACTTATAATTCAAAGATTTGTTCTTTTCATAGTATCCCATATCCTTCATATTCCTTTCTTATTTTTTCTTGTTTTTATTTTTCATATTCTTTGCTTATTTTGTTTCAATAATGTATTTTTGAGACCTGATATTCTATCTTCTGCTTAATCTACTCTGTTTGTAAGGCTTTCCTTTGAATTTTTTCAGTTGGGTTCTTAGCTATTTCAACTCCATCTTCTTTTCAGCTTGAATCCTTTCTATCTATTGAATTACATTTTCATGTTCTGGAATTTCTTCATAATTTAAGTGTTTTCTTGGGTATCACTTACGCATTTGTAATCCTTAAGATCTTTTATTTCATTGAACTATTCTGTTGTGTTTTCTTTAAACTCCTTAAATTTTTTGAGGCAGTTCATGATTTTTTTGTTTACATTCTGTATATTGAGGTTCATCAAGGTAATTCTCATTGACAAACATTTCTGCTAAACTGGTAGGTTTGAAATGGAGTATACTGGCTTGACTTTTCATATCGCTACTTTTGTGATACAACTGGCATGTGTTAGTGCTTTTGTTAATTCTATATTTAATATGTTCAAAGTAGGTTTGGGCAAAGCAAGGGATGTATGCGAGACTCATCCTAGAGGTTGGAAATGGTTTAAATATAACAAAATCAAGTGGATAAAAGCAGCTGGTCTTGTGTAAAGGTTGTGCATCTTGATCCAAGCCTTTTGTCTTAGGGTTTTTATTGCTACAATGAAACACCATGACCCAAATGAAAGCTGGGGAGGAAAGGGCTTATTCATCACCAAAGGAAATCGGACAGGAACTCAAGCAGAGTAGGATCCTGGAGACAGGAGCTGAGGCCATAGAGAGTTGCTGCTTACTGGCTTGCTTCCTCTGGTTTGCTCAGCCTGCTTTCTTATAAAACCAAGGACCATGAGCCCAGGGATGGTAGCACCTACAACTAGCTGGGCCCTCCCCCATTGATCACTATTGAGGAAATGCCTTACAGCTGAATTTCATGGAAACATTTCCTTAACTGAGTCCCCATCCTCTATGATGACTCTCGCTTGTATCAAATTAACATAAAACCAGCCAGTATACCTGTAATATGAGGATGATCTGCTGGAGTGGAGTTTAGATGTGGTATGGGAGTGACTATTACATTGGGAAGTATGCGGGACAAGTCCTGGCAGAAGCCTAAATATTGGATGAAGTTTAGGCAAGTATGGCCAGTTTAGGCTCGGGGGAGTAGATATAGGACATGGAGGGTGTGTGGAGGGGTAGGTCAGACAGACTCAGACATATATGCCCTGTAGAACTGTCTCCAAATTTACAGATGACAATGAAATGGAGCCTCTTGCCAAAGAGGCTCAAGCTTAATAATGTCACAAAATATAAATCATCCAGTTTGCTTCTGAGCTACTGGTAGATATTTGATCCTGAGACTTATGAAGACAATTAATATCCTTTTCCTCTCAGAATAGGCATTATTTATGGAGGTATGAACTGTCAAGAAGCTGAAGTTGATATTTTGCTTCCCCCATTTTGCTTAAAGAAAGAAATCAGAGAGTATCTCAACTTAGATGTCTCAATGATGAGAATCTTTTGACAAAAGAAATGATTCCATTAAATAAACAAGGCTTTAGTCTTTGGATTAGAACTCTGATATTGGAAAAGGTAGTGTTAATGACTAACTTATAGTGAGAAATTTGGCTTAATCACAATTTAAGGTGACAAGGGCTTGGGAAAACCATATTTTTCACTTGGATTTACAAAAAGTATTAAAAATAAAAGACCTGTAAAATTCACACGATTTTACCCACTCACCATCTTCTCATTGTTTGCACTCAGAGAAATTGATAATACTGATTTTTGACTAATTATTATGAATCTCTAACCAGAAAGCCATGTATGTCAAAACCAAAATTTGATTCTGCTTCCTGATTGATCATGATCATTCTCTATAACATACTCAAGTTACCATGATCAAGTACATGGGACAAAACAGCCATTGACTAAGCCCTTTGAAAACATAGACCATTATATTTTATCACAGTGATAATAAAAAATAACTGATGAAAATTGGTACCAGAGAAATGGGGTATTTTCTTTAGTTAAACACAACCATGTGATTTTAAACACCATTGGAACTAGCTTTCAAGAAAAGGAATTTGGAGTGGTATAACAGGGTCACTAGATGATTCCCCTGCATGCAATAAGGACACATGTTGCACTATGTTCATAGCAGCCTTATTTATAATAGCCAGAAGCTGGAAGGAACCCAGATGTCCCTCAATGGAGGAATGGATACAGAAAATGTGGTATATATACACAATACTACTCAGCAATTAAAAACAATGAATTCATGAAATTCTTAGGCAAATGTTTGGAACTGGAAAATATCATCCTAAGTGAGGTATCCCAATCACAAAATAATACACATGGAATGCAGTTACTGGTGAGTGGATATTAGCCCAGAAGCTCTGAATACTCAAGACACAATTAACATATAAAATGATTCCCAAGAAGAAGGAAGGAGAGGCCCCTGGTCCTGGAAAGGCTTGATGCAGCATTGTAGGGGATTGCCAGGACAGAGAAATGGGAGGGGGTGATTGGAGAATGGGTGGAGGGACGAGAGCTTATGGGATTTATGGGGAGGGGGGAACCAGGAAAAGGGAAATCATTTGGAATGTAAACAAAGAATATAGAAAAATATATAAAATGATACAGATCAGTGGTGAAAAATAAAAAGAAGAGGAATTTGGAAGAAATTGTGGTCTGTATGATGAAAGCTTTAGGACACACTAAATAGAGATTAGTTGGAAATTTTGTTGGAGCTCAGAAGATCAGACTAGTGGTAGAAATATAATTCAGACAGCAAAGGCTACACTCATGAGGTTTTAAATAAGAAAACAATACTCTAATTAGGAACCAGACAAGAAATAATTCATGTTGCATCTGGAAAATAATTTGTCTATATTTTGTTCATGACCTACCACTTTGAGGTAGCCTGAGTTTAAAGATGTCACACCAATTAATTTAGTAGAGGAAGTTTTAAGAGAGCATAGCATCCCTGCTATGACATGCCTGCATCTTGTCTGCTTTTAGCCAGATTCCATAGTGAGAATCAGGAGCAAAAACCCAAGCAGTAAGATTTGAGAAACATGCCATCTCTCCAGAAATGGGTAGAGTTAAAAGATATGGACAAGGAAAGACTGTCTGATAAAGCCATTAGCATCATTAAAATAAAACCAAGCACCTTCCAAAATTGTGGGAATTCTAGGAATTGGTCAGAGCCTACCTATGAGAAACTCTAGGGTATAAAATTATAAACTCACTGGACAGACATTCCCTTGAGAAAACAGAGTTGCTAACATATCATGTTTGTATAGATGATTTTTAGGTAGATATTCTAAGGAGATGTTTTCCTGGGTTCAGCAATCCTACAGATAATCAGAGGCAGTTGTTGTAATCCTGCTCCAAGGAGCCCTGATTACTATTGAAACTTGTGGGAGATCACAACATTCTTCATGTGGTACTTCTTTTTGAAAGAATCATAGGGTTATTGAAGTTAAACAGATTTTTAAGGAAGGCCTGTGAAGACAGACAATGGAACTGTGCAGACAAAATATAAAGCTTCAATGGAGATCCTAGAATGTAGGAGATGGCAGAAATTTGGAACATCTGCTGATGCAATCTGCAGGCAATGAGTGGAACCTACCCAAACAAGAGGCTATGTGGGGTACAAATAGCAAAACCCAAAGGTAGGGTGGAGCTCCTTAATCTTCTTGGAGCTCACATCAGAATATCACATGTTTCAGATGCCAGACATGGAGCTACAGGATTTCCATCCAATAGATTTCAGTCTTACTTTGTTCCCTTCCCTCCTCTCTATGCCCCTATCCCTCCATCTTTCAATGGGAATGTTACTTCGTATCCTGGTAAATACGAAATTTACAATTTTTCCTTTTGATATTAATGATGGCTCACAGATAGGAGATTGCCTTGAGTCTCAATAAAGAGTTTGAATTTGGGCTTTAAAATAATATTGGAAATGTCAAGGCTTTGGATGCTAGAAGTTGTGCTAAGTACATTTTGCATGATGAGATAACTCTGAGCCTTTGAGGTCCAGGGAGGAAGAATACCATATTTCAAATATGAAATGTCTTTTTCACAGGCTCAGGTTTTGAATACTTTGCCCCTGTGCTAGTGGCACTATTTGGAGGAGATTGTGAAAACATTTGGAAGCTCTCCCTTACTGGAGAAAGTAGGTGTTTAAGGAAAGGTTGTGGGGATGAATTACACTTGATCCTGTCACAATATTTTCTGGTCAGGAGGAAGTGAACAGCTCTTTTTTTCCCCATCCACATCTTTCCCCCATGGTGTTCTGCTCAAGCACATGAGACAAAACAGCCATCGACTGAAACTTCCAATGTTTTGGACCAAAGAAAATCCAAGTTTTAAAAACCCATTAAAAACTCAACATTTTTTATTGTAATAGCCATGATTTTATCCATAGCTAAATTCAATGGAACTTTTACTTTACACCTGGTTCTATGCTAATCTCTCTCAATGAGATACTTCTTTTTATACATTTTCTCCAGTCAAAGAAACATAGACCAAGAAGATTAAATAATTTGTCAAGGACCACAATGATAAAGTATCTTAGAGTCAGAATTCACAACTACATAACATAGATAGGACTTGTGGGTAAAGAAGGCCTCTTTCTAACCAGGCAGCATACACTAGCTAAAATGAGGCCCCAGACACATATTCTCAGTGAGAGAAGAGGCACCTAACCCTTGAGATGCTTGTCACCCCAAGGAGTGGGAAGACCTAGCAGGGTGGGATGGGGAGTGGGAAAATCCTCTTGGAGACAGGGGAGGAGTAATAGGATGAGGAACTGTTGGAGGGTGGACCAGGAGGGGGATAATGATGGAACTGTAAAAACATACTAAGGATAATTTAAAAAAAATCATATACAAAGAACTCAAGAAGTTACACCCCAAAGAACCAAATAACCCTATTAAAAATGGGATACAGAGCTAAACAAAGAATTTTCACCAGAAGAAATTTGGATGGCTGAGAAACACCTTAAGAGATGTTCAACATCATTAGTCATCAGGGAAATGCAAATCAAAGCAACCCTGAGATTTCACCTCACGCCAGTCAGAATGGCTAAGATTAAAAACTCAGACAACAGGTGCTGGCGAGGATGTGGAGAAAGAGGATCACTCCTCCACTGCTGGTGGGATTGCAAGATGGTACAACCACTCTGGAAATCAGTCTGGCGGTTCCTCAGGAAATTGGGCATAATGCTTCCAGAGGACCCTGTCATACAACCCCTGGGCATATACCCAGAGGATTCCCCTGCATACAATAAAGACACATGCTCCACTATGTTCATAGCAGCCTTATTTATAATAGCCAGAAGCTGGAAGGAGCCCAGATGTCCCTCAAAGGAGGAATGAATACAGAAAATGTGGTATATTTATACAATGGAATACTACTCAGCAATTAAAAATAATGAATTCATGCAATTTGTAGGCAAATGGTTAGATCTGGAAAATATCATCCTAAGCGAGTTAACCCAATCACAAAAGAATACACATGAAATACAATCACTGATGAGTGGATATTAATAAGCCTAGAAGCTCTGAATACTCAAGGCACAATTAGCAAGTCCAAAGATTCCCAAGAAGAAGGAAGGAGAGGACCCTGGTCCTGAAAAGACTGGATCCAGTTTTGTAGGAGAATACCAGAGCAGAGAAATGGTGTGTGTGTGGGGGGGGGAATGATTGGGGAATAGGCGGGGTGGGGTGGGGTGGGGAAGAGGATTTATGGGACATATGGTGAGGAGGGAACTGGGAAAGGGTAAGCCTTCAGAATGTAAACAAAGAATATAGAAAAAAATTTAAAAAGAATAAAACAAACAAAAAATTCATATTAACCAGATAGAATAAAATGTCTTATAATTTGTTTTTCTCTTTGCATCCAGTTCATTCTGTTTTGCCTGTATCTTTTTCTTTGCTTGTGGTTAATGATAGAGCAGCTAGAGTCCCAAAGTTGTCTTGGATATTTCTCCTACTCTTCTTGGACGGAAGACCTTAAGTGCTATTTATTCCCTTTGTTTTGCTCATTCCCACATGTGCTTGATTCGGCTAAGTATTTGATCCCAACGATCCAGCAATTTATATCACAACAAGACCACTTTATTTTCCAGGTACCACATGAAATCTTTTCAACATGAGTTTGTGTGGAAAAAGTTGAGCAGATCTTGATTCTCTGTTAAAGTTTACATAAGAGCATAGATTGCCACCCTCAGCTGGAAATGACTTACCTCATATACATGTATAAGAGGCACATACATGCAAACAAATGACTATTATGCCTTTTAACAATATACATATAGCTGTTATTCTAGTAGATACCATCCTTCTGTTTAATTACATGGGACTTCATTGGAGAGGAGTATGCTCCATTTTCTTGTTCTCAACAGGTTATATTTTAGCAAAAGGAAAAAAAAATGACTGTGTTGGTTTTGTTTGGCGGGTAGGAAGAAACAAAGGCACAATTGAAAGTTTTTAAGATTTGAAGTTGAGTGGGTGGTTGTAAAATGTCAGAAATCAAAACTCACTTAGACATTTGGCAAGAAAACTCCATGTTGCATCAGCACAGATTAGGCTGGCTTTCTACAGTCGGAAGCAACAAAGCATGAAAAGTGTACTCAAAGGGACTAGTTGGAGAAAAAAATACTCCCCAAACTAGGAGTGGGCAGGGTGAGAATATGGGATAGAAAAATGTGGGGTTGGGGATATGATTCAGAAGTCAAAGGGAGTCAGGTATCAAGGTGGCATTATTCTATATTAAAGCACAGACTACACTCAACACTAAGTAGTAAAGCAAGTGTTCAGAGAAGGTAACCCAAAGACTAATTATTAGCCACCACTAATACTCTGTGTCATCAAGTTATGCTATTGTGCTCTCTGGTTTCTCTGCTTGCAGGAACTGGAGACACAAAATAAGGTAGGAGAGCGGTGAAGAAAGAAAACAATAAGGAAAATGAAATGAAGAATGAAACTGAGGTACAATGTGCCAGGAAAAGGACTGACAATCAGATGTGTATGGCCAGTGTAACTCCTGGAAAGAGTTAGATAAACCAAAGAGAGTCTGATTTGGGAATCATGTGTAAAGAGTATTTTATGCATGGAATATGCCATACTTCGTTGAGTTGGTTTGTTATCAAAAATATGCAACTGGAAACATCAATAGTATTTGACCTTTAAAATGAGATGAAATAGACCAACAAATTGTTGTAATCTAAAGAGGATAGGCAGACTCTTCTCCTCCTCTTCCTCTTCCTCCTCCTCTTTCTGTCTTGTGATAGGCCCTAGAAACTCTCTCTCCATTCATCAGTTGAAGAATCTCCTTTGGACTTAGTCAACAGAATTTTCACGGACTCCATTGAAGCATTCGAACTGTAGCCTTCGAAACAAAATTTTAAACTCAAAAGCACTTGTAGGCAAGTATCAGGGTAGGGTCATAGTTACTACAAATACAGCTAATAATTGGAAGACTAAGGAAGCAACCATATGAGGTAAAAAGCCAGAAAAGAGTATTTCAATTGCATGAGCTGTAAAAGAAGAGTACTCACTATATAAACAATACCAGAGAGTATTTAGACTTTGAGTTTACAAAATCAAACAGTCCAAAAGTGATATGCAATCACTGATAAGTGGATTAATGAGCCCAGAAGCCCTAAATACTCAAGGCACAATTAGCAAGTCAAATGATTCCCAAGAAGAAGGAAGGAGAGGACCCTGGGCCTGAAAAGATTGGATCCAGTTTTGTAAGAGAGTACCAGAACAGAGAAATCGTGGGGGGGGGATGATTGGGGAATAGTTGGGGGGGAGAGGAATTATGGGACGTATGGTGGGGGGGAACTGGGAAAGGGGAAAGCCTTTGGAATGTAAACATAGAATATAGAAAATAAAAATTTAAATAAAAAAAGTGATATTGTCAAGAGACCTGGGACCTCAAAACCTAAGGTGACCATGGAGCTCCCCATTGGATGAAACAGGGGTCGTAAGTCTGGATACTATTATAGCTAGAATTTATTTACTTGATACTCTAGGGAGGAGTGACACATCTTATCACTCCTGATATTAGTATCACTTGGAGTTTACTGTGTTTTCTAGTAAATGACCAAAGATAAAGCGTAATAAGAGCAAGTGTATGCAAAATAACTATGATTTGTAGTCCTTACTACCTTTTCTACCTCAGCAATAAACTGTTATACATATGTATAACAGCCATTTAAACATAAACAAAAGTTCAAGACCAGGATATGGCATACCTAATTGGCTTTCTTTGTTTCAGAAAAAAAGGTAGGAATATCTTGGCACAAAGCTATTCTACCTTGCGGAAGAGCTGGTAAATTTGGTCTGCAGTGAATCCCATTAAGAAGGTCAACATTGTAAATACACTGATGTTTCTCAATATGTAAGAACTAGAGGATTTAGTTATACTTTAGTTTTGAATTCTTAAATTCCTTCTGGAACAATTTTTTACAGTGGATCCTGCTAAGGTAGTGAAGATATAGAAAATGATTTGGCAGTAGTAGGGGATTTGGGTACATGATTTAATCAATGGATAGGTAAATTAAACAGGAACTGTTAAGGAAGTACTAAACCTGAACTTCACTTTGGACCAAGTATGCTTGAAATATGTATGTATTATGTAGAACTTCCCATCCTATAGAGCGAGCACATGTGAGAGATTATTGTTAGGTATTGGCCATATATTGGCCATATAATCATGGTTTCAGTAGAGAACAACTCAGAAGACTTCCAACAAATGTCTCTGACAGATCCAGAAGACCTGAGTTAGACCATCATCATGAGCAGTAGCCTTCAACATGAATAATTCTTATAGGTGCATTTGGGAGCTAAGTATAGAGGTTTATGCATGGTGACTTATGGTTATAAGCCCAACACTCAGGAAGGTAAAGCAAGAGAATCACCAGCTTGGGCCAAGTCTAGACTGATAACATGTACAATCAAACTGTTTTTCTCAGGCCTGAGTCTCAATACGGCTTCATGTCTTACTAGCTATACAATCTTGGGCAATTTTATTTTCCTTCAATCATAGTTTTCTAATCTTTTAAACATGATTCATAACACTTGCCCCTAGGAAGTGTAGAAGCCTTGGATTTGTAGTGTGTGTGTATGTGTGTGTGTTCCCTTGTACTGCACTACAACTAATCCATCATTAAATAGACAAAATAGAACATTTGAACTTGTAACCATTTCTATGGAGCACTAATTTATTGAAGAGATTGTAGAATAATGCTTAGAAAAAAGAAACTTGTGCAATTGTTTCATGTTTAATTGGTGGGTGTGGACTTTTCATAGTGTTTCAGTGCTGGTTGTTCTTATCCAGAGGCCACTCTTTGCACTCCTTATGTATGTCTCTTATTAAGTGTGCCTTTCCTGGCCAACTTTTCACTTTCCCAAATCAATAAATACATGTGCTGTGGCTCTTTGAAACTTATTTGGATTGGAGTGATACATAGCTTCTGGCTATTGTAGATTCCCAACATTATGTGTTTAATTCTATCACTACTTTTTTCATCATGCAGTGGGCCCTGTGAGTACTTGTGGCTTCCCATTGCTACCTTAGACGTTGTTGCTATAATTTGTCCTTTTTTCCTGGCCACAAACACAGGTCTCAAGATATGTGGAAAAATCCAAGCTCACAATAAATAAGAAGAAACACCGTGTTAGCAACATTTATTTAGAATGTTTTCATCATTATTCCTCCATTCTTACATCAGTGTGACACATTTAATTGTGACCACACCCCTTCTTTCTATTTACTGATGGCAGAGAGAAGGGTAAGCATGGATTTTGTAGGCTGTTTTGGGAAGAGTGGCACTGTTCATGCACAGAATGTACACCACTTATTCTGCATTACTTAAGAATTCCAAGAAAATGTAGTTCAAGACTAGAGTACTGAGCTAGCAAGCATGAGGCCCTGGGTTTCCTAGCAAGCCCTGGGGAAAAGAAAGAGAATACAACGACAGTATATCTATATATTAAAGGTAAGAAATTATGATGAGAAATACACTTTTGCACAAAATCTATGGAGAGGGTTGAGGTGACCATTTTGGATACCAGCTTTGAGAATATACACAGGCTAATGTAAATCTGCCACCATCCTTAATATCTTCAGTCACTACAAATAGAAGATGACATTGTGGTGGGAACACAGATGAGCAAGAGCCAATGCACAAGATCATCAGAGTTCAAAGCCAAATGTTAGTGATTGGATCATTAGTATCTGTTTCAAGTACTACTTTAACAAGACTTTATAGTCATGAAAGAATTTACCTCTCTAATAAATACGGATGGTACTAAAGAGGATGAGGTAGAGATTTAGAAATTGGAGCTGGCCATTGTGATAGGTCTTCCAGGTAGTACTTATCCTTGGATAGAACACCATACTTCAGGGTCCCTTTTGGCCTTTACCTACTTTCCAATCAAATATATTCTTTTTTTAAATCATATATTTTTATTTGATATATTTATTTACATTTCAAATGATTTTGCCTTTCTTAGATCCCCCCTCCCCGAAAGTTCCATAAGCCCTCTTCTCTCTCCCTGTTCCCCAATCCACCCCTTCCCACTTTCCTGTCCTGGTACTCCCCTACACTGCTGCACTGAGCCTTTCCAGGACCAGGGGCCTCTCCTTTCTTCTTCTTGAGCATCATTTGATATGTGAATTGTATCTTGGGTATTCCAAGTTTCTAGGCTAATATCCACTTATCAGTGATTGCATACCATGAGTGTTCTTTTGTGATTGGATTACCTTACTTAGGATGTTATTCTCTAGTTCCATCCATTTGTCTAAGAATTTCATGAATTCATTGTTTTTAATGGCTGAATAGTACTCCATTGTGTATTTATACAACATTTTCTGTATCCAATCCTCCATGGAGGGGCATCTGGGTTCTTTCCAGCTTCTAGCTATTATAAATAGGGCTGCTATGAACATAGTGGAGCATGTGTCCTTATTACATGCTGGGGAATCCTCTGGGTATATGCCCAGGAGTGGTATAGCGGAGTCCTCCGGTAGTATCATATCCCATTTTCTGAGGAACACCAGACTGATTTCCAGAGTGGTTGTTCCAGCTTGCATCCTCACCAGCACCTGTTTTCTCCTGAGCTTTTTATCTTGGCCATTCTGTCTGGGGTGAGGTGAAATCTCAGCTTGTTTTGATTTGCATTTTCCTGATGATTAAAGATGTTGAACATTTCTCAAGGTGCTTCTCAGCCATTCAAAGTTCTTCAGGTGAAAATTTATTGTTTAGCTCTGTAAGCCACTTTTAATGGGGTTATTTGGTTCTCTGGAGTCTACCTTCTTGAGTTCTTTGTATATCTTGGATATAAGCCCTCTGTCAGATGTAGGGTTGGTAAAGATCTTTTCCCAATTTGTTGTTTGCAGGTTTTGCACTGAGTAGGTGAACTAGTTTGCAGTGGCTTCAGAACAATTGTCACAAACTAGGTGGCAAAATATCTAGTACTAGAGTTTAGACCCCTGAAGTCACTATTACTGAGCCAGAATCAAACTGTTGGCAAGACTATGATCCCCTAGGAAGCTCCAGAGAAGAGTACATGCCTTGCTTTTTCCAGCTCTCCTGATTGCCAGCCTTCCTCTGGCACACTACTCAAAAACACAAGGCCAGTATTTTCAAATTTCTTTTGATTCCATCTCTATATTTTCTTCTCCTGTATATGTTTCAAATCTTCCTTGTACCTTTAGACCCTAGTGATTGCATTTAGGGCTCAAATAGATAATGCAAGATTTTCTTTCCATTTCAAGAGTCTTTACTAAATCACACCTGCAAATGCCTTTCCCTGGCAAAAAGGGTCATATTTTCAGGCCCCAGAGATGAATAATATATTTACTATACAATTAAATATTAATAAACATTTATTAATAATGTTTCTATTTATACATTAAAATAATGTATAATATTATCTACAAATATATTTATATAAATAAATTAATATAACATATAATTAAATATATTATATATAACATTTCTATAAACTAATATATATATTTCATAATATACATGTATATATACATATATAAATCTAGAATAGAAATTTATAAGACAAATACCAGTCTTTCACAAACTCAGATTGGTCTTCTCTTGTTGCTAATTCTCTTTTCTGTAGGAAACTTTATGGACTCAGAACTCAGAAATGCTGCTGAATGAACCTGGAAAGACCAGGAAGTGGAGGAGGTAGGCTTAATTCCAAATGATGCTGTCTAGAGCCCCAGTGCAGGATGAACTATTTAAGTAGTCCAGATTTATAGGTCACCTCCCAGAATCTCTTTACTTTACTGCAAATAGAGCTGGATATGCATGAACAGACATCTCTGCAGTCTACTGAGCATGTGCATCAAATGTTTCATTAGGAAGTTTACCCAACTGCTACTGCTTACTCAGGAGAGGTTTAATGGTGTTTCAAAGAAGGCATGATGCATGGGCTGAGGGTGGTTTTTTTTTTCAACTCTCTCTTTAAGCAAAGAAGCAATTACTTCCATCAGGGATCCAGATTCATCACATTTCTGACAACAAAATAGTTTCCAGCCAAGAAGGTAAGGGTAAGAATAGTATCACAAGAAATCAGAGAGAAATAAATGGCGAATCGATGAATGGATGAGGAACAGGAACCAGGAACATTAGCACATGTAGTCCACCTCTGAGGATAATGAATGAGTGAACATTAGCACGTGTGGTCCCCCTCCCAGGATAATTAGCGAAATTAAAAGCCCATATTTTGTAAAGCTTTTTGCCTGGAGGAGTTCTTTATAGAACATTTATGGAAACACATTTTGAAAAGTAGTTTGGAGAAGCTTTGTTTAATGGAAAAGCAGATACTCAAGCTGGCTCTGGGTGACTGGGAGCTGAAACCTGAACAAGCACAGCTGCCCACTGAGTTTTAATGAGCCATGAAGGGGCAAACAAACAAAATTATGTGGAGACAGGTAAAAGGGCCTAGAAAATTGCCCATGTATTCAAGGGCTTCCATTTGGAGGAAAAATGGGCTCTACTGTACTTATAATTGTGCTTTGTTGACCAGATGTTCCTTTCTCTTTGCCATTTCAGTAGTGATGTGACACCTACTGAGAGGAAAGTCAACCCCATTTCTCCCTCCATAAAAACTGCTTCGGTTTCTCAACCCTTACATTTCCTTCCTTTGGCTAATGGATTTTGACTAGGGGGGGCATCTGACAGATTTTATTCAATTTATTATATTGTTATATAGGTATACATTGTTTGGTATAATTCTTCAAGAATCTCAAACCTATGTTTTCCAAATTACATTTATGTTTCTGATGTGTACTTGCATAACACAGTATCTTCCACACTACACAAATATATGTGCATATAGGTATGCACAATAAGGCTTGAGGAACAGAAAATACTCAAGATTGTCTCAAATTATTTGAGTTTTAAAGAGACATTTAATATATATGAATATATGCAGGTAAATTTTTCTTTGTTATAGGAGCATTTTCTTCAGTATAATAAAAGTAAATTTGACATGTAAAACATTTTATTAATGTTTAGCATTATGTAGATATTTAAAATAGAGAACTGAATTATTTGAACATACAAAAATTATAATTGACATATTTCACTGATGTGTTACAAAGATTTCTATATATATAGTATATATACTGTATATATTATATATACTGTATTATATACATATACATATATATATATATATATATATATATACAGTTACAAAAGGTATGGTTAATCTAATTGTGAAAATAGCTATTGTATGTAGTTTTTACAATTTGAGGGTATTCATGAAATGAGAGTCTACATGTAATAATGTGTTTTATATTCTCAATAGCAGCATAGTTTCTTTACATTTTTAAAATACAATATGTGTGATTCCATAAACTGGTATTAATGGATTTGACATTTAAAAGGGATCCCTTAATCAAAAAATACCTTATAGAGAATATACCAGTACTTTTTATCAATTAAGTGTATGTAGAATCATCAAAGGAAATTTGTTTTGTTTTGTTTCTCAAATTAATTCAAATCATGGATTTTGAGAAGCAGAGCATCTAGGAAATGAATGGGGGAGCATTTCATTTCATTTCATTTTATATAGGCTACAAGATAAAGGGCTAAGATCTTTGAATTTTTGATAACCTAAGTTGTTATTTCATATTATTTAGTTACTTTCCTCCTTCCTTGCTTATTTGATCAATAACCCCAACTTACTTGATGAATCTATTATGAAACAGTTTTCACTGTAGTCACTAGCATTTATCTTTCCTACATGTACTAGCTATTCTTCCTTGAAAAGAGGTCATATAATCCTCTACCTTCAGACTCTAGAATGGGACTATGACTCAAAAGGCAGCTCACACACTTTTCACTAATAGAATACGGTGCAGAGTATGCTGGGTGACTTATAAGAAGTCTTGATTTTTCTACATACCCTCTCTTAGTGTTCTATTGTTGAGATAAGATGTCACAACCACAACAACTTGTGTGTGTGTGTGTGTGTGTGTGTGTGTGTGTGTGTGTGAAATCTATTTGGGGCTTGCTGACAGTTTCAGAGCTTTAGTCCATTATTGTCATGACAGGGAGCATGGCAGCACACAGGTAGACATGGTACTAGAGAATGAGCTGAGAGTTCTACATCCAGACCCACAGGCAGTAGGAATAAAAGCAGAGAGCCACTGGGCCTGACTTGAGCTTCTAAAACTTCTAAGCCCACCTCCAGTGACAGACATTCTCCAACAAGGCCACGCCTACTCCATTAATATTTCCACTCTTTACATGTTCAACTATAAGAGCCTATGGGGATTATTCTTATTCAGACCACCACGTTCTACTCCCTCTCACCGAAAATCTTGTCGCCATATTATAATGCAAAAGGACACTTAGTGCATCTTAAAAAGTCCCCATAATATGTTATAGTCTCAGCACTGTTTAAAAGTCCAAAGTTTAAATTCTTTTCTGGGAGTCATGGTAATCTCTTAACCATATCCTCCTGCAAAGACAAAATCAAAAGATAGATCACATGCTTCTAAAATACAATGCAATAGGATATGCATTACCTTTTCAAAGGGAAGTAAGGATATATAAAGAGGAAATAATGAACCAAAACAAAAAAGAAAGAAAAACAGCAGGGAAAACTCCAAATTCTGTATCTTGGTGTCTTACATAAAAGTATTATTTAGATCTCTAATTCCTGTTGGCTTTGTTGACTGCAATACCCTTCTTTCTCTTGAACTAGTTCCATACCCAATCTATAGCTATCTTCATCAGGTATCCCATGATTCTGGAATTTCCAATATTCTGGGATCTTCAACATAGTCTAGCCTTCACTTTCCCAGCTTCATGAAATGGCCTCTCTGGGCCCCCATGCAGGGATACACTGATATATTCCTGAACCTGGAAATTTTCCTTAGTTGTGGAGGGAATTTCCATAACTCCTTTCTTTTATCCTTCAGTCTAAAGCCTGAACCATGTGACCAAAGTGGTCAAGTTCTTCTGCTTTCTGAGACAAGAATTTGGCCCCTTGTTCAAAATACATTTTCTCATTATTTTTTTCAATGTTTTCCTTCACTGCTTAAGCTTTTATTTAGTTTCACAAGCTAGAAGCTTGGCTGGATGTGGTCTTGCACTGATATTACCATTACCTTTATTCCATTTTGCCTGAAACTCCTCTATAAACTTTTTATGTCCTTGAACACTGGATTTAGCTCCATTACACTTCCTAGTGCTCCTTTTCTCCTCAAATTGTACATTTTATATTTTTTTCTTACTCAGCATGCTTCCTTTCATTATAGATTTGCATAAAAGTGAGCACTACCAACCACACAGCAGAGTCAATACTAGGCTCTTTTGACATCATTTTTGTCAATGTCATTAATTCAAAACTCTTCGATTTAGCCTTAGGGACAGTTTCTGGAGAAGGGCAGAAAGCAGCCAAATTCTTCACCAAAATATCACAAGAACAATCTTTAGGCTACTTACTAATATTCTTCTCTGAAACCTCTTGAGCCCAGTTGTCATCATCTGCATTGCTCTCAGCACCAGTTTTGCATGTTCCTACTAGTATGGTCCATTAAACCCTGATTTATGTGTTCAACTGCTTTCCTAACCCAAAGTCTGAAAATTAACATCTTTCCACAAGCAAGGTCAGGCCTGTCACAGCAATACCCTACTCGTGGCACCAATTCATCTTAAGTCAGTGATCTATTGCTGTGAAGAGATGCCATGGCCATAGCAATGCTTATAAAAGAAAGCATTTAACTGGTGCATGCTTAAAGTTTCAGAGCTTTCATTCATTATTGCCATGGCAGTCCATAGACAGACATGGTGCTGGATAAGGAGCAAACATTTTCACATCCATATCCACAGGTTGCACATCATATAACAAATTGAACTATCTTGACTCTACCATTCTGTGAGGTAGCTGTGGTGTGTGTGTGTGTGTGTGTGTGTGTGTGTGTGTGTGTGTGTTATCTTTCCATAGCTGTGGCCAACATAACTAATAGAACAAGTTACAGAGAGAAATTATTTATTTAAACTCATAGTTTCATAGGCATTTTGTTCATAGTTGTCTCCAATGAGGCTGAGCATCATGGTAATTGGAGTGTATGAGAGAGAGGAGAAGAAGTAAGAGGAAGAAAAGCAGAAGGAGGAGGCTGTTTACTTTATGGTCAATAAGAAGCTGACAATGATGTAGAGAAAAGCCTGAGACAAGAGATAGCCCTTATATCATAGCCCTCAGTAACATGCCTCTAGTGACCTACTTCCTCCTGATAGACTGTACTTTATAAGTTTTTCAGAATTTCTCAAAATAATTTTACTATGTAGGACTCAACTTTCAACACATACATACATACATACATACATACATACATACATAAACACACACACACACACACACACACACACACGTTTTAGAGGAAACATTTCATATTCACATTAGGAGTCCCATGGGGACAACTTCCATATGGAAGCAATGATACCTAAATAAAGACAGCCATTCTGCTCTTCAGTCATTGGCATCAGTCATGCAAGTGATAAAGTCACTTTACACATTCCAACTCCAGCAGAAGTGATATAGAAAATAATCATATCACCCAGCCTCTTTCCCAGACTTATGACCCTAGAACAGCTAAGTCAGATTTGGCCAAGGTCCAGCAGCAGCTTGGGAGAGAGTCCTGAGGAAGGGGTAAATGGGAGCAGCAGAAAAACGAGTCGGAGTCAGTGATGGATGCAATCTGACAGCTCTGTACTATGCTCAAGAGAGCTCTTTGTTGCAGACCAAAGCCCAGTCTTTTATTTGTGTAAGCTACTTCCTTAAGAATTGTATATCACTTTAAACATTTTCTAGGTTCCCTTTTAATCATTCCACAAATCAGAATTTTATGACCTTAGCTCATTGACTCTCAGAAACTGAAATACAGAGCAATTTCAAAGCAAATGAAGCAGACAACAAGTACTATTTTTTTTTAACATAGCAAGTCCTATGTGGTTAGCGGGAAAAAGCACTTGTGATTGTCAACTCTAGACATAAAGGTTATTTTTATGTGAGAAAATTAGTTTTAAGTGTAATACTTTATATATATATATATATATATACATATATATATATATATATATATATATATATATATATATAGTTTTATAATTTAGCAAGCTCTTGTTTGTGCTGATGCAAGCAGCATTGAAGCTCTTAGGTACCTGAAGATATTTTTTTAATCTTTGCAGTTTTTCTTTTTTATCTCAGCAACTCCAAGGCTTATTATTGTAAAGTATTAAGCAATTCCAGATGGGTATCGATTAAGATGGGGATAGCTTAAAATCATTAAGCCATCATCTTTTTTCTTGTTACCAGACATTTTGTCCATCCCAACTTCTACCTGGATTCTACATATAACTACTGCCTTTAGGGAGTAGAATATCTGAATCAATTTTACTTGTTCATGGATTCCATGGAGAACACCCTTTTACCACTAAGATGTACCTCATGCTATCCTCAAATTCATAATCTTCCTGCCTCATCTTTCCAAGAACTGAGATTATAGGTATGAATCAGAATCCCAGCTATCACTATTTCATTTTATATCTCGGTGTGTTTCAAATTTTATTTTTGGGCTACAGTTATTAGAAAAATCTATTTTATAATTGATCTTATACATAGCATGGCAAGAGAAGTAGAAAACTACAGCTCTAATGAGGGAGGGGAAGGAAGATAAATACTGAAGGAGGGAGAAAGAGTAAAATATACCAAGGATGCCTGAAAAATTCATAAGGAACCATACTATTAACTATCTACCTTAAAAACCCTAAAATACAAACAAGTCAGTATATAAATGTGTACATAAAGCTTAAAATACCTAGCTATGCTTCCACCAAAGGCCAAAGACAATATAACAAAACGTCTAATACCAGACATGAGAAGGCCTGTTCTCAATTGCCAGTTAATGTTTGTCCAAGACACTTCTAAAGGTTATTGCTAGTGCACTTGGTTGCCTCCCCAAAGCTAGAAAACAAGTTCCTATTGCTGAAAACACCATGAACGTCAGTCAGAGGACGCAGAGGCTCCTGAGCTAAAATTAACCCTAAAAGCCTCCTCCCTGAGGACTAGCTATCATGGTACCAGAAGGTGCCATGTAAGCTTACAAAAACAGAAGCAACAAAAGTCTCAAAAAACAAACAAATAAAGTGGGAAATTATTCCTAGTACTTGAAACCTAGCCAGCTACCAGGGCTAGTGCAGTCCTGTATCTTGGAGGAGAACCTACAATGCCACTTAACTAAAACAACATAATCCTTAACTACATTGTAAATGTTTATCCTTATACCCAGAGGTAAATGTAGTCCTCACCCCTTATCAAAGAAAATTGTATTTGACACAGATGAGACCATTACAGAAATCCACAGCAGATAAAAATGCAGTTATGGAGCCCAGTCCCAATAAATACCCCTACAATACAACTTTCACACTTAAGACTCAGGAATTGTTATAGAAGAGGGCACGGAAAGAGCCAGATAACCAGTTTTGTGTAAGACTGTGTCTCTTAGGAATGACAGAAGCTGCATCCATAAAGTCTCCGCAACATGGCTGCACAAATAGGAGCTGAACAAGAATGATAATAATAATTATTCCAATGTAGAAGAGTAACGTCTATGAGGCCTCAACCCTAGACAAAGAACTATGGGCAACTAAGAAATACTGAGATAAAGAAATAGCCTTTCCCAGGTGTTATGGTTTGTATATGCTCTGCCCAGGGAGTGGCATTATAAGAAGGTGTGGTCCTGTTGGAGTAGGTGTGGCTCTGTTGAAGTAGGTGTGTTACTGAAGGGGTGGGCTTTAAGACCTTCATCCTAGCTGCCTGGAAGTCAGTATTCTGCTAGGAGCCTTCAGATGAAGATGTAGAATCCTCAGCTCCTCCTGAACCATGTCTGCTGGGATGCTGCTATGCTCCTGCCTTGATAATAATGGACTGAACCTCTGAACATGTAAGCTAGCTCCAATTAAATGCTGTCCTTATAAGAGTTGCCTTGGTCATAGTGTCTGTTCACAGCAGTAAAACCCAAACTAAGACACTAAGGAAGAACACAACAATCTGTTATCCAATACCAAATGCCCCAGAAACACAAGTAATGTTATACAGACTGATAAAGTTTTCTTATGTAATTATGAATTTATATATATGTGTGTGTGTGACTATATGTCCATATACATGTATATATATATATATATATATATATATTATATTATATACATGTATGCATGTATATTTAACAATAAATAAAGAGTTCATGCATTTAAAAGAGAGCAAGGAGGGGCTTGGGGAGACTTTAGAGGGACCAAAGGGAAGGGAAAAATGGTGGAATTGTGTCATAATCTCAAATAACAAAATAAATAACTTAAAAGCTGAAAATTCAACACCTCTTCATGAAAAAAACAAAACAATGCAATTTAAAAATAGGATACAAATATAAACAGAATCCCCATGGGGAAATCTCAAGTGGCTTACAAACAAAGAAATGTCAAAATTTCTTAGTTATTATGGAAAATCAAATCAAAACTACTGTGAGATTCCATCTTACATCATTACGATCAATAACCCAAGTGGTAGCTAATGCTAGTAAGGTTGTAGATTCAGGGGAACACTCCTACATTGCTTCTGGGGGGTGCAAACTTTTACAGTCATTATGGAAATTAATGTGGCTGTTCCTCAGAAAGATGTGAATCAATCTGCCTCAAAACCCAGCTATACTATACCTGGGCATATATCCAAAGGATGTTCCATCCTACCACAAGGATAATTCCTTATTAACCATCTTCATTGCTGCTCTATTCATAATAGCCAGAAACTGGAAGCAACCTAGATATCCCTCAACCAAAGAATGAATAAAGAATATGTGGTACATTTACACAATGGAGTGTTCCTCAGCTATTAAAAACAATGATATCATGACATTTGCAGGCAAATGAAAGGAGCTAGAAAAAAAGTGAGTGAGGTAACCCAGACACAGAATGACAAATATTGGTACCTTGTCCAGTAGTCATTATATTGGCTTCCTCTGGGAGCAGATGGGAGAAGATACAGAGACCCATAGCCAGTCATTATGCAGAGTGTGTAAACTATAGGTTGAGGGGTCTCACAGACCAGGGCGTGGAAGGATTCCAGGAGTTAGCGAAGATGAAGGCCATCAGGAAAACATGGTCCACTGAAACAACTAAGCAGGTCCTGTATGGTCTCACGAAGACTGAAGCAGCAAACATGTAGCCTACACAGGTCTGCATGAGGTCCTCTGCATATATGTTATGTCTGTTAGCTTGGTGGGCTTTTTTTTAAAAATCTGATTTCTTGTGGTGATACTTTTAAAAGTTGTTCCAGTAAAGGTAGTGCTTACAGTATGTGGAGGGACAAAGCACAAGAATCCTTTACATGTATACGTTTCATTTAAAATGTTCTAATATAAAACAGATATTTATAACTTCATGCAGATACACTTGCTGTCCTAATATAAAGCACATTCCAATTCATATATTTTATAGCAAAAATGGGAAATGTGTATATGTATATATTCAGTTTTACCCATATTCAATAACTGTGAGAGCAGGTGTGTTTCTGTCTTTTTTTTCTGTTCTTGAGACTCTTTTTCTATTTTTTGGTTGCCTTGTCTAGCTTTAGTGTGAGAGAGCTTGCCTTGCCTTACTGTATTTTGATTTGTTATGTTTGGTTGTTGTCTCTTGGAGGACTGCTCTTTTCTAATGGGAGATGGAGGGGAGTGGATCCAAGGAATTGGAAAGGTAGAAGGGACCTGGGAGGAGTGAAAGGAGGGGAAACTGTGGTTGGGATGTATTGTGTGAGAGAAGAACACACACACACACACACACACACACACACACACACACACACACACATATACATATAAAACCTTTAGGAGAAACAAGATTCTCAAGCACAATAGAATATGTATCTATAGGTGGTTTTTTGGTTTGGTTTGGTTTGGTTTTTGTTTTTCCTTTAGTTATATAGTTTTGAGTCAGAGGACTGTTTCCCAAGCCTCCTGAATTCGGCTCTTTTCCATTTGTTAATGGGGTTATATCATACAATTATAGCACACTTTCGTTTTTGATATTTTGAATCGCATCCTGTATTCCCCAGATGTTTTTATTGGCTTTTAAACTTCATGTGCACCAAAAAGCTTTCCTAGTGGTGCAGAATTCTGTGTGTTTTCACAAACATGGTCACAATGACTGTGAGTATGCCACTCAGTTGGGTTCTATTGCCCTTACCTCTCTAACCCCAGTTCTTTAACATAGCTCCTGCTCTTGAGTGCCTGGCTGGGATTGCGTGCAATTTGAATTTTTGTAATGACTAATGACTTTGAAATCTTTCCCTATACTTATTTGCAACGTACACATTTTCATTTGGTGAAATGTCTGCTCCAATTCTTTATACATTAGGAAAAAAAACTGGGTGGGCTGCTTTCTTATGGTCAATTTGAATAAGTTCTTTACATCTTTCAAGTTCTATATGACATATGTGGTTTAAAAAGTTTCCCTGTCTGTTGTTTTCCTTTTAATTATCTCCATGTATTCTTCACATAGATAATGGTTTTACTTTTGAAATGTTTCAATTACTGCACTTTAGTTTCTTTTGTAGATCATGCTTTTGATGTCATATCTAAAAACTTATTTTCAAACTCGTATCATGCATATTTTCTCTAGTTTCCTTCTGAAATTTTATGTTTCACATTTAAGTCTTTGTTTCATCCTGAGAAAAAATTTCTATAATAGTTATTTTAAATTGTAGCTTTATAAGTTAAAGCCTGAAATAAAGAAGATTCATAAGTTCTAAGAAGCTATAGTTTTTATAGTATCGTCTCAGAGCAACAAAGGTTTTAACATACTTCTTGGCATCCACAATAGTGTCTGTGTTTGGTGACTGTATATAGGATGGATCCCCAGGTGGATGGCCTTTTCTTCAGTCTCCTCACTATTTGAAGACATGATAGTATACTTAAGTGACCCCAAAAATTCCACCAGAGAACTCCTAAACCTGATAAAGGAAGAATTGAGGGACACTATGAGTATAGGAACTCCACAGGAAAACCGACAGTCAACTAACCTGGGCCCTTGGGGGGCACCCAGAGACTGAACCATCAACCAAAGAGCACACATGGGCTGGACCCAGGAGTCCCACATATATATAGCAGATATGTAGCTTGGTCTTCAAATGGATCCCCCAACAACGAGAGCAGGGGCTGTCCTTGATTCTGTTGCCTGTCTGTGGATACAGTTCCCCTGACTAGGTTGCCTTCTCTAGCCTCAGTGGAAAATGATGTGCCTATTCCTGCTGTGACTTGTTGTGCTGTGGTGGGATGATATGGGGGAATTCCCATTGTCAGAGAAGAAAGGGGGAGGGGCTGGAGGGAACAAGGATGAGAAGTAGGTGCTGTGATCTGGATGTAAAGTGGATAAATAAATAAACTAAAAAAAAAAAACTTGAAACATAAAGGAAAAGCATCAACCCCTTCGTCGTTCCCTTTGGCCCTGGAGGAAGGAGTTGTTATTCTTACAGGCTTTAGAGAATGGAAATGATCAAACTTCCCCTTTCAGCCCTTATGACTATTCAACTCTGGCAGTTGAAGATTAATTGTAAATTTAGAATTAACAAGCGACTAGATTGACAACTATGCTATTCTCCCCAGTCTGATATTTAATGCTTACATATTTCTCCTGTTCACAAACTGTGACAGACTCTAACTATTCTTCAACTTAGGATTTTGTCAGCGATTTGTTAAAGCTCCCAAGCCATTATTACATTGAGCCTTGCCAGACGAAGTTAGGGATGACTGATGTTCTGTTCACCAAAATTTGCCATTTCCATCATGATTTCCTGTTTTAAGATTCTCCTGCATTCTCACTTCAGTTTAATATTTAAACATCCATTTATGGGAACACATTTTGCTAAGTGAAGCCCTATTTGAATACGTCACATGAGTCACATAGTTAAGTTATGACTACAACTTCACTTGTTGCAGAGCTGCCCAAGACAGGAAAATAAACGACAGCAATCTTTTCCAGAAATGAGAGAATGGAACAAAATCCTTATATTTCATTAGATGTTAGCAGTCAACCATTTATGTTGATGAAAACTTACTTTTGTAAGGCTATAACCTTTTGGTTATAAACTTTGGGAGGACATTTACAGAATAAAAATGATAGTGACTGCCTACTGTAGGTTCCCAACATCAATGTATCATTGTATTAATAAGTAACATGCATATTAGGTTTTTGGTTTACAACTTCAGTAAGTGCTGTAAGCTATACATTTATAGCTATATTTAAATGCTTTAAGGTTGGGCAAGGCGATGCACACCTTAGCTCAAGCACTCGGGAGTCAGAAGCAGGAAGAATTCTGTGAGTATAAGGCCAGCCTGATCTATGTAGCAAGTTCCAGCCTAGCCACAGCTACAGAGGGTGATCCTGTCTCACAACCTCAAAACTAATTTTAGTTAATCCGTATCTCTGTTATATCCCTCTCCATTTTTCTCATTTTCAAAGCAATTGGTGAATCTATATATGTTCCTATGGTTTCTGTAACATCTATCTGAGTGTGGAAAATGACATTAAGCAGTTACATTTAAGGCTATCTCTGGGACATTAATGAATGAGAGTCATTCATGACACATGGACTTTATTATAGTCATAATGTACGTGGCATCCTCTGGCTGGACTGAGGTCAACTAGGAACTTGCTTTTCTACATCTACTGAAAATTTCAGGCCAACGTCCTCATTTCTTGCAAACCACTGCACGAATGCCTGCAACATGGCATTGAAAATACAAGCTTCTGTTAACATGAAAGTAGATTGTCAGCTTCGTGTAGAGTAGGGATTTCTGGGTGGAACCCAACTTGTTTTTGCTTGCTAAGGTGTAGAGCTTAAATCCACAGGCCAGAATCACTTTCAGCCTCTAAAGGCATTATCAGAATCTGGCATGGGAGAGTAAGAAATCATGGACAGAGTATTCTCAAAAGTGGTTTTGCTGTTTGCCAAGTCATCACACACAGGTAAAAGTAATATAAATATATGTTCCCTGAAGGTAAGCTACTGTTACCAATGACAACAGTGAAAACAAGACTGAAGTTGTTGAGGCAAATCATGAAACATAGGTAATCACAGTGCCACTGGAAGTGGAGATGGTGCCAAGCCTCAGGTTACAGGTATGACTTTCCGTGAGGCCAGAAAGGGTGTATCATCGGTTGAGATTCCAGGTCTGAGAACAGCTTTTAGAAACTAGAAAAAAAAATCCTTTATATTTAAATTTCAACTTGGAAGTTAATTTGCTTTTGGTTTTATGCTGATTCACCCAGAATATGCCAGTAGCTTGTCTGTAGAGTTTATAATAAATCAGCCAATGGGAAAGATTGGCTTGTGAGATTTCTCCTAAGTGATTTCCATCTGTGTTTTTCTTGAATTGGGAATTGAATGAGTCTCCATTCCTTCAGGCACTGAAGGTCAGGATAGACCCGCAATGACTTTTCCAGGAAATGAGTAATAGTAACATCAAGGAACTAATTTCTGA
Source organism: Apodemus agrarius (assembly GCA_964023405.1). Classification (NCBI taxonomy): domain Eukaryota; kingdom Metazoa; phylum Chordata; class Mammalia; order Rodentia; family Muridae; genus Apodemus; species Apodemus agrarius. The sequence goes on from OZ030010.1 coordinate 3,223,852, forward strand.
AGGCCTAAAGAAAATTCTCATCCAGAACAAGTAGGTGGGGTTTCCCCCAAAAAAATGTTTCAGAGTTCCAGAGACATGTGCACACTTGAAATGAAAATAGCCATCTGATGCAATCTTGCTGTAAAGGGTCTGCCAAGCTCGTTCAGCTTGTGCCTTGGGTTTCCCCACTAAGGGTGGCTTATTCTATACATTTCTTCCCTCATTCATTTCTTCTCTTCCTTCCTTCCAATTTTCAAACCATTCCTCCCTAATTTTACTGCCCATATTCCAACCTCCCAATTCTTATGAAAGGATTACTTAGAATGCTTCTTTCCTGGAAATCATGAAAAGTGATTTTTCTTTATGTCCTTTATAAGAACACACCCACCTATAGCCAAGGATGGTCAATACAAGTCATGGCCACAAAGAGAACTTTTTTTTTCTTTTTTTTTTTTGATTTTTTTTTATTGTATATATTCTATATTTACAATTCATTTCCCTTTTTCTGGTTCCCCACCCCCAAAGGCCCCACATGTCCTTTTCCCTCCCCCTGCTCCCGCATCCACCCCTCCCACTTTACTGTTCTTGTACTCTCCCACAATGATGTTTTGGTCCATTCTAGCACCAGTGTCCACTCCTTTCTTCTTGTGAGACATCACTTGATATGTGATTTGTGTCTTTGGTGTTCCAAGCTTCTAGGCTAATATCCACTTATCAGTGACTGTATACCATGGGTATTCTTTTGAGACTGGGTCACCTCACTTAGTATGACATTCTCCAGCTCCATCCATTTCTCTAAGAATTTCATGAATTCATTGTTTCTAATGGCTGTATAGTACTCCATTGTGTATATATACCACATTTTTTGTATCCATTCCTCTGTTGAGGGACATCTGGGTTCTTTCCAGCTTCTGGCTATTATAAATAAGGCTGCTATGAACATAGTGGAGCATGTATCTTTATTGCATGCTGGGGAATCTTCTGGGTATATTCCCAGGAGTGGTATGGCTGGGTCCTCCGGAAGTATCACGCCCAGTTTTCTGAGGAACCGCCATACTGATTTCCAGAGTGGTTGTACCAGCTTGCATTCCCACCAGCAGTGGAGGAGTGTTCCTCTTTCTCCACATCCTCGCCAACACCTGATGTCTTCTGAGTTTTTAATCTTAGCCATTCTGACTGGTGTGAGGTGAAATCTCAGGGTTATTTTAATTTGCATTTCCCTAATGACTAGTGATGTTGAACATTTTTTAAGGTGTTTCTCAGCCATCCGAATTTCTTCAGGTGAAAAGACTCTGTTTAGCTCTGTACCCCATTTTTGGATAGGGTTATTTGGTTTTCTGGGGTCTAACCTCTTGAGTTCTTTGTATACATTGGAGATTAGCCCTCTGTCGAATGTGGGGTTGGTGAAGATTTTTTCCCAATTTGTTGGTTGCCGATTTATCCTTTTGACAGTGTCTTTTGCCTTACAGAAACTTTGTAGTTTTATGAGGTCCCATTTGTCTATTCTTGCTCTTAGAGCATAAGCAATTGGTGTTCTGTTCAGGAGTTTTTCCCCTGAGCCAATGTCCTCAAGGGTCTTCCCCAGTTTCTTTTCTATTAGTTTTAGTGTGTCTGGTTTTATGTGGAGGTCTTTGATCCACTTGGAGTTGAGCTTAGTGCAAGGAGATAAGAGTGGATCAATTCTCATTCTTCTGCATGTTGACCTCCAGTTGAACCAGCACCATCTGTTGAAAAGGCTATCTTTTTTCCACTGGATGTTTTCAGCTCCTTTGTCGAAGATCAATTGGCCATAGATGTGTGGGTTCAATTCTGGGTCTTCGATCCTATTCCATTGATCCGCTTCCCTGTCACTGAACCAATACCATGCAGTTTTTAATACCACTGCTCTGTAATATTGCTTGAGGTCCGGGATATTGATTCCCCCAGAAGTTCTTTTGCTGTTGATGATAGTTTTAGCTATCCTGGGTTTTTTGTTATTCCAGATGAATTTGAGAATTGCTCTTTCTAGCTCTATGAAGAACTGAGTTGGGATTTTGATGGGAATTGCATTGAATCTGTATATTGCTTTGGGCAAGATTGCCATTTTGACTATATTAGTCCTGCCAACCCACGAGCATGGAAGATTTTCCCATTTTCTGATGTCTTCTTCAATTTCCCTCTTCAGAGACCTGAAGTTTTTGTCGTATAAATCTTTCACATGTTTGGTTAGCGTCACTCCAAGATACTTTATATCATTTGTGGCTATTGAGAAGGGTGTCATTTCCCTAATTTCTTTCTCGGCCTGCTTATCCTTCGCGTATAGGAAGGCTACTGATTTACTTGAGTTGATTTTATAGCCAGCCACTTTGCTGAAGTTGTTTATCAGTTGCAGGAGTTCTCTGGTGGAGGTTTTTGGGTCACTCAAGTAAACTATCATATCATCTGCAAATAGTGATAGTTTGACTTCTTCCTTTCCGATTTGTATCCCTTTGACTTCCCTCTGTTGTCGAATTGCTCTAGCTAGTACCTCAAGTACTATATTGAAGAGATATGGCGAGAGGGGACAGCCTTGTCTAGTCCCTGATTTTAGAGGGATTGCTTCGAGTTTTTCTCCGTTTACCTTGATGTTGGCTACTGGTCTGCTGTATATTGCTTTTACTATGTTTAGATATGGGCCTTGAATTCCTGTTCTTTCTAGGACCTTTAGCATGAAAGGATGCTGAATTTTGTCAAATGCTTTTTCAGCATCCAATGAGATGACCATGTGGTTTTTTTCTTTGAGTTTGTTTATGTAGTGGATTACGTTGATGGATTTCCGTATATTGAACCATTCCTGCATCCCTGGGATGAAGCCAACTTGATCATGGTGAATGATCGTTTTGATGTGTTCTTGGATTCGGTTGGCAAGTATTTTGTTTAGTATTTTTGCATCGATATTCATAAGAGAAATTGGCCTGTAGTTCTCTTTCTTAGTTGGATCTCTGTGTGGTTTTGGTATCAGGGTAATTGTGGCTTCATAGAATGAGTTGGGTAGTGTTCCTTCTGTTTCTATTTTGTGGAATAATTTGAAGAGTATCGGTATCAGGACTTCTTTGAAGGTCTGATAGAATTCTGCACTAAAACCATCTGGTCCTGTGCTCTTTTTGGTTGGAAGACTGTCTATGACCCCTTCTATTTCTTTGGGGGTTATGGGTCTGTTTAGACGATCTATTTGATCCTGGTTTAATTTTGGTATTTGGTAACTGTCGAGGAAATTGTCCATTTCCTCCAGATTCTCCAGTTGTGTTGAGTATAGGTTTTTGTATTAGGATCTGATGATTTTTTGAATTTCCTCAGTTTCTGTTGTTATATCTCCCTTTTCATTTCTAATTTTGTTAATTTGAATACTGTCTCTGTGCCCTTTAGTAAGTCTGGCTAGGGGTTTATCTATCTTGTTGATCTTCTCAAAGAACCAGCTCCTGGTTTTGTTGATTCTTTGTATGGTTCTCTTTGTTTCAACTTGATTGATTTCAGCCCTGAGTTTGATGATTTCCTGTCTTCTACTCCTCCTGGGTGAAATTGCTTCTTTTTGTTCCAGAGCTTTCAAGTGCGCCATTAAGTTGCTGGTATATGCTCTCTCCTGTTTCTTTTTGGAGACACTCAGGGCTATGAGTTTTCCTCTAAGCACTGCTTTCATTGTGTCCCATAGATTTGGGTATGTTGTGCCTTCATTTTCATTAAGTTCTAAGAATTCTTTGATTTCTTTCTTTATTTCTTCCTGGACTAAGGTATCATTGAGTAGAATATTGTTCAGCCTCCAAGCGTATGGGGATTTTCTGTTGTTTTTGTTGCTATTGAAGAACACTCTTACTCCATGGTGATCTGATAAGAGGCATGGGATTAGTTCGATCTTTTTATATTTGTTGAGATCTGTCTTGTGTCCAATTATATGGTCGATTTTGGAGAAGGTACCATGAGGGGCTGAAAAGAAGGTATAGTCTTTTGCTTTAGGGTGAAATGTTCTATATATATCTGTTAAATCCAATTGCTCCAAAGTTTCGATGAGTTTCTCCGTGTCTCTGTTTAGTTTCTGTTTTCCTGGTTGGTCCACTGTAGATAGTGGAGTATTGAGGTCCCCCACAATCATTGTGTTAGGTGCAATGTGTGCTTTGAGCTTTAGTAAGGTTTCTCTTACAAATGAGGGTGCCCTTACATTTGGAGTGTAGATGTTTAGAATTGTGAGTTCCTCTTGGTGGATTCTTCCTTTGACTAGCAGGAAGTGACCTTCTGTGTCTCTTTTGATGACTTTGGGTTGAAAGTCAATTTTATCTGATATTAAAATGGCTACTCCAGCTTGCTTCCTGTGACCATTTGCTTGCAAAATTGTCTTCCATCCTTTTACTCTAAGGTAGTGTTTGTCTTTGACTCTGAGGTGTGTTTCCTGTAAGCAGCAAAATGTAGGGTCCTGTTTCCGTATCCAGTCTGTTAGTCTATGTCTTTTTATTGGGGAGTTGAGTCCATTGATGTTAAGAGATATTAAGGAATAGAGATTATTACTTCCTGACATTTTTGATGTTATTTTTGTTTTTGAGTAGTTATCTTCCTTTGAGTTTGATGGAAGAAGTTTACTGTCTTGCCTTTTCTTGGGTGCCATTTCCTTCCTTGTGTTGGAGTTTTCCTCCTATCATCCTTTGTAGAGCTGGGTTAGTGGAAAGATATTGTGTAAATTTGGTCCTGTCATGGAATATTTTGATTTCTCCATCTATGTTGATTGAGAGTTTTGCTGGGTATAGTAGTCTTGGCTGACATTTGTTTTCTCTTAGGGTCTGCATGATGTCTGCCCAGGATCTTCTAGCTTTCATGGTTTCTGGAGAGAAGTCTGGTGTGATTCTGATAGGTCTTCCTTTATATGTTACTTGGCCCTTTTCTCTTACTGCCTTTAATATTCTTTCTTTGTTTAGTACATTTGGGGTTTTGATTATTATGTGACGGGAGGTGTTTCTGTTCTGGTCCAGTCTGTTTCGAGTTCTGTAGGCTTCTTGTACATTCATGGGCATCTCTCTCTTTAAGTTAGGAAAGTTTTCTTCCATAATTTTGTTAAAGATATTTGCTGGCCCTTTAAGTTGTATATCTTCACTCTCATCTATCCCTATAATCCTTAGGTTTGGTCTTCTCATTGTGTCCTGGATTTCCTGGATGTTTTGGGTTACAAGCCTTTTGGATTTCGCATTTTCTTTGACTGTGGAGTCAATGGTTACTATGTTATCTTCAGCATCAGAGATTCTTATTTCTATCTCTTGTATTCTGTTGTTTATGTTTGCATCTACGACCCCTGTTTTCTTCCCAAGGTTTTCTATCTCCAAGGTTGCCTCCTTTTGTGATTTCTTAGTTGTTTCTACCTCTGTGTTCAGATCTTGGATGGTTTTGCTCAGTTCCATCATTTGTTTGTTTGTGTTTTCATGTAATTCTTTAATATATTTTTGTGCTCCCTCTTTCATGACTTCTGCCTGTTGTTTCAAGTTCTCCTGCATTTCTTTAACTGATTTTCTCACTTCCTCTTTATTGGTTTCTGTCTGATGGCCCATATTCTCCTGGAGTTCTTTAAGTGTTTTTTGTGTTTGGATTGTAAGAGCTTCTACTCTATTGATGTTCCCCTGCATTTCTTTAAGAGATTTGTTCATGTCTTTTTTGTGTTCCTCTAGGAGCATCATGACCTGTGCTTTTATATCTAACTCTTGTTTTTCTGGTGTGCTGGGGTATCCTGGACTTGCTGTGGTTGGCGAATTGGGTTCAGATGGTGCCATGTTGCCTTGATTTCTGTTAATAACGTTCCTATGTTTGCCTTTTGCCATCTCTTTATCTCTGGCGTTAGTTGGTCTTATTGTAGATGGCGCCCTGCTGAAAGCACAGCACGCCTGTCCCCAGGAGACAGATCCCTTCTGGCAGCTTGTCTGTGCTGGACTATGCTCACTCTGAGTCCAGGTCCCTGACTCCAGCTGCTAGAGTTCTGAGCTGTGCCCTGAGGCGGCCCGGTGGCCCCTCGCTGCTAGCCCGCTCAGAGAGCTGGTCCTGGCCGGTAGTCTGCACCCGCGGCTGAGCTTTCTGTGCCCAGATCTCCTGCAGAGCTAAGCTAAGCTATAACTCTGGCCACGCACCTGATTCCGCTCACTGCGTCCAGTGTGCCCGCTGTATGCGCGCGCGGGGGTCTGGGGCAAGATGGCTGCCCCTGCTGAAAGCACCGCGTGTCCTTGGCTGAGCTGCTCGTACCCGGCTCTGCTGCTCCCTTCTGGCTGCGTTGTCTGTGCTGGACTGTGCTCGCTCTGAGTCCAGGCCCCTGACTCCAGCTGCTAGAGTGCCGAGCTGTGCCAGAGGCGGCCCGCCCGGTGGCCCCTCGCTGCTAGTCCGCTCGGAGAGCTGGTCCCGGCTGCTAGTCTGCACCCGCAGCTGAGCTTTCTGTCCACAAAGAGAACTTTTATAACTCATTAAAATTGGATGTTCGGTTCATAGTGGTTTGGATGTTGAAGTAAAATTAAGTGACTTTGCTTCATTCATTCAATAAGTTTATGTTTCTACTACATTCCAGATATGATGGAAGTATTATGATAATTGCATAATATCAGTCATGCTATACAAAAAATTTAAGGTTTCATGGAGAAGACAGCTAAGAAAAATATTAGTTATTGTATAGTGCTATGAAAATGTATATTCAGTTTGTGTGCCATGGGTAGTTAAGGCAGGCTACCAGGAGTTGGGTGTTATAGTCTATAGTCTGGAATAAAAAGTAAAGGTTAATGATAAGGACTAGGAAGATGATTCAATCAGTAACACATTTGCCTTGTCTAAGCATGGGCACATGAGTTAGCTCTCCAGAACTTATGTTTAAATAAAAAGTGGGGTTTCACAATACACACTTGTAATCCCAATGCTGTGGAAGCTCATGGGACAGCCATCTTGGTCTACTTCATCAGCGCAAGCCAGTGAAAGGCCCTAAAAACATGGAAGGCATTTCAAAAATGACACTTGACATTGTTCTCTAGCCTCTAATATTCACATGCATGCACAAAATGTTAATAAGGAGTCTCTCTCTCTCTCTCTCTCTCTCTCTCTCTCTCTCTCCTTCCTAGTTTAGCCATCCTTTGCATTGTTCACTGTTTATCTTTCTCACTGGTTTATAAGCTACATGAACAATTGTTCTCTTTATCAAAGTAGGTCCATCATTCAGCACAGTGTCTCACACATAGGAGAAATGGAATAAATGCTGGGTGAGTCAGTGGCTAAAAGACTGTTAAATGCAAAAAGATGTTGCAAAAATTATCCAGGAAAGTGCAAGAAATGCAATGGCATTAAGTATATGTGGGATGAAGCAGGAACTGAAACTAGAGGACTGAGCAGGCACTTTTATCTAGTCTTTGTGCCTCCCTAGAGACTATGACAATTATTAAAGGCCATCAGAGGCTGCTTTTGCTGTTTCACTCTGTCTCTCTCTGTCTCTCTCCCGCCCTCTCTCCATCTCTCCCTCCCCCACCTCTCTCTCCCTCCCTCCTCTCTCCCTCTCTCTCTCTCCATCTCTCCCTCCCCCACCTCTCTCTCCCTCCCTCCTCTCTCTCTCTCTCTCTCTCTCTCTCTCTCTCTCTCTCTCTGTTTGTGTGTGTTCATGCACATGTACTTCTATATGAATGCATATGGAGGCTAAAGATAAACATCTGACATTTTCCATGGTTGCTTTTAGCCTTATTTTTTTAGACATGGTCTCACACTGAACCTAGGATTCACCAATTGGCCAGTGGATTCCAGCTATACACCTGTCTCCTCTTCAGCAGTGGGTTACAGATGTGTGTGTGTGTGTGTGTGTGTGTGTGTGTGTGTGTATGTGTGTGTGTGTGTGTGTGTGTGTGTGTATGTGTGTGTGTGTGTGTGTGTGTGTGTGTGCTAGCGCGCGCTAGCTTTTCCATGAGTTCTGGGGGTCATGTCCTCATGTTTATGGGCTAGGCACATGACTACCTGAGCTGTCTTCTCTGTCCACCATTGTAGATTTTAAACAGAGAAATGACAAAGTGAGAATTTTCTTATTGGAAGACAATCTTTTTGGTTTGGGAGAGGGAGATTGACAGGAGTAAGCACTGTGTGACTGCAAATAAAGGCTGCCTTTGGGAAAGGAGAGTTAACCATCTTTAAAGACTTTCTTTCCCCAAAATTTCCCTTTGAGTTTTCATTTTGGGTGAAATTTTCATTTCTCAAAACCTCGGCAAGTTCAGAGGTTGCTCTGATGGGAAATGAGAAAACTCTATCGATGATGGACTTTCCCATGTCCCCAGTTCTGTATCGGGACCTACCTTTGTATAGACAGTGATGCTCAAAATTTATACACCATGTTCAAGCAAAGCCTTGGCCTTCAGATTCTCCAGTATAGAGAAAATTGGTAAATTATGATCCTCCTGCAAGGACCTAAGGAGAGAAGCTACTGAGAGTTTAGAATGTAGGCAAGTGTGTTTTCCTGGTGTACAAAGGGTCAAATTATCACCAAAAGCCACCCTCCAAAGCTCATTGCAAATCAGTATGATTATGGAAGCAGAAGAGTGATCAACACCTGTTCTGAAGCTATTTAGGTCCCACCAAGATTCATCTCATTACAACAGAAGACATCCTTGTAACTGTAAAGGTGGTACAGTGGTAAAGAACAGTCACTGTGGGGTTCATATCCTACTATTCACATAGCAGCTTATAACCACCTATAACTCCAGTTTCATGGGATACACCATCATTTCCTGGCTTCTCCATGCACTGCATGTATGTGGTGCAACATATAAACATACAAGCATAAGCATTTGCTTTCTTTTGGGGTTATCCCCAGTTGCTACTCTTCTTTTACTCATCTGGTTTCTTACCAGTTCTCCAGGAAGAATCAATACATCCAATTATTTGGAATTAAGTTTTGCTGCTCACTTCTCAAAGGGACATAAGCATATCAGTAACTGTCAATGTCTTCATTCAAAAACATTAATCTACAATGTTAGGACTTGGGGAAAAGATAGAAGAGACACTTTCTGGTATCTTTAGGTTCATTCCCATAATTCTGCCCACCTACCTCATTCCTGAGAAGAATGAGTCTGGTGCTTATGACAGGAAGGTGTATATACCATCAGTTGTAGATCAAAACTTATTAAGGTGAAATGAAACAGTTGCCTTATTCTTTAGCTCTGCTGGATGAATTTTGCATTTACTGCTAGGTTAATGAACAGACTTTTTTTCATATATAATTTGTTTTTCACCTAAGCTATATACATTTCTGTTTTATTTTCTATATTCTTTGTTTACATTTCAAATGATTTTCCCTTTCCTGGTTTCCCCCTCCCCATAAGCCCTCTTCCCTCTGCCCATTCCCCAATCAAACCCCTCCCACTCCTCTGTCCTGGCAATCCCCTACAATGCTGCATCAAGCCTTTCCATGGCCAGGGCCCTCTCCTTCCTTCTTCTTGGGAATGATTTGATATGTGAGTTGTGTCTTGGGTATTCAGAGCTTCTGGGCTAATATCCACTGATCAGTGACTGCATTCTATGTGTGTTCTTTTGTGATTGGGTTACCTCACTCAGGATGATATTTTCCACTTCCAACCATTTGCCTAAGAATTTTATGAATTCGTTGATTTTAGTTGCTGAGTAGTATTCCATTGTGAAAATATACCACATTTTCTGTATTCATTCCTCCACTGAGGGACATCTGGGTTCTTTCCAGCTTCTGACTATTATAAATAAGGCTGCTATGAACATAATGGGGCATGTGTCCTTATTGCATGCAGGGGAATCCTCTGGGTATATGCCCAGGAAACATGCTGAATTATAATGATCTCAAAAGTTTCCAACTCTAAAATACAGAGTATGAATTATAAAAATGAGGTCCCTAGCAAATTCTACATGTGGCCTGGGAATAATATTAACAAAATAAAAGAAGCTTAGGTTTACTTGTTTATAGTCAACTAGTTTTGATGTTAAATTATTGCACTATAATGTTATAAAAGCCACTACATAACAACTTTATGAAATATAGAGTAAATCTCCATCCTACTTCTGACTTCTCTTCTCAGAGTCAATGTAGTAAAAAATGTTCTTTTTTATCATTATATTTTTAAATCTAATTTTTATTATGATTTGTATTAAATTTATCATTTGATAATTTCACACGTTTCTAATGTGGTCTGGTCTCTACGTGTTCCCATGTATTCCAATTTCCTTAACACCCCTAAAACTACTATTTTCTCTTCTAAGTCCTTTCCTCACATTCATGTCTTCTTTGTTTTGCGACCTACTGAGTTTAACCAGAGTTTTACCTGTGTGACCATAGGTTTAGAACTCTTTGAGGAGTCTGGGGAGCACATCTGTGAGTGCACGACTAAAGAAAATGAATGACTGCCCTCTCCTAGAATCCATTAGTAGCAAAGAGAAGTAGGGCCCTAAAATCCAATTCCTGACTATTAGCTATTGACAGACCCAATCTTGTGCAGGAAGATGCAGCTCCTATGAGATCATGTTTACCATGGCTCTGTCATGTTCAGACAGCAGTAATTCACACGCATTCTCTCTTTCATCTGGCTCCTAGATTCTTCTACACTGTCCATGAGCCTTACACAGAGCATTCAAGCATTACTTTTCCTTTCCTTTCCTTTCCTTTCCTTTCCTTTCCTTTCCTTTCCTTTCCTTTCCTTTCCTTTCCTTTCCTTTCCTTTCCTTTCCTTTCCCTTTTCCTTTCCTTTCCTTTCCTTTCCTTTCCTTTCCTTTCCTTTCCTTTCCTTTTTCCTTTCCTTTCCTTTCCTTTCCTTTTTCCTTTCCTTTCCTTTCCTTTCCTTTCCTTTCCTTTCCTTTCCTTTCCTTTCCTTTCCTTTCCTTTCCTTTCCTTTCCTTTCCTTTCCTTTCCTTTTTCCTTTCCTTTCCTTTCCTTTCCTTTCTTTTCCTTTCCTTTCCTTTTTCCTTTCCTTTCCTTTTTCCTTTCCTTTCCTTTTTCCTTTCCTTTCCTTTTTCCTTTCCTTTCCTTTCCTTTCCTTTCCTTTTTCCTTTCCTTTCCTTTTTCCTTTCCTTTCCTTTTTCCTTTCCTTTCCTTTCCTTTCCTTTCCTTTCCTTTCCTTTCCTTTCCTTTTTCCTTTCCTTTCCTTTTTCCTTTCCTTTCCTTTCCTTTCCTTTCCTTTCCTTTCCTTTCCTTTTTCCTTTCCTTTCCTTTCCTTTCCTTTCTCCTTTCCTTTTTCCTTTCCTTTTTCCTTTCCTTTCCTTTCCTTTCTCCTTTCCTTTCCTTTCCTTTCCTTTCCTTTCCTTTCCTTTCCTTTCCTTTCTCCTTCCCTTTCCTTTCCCCTTTCCTTTCCCCTCTTTTCCTTTCCCCTCTTTTCCTTTCCTTTCTCCTTTCCATTCCTTTCCTCTCCTTTCCTTTCCTTTCCTTTCCTTTCCTTTCCTTTCCTTTCCTTTTTCCTTTCCTTTCCTTTCCTTTCCTTTTTCCTTTCCTTTCCTTTCCTTTCCTTTCCTTTCCTTTCCTTTCCTTTCCTTTCCTTTCCTTTCCTTTTTCCTTTCCTTTCCTTTCCTTTCCTTTCCTTTCTCCTTTCCTTTCCTTTCCTTTCCTTTCCTTTTTCCTTTCCTTTCCTTTCCTTTCCTTTCTTTTCCTTTCTCTTTATCAAGTTTGGTAATACTGGTTTTGTAGAAGTTTGAAGTGCTATGTCTATTTCTACTTTATGGAATAAGCAATAGTTCTAGTTCTGCTTTAAAGCTCTGGTAAACTCTACTGTATCCATCTGGAACTGAGTGGCTTTTAGTCTGGATAGATTTTTCTTTATTACCCTTTCAATCTCCTTGCTTGTTAATAGGTCTTTTTAAATTGTTCACCTAATCTCAGTTTAAATTTTGTAGGTTATATACTTCTATAAATTCATACTTTCTTTTTAGATCTTGTTTTAACTTTGATAGCTCATGTTTATCTATCTAGAAGTGTATCTAGAGAGGTTTATTTGATGTCTGTCTGTTGTGATATATTTCTGTGCATCTCTAATTTTATTAATTGTTCCTTTTCTTCTTTCTTCTGGATAATTTGGCAAAGGGCTTCTCAGTCTTGTTTTATCTTTTCAAAGAACCAACTCTTTGTTAACCTGATATTTTTAGGTATTCATTTTATTGCCCTTGTTTTGAGTGTTTCTTCCAATCTGCTGCTCTTGCCTTTCTTTTACTCCATATTTTCTAAACTCTTGAGGTGCATCATAACACTTACTTGGGCCTTTTCTGATTTGTTTTAGTTATTCACATAATACTTATCTTTATTGAGAAAAATGACCTGAAATGAAACTAGGGCCATCTAGAAAAAAATTAGGCCATAGGGTTACTAGGATAAACAAATGGCAAAATAATTCTCTTCTAGTGTTTAGTTGAGGAATGGTAAACGATCCAATTAATGGAGATACTATAATCATTTTCAAAAGGTCTTCAGGTGTATTAGACTCTAAAGCTTCTAAGGAAAAGTTAATCTTGTTTCTATTTTATTTTAAACCCATTTTAATTGATGATCTGAAGCAAGGTATTTTTAAAGGTAGTGCCATTCCATATTCTTAATACAATCTTTATATTTTGTGCTGAACACCAAGAACCCCAAATGACTTTGATTTGTAAAGTCTTAGATATTTTCTCAATGCAGTATTATATGGAGGTTAATATGTCTGTACCTCCCAACTGTAGGATAAAGAAGAGAGTATTCTGGAAGGTTCTAGGGATACAAGAAGCAAGAATTTCTTAGGGCATCCTTTACATCTTTTATACTTTAGCTGGATAGTTTAGGAGCTTAATTCACACAAAGCTACAGATTCAGTTTAGCTTTAGTTTAGAAAGAAAGTGAAAGGAGTAAAAGTCATTATTCAAGAAGCAATGACAAAAAAACTGACACATATGTCAAGGTTGGAACATGGACAGAGCTCAGCATGCATCTGGCCATTAGCTTCATACTCACCGATTGAAGCCAGCCTTTTGTTCCTCTGGAGAGTCAGCATTGCAAGTTCAGAAGCTAGGCAAAAAAGTTGTCAAAAATCCCCTCCTGTTTACATCAGAAGATGCATAACAAGTAGGAACCACAGGGGGATGTGATCAACTGAAGCGTCCTTTAGAAAATGGATTCTCTGATGTGTTTTTAGCAGACTTGGTAATTGACAGGGTACCTTGACTGGGAGCTAGCTTGGGTGGTTCATTGATCTTGTTCAGCAGTTGATTGGCTTCAAAACTATCATGGTCCAAATACATCTGAAGAGTGCCTGCCAACTTTGCTGTTGAAATAACTGGAAAAGGTACTAAAAAGTCCTAATATGGAGCAATTATCCCTTTCTTGAAGGTACAGCAAGTGGCTTTCACAGCTAGAAGTCCTTAAATATTTCTTTCACTTTCTTGACTTCTTTACCTCTAGACTTCTTTATCTTCAAGTGGGTCTAAGATAGTGAAGGTGACGTTCTTCAGAGGGCCCTTTCTGGGATTTAATTAAGGAGGCATAGTCAGAACAGAGGACAGCATAGGAGAGGATGGAGGGGACATGGCAGAAGGTAGAAAAATAATACTCTGCAAAAGATTTCCCAGAAATTTTGTAGATGAACAACTATTGGATAGCACAGGAATAGTAGAACACCAAACTGCAGTGGGTGGAGGGGAAATTGAAGCTGCAAATGATAAAGCCTTATTCCAAACATCAATAGCTAGGCTTATACCGAACAGCTGTCTCAAACCAGATAACCACTTCCTGTGTTTCCTGGGACCATGAAAATAGACAGATTTCCAAAGTGTTTTTTACCAGCTTGCAGTCCCACCAGCAATGAATGAGTGTTCATTTCTCCACATCCTTGCCAGCATCTGCTGCCACCTAAGTTATTGATCTTAGCCATCTCAGGAACACTTCTTTTTTAAAATAATCTTTATTAGATATTTCCTTTATTTACATTTCAAATGTTATCCCCTTTCCTGGTTTCCCCTTCAAAAACAACCCATCCCATGCCCCCTTCCCCTACTCACCAATGGACCCACTCTTGCTTCCCTGTCCTGGCATTACCCATCCTGGGGCATCGAGTCTTCTCAGGGCCAAGGGCCTCTCCTCTCACTGATGTCCAACAAGGCCATCCTCTGCTGCATATGCAACTGGAGCCATGGGTCCCTCCATGTGTAGTCTTTGGTTGGTGGTTTAGTCCCTGGGAGCTCTTGGAGTACTGGTTGTTACATATTGAAGCTCCTATGGAGCTTCTTAAGAACTTTATATATTTTGGACATAAGTTCTCTATCAGATGTATGGTTGGTAAAGATCTTTTCCCAATCTGTGGGCTGCCATTTTGTACTATTGACAGTGTCCTTTGCCTTACAGAAGACTTTCAATTTTATGTTGTCCCATTTGTCAATTTTTGATCTTAGAGCATGAGCCATTGGTGTTTTGTTCAGGAAATTTTGCCCTGTGTCCATGTGTTCAATGCTCTTCCCCCACTTTCTCTTCTATTAGTTTTAGTGTATCTGGTTTTTAATGGAGATCCTTGACCCACTTGGACTTGAGCTTTATATATGGAGATAAGTCTGGGTCAATTTGCATCCTTCTACATGTTGACCACCAGTTGAACCAGCACCATTTATTGAAAATGATGCCTTTTACCACTGGATGGTTTTAGCTCCTTTGATCAAGTGACCATCGGTGTGTTGGTTCATTTCTGGATCTTCAAGTCTATTCCATTGATTTTCCTGCCTGTCTCTGTACCAATACCATACCGGGTTTTTTTTTCATTTATTTTTATTTTTATTTTTTTATTTTATCACTATTGCTTTGTAATATAGCTTGAGGTCAGGGATGGTGATTTCCCCCAGATGTTCTTTTATTTTTGAGAATGGTTTTCCCTGTACTGGGTTTTTTTTTTTTTGTTATTCTCAATGAATTTGAGAATTGCTCTATTTCTGTGAAGAATTGAGTTGGAATTTTGGTGGGCATTGCATTGAATCTGTAGATTGCTTTTGGCAAGATGGCCATTTTTACCATGTTAATCCTGACAATTGATGAGCATGGGAGATTGTTCCATCTTCTGAGGTCTTCTTCAATTTCTTTTTTTAGGGATTTGAAGTTCTTTTCATACAAAACTTTTACTTGCTTGGTTAGAGTCATACCAAAATATTTTGCATTATTTGTGACAGGGACAAATAATGTAACAGAGATTGAATGAAAGGTCATTCAGAGACTGCCCCACCTAGGGATCCATCACATATGCACCTAGGGATACATCACATCAAATCTCACACTATTGCTGATGCCAAGAAGTACTTGCTGATAGGAGCCTTCTATGGCTGTCCCCTGAGAGGTTCTACCAGCACTTAACCAATACAGATGCTCACAGCCAACCATCAGACTGAGGCTGGGGACCTCAGTGCCAGAGATGGGGAAGAGGCTGAAGGACCTGAAGGGTATTACAATCCCATAGGAAGAACAATATCAGTTAACTGGACCACCCAGAGCTCTCAAGGATTAAACCACCAACCAAAGAGTATACATGGAGGGAGCCATGGCTCCGGATACACACATAGCAGAGGATGACCTTATCTGACATGAATGGAGTGGAGGCCCTTGGTCCTGTGGAGGCTTGATGACTCAGCATTGAGCTGGGAATGGGTGAGTGGGTGGAGAAGCATCCTCATAGACACAACAGAGATGGGGGAGAAGGGGAATGGGATGGCGTTTTGTGGAGGGGTAACTGGGAAGGGAAATGTCATTTAAAATGTAAACAAATAAAATTATGAATTAAAAAAAAGAAAGTAGGTGGATTTAAGACAACTGATGCCCAAGGGGGCTAAGCGGGCTATGACTGGAATACTACTTAGTCCTGGAAAGAACCTCCTTGGGGCAGGGACACTTGTTTTGAAGATATAAAGAGGATTGTACTGTGAGTGATCAGAAATTTTTATGATAGACAGGGAAATGCTGATGGAGATCCTTTGCTCATACTATCCCTGAGACTGACTAGCTGAGACTATTCTTTTGGGTTTCATCATAGAATCTAGGAAATTCTTATTTCTTTTTGTATCAACTACATAATTGATAGTAGCTTGGACTTGTATTTGACACATCGCTGTTAAGCTAGTCAACAGATACTCATCTGGCTTTCAGAATCTTTCTTCTTTTTCTTTTTTCTTTTGATGGCATTTTCATTGCAGAGCACAACAGTCATACTGACCAATGGTTATATTCATTTCTATATCTTCAGATATTTCAAGAATGAAAGCAGCAAGACAGACAGCAGCAGACACTCAGAAGCAGTAGGCAGTTCCTCATAGACAACTTTCAAATGAACAGAACTTATAGCATACACATACAAGCTAGCTAGTTCCTTCATTAAGGGAAAATGAGTTGTCTGCTCCTGGATCCTCCAGGCTGCAATCTTTTCTGACCTCTTGAAGTAGGCACTTACCACTACACATCTTCCTCTTAGGAATGCTTTTGTTGTATTCCATAGAGTTTTGGTATATTGCCTTTTTGTTTTCATTTAATTAAAGGGGGTATTTCATGTCTTTCTTGATTTCTTCATTGACCCATTTATCATTCAGTAGTATGTTGTTTAATCTTCATGAGTGTCTGTATTTTTTGGAGATTTTTGGTTATTAATTACAAGTGCTTATTTTATTGTAGTCAGCATACATAGAGCTATTTCTAATTTTCTAAAATGGTTTAGATTTGCTTTGAGTATCAGTATATGATAAATTTTGAAGAGACTTCCATGACTGCTGAGAAGAATGTGTGTTCTGTGATGTTTGCACAGAATATTCTGTGGATATATGCTGCTTCCCAATGATCTATGCTCTCACTTAGCTCCAATGTTTGTTTATTTTGTCTGATGATTTGTCCATTGGCGAATATGGGCTATTGAACTCACCTTCTATTTCTGGGGGTTGGGTGCTGAGAATCAATGGCTTATTGTTCAATAATACCTGTTTTATAAAATTGAGTGCACCCATGTTTGATGCACATATAGATAGAATTTTGTAATGTGTTGGCAATGTTCCCACCATCAAAATGAAGTGATCTG
Source organism: Apodemus agrarius (assembly GCA_964023405.1). Lineage (NCBI taxonomy): Eukaryota > Metazoa > Chordata > Mammalia > Rodentia > Muridae > Apodemus > Apodemus agrarius. The sequence goes on from OZ030010.1 coordinate 3,240,834, forward strand.
ATTAATTTTAACTTGAAGCTTATATAGGCAGTTACTAGAATAATAGTGCCTGCTTGTTTCTGGTTCCATTTGCTTAGGATACTTTTTCCATCCTTTACTTTCTATACTTGAAGACAAGGTGTATTTCTTATAAATAACAAAAAGAATGATTTAGGTTTTCTATCCAATCAGCTAGCTTGTGAATTTTAATTCCATAATTAAGGCCTTTAATATTTACCATTATTATTGCCAGGTGCTTTTATATATTTTATTGTTTTTGTCAGTTTGGGTGTTTGTTTCTGGCCTAACCTCTGTACAACAGCTACCCTACCACCATTTATGTTTTTTATCTGTAGTTTCTTTGGTACTATTTCTTTCTCCTTAGTACAATTTCCTCCTTCTCTGTAGGGAAGACCTGTTGAACATAAATCATTTACCTCGTTTTTGTCCTAGAAGCCTTTTCATGCATCCTCAATTATGACAGAAAGTTCTGCTTGCTAAATTTACTTGGACTGACATCTGTGTTGTTTCAGAATTTGAAAGATGCTGCTATAAGCTTTTCTGCCTTTTTTTTTCTTTTTTTTATTGTATATATTCTATATTTACAATTCATTTACTTTTTTCTGGTTCCCCACCCCCAAAGGTCCCACATGCCCTTTTCCCTCCCCCTGCTCCCTCATCCACCCCTCCCACCTTACTGTTCTTGTACTCCCCCACAATGATGTTTTGGTCCATTCTGAGCCGTTGTTCTGATGTGCCCATGTTTACATACAACTTGGGCCTTCTTTCTTGTGGCTCTCAATATACTGTGTTCTGAACATTTAGTATGTCTTTTAGTTACAATATGGTGGGGATTTATTTTCTGAATTTTCCTATTTAGTGTTCTATGAGCCTCTTCTAAGTCTATAGGCATCTTCCCCCACCCCTGGATTTGGTGAAGTTTCTGAGATTTTATTGAATGTATTTTCCATGTGTTTAATCTGGGATTGTTCTCCTTCTACACCAATCATTCGTTGATGTTTTCATGACATCCCATAATTCCTGTATAACCCACTGTTACATAATTTATTTAAAAAATTAGTAGATTATGAAAATACTTTTATCCATAGTCACGTATATTAGTTATGACGCAAATTGGATCAAGGACTGACTGTTCTGGAGAGCTAGACTTTAGCTCAATATAGGATAATTAGTCACTGAAACTGTAACATTCCAATCTTTCCACAGTACAAAAATTCTCACCAGCTAATCAGTCTCTGCAGACTCAGCTTCTCTTCAGGAATTTTTGTTTACAGATGTAAACAAACTTGATAATCACTGAGAGAGAGAGACAGAGACAGATAGGGACCAGAGAGACAGAGAAAGGGAGAAAGAATGTATATTTGCATGTATAATATTAAGACAATTGTTTACTTACTCTTAGAAAAGTTTATATTTACACTGGGGATCATATCTCTTCTTGACATCTGAACACCTTTTTAATTCTTCACTCTTACCTAAGTCTGTATGTGAAATATTTTTAATAAAATTTCCAACTCAGCTTCACTAAAAAATAAATGAAAATTAAAAGAAAAACACTGAAAAATATAATAGTCAAATTTCTCTACCTTGTTCTCAAATTCTGACACTTCATCTTGTCTGTGTTCCATTCTATTGCATGATGTTTCACAGTGAGCTACTTATTAGACTTATTGAAAACTTCATTTTCACCTTCATGTTTGCTTTTTCAATATTTTTACCTTTTATTGAATTTAATTTGCATATCCTGAATTGGCATTATTTCATTCAGCCATTTATTTATTTATTCTTAGACTTCAATCAGTCAATTATTTCTGTAATCTTTAGGATTATTTAGGGATTTATTTCCATTTTGAGTTCTTTGAGCATGATTATAATTGAGCATGGTGGGCAGTGGTCGTGCATGTCATTAATCCCAGCACTTGGGAGGCAGAGGCAGGCGGATTTCTGAGTTCGAGGCCAGCCTGGTCTACAGAGTGAGTTCAAGGACAGCCAGGGCTACACAGAGAAACCCTGTCTTGAAAAACAAAAACAAACAAACAAACAAACAAAACAGCAACAAAATAAACAAAAGTAATTGAGCATGATTCTTTTGAATTCTGTGTCCTTTAATTCCATGTTAGTTGTTCTTAATGGGGGCAACTATTATGGGGCTGGCAATTTGGAAGCAAGGAAGGGCATATTATCTTGAAATTTGTGTTTGTTGGGATTACTTGTGCTGTTGTGAAAGGACTTGGGCATCTGGTGATAGGTGATTGGTATGGTTTTTAGCCCATTGAGCTGAAGTCCTGAGGTAGAGTGATTAGTAGGGCAGCTTGGGTGACTTTTGAGAGGGGCAGGGATGAGGGAATCAGGCATTTTACTAGGTCTGGCTGATGGGGTAGCTGAGTATCTGCAGTGGCTTCTGGAGTGTAGTTAGCAGAGTCTAGGGGAGAATGAGCTATTTACCAGATCTAGCCACTTGGAATGACTGGGTGCCTGCAGAAAGTCCTATCAGTCAATTTTCAAAGTTAGCATTCAAAGTAAGGGTTTCATTCAGGTATTTTCATATATATGCATATATGTATATTGTATACACATGTGTATATGTATATATGCATTGTTTCCATTAATCACTCTCCCTATCCCAACTCTCCTTTCTTGCTGTTTTCCACCCTTTTCAGGAATAGTCTCCATTCTCCTTCACGTTACATGTATTCTACTACTGTTGCTTTTACCTTCCTTTCCACCTTAAGATCTCTTTCTCTTCTTTCATAGTCTCTTTTCTACATTCCTGACATATACACATGCACATACAAATTTAAACCTAAATTTTTTAATGGGAGAAAATACATGCTATTTGCCTTGCTAGCTCTGGTTCATTTTGCTAAACATAATGGTGCTCAGTTCCAGAAATGTCATGATTTCATTTTTCTTTACCGCTCAATAACTTTCCATTATGAGTATGTATTAAAATTTCAATTTAATTAGTCTATTGATGGACATCTAGGAAGATTCCATTTCTTAGCAGTGAATATGGATAGAAAATATCTACATCGGATTCATCTGTGTAGTAAACATGGATAATAATATGACATGATATACAACCAACAGTGGTATGGCTGGGTAATATGGTAGCTCTAATTTTATTTTTCTAAAGGATACTTCACATTGAATTTAATACAGGATGTACTCTTTTTCCATATCCATACTAGTATTTGTTATTATTTTTTTTCTTGATGCTAGCTGTTATAATCAGGGTGAAATAAAATCTCAAAGCAATTTTGATTTGCATTTCCCTTGTACCTAAGCATGCTGAACACATTTTCAAAAAGTGTGTGACCACTATCCATTCAGTTCACTAATCCAATTATTGACAGAATGATTTGAATTTTTGTAGTGCTTTATAAATTGCAGCTGTCAGTGACAAGTTTAATATATAATGGGTAAAGATTATTTTTCCCACCCTGTAGGTTGTCTCTTCATTATTGTGACTGTTTCTTTTGCTGTAACACTATTATTATTCTTTTACAGATCTTTTCAGGTATTTTCTTTCATAAATACAAGTTTTAGTGTTTCTATGACAAAACACTTCTCATTGTATAGTACTGTTAAAAATGAACACAAATGATAATATATTTTATCTCTTATTGTAGTTTATTTTTATACTATGAATCCTGTTAAATTTTTCATTTTAACTTTTAAAAATAATATTTATTAATTTTTAGAATTTCATTCCATGTATTTTGATCAGATTCACCACCCCTCCCTTTCCATATTCACCCCACTCACCTTCAATTACTTACCTAAATTCAAGTCTTGTTCTAAAAAAAATATTGAGTCCAATTTATACTGCCTAAATACTCTTAGAAGTGGGTCCTGCTCTGGAGTGCGGTTGACCTACCAAGGGGGGTCACACCATCAACAAATATTCACTGTCCCTCTTCCAGTAGCTTCAAATGCTTAGAATTTTGTCTGGCTTGTGAGTGCTTTCATAATTGCTGTAGGGTTCATATGTGCAAGTGCCCCTGCTGTGTCTGGAAAACAGTTTCCTGCAAGTTATCTGCCACCTCTACCTGTTACAATCTTTCCAAGCTTTGAGGAAAGTGATGTGTTAGACATATCGTTTTTTAAAATACACATATAAGCAGTGCAATGTCAGATTTTTTCCACTGGTAGTTGAGCTCTTTTCAAACCAATTACATTAACCACAGGCACTTTTACACTCAATTAAAAGTGAGCAAATTAATACCAGAAATCTATGCAATCTGCCTTCAGGCAGAAGTGCATGTGTCAGGTGAATTTTTATTCTATGCTATTGTTTTATCAATGGAGTTTATATTATTTCATATAATATAGAGTTTCTAAAAGTTCATCAATGTACCCTGTGTGTCTTGTCAAAGATATAGCTATTTCAGACAGTATGTGCTAGGCGTTTTTTAGAAAAAAAAAAACAAAAAAAAACAACTCTCCAGCTCTAACTCTTCTGTTTCTAATGAATGACAAATTATAAAATATTAAGGACTCACAATTTTCAGATAAGTTTGGGTGATTTTTAAAGAGAAGAATCTAAGGAAACGTGACCATTGAACTTTCTGAAACTTTTTTTTTCTGTTTGCCATAAAACATTTTTAGCCTTTCTTAAAACCCAGGCTCTAAGCTAAACGCTAAACTCTGCAACTCAGCCAGACCTCCCGCTGTGTAAATTGATCCTGTTAACTAGATAGTTGCTAAGTTTCCATTTTACTAGGAAACGGCTTGCCCAGAAAGCAAATGGAACACTTAGAGATGAAAAATGTAACACTTGCACAAAGTGTTATGCCACAATAAGGTATATCCTTGACAATGGTGCAGAACAGCTTGTTTGGATACATAGTGGTTCCCTTTCAAAATAATTGGAATAAATTAGAATATTCTCACCCAAAATAAATGAATTTGTTTAAATGTTTAATGCATGCAGATGATAAAAGTAGGATTTTGGTTCTGACGCACGCAGGGCTTTTGTCTAGGTTTACATGAATCTACATATCTTCTAGAAAGTGTTCAACTGTGGAAAATCAGTCAGGCAAGTAACTTTGCTTTGTTCCTTAGACCTCATAATAGCTAGGCCACCTGTTGAAGATGTTTCTCATTCTCAGCAAGGGTCTTTCCCACTCAGTTAATCGTTTTTGAAAATACCTTCATTGACCCCAAAATGTGTCTGTTAGTTGATTGCTTATCCTCTCGAGTTGTTAATCAAGGCTAACCACCATAGTGACCAATACTTAGCCTGAGGCCAACACCTGGTTAATGGTGGAACTGGGATTAGAGGTCAGATTTCTTGTTAGTCAGATTGGTGTCCCCTCTAAAGCCACAAAACACTGTTACAGATATGTAATATTAATTGAAGTGTTTCCATGTGCATGTAATGTTTATGAAACATTTTACATTTTGAGGGGGAGATCCTATCACTGTTGTTATATTTATAATTAAAAGAATAAATTTTAAAGTGGTCAAGTAATCTAAAGTTACACAGCAGGTTAGTAATAGAGCTTGGGTTTTAATGAAAAAATGGTCTACAGACTTTTTTGTCATAAATATTATATTACAAAAATGAATTAATTTGTTGGTCAAAAGGAATTGTCTATACTATATACACATATACAGACTATTCATATAGTAGAGAATATTAACAATTATAAACTATATATTATAAATATATTCATATTATAGATCATTCATACACATATATGAGAGAGATTATCACTTTGTAGCAATGGCTTGCTTGGATCTCACTATATAGACTAAGCTGGTGTCAAACTCACAGAAATCTGCCTGTCTTTGCCTCCTGAGTGCTGACATTAAAGGTTTATGTCATCACAACAATCTATAAATATTTTAGTTTATCTCCATCTCCTTTTAATTTTTTTTTATGTTTCTTGCAGTTATTTTGAGACATTATTTTGCTCTGTAGCCCAGGCTGGTCCTAAACTTGCTCTATAGCCCAAAGTTGTCTAGATCTTGAGGTATTACTGAAATAGTAATGCTGAAATAGCATCTTGAGGATGACTTTGAACTTCTGATCCTCTTGATTTCACCTCGTGGTTGCTGGGGTTTCAGGTGTACACTACCATTCTTGATTTTATGGGGTACTAGGGAATGAAGATGGAGTTTGTGCATGGTAGGTTGTCATTCTATTACTATACTATATCTCCATCATATATGAACTCACAGAGACTGTGGCTGCGTGGATATGATCTGCACAGATTCAAGTCAGACACGGTCCCAGCACAGAAAGAGGGAAGTGAACAGGTTCCCACCAATAACCAAGATGCCATTGGCAATTAATAACTTCTAGCAAAAGGAAAATCAATTTTCTCCAGTGGTATGTCCCTAGGTATATGAAGACCTACTCTCCAGGGCTAGCCTCATTCCAAGAAGTAATCAACCGACAAAAAAATTAGCTCAATATTTTTGTAGGCTTTCCTGTTTCATTTTGTTTTGTCTTGTTAGTTTTTCTTTTTACCTTAGTGTGTGTTTTGATGTTTTGTTTTATGTTTTAATTAATTAATTATTTGTTGAGACAGAGAACATGAAGTTGGGTAGGCAGGAAGATGAGGATTAAGCAGTAGGTGGGAGAGGGGAAACATGACTAAAATGGGGACATTGCTGGCACATAAGACATTCTAGGGGGTGGGAGCTAGAGGTGATATTTACTAATACTAGGTCAGAGTGGAGCTCTTAAATAGTAACATTTAAGTATTAAATATTCGAGGGAGGAGGGAGGTGAGGGAATACGTATTATCCAAGAGAAAATGGAATGAGGGCCAGGGAGATGACTCAGCAGATAAAGGGACCTGCTGATAAGCCTAATGACCCGAGATCCCTCCTAGGGACCCACACAGCAGGAGAGAACCAATTTCTGAAAGTTATTCTGAAAGTGTTTTATAAGATCATTACACACACCTACACATATGTTTGACACATGGTGACCATATGTACACACACACACATGCAAGCACACACACACACACACACACACACACACACACACACAGGATGGAAAACTTGAGGTGTCACAGAGCTTGACATATACAGGAAAACAATAGCAATAGCAGTACCAAGAGCATGATGAACTCAGGATGCAGACCATGGTAGCAGATGAGGAGGACTGGGGTCAGACTGTCCTGCTCCTGCAAAAGATTAAGTAAAGTTTTATTCTTAGTTGCATGAACAGAAGTTGTGACAGCATGTGCTGTCCCTTGAGTTTTTTATCTTAATGATTCTGACAAGTGTAAGATGGAATCTTGGGTTCCTTTTGATTTGCATGTCCCTGATGACTATGGATATTGTGAAAATTCAACTTTATTTGAAATGAGACTACCTGAACTGAGTATACCATTAATGAGAATCTAGATTATAAAATAACCACTGAAAGAAGTACATTCTGCAGTTCAGGTGCCAAGGCTCACAAAGCACACTAGAACTGTGGTAGAAGTGGTGGGGGCAGCACAGACCACATCTTAAGTAGCAGAACTTGGCTTCATTATCCTCATGGTGCTGATTTTTCAGGTTTGGAAGATGGAAGAATAAGTGGGCCATGAATGTTTGTATCGAGGTCCCAGAAAGCTGTTGAGTCTGTTCTGTATGTGGTAGATTCAGATTCCCTGCAAGGAGGCTCTGAAAGGCCAAGGCACAACTTTATTAAGAGCGGATCCCAAGGTTCAATGGAGACACCAGGATGTTAACAATGTCAAGATCCAAGATTGTGGAACATTTTCTATGGAAAACTTCAGGCATGGAAGGGAACTGGATCATGAGAGAGGCTTCCACATATATCAACAGAATTATAGAATTTGTGCTGCTTAAGTCCATTTGAGTCCAAATGATGTCATTAAGAGATCCAGATTTTGGACATAAAGCTACAGGGTTTGATATTTATCTTGCTTGGTTTTGTCTTGTTTTATTCTGATCTTTCCTTATTTTGCCCTCATTTCTCCACTCGGAGATAGGAATGTTTATTCTGTGCTATTGTATGCTGACAGAATATAAGTATTTTTAACAAGAGCACACAACTAAGAGGTTTTTCCAAGTCCCAGAAGAGACTGAACTTTTGACAGTGTTGGGACTTGTCATAGTTAGCTTCAGCTGTCAATTTGACAGAAACTGGAGTCAGCAGGGAAAAAGGAACCTTGACTCCAGTATTGTCAAGATCAGCTTGGTCTGAAGCTATGTCTGAAAAACATTTTCTTAGTTTCTAATTTATGTAGAAAGACTCAGCCCACTGTGGGTAGTGCTGTCTCTAGGCAAGTGGACCTGGCTGTATAAGAAATAGTAGCTAAGCAAAGTCAGGGGAAGAAACCCAATACATAATGCTCATCTGTGGTTTCTTTTTTTTTTCTTTATTTTCTATATTCTTTGTTTACATTCCAAAGGCTTTCCCCTTTCCCAGTCCCCCCTCCCACCATATGTCCCATGTAGATTTCTATTCCAAACTTCTTCCTTGAGTTTCTGTCCTGGCTTCCCTAGACAATAGAATATAACCTAAAAATCAAATAAACCCTCCCCCCACCACAAATTGATTTAGACTGTAAGACTATGAAGACTTTTGAAGTTGAAATGAATGTGTTTTGAATTATGAAATAGCTGTGAGACAAAGGGGAAATGACTGTTTGTTAAGTGTTGTATTTCGGTATCAAGTTGAGAAGTGGGTTCTAATTTCAATTGTCATGGTGATTGGATTGAGAGATACCCAGGGTATTTATTAATAGTACACATCTTTAAGTTTTGTATACAGAGTGAAATTTAACTCAAAAGATAAAGCCCTCATTATGGATAGCACTATCCCATGGGGTTGTTGTTTTAGATTAGATAAAAATTTTAAGAGAAATAATTTAAACAGACAAGCACCAACATTTGTCTCTGTCTACATTCTAATGTCAGAAACAATGTGATCAGCTGCCTCACACTTGTACCACCATGCCTTATTCCCTTTTAAGTTGTAAGCACAAATGAATACTTTTTCCTGTAAGTTGCTCTGTCAAGCATTTTTGTCACAGTAAGGAGAAAACTAACACATCTGGATGTTTAGCCAATGAAATCTAAGCCAAACTATTATCTTGCCATTCAAGCCTGACTCTTCCTAAGGGACTTCCATGCTTTTTCCTTGTCTGTTGGCTAACTTGGGCAGATTCCCAGGATCAAGTCCAATTGAGCCACAGGGAAATGACCCTGAGAACTCACTTGGAGAATAACTTTCCAGGAGTCAGCAGTTGCATGAAGAAATCAATTTATGTGTATTGTCATCAAAATTTGGAGATTGTTGGTCACAGTGATAACACATTCTTTGATTAAGTCATTGTCTTACCTGTGGCCCTTCCTTTCTATAGTATTGTAAATTCTTTTTGTTATTTGGGAAAAAAAAGAAATTAAAAAATCCTTTATGAATGGTCACAAAACAATGTAAGCAACAACCTTCTCTTCTGGTAAAAACAAAAGGAAGAAAATTATTTCAAGTGATTGCATTCTTCTACATTCTACATTGAGTCTGTTGAATCTATCTTTAACTACCCATACATTTTCCTTGAAGTGGGGAGGAAGTGAAAGAGGGAGAGGAAGAAGAGATAGAGGGAATAATGACAGACTCCCAAGAAAAGAAAGAAGGAAGGAGTAAACAGAACATTGAAGATCTTTTTGTACTGGGCTCAGTGTCCAATACCACCAACAAAACATTTTCCTTCATTTAAAATCTAAGTAAAATACACTTGTCCCTCTTTATTCTTTTTTCACTTTTATTGAAAATAATTTTTGTCACATAATATATCCCAATTTCTTCCTTCCTCTACTCCTTCCACTTCCTCCCTGCCTCCCCTCCTATCCAAATTCACCCCCTCTATCTTGTTATTTGAAAATAAACAGATTTCTTGGAGATAATAATAATAAAATAAAATAAAATAAAATAAAATAAAATAGAATAAAATAAAATAAAATAAAATAAAATAAAATAAAATATAGTAAAGGGAAAAAAAAGCCTGAGAACTTGATCTGCAGCTGATTCCAAGCTGCACCCAAGTACCAGGGAGGACCCCATGGGTTGTCCTTGGCCAGAGTTACTCCCCAGCTACTCTCTAGCCACAGTTAATCAAAGATTAGTCTGATTGTTTCAGATGCACTTTTAGACAGTTTGTGTCTTGTGATTGTATACAGTCTTGCTTCAGAACCTGTTGGCTTACAGTAGTCATTCAATTAGGTGCTTGGCAGGATGGACACCACCCCCCAACACACACACACACACACACACACACACACACACACACACACTTACTTCCATTTTCTTTTTTTAAAGTCTAGAATGGCCAAAGTGTCTACTTTGAAATTTATTTCATTGAATGATTGAAGCTCATAGAGAAGCCATAGATGATGTCTGAAGTCTAAATGGTAATAGAAAGCACCTTCTGCTCATATCTCTGCTTTGTTTCTTGAAGGAATTTCTTGACTCTCTCCCACATCTCTGTCTCATGTTTGCACCCTGAGGAGATGTGAAATGTGACTTGTGACTCAGCCTCCTGTCACATGGAATATTCATGGTAGCACGGTTTAAAAAGATTCAAAATTTTGGTAATTAGTTAAATTGGTAACTGGTTAATATGGATACCAACATCTCTGTGTTGAGCATTGGAATAGAAATTTTACATAGAAACAGCCAGTGGGAAATCAGTGAATGCTGGTATAGAAGATGCTTCCATGAATAGCAACCAAAATAATCATTGGAAACATGGGTGTGAACAATTTGGATCATTTGAAGCCTTAAATACATGGAGACCTTTATATTTTCAGGGCTTCCAGAATTTTTTAGTGCTTCATACTCTATAGCATCCTTAAAACAAGAAGTAATGGAATCATTTTTCTTTTATTTTTTTATTGGATATTTTTTTATTTATATTTCAAATGTTATCCCCTTTCCTTGTTTCCCCTCCAAAAACACACCATTCCATCCTCCCTCCCCCTGCTCACCAATGCAAACCACTCCTGCTTTCCTGTCCTGGCATTCCCATATACTGGGGCATCAAGCCTTCTCAGGACCAACAGTCTCTCCTCCCTTTGATGTCCAACAAGGCCATCCTCTGCCACATATGCAGCCATGTGTCCCTCCATGTGTACTCTTTGGGTGGTGGTTTAGTGCCTGGGAGCTTTTGGGGTACTGGGTGGTTCATATTGTTGTTCCTCCTATGGTGCTGCGAGCTCCTTCAGCTCCTTCGGTCCTTTCTCTAGTCCCTCCATTGGAGATCTTGTGCTCAGACTATTATGGATGTCAACAAGTGTAGAGGGCTGCGAATTGCCGCACCTTAAAGATGGCACTGGTTTCTGCCTTCCTCCCCCCAGGGGGAGAGTGCCCTTTGAGATAAACAACTTCTTATTTGGCTATGTGTGATCAGATGCTGTCCTTCCACTTTGAGGTAGCCTATCTGCCTTGCCATGTGTCATCCAGGGATTGGTCAGCCTTTGAGATATAAGGGAGTGCTGGGGTCGAGGTAGGGAGAGAGACACCATGGTATAAGGTTCCTGATTAAACTGCCTGAAGAAGATCGCTGGTGTTGTGTCCTTCCTTGTGGGTCAAGGTTGGGCGTGACAAGTGGTGACCCATAAGGGGAAGCTCTCCCCCCCCCCCCCCCCCCCCCGCTGACGGTGATCAGAACTTCTTGCAGTCTGGGTAGTGCTAGCAAGTAACCACGGTAAGTGGGGCAAAAGGCCTCAGGGGTAAGTGGCAAAGAAAAGAATCCTGAATAAACTGCTCTGAGAAGGACTTGCATTTGTATAACGCAGTTCAGAACTCTTTGCAGTCAGAGCAGCCGGCTGGTAAGTTCCCAGGTAAGTGGGACAATTAAGGTTCTCGGTTTGAGACGATAAGGTTCTCGGTTTGAGACCGGTTTTGGGATGGGTTGTGCCGAGCATGATGGGGGGTTCATCTTCAGCTCAGGTGGCCCGCTGGGCCCTAGGGGATTTGTTGGGAGCGAGAGGAATTGGGCTTAAGAAAGGAACAGTGGAAAAATGAGAAAAGGAAAATGGATTTCAAAACTCTCCTGGGGACAAGGGGAAACATGGAGATGTCCTGTTTCCTCTATGGACCCCAATGGAGATATTCTTAGTCTGGTACAAGTGCTCTTCCCTCTCTGTGTATTGTTTGACTTTGGTGCACCAATTTGTCTATGTGTGTCTGTCCTTGTTTTGTTGTCTGAATGACTGATGTCCTATGCTTTATGTAGAAAAAAATGGTAAAATCTTTATTTGCTGGAGGTCCATCTCTTGATCCAGTCTCAGTTTACACAGCAGAGGCTGATTTAAGCTGCCCTGCATTTAGCTAGGAATTGAGCACAGCTGGAGAAAAGCTGCTTTTAAAGGGCCAGCAGCTGCTCAAGTTCTAGGGCAAGTAGGCTGATGGTTATTTCTCCTTTTGTGTACAAAGTGCTTTTTCTCTTGAATTACAGCTAGAAAACAATTGTTTGGTTCAAATTTATAAGATTCATATAGTAGTTTCATTTTTGGTTCTGATTGGTCTTAAAGGTATAAATATGTTTTGCATTTTTTGACTATAGAGTATTGGCTTAAAAGTTATTGGGCATGATTAAAAATTATTACACTGGTAACAAAAAATAGTTTAAAACTGGTAACTCAGGGTTGGAGTTATCTTAAACGATAACACGTGGCATGACCCAACCCAGGAAAAACAGGCCTTTAAAGATACTTCTAAATTGAACTTTGTAATGTGAAAGTAATGCATTTGCCATTGATTTTTAAAAGAATAAATTGTTTAAAATTGGGTTTTACTTTCTAAAGTTGTAGTTATGCTCTAATATTCCAAGAGAAAGAATTATAGTTAACAACTGCCAGTGTACCATAGACTGAAGTTTGGAGTCTGATCTAAGGCTTACGATTCTTAACTCACTCATATTTTGCAATTAAGATGATTTCAAGGGTAAGTTGAAAACAGCTGTGGCCAGTATAGGCCTGTTGCCACTTTTTCACAAGCTTTATTGGATACAGTGGTAGAAGCGAAATTTAACCACCCAAGATTGAAAAGGAGATCTCAGTGAGAATTTATTTGATATCAAACAGGTTCCTTTTGAACTGTTTCAAAAATTTGTAGATATGACTACTAAAAACAGGTAGTAGAATTTTTCTGGGAACCTTCAAATTGAAGGTTCCTTTTGTTAATCAACCCTTATACAATGGGGTCCACTTGCAGGCTACTGCCCTGCAGGACAGGTGAGTGTTGGGCCTGGCCTTGGCCAATAGGCTCATATTAGAAAATAATTTACAGTTGAGTAAATGAAAGGCTCAGAGCTGCCTCAGTGGAGACTTGTGAGGCACTGCTTTGTCTTGCAATTCCCACCTAGGAAGTTTCAGGCCAATGTTAATGCCCACCTAAAAGGTGGCATAATGATCTTTAATCAAAGAATGATTTGGTGCAGGAACAAGTTGATATCCTTCGGCAGGTTGCTCAGTTAATGTGTGAATAGTGATACATGAGGCTATGTATTACCTCGGTGCCCTATCGGAATTTTACCCATGCTGCTAATTTGTCAAAGAGCTTGTCTAGTCATCTTGCAGGGAACTGGTCCAGAGAATTTGATCATCTGCTACAAGAATTGAGGATTGCCATCGTCCATGTGAATTCCACCCAAGTAGATGTGTCCTTCACTGCCGGATTGGGAACCTGGATTGCTGCTGCCATGAATCATCTGAAAGAGTGTGTGGGCATGGGTGCTATGGCTGGGTTGTTAGTCTGGTCTCCCTTGTTGGCTTGTGGTTCATTTGCAGAATGCATTTTGCTCAGCAGTGACAGGCGGCTATGATTGTATAGGCCTTTACTGCCATTAAGGCAGGACAGTTCCCCCAAACTTGGCTTTCTATCATGAAGACAGAGGCCATGTGATCCCCCCAGTACCTTGTGGGAGGCCCTCCTGTGTTTTGGCTGTGACCTTGCTCGCCTTACACAGAGAGTCATGAGGCAGCATGATTGCCCAGTGGCAGGGCAGGCATTCTTGACCAGGAGGGCTACAGACCAGAGGAGGGGGTAGTCAATGACGGGTAAGATCCTCCTGAATGGGGGACAACCTAAGGCAGGCACCCTCATGGTCGAGACCCGGAGAGGGGACAGTCAATGACGGGTAAGATCTTCCCGAGAGGGAGACGACCTAAGCCAGGCGCCCGCATGGTCTTAATTAAAACAAAAAGGGGGAACTGTAGAGGGCTGCGAAGTGCCGCACCTTAAAGATGGTGCTGGTTTCCGCCTTCCTCCCACCAGGGGGAGAGTGCCCTTTGAGATAAACAACTCCTTATTTGGCTTTGTGTGATCAGATGCTGTCCTTCTGCTTTGAGGTAGCCTATATGCCTTGCCCACGTATCATCCCGGGATTGGCCAGCCTTTGAGATATAAGGGAGTGCTGGGGTCGAGGTAGGGAGAGAGACGCCATGGTATAAGGTTCCTGAGTAAACTGCCTGAAGAAGATCACTGGTGTTGTGTCCTTCTTTGCGGGTCGAGGTTGGGCGCGACAAACAAGTGCTTGCTGATAGAAGCTTGATATAACTGTCTCCTGAGATGCTCTACCAGTGCCTTACTTCCATTTTCTATAAAACCTTGTCCCAATGAGAGTTCAGGTCTGCTTCACCAAACCGTCTTGTGAGTCAGCAGCAAGTAAGCTAAAACTCGAGTTTATAATAAAAAGACCCTAATGTGATTACATCAGGAAGGCTCCTTGGTAGCCTTTTGGGGTTTGTGAATGCTTTCTGGCAATGATTAATAGGAAACTGTTTTGGGATTAGGAATGGGGGCATATGTCCACTTCTCCTTTTAGCTCTAAAACTCCATCTTGAGCCCTCTGGCTTCTCTGGCTCTGTGGATTGTAGCATGATTATCTTTTATTTTATGGTTAATATCTACTTATAAGTGACTCTATATCATGTTTATTTTCTGATACTAGGTTACCTCACCTGGGATGATCTTTTCTAGTTCTATCCATTTGCCAGTAAAATTGATGATGGCATTGTTTTTAAAAGCAAACATAATGCACTTAATACAATGTATCATATTTGTTTTATCCATTCTTTGGTTGAAAGATACCTTGGTTGTTTCCAGTTTCTGGCCATTACAATTAAAGCTGCTATGAACAGAGTAGAGCAAGTGTTTTGTGGTATGATGGAATGTCTTGGATAGAGACCCAAGAATAGTATGGCTGGGTCTTGAGGTAGATTGATTCCCAATTTTCTGAGAAACTACCATAATGACTTCCTAAGTAGCTGTACAAGTTTCCCCTTTCACAGTAATGGACATTTCTCCTTGTTCCATATCCTCAGTGGCATGAATTGTCACTTGTGTTTTCCATTCTGAAAGGTGTTAGATGGAATCTCAAAGTTGTGATTTGTATTTCCCTGATGATTGAGGATGTTGCACATTTCTTCAAGTGTTTGTTAGCCATTTGAGTTTCCTTTTTTGAGAATTCTGTCTCGATCTGCACTATAGCTCTGTAGGTCAGGGATGGTGATACCTCCAGTTGTTCTTTTATTATTTAAGTTAGCTTTTAGCTATTATTTTTGTGTGTTTCCATATGAAGCTAAAGAATATCCTTTAAAAATCGATGAATTTTGGAATTTTGATAGGGATTACACTGAATCTGCGGATTACTTGTGGTCCAATGGCCATTTTTACTACATTAATCCAACACATTCATGCAGATGCTTGTAATTTGTATGTAATTATTTGTTCAAGATTTTTAGGTTGTGAGCTCCAGGAGTACATACAGTACCATGCTTTGTCTCATTCCATAGGCTGTGCCTTGCCTGAAGTTTTGCATAGAAGTGGCTAATTGAAATGTTCAATAAACAATTGGAAAGAAATTTATACTATATATACTCAGGATTGTTTTTTAAAAGAAATGGTGACTTACATCAATTGTGATATTGTGATACCTCACCTTCCATGACTCCCTTCTCGAAGGGCACATTTCTTTTCTAGTTCTAATATACTCAATTGATTTAATCAATGTTGGAAGAAAACAAAACAAAGCATACAAAACCACTTTTTGGTTCACTGACCACCTAAATTTTATGAGTGAATAAAGCACTTTCAATTAGTCATTTGCATTGTGGAACTTAGCTCAGGACTTGATAGAAGTCATCTCTCTGGGTATGGTGATGCCCAGCTCTAGTGAATGGCATAAAAAATCCTGTCCAGTCTGAGATATCAAAGGTCATTTCAAATGAGGACGATTCTTGGGTAACCTTATTCAATAAGAGCAAAAATGACAAGGATGAAATATGAACATCTCTCACGCAGGATGGGTCTCAATTTGGGCCTGTCATTGGTTAGCCATTCCCTCGGTCTATGCTCCATCATTGTAACTGCACATCTTGTAGGCAGGACACATTTTGGGTTAAAGGTTTGCTGGGTGGGTTGCTGTCCTTATGCTTCCACTGGGAGTCGTTTTATTACATAGTTATTTAAAGCAACTTTTAATTTTAAACATATTTTAATCATATTCTTCTACTCAAGTAAACAATGAATAACTCATTTGATTCCTCTTCCTTTTTCTTGTCATTCTTTGCGAATTATCCCAAGAAAATTTTGTCACATATATTTTGGCAACTAATGACAGGCAAGGGAATTTTATTTCTCTTGATTTTTTGTCTAAGGCAAAACTCTACATTCCAGACCACCAGAAATTCCCCAGATTGGCCGTTGTTATGTGTTAGGCTTTTTCAGTCCTCATAGTATGTCCACATTTTTTTTACCCTCCGTAAGGCTGTTACGTTCTGTTTGTCTTGTTTACAAGAGCTGTTGGATCTTGAACTAACAGAAAATTTTGTGTTTTCTCTCCCAATAAACCCAAGCAAATCCTTTGGCACTGTTTTTTCCCCTTGTTGGATCCCCCTACATGATATTGCAAATATTTGGTCACATGGGAGAATCTCTTAGAGCCATGATGCATACCAAACATTTTTTTAAAGCTGCCATAGGTTTCAACAGTTTCCAGTGCTAAGTTTTCACAAGAGAGAATATATATATGATCAGGTGATAACCACTGTGGTAGAGAGAAGAGGAAGAATGAGGTATGCAAACACACATGCATGCTTGTGTAACAGGACTACTAGATGCCCAAGAGATACTACTTCTTACTATTAATAAGCCAATTTTTATTGTTATTTCATTGGCCACATGTAACCAATGCCTCCTTTCTAAAACACCTTAAAAGAACCAAAACAAAGCTGAAAGGTTCTGGCCTGAGAGAAGTGATGTTGGCCCCAAATTAGAGTGAATGATAGATTAACTCCAAGTATCTGTTAGCAAGAATGTTAACTATTCTGCCTCACAGCTGAGGACATCTGGGTGCAACATTAAAATTCAACCCCACACTTGGATTTTGACCTGAAAACAAAACAAAACAAAACAAAATTCAAAGTTTAGATTAGATGAATAATTATATCCTTGTTTTAAATAGTCCTAAGCTTCTCAAACAACTATTGCAAACAGTATCATGAGTAGATTCTATTTTATTTGTCCTTTCTATAAGAGATTTTGTGCAAGTTTCTTAAAATAAAAAGTTGTTTCCGCAAAAGAAAATCCAGAAACTACTCATTTGTTAGCATTCAGCCTTCCACAAAATCAAAATGGAGGATGGAAAACAAAGTGCTCTGTGCCTTTCCATTAAGATAAGTTGAAAAATACTTAAGTGATGAATAGAAAGTGAAGTACTTTCTATTAAGACACTCCCTCTAGTTTTATATCTGAGTGATTCTTAACTCCTATTTCATACCCTAGTTCAACAGACATGGTTTCAACCATTAATATCAACAGGACAAGTGAGAGAAGAAGTAAATTGCCTTCTGTGGTAAGCTCCACTACTAGATTGTATTGCATTTTAAAATTCTTATTAATGCTATAATAATAATAATAATAATAATAATAATAAATAAATACAATCACTTTTTTGGTGTAAACCAAAGAGAGGTCAAAAGAGGTTTTTCACTTATTCTGGTCTTCTGCATTGCATATTGCTACTGCTCTTTAAATATTTATAAAAAATTAAATGGCATTCTTGAATTAGCAATGCTTACCTCTTCCTTGCATGAATATTCTTTGGCAGGAAAATAAATGAAGCCTTTTAAATATAGAATGAAGATACAAATTATATTCTAGAAGTACAAAAATACATACTTATCACACTGCCTTCCTCTATTCCTTTAAGATAATTATGTTTACTCTATAAGTAACAGTCATACATCTCTTGGATCTCTCACTGCGGCCCATCAGTTCCCTCAATAATTCAAGTCCCTTTGTGCCAATTTTTTCTTTGCCAGTGGAACCCTAAATACATACTGGAAACATTTTGAACAAATTAAAGAACCCTAGAAACATGTTTTCAGACCTGTGATATGAGGGGGGGACGGGGAGGGAGAGAGAGAAGGAGAGAGAATGAGAGACTGACAGAAAAAGACAGAATGAGAAGAAAAAATAAGACATATCATTGATGTGAACTTAAGAGTCATTATTACAAGACTTAACAATAGCCATATGTGATTTTATGACTTTTGATGTTACATTGCTCAAAGCATGTAATCTATAAATAGGTTCAAAGATCAGGTACATGTCTGATTTTCTCAGACTAATGATTGAGTTTGTTAAAGTATGGTAATTAGTCATCTTCCACTAGGTTTTCCATTTCCTGAATACCATATATATTTGATTAGTTCCTAGTTGTCAAGTGACTATCAACTATGCCCAGAATTCCTGTTCAACAAATTAATATTTACTATATTCTAATACTTTCATTCATTTGTCACCATTCATTTTAGAGAAATTATAGAGATTTCCTGCCCTGCCCCCATGAGCTAGATCCATAATAGGTGATGATATGATAAGTGATTCCAATGTATGTGTTTTCTACCTGAATATAGCTTTCACCCTCATGATGGTTAATAAATCAAGAAACTTAGAGATTAGCATAAATCTTGGAGTCAGGAAGGACTCTATGGTGCTAAAATACTGTACCTGATTTGTGAAGGATGTGGAGGAACTGTTCAAGGAAAAAAAAACAGAAGAAAATACATTAGGTAGAAATATGTGTGTGTAAAATCTTCTAGAATGAAAAGACTTTGAGCTGAATGATAGAGTGGAGGAATTTTTCAGTGAATGACTTTCAGCTCCTGAGAGTAGTAGGACAGATAGTCTTTAATGTGAGTATCTACATGGCCTCCTTCAGCTGCAGAGGTCCATGTTGCAGATGAATTATTGTAGGACTATAGGGCTTGACTAGCTCATCTCAGAGGGAGCAAAACTAAGAAAGGACCATTTCTAGCTAGATGGCTTCCTGTACAATTAGCTAAATTATCTGTAGGATCAACTGTTTGTTGTTATGCTAGCATTGTAGCTTTATTTCTGGACATGTATACTCCCCTTCCCTTCCCTTCCCTTCCCTTCCCTTCCCTTCCCTTCCCTTCCCTTCCCTTCCCTTCATCAAATGACATTTTACTAACTATTCTAAATTCAAGACAAGGTGATGTCAAGCTTGGTACAATCCTTCATTTGATTTTAATTTTAGTTTGTTAAAAGGCACTGGAAGTTTTTTTTTTTTAATAAATGAATGGTCCACCATTTCATCCTAGTCATGAGCAAATATCTGAAAGCCTTAAACAGAGGGGCATCTGACAAAATAATTGCTCAAAATCCCTCAAAATTGTCAAGGTCATGAAATATAAGGAAAGACTGATAGATTTATTTGTCTGTCTGTCTATCTATATATCATTCATTTATTTTTATACTTATTTCTTTTATTTTCTGAGATCATAATGTAATTATATCAATTACTGCTTCACTTTACATCCTCCAAGATCTCCCTTTTATTCCTCCTTGCTTTTTCAATTTTATTACCTCTTTTTCATTCTTTGTTTTTATATACATATATGTATAAATATATATTCATAAATATATAAATACCACTTGCTTAGTGTATATGATGTTATTTATATCTATGTTCTCTGGGATGACCATTTGTTAATGGATAAACAGTTGATGGGTACTTTACTGTGTTTCTTAGTAATGTCGGAAGGTACACACATAACGTTTCACACACATAGCTTAACATGAGCTTAACAAGGACAACAATAGACATGCTAATATGAATGGAGAAAAAAGCATGAGGCCTCAACCCTATACAATGAACTGCAGGCAACTAATGAATGCTGAAAGCAGGAAGGAATATTTTATAGGTTATAGGAGATGAAATTAAACAGAAATAACAAGCAAATATGATGTCATGCTGGCTAGGCTACTAAAACAAGAAAAGGGTACTAAATTCTCTCTCTCTCTCTCTCTCTCTCTCTCTCTCTCTCTCACACACACACACACACACACACACACACACACAAATTACTGCAATTAGAACAGGTTTACTTGTGAGTATTATACCAATGTGAAATTCTTGGTTTTGATGGATGTATTATGGTTACATAAGGTGCTGATAATTAGGGAAACCAATGTGAAGGGAGGGATATATTCCACCATTTCTTCAACCTTTCTGCAGATCAAACTCCAAAAGGTTACACAATTATCATCGAGGCTGCTGTATGAATAAGAACTAGTAAGGAGTGTAAAGGTGAAGATGGATGTACAAGTAGATATCAGTGATATCAGGTGGTGGTGTCCTAAGTACAATAACTAACAGACGAACATCTGATGGCCGAAAAGAAGTGAACTCTGTAAACTACACCACCATGTTTCTATTTGAGGCTTTTAGTCTGAAAAAAAAATTAATAAACTGAGCTATAATAGTCTTATAATTTGAGTTTGAATGCTCTTCATAGGCTTTTATATTTCAACATTTAATCCCAAACTAATGGCATTTTGGGGAGGTTGTAGAACCATTGGGATATATGGCCTAGAGAATGGAAGTAGACCACAGGCTTGTGTCCTTTCTATCACTTTTTGATCTCAGTCTGAGTTCCTGTGACTAACTTAGTCCATAAACTCCTTTTTTATATTATAACTTAATTACGTTTCTCTTTCTTTTCTTCCTTCCAAATCCTTCCATATGCCCCTCCCCACTTTTTTCATTTATTTTAAAAATACTGATTCTTACAACTTGCATATATATGTGTATATATATATATATATATATATAGAGAGAGAGAGAGAGAGACAGAGACAGAGAGACAGAGAGACAGAGACAGAGAGACAGAGAGAGACAGAGAAAGAGATGTACATTTTTATATACATGTAGACATAGACATAGATGTAGATTCTTAAATATATCCTGTCCAGTCTGTATAATGCTACTTGCATGCATGTTTTCAGCAATGACAATTATTTGGTCCTGTGCAATCATTTGGTATTCTCTTCCTTGGGTAAGGTTATTTCTCCCATTCCCAGCTTTCCTCTGTTGCCTAGTCCTTTTCATGAGGTTGAGGTAAGGCCTCATGAGATTTTTCCATGCACTTTGTCATGTCCATTGGTGTCATCCTTGTTTACCTCATGATTAGGCACTCGGACTGGTGATACTTTATGGGTGTAGTTTCTGACATTTGTAGGAGACACAACTTCATAGCAAACTTCTTGGTTCTTTGGCTGTTACAATCTCTCTGCTCCCTCTTCTGCAATGTTCCCTGAGCCTTAGGTGTGTGTGTGTGGGGTGGTGGTTATAGATGTATATATTGGGACTTGATCTCTGCATTTTGATTGGTTATAGTTTTCTGCAATGGTCTCTGTCTTTTGCAAAGAGAACTTTCCTTAATGGCAGTGGGGGAGGGAGTAAAGATTACACAACTGTTTAGGTTGTTGTTACGAATTATGCTGGGATAGTAAAGTAGCAGATGTGGGTTCTCTTCCAAGATCTGTAATTACACTAGCACTGATAAGTTAGCTAGATTACCAGTAACAGACATTATCTTCCTCTTGTTGAGCAGGCCTTAAGTCCAATTAGAAACCTGTTGGTTAGCACCAAGGTATGTATGTCATCCTAAGGGCTATCATGCCAAACTGGTTATTGATATAGTTCATAGGTGTCATAGCTGTTGTCATAGGAGTGTTGGTTGTCTCCATTCTTAGGAAGCTTTCATGGCATTTTCTAGTATCATGAAAGGTAGAAAACTAATCCTTAGGGAGCCTAGACATATACTCCATATAGTCTTGGTGTCAGAGTTCTGCCTCCATGACTTTTCTACTTATAAAACTATGAGGCAAAATAAATATGTTTTCCCTTAAGTCGTTTCTGTCAGGTATTTTGTCACACTGGTAAGGGGACTAACAAATATAGGAGATTCATACTGATAATTGGGGCCATTGTTGTGACAAAACTGGCCATGTGATTCATATGCCACTATAGGTTTCAGAGGGTGATTGATGAAACACAAAATTAAAATGAGAAACACATATTTGTAATATAATGTCCAAAATGTTCAAGTCTCGATAGAAAAAAAAAATCACATGTTATACTAGAATCTAGGAATATCTCACATTATATAAGAGGAAGCCAAAGGAAACCAAAAACAAAAAAGAATGTGCTTTTATAATTACATGACAATAATTTTAATATTTTCATCATATATTGTTCTAGTGACTGGCCAACAATTCAGAAATTGTGAACATGTATGAACCACATGGGGAAACCCTGGAAAGTTTTAGCAAGTAGATGGACATCTTAGCAAAAAATTCAATAGATGAGTCACATACACACACACACACACACACACACACACACACACACAAGATAAGCAGGAAAACAAATGAAAGGAATCAGTGAGGTTGGAAGTAGAAGAGAAACTAATTTAATCGACAAAAAGAAAGTGAACTGAATAAAAGCAAGCCACAGCAACTGAGATGTGTATAATTTTCATGTCACTCTGCTGTAAAAGTAGAAAAAAAGCTTTGGTGGAAAAAATCTATTTAAAGAAATAAAAGCTTGAAATTCCCCAAAGTTAGAAAAAAATGAAAGAAAATGAAAAAGAAAAAAACTTAATCCCATATGCCTACAGATTCAGGAAGATGATCAAACTCCAAACGGGATGAATGCAAAGCAATCTGTGTTCAGATATGTCATAGTCACATATCTGTAAATAAGAGACAGAAGTCTTGAAAGCAATCAGAGGCAAATGACACATTTCTCATTGGGGGCGATGGTAATTTGAAAAAACCGGACATTCTCATAAAACAAATGGCGTTTAGAAGAAAGTACCACAACACATTTTAAGTGCTAAAACTAAAGGTCAACAAAGAGTTTTATGTCTCGTGCAAATATTCTACAGGAACAAAATGAAAGACAAACTATGATGGTAGAAAACTGGAAACCACCATGCAGTTTTTAACACTATTGCTCTGTAGTACTGCTTGAGGCCCAGGATACTGATTCCCCCAGAAGTTCTTTTACTGTTGAGAATAGTTGAGAATGTTTTTTTGTTATGCCAGATGAATTTGAGAACTGCTCTTTCTAACTCTATGAAGAACTGAGTTGGGATTTTGATGGGGATTGCATTGAATCTGTAGATTGCTTTTGGCAAGATGGCCATTTTTACTATATTAATCCTGCCAATCCACGAGCATGGGAGATTTTTCCATTTTCTGAGGTTTTCTTCGATTTCCTTATTCAGAGATCTGAAGTTCCTGTCATACAGATTTTTCACTTGTTTGGTTAGAGTCACACCAAGATACTTTATATTGCTTGTGCCTATTGTGAAGGGTGTCATTTCCCTAATTTCTTTCTCAGCCTGCTTATCCTTTGAGTATAGGAAGGCTACTGATTTGCTAGAGTTGATTTTATAACCAGCCACTTTGCTGAAGTTGTTTATCAGCTGTAGGAGTTCTCTGGTGGAGTTTTCTTGGTTACTTAAGTATACTATCATATTATCTGCAAATAGTGATGGTATTGGTACAGTGATAGGCAGGTAGATCAATGGAATAGAATTGAAAACCCAGAAATGAACCCACACACCTATGGTCACTTGATCTTCAACAAAGGAGCTAAAACCACCCAGCGGAAAAAAGATAGCCTTTTCAACAAATGGTGCTGGCTCAACTGGAGGTCAGCATGCAGAAGAATGCAAATCCATTCTTATCTCCTTTTACTAAGCTCAACTCCAAGTGGATCAAGGACCTCCACATAAAATCAGACACACTGAAACTAATAGAAAAGAAACTGGGAAAGAGCATTGAGCACATGGCCACAGGGGAAAATTTCCCGAACAGAACATCAGTAGCTTATGCTCTAAGATCAATAATTGACAAATGGGAACTCATAAAATAACAAAGTTTCTGTAAGGCAAAGGACACTGTCAAAAGGACAAAACGGCAAATTGGGAAAAGATCTTCACCAACCCTACATCGACAGAGGGATAATATCCAATATATACAAAGAACTCAAGAAATTAGACTCCAGAGAGCCAAATAACCCTATTAAAAATGGGGTACAGACATAAAAACGAATTTTCACCTGAAGAACTTTGAATGGCTGAGAAGCACCTTAAGAAATGAGCCCAGGAACTATGGGAACTATGGTGGGTGGGAACTGGGAAAGGGGAAAGCCTTTGGAATGTAAACATAGAATATAGAAAATAAAAAAAAATTCAAAATTAAAAAAAAAAAAAGAAATGAGCCCAGAAGCTCTGAATATTCAAGGTACAATTAGCAAGTCAAAAGATTCCCAAGAAGAAGGAAGGAGAGGACCCTGGTCCTGAAAGGACTGGATCTAGTTTTGTAGGAGAGTACCAGAATAGAGCAGAGAAATGGTGGGGTGGTGATTGGGGAATAGGCTGGGGGTGGGGGGTGGGAGTGGGGGTGGGGTGGGGGTGGGGTAGAAGAGGACATATGGGACATTATATTGTGAGGGGGGAACGGGAAAGGGGAAAGCCTTCGGAATGTAAACAAAGAATATAGAAAATAAAAAAAAATAAAAAAATAAAAAAAAGAAATGTTCAGCATCATTAGTCATTAGGGAAATGCATATCAAGACAACCCTGAGATTTCACCTCACACCAGTCAGAATGGCTAAGATTAAAAACTCAGGAGACAGCAGGTGTTGGTGAGAATGTGGAGAAAGAGGAGCACTATTCCACTGCTGGTGGGAACGCAAGCTGGTACAATGACTCTGGAAATCAGTCTGGCGGCTCCTCAGAAAACTGGGCATTACACTTCCAGAGGACCCTGCTATACCACTCCTTGGCATATACCCAGAGGATTCCCCAGCATGCAATAAGGACACATGCTCTACTATGTTCATAGTAGCCTTATTTATAATAGCCAGAGCTGGAAAGAACCCAGATGTCCCTCAATGGAGGAATGGATACAGAAAATGTGGTATATTTACACAATGAAATACTACTCAGCAATTAAAAACAATGAATTCATGAAATTCTTAGGCAAATGTTTGGAACTAGAAAATATCATCCTAAGTGAGGTAACTCATTCACAAAAGAACGCACATGGAATGCAGTCACTGATAAGTGGATATTAGCTCTGAATACCCAAGACACAACCCACATATCAAATCATTCCCAAGAAGAAGAAGGAAGGAGAGGGCCCTGGTCCTGGAAAGGCTTGATGCAGCATTGTAGGGGATTACCAGGACAGAGAAGTGGGAGGGGGTTGATTGGGGAATGGGCAGAGCGAAGGGGACTTATGGGACCTATGGGGAGGGGGGAACTGGGAAAGGGGAAGTCATTTGGAATGTAAACAAAGAACATATAAAATAAAAAAAAACTGGAAAGTTATTCTGGGCCAGAAAAATCTTCCCAAAATAGTTGCTAAATGAAGTTATCTCAGAGAATTTCCTTCCCTTCCTTCGTTTTCTAGATGGTGCTTGAAATTTGAATAAAATAATAATTAGTAGTATAACTTTCAATATATCTAGAGTAAATACTTAGTGGGGGTTAGTAAGGGGTTGTAAAGATGATATATTCAGCACTTTGCTCAAACTGATAAAATGTTGATACTAGCAAACAAATACATTATTTATATGCACCATGAAATCTCCAAAAAGCAAAAGTACCGCACAAAGGTTAACACAACAATGCTGTAGATAAATCAAATGAAAATCTAAGCTATGTTTTAAGCAAACTGCAGGAAAATGAAAACAGTGAAACAAAAAGAGCTCAAGAAACAAGGACTAAAGTGTCAGGTTTAAGCTTTAACATACCAATCATTATAAGAAATAGAAGCTGACTGAATGCATGAATTATAAAAATAATGTTTGCTGAGTGGATGAAAACATGATCTTGTGAACCTGATATAAACGAAATGAAAACATACTGTCCAAACTCCAACCTCAAAGAGTATGAGATTTGCGATGTTTATGTTAGATAAAGGAAGTTGCCAGAGAGCCAGAGAGACATTATACAATGATAAGAGGTACAATCCACTCCTTCATCTATACAATGCAAGAATATCACACAGAATCATTTCTAGGTATCAACAACCAATATGTGACAATGAAAATTCAAAATAAATTGTCATTGCATTTGCAAAAACCGTCTATGTTAAACAGAAATCTACAGAGCAGGACTATGTGCTGTAACTATAAAGTGCGGACGAATTCACAAATAGATCAGTAAAACTGAATGGAGAAGTCGGAAATAGTTTTCCCCTCCCCTGTATGGCCCAGGTTTTGTTTCCATTTTTCCTTTGTTTTGCTTTAAGGAAAGTTGCAAAAGCAGGTCAACAATAAGAACAAAAAGATCTTTTCTACCAATGATGCTGCAGAAAATAATGAGCCTTGCTTTGCCTTATGTCAAAATGCAAAAATTACTTCCAAGAAGATAAAGACTAAAATGTAAAAGATAACTGTAACTCCATTACTAGTTAGAGAGAAAGAAACTGCAAGCTCTAAATTTAGGCAAAGAGGGCTTAGATTATGTGAGAAAAGTAAAATTAAGAACTTTTTTTTGATAAATTAGTCCTCACTGAAATGAAAATATTCTGCTCCATAGGAGAACTTAAAAGCATTAAACAAAAAGCTACATCCTGAAGGAAAATTTTTTACAAGTTATATTCCTGATAACAAATTAGTATCTAGAATATATATTTAACACCCCAACT
This sequence comes from Apodemus agrarius, assembly GCA_964023405.1. Classification (NCBI taxonomy): domain Eukaryota; kingdom Metazoa; phylum Chordata; class Mammalia; order Rodentia; family Muridae; genus Apodemus; species Apodemus agrarius. The sequence goes on from OZ030010.1 coordinate 3,267,862, forward strand.
CAACAATCAAATTCCAATTGGAAAGGCAACAATATCTATTTCATGAAATTAGATGTGTGGGTGAGAAACACATGCAAAGAAATTCAAGGACTGGGAAAATGGCTTCATTAATAAATTCTTTGTAATTAATTGGAGGATCTAATTTCGATTACCAAAACCCACATAAAACCTAGCAATGGTGGCACATGCCTATAGTCCCAGACCTAGAGAGTTGGACGCACTGCTCCCTGGGGCTTGCTGGATAGTCAATCCTTAGGAAAAACTGCTATCTCAAAAAATACCACAGAAAGTAGTTGAGGAAAATATCCATCATCCACTTCTTGACTTTACACATGCACATGCATACACACATACTCACATGAACACACACACACACGGGGTGGGGGGAGAGCTTTAATAACACTACCTGTCTTAATCAGTGTTCTATTGCTGTGGAGTGGCACCATGACCATGGCAACTCTTATAAAGGAAAACATTTAATTGGGACTGGCTTTTAGTTTCAGAGGATTAGTGCATCATTAGTCATGATGGAGAACATGGCAACACATAATAGACATAGTGCTAGGGACGTAGCAGACAGATGTACATCTGGATCCATAGGTGTCAGGGAAAGAAAACCACTAGGCCTGTCTTGGGCTTTTCAAATCTCAAAGCACACACCCAGTGATATGCTACTTCCAAAAAGGCTACCTACACCAAGAGGACCATACCTCCCAAATAGTGCCACTCCCTGATGACTAAGGATTCAAACTTACAAGCTTATAGGGGCCATTCTTATTCAAACCACCGTACTACTTATTAAGGAAGTTCAATTAATAAAATATGAGCTGTTGCTACATGTGTATTAAAGGAGCTAAAACAGTAGAAATTCCAAATTCAAAAGCAAATACAAAGAAATTAGGCCCTTTATTCTTAGCTGGGAAGAATATGAAATGGCATTGCCATTGTGGAAAGTAGTATGACAATTTCTCAATTAAATATAAACTTACTATGTAATTCAACAAACAAATTTATATACAGATTGTAATGTTATTACATTCCCGTTTTTGATAATGCATTATAAAGGATACATCTCCAGGAGAAATTGAATGATTACATGAAACCCCACTAAATTATCATTGCAACTTCTTATAAATCTATAGTTATCTAAATATAAAAAGTAAAAACTATTAAAAATCAGGAATCATCTTACTGTATAAGATATAGAAAGCCAAATAATTTTTAAATTATTTAGTATATAAGAATGCCTTTCTGAATTTATTCTATATATGTTTCTTTTAAAATGTTATTTATTTATTTATTTATTTATTTATTTATTTATTTATGCATTTGGTTGGCTATGTGCATGTGTAAATTCCCCAACAGCAATAAATATTGGATACCCCGAAACACCAGAAAAACAAGACTCAGATCTAAAATCACTGGTCAGGATGCTGATAGAGGAACACTTAGATAAATCTCTTAAAGTAATACATGAGAAAATAGATCAAAAGCTAGAAGCCATTGCAAGACAAACACAATTAAATCCCAGATATCTCAACACACCAGAAAAACAAGACTCAGATCTAAAATCACTGGTAAAGATGCAGATTGAGGATCACTTAGATAAATTTCTTAAAGTAATAGAGGAGAAAATAGATCAAAAACTAGAAGCCCATACAAGGCAGACACAAAAATCACTTAAAGAAATCCAGGAGAATATAGAGCAAAAAGTGAATCCCAATAAGGGGGAGAAACAAAAATCACCCAAAGAAATACAAGAGAACATGGGTCAACGAGTAGAAGTCATAAAGGAGGAAACACAAAAATCCCTTAAAGAATTACAGGAAAACACAAACAAGCAACTGAAAGATCTGAGCAAAACCATACAAAATCTAAAAACAGAAGTAGAAACAACTAAGCAATCGCAAAGGGAGACAATGTTGGAGATAGAAAACCTTGGGAAGAAATCAGGAGTCATAGATGCAAATATCAACAATAGAATACAAGAGATAGAAGACAGAATCTCAGATGCTGAAGATACCATAGGAACCATGGATTCAACAATTAAAGAAAATGCAAAATGCAAAAAGCTGGTAACCCAAAACATTCAGGAAATCCAGGACACAATGAGAAGACCAAACCTAAGGATTATAGGGATAGATGAGAATGAAGATCTACAACTTAAAGGGCCAGCAAATATCTTCTACAAAATTATGGAAGAAAATTTCCCCAACCTAAAGAGAGAGATGCCCATGAATATACAAGAAGCCTATAGAACCCCAAATAGACTGGACCAGAACAGAAATACTTCCCGTCACATAATAGTCAAAACCCCAAATGTACTAAACAAAGAAAGAATATTAAAGGCAGTAAGAGAAAAAGGACAAGTAACATATAAAGGAAGACCTATCAGAATTACACCAGACTTCTCACCTGAGACCATGAAAGCTAGAAGATCCTGGGCAGACCTTATGCAGACCCTAAGAGAACACAAACTTCAGCCAAGACTACTATACCCAGCGAAACTCTCAATTGTCATAGATGGGGAAACCAAGATATTCCACGACAAAACCAAATTTGCACGATACTTATCTACAAACCCAGCCCTACAAAGGATAATAGGGGAAAAATACCAACACAAGGGGGGAAACAACACCCCAGAAGAAACAAGATAGAAACCCCATCTCATCCAACCCAAAAGAAGAGAACCACTCAAATACAAATAATAATAAAATTCCCAAAATGTCAGGAAGTAATAATTACTATTCCTTAATATCTCTTAATATCAATGGACTCAATTCCCCAATCAAAAGACACAGACTAACAGACTGGATACGGAAACAGGACCCTACATTTTGCTGCATACAGGAAACACATCTCAGTGTCAAAGACAAACACCACCTTAGAGTAAAAGGCTGGAAGACAGTTCTACAAGCAAATGGTCCCAGGAAACAAGCTGGATTAGCCATTCTAATATCAGATAAAATCGACTTTCAACCTAAAGTCATCAAAAGAGACACAGAAGGTCACTTCCTGCTTGTCAAAGGGAAAATCCACCAAGAAGAATTCTCAATACTGAACATCTATGCACCAAATGCAAGGGCACCCTCATTCGTAAAAGAAACTTTACTAAAGCTTAAAGCACACATCGCACCTAACACAATGATTGTAGGTGACTTCAACACTCCACTCTCCTCAATGGACCTATCAGGAAAGCAGAAACTAAACAGGGACACAGTGAAACTAATTGAAGCTTTGGACCAATTGGATTTAACAGATATATATAGAACATTCCATCCTAAAACAAAAGAGTATACCTTTTTCTCAGCACCGCACGGTACCTTCTCAAAAATTGATCATATAATTGGTCACAAGACAGACCTCAACAAATACAAGAAGACCGAACTAATCCCATGTCTCCTATCGGATCACTATGGAGTAAAAGTGGTCTTCAATAGCAAGAAGAACTACAGAAAGCCCACATACACATGGAAACTGAACAATACTCTACTCAATGACACCCTGGTCAAGGAAGAAATAAAGAAAGAAATCAAAGACTTTTTAGACTTCAATGAAAATGAAGGTACGACCTACCCAAATCTCTGGGATACAATGAAAGCAGTGCTAAGAGGAAAACTCATAGCCCTGAGTGCCTCCAAAAAGAAACTGGAAAGAGCATACACTAGCAACTTAACAGCACACCTGAAGGCGCTGGAACAAAAAGAAGCTAACTCACCCAGGAGGAGTAGAAGAGAGGAAATCATCAAACTAAGGGCTGAAATCAATCAAGCAGAAACAAAGAGAACCATACAAAGAATCAACAAAACCAAGAGCTGGTTCTTCGAGAAAATCAACAAGATAGATAAACCCTTAGCTAGACTAACCAAAGGGCACAGAGATAGTATCCAAATTAACAAAATTAAAAATGAAAAGGGGGATATAACAACAGAAACAGAGGAAATTCAAAAGATCATCAGATCCTACTACAAAGGCCTATACTCAAAACAACTGGAGAATCTGGAGGAAATGGACAATTTCCTAGACAGATACCAAATACCAAAATTAAATCAGCATCAAGTAGACCAGCTAAACAGTCCCATAACCCTTAAAGAAATAGAAGGGGTTATAGAAAGCCTCCCAACCAAAAAAAGTACGGGACCAGATGGTTTTAGTGCAGAATTCTACCAGACCTTCAAAGAAGACTTAACACCAATACTCTTCAAACTATTCCACAAAATAGAGACAGAAGGGACACTGCCCAACTCATTCTTCGAAACCACAATTACGCTGATACCTAAACCACAAAAAGATCCAACAAAGAAAGAGAACTACAGGCCAATTTCTCTTATGAATATAGATGCAAAAATACTAAATAAAATTCTTGCCAACCGAATCCAAGAGCATATCAAAACGATCATTCACCATGATCAAGTAGGCTTCATTCCAGGAATGCAGGGATGGTTCAATATACGGAAATCCATCAATGTAATCCACTACATAAACAAACTAAAAGAAAAAAACCACATGGTCATCTCATTAGATGCTGAAAAAGCATTTGACAAAATTCAGCATCCTTTCATGCTAAAAGTCTTGGAAAGAGCAGGAATTCAAGGCCCATACCTAAACATAGTAAAAGCAATCTACAGCAAACCAGTAGCCAACATCAAAATAAATGGAGAGAAACTTGAAGCAATTCCACTAAAATCAGGGACTAGACAAGGCTGTCCTCTCTCTCCATATCTTTTCAATATAGTACTTGAAGTTCTAGCGAGAGCAATCAGACAACATAAGGAAGTCAAAGGGATACAAATTGGAAAGGAAGAAGTCAAAGTATCATTATTTGCAGATGATATGATAGTCTACTTAAGCGATCCAAAAAACTCCACCAGAGAACTTCTACAGCTGATAAACAACTTCAGCAACGTGGCTGGTTATAAAATTAACTCAAGCAAATCAGTAGCCTTCTTGTACTCAAAGGACAAGCAGGCTGAGAAAGAAGTTAGGGAAATAACACCCTTCACAATAGCCACAAACAACATAAAGTACCTTGGCGTAACTCTAACCAAACAAGTGAAAGATCTGTATGACAGGAACTTCAAGTCCCTGAAGAAAGAAATCGAAGAAGACCTCAGGAGATGGAAAAATATTTCTTGCTCCTGGATTGGCAGGATCAATATAGTAAAAATGGCCATCTTGCCAAAAGCAATCTACAGATTCAATGCAATCCCCATCAAAATCCCAAATCAATTCTTCATAGATCTAGAAAGAGCAATTCTCAAATTCATCTGGAGCAACAAAAAACCCAGGATAGCTAAAACTATTCTCAACAATAAAAGGACTTCTGGGGGAATCAATATCCCTGACCTCAAGCAGTACTACAGAGCAATTGTGTTAAAAACTGCATGGTATTGGTACAGCAACAGGCAGGTAGATCAATGGAATAGGATTGAAGACCCAGAAATTAACCCACAGACTTATGGTCACTTGATCTTTGATAAAGGAGCCACAACCATCCGGTGGAAAAAAGATAGCCTTTTCAACAAATGGTGCTGGTTCAACTGGAGGTCAACATGCAGAAGAATGCGAATTGACCCACTCTTATCTCCTTGTACTAAGATCAACTCCAAGTGGATCAAGGACCTCCACATAAAATCTGACACACTGAAACTATTAGAAAAGAAACTTGGGAAGACCCTGGAGGACATGGGCACAGGGGTAAAGTTCCTGAACAGAACACCAATAGCTTATGGTCTAAGATCAAGAATGGACAAATGGGACCTCATAAAATTACAAAGTTTCTGTAAGGCAAAGGACACTGTCAGAAAGACAACACGGCAACCAACAACGTGGGAAATGATCTTCACCAACCCCACATCCGACAGAGGGCTAATATCCAATATATACAAAGAACTCAAGAAGTTAGACCCCAAAGAACCAAATAACCCTATCAAAAAATGGGGCACAGAGCTAAACAAAGAATTTTCACCAGAAGAAATTCGGATGGCCGAGAAACACCTTAAGAGATGTTCAACATCATTAGTCATCAGGGAAATGCAAATCAAAACAACCCTGAGATTCCACCTCACTCCAGTCAGAATGGCTAAGATTAAAAACTCGAGAGACAACAAGTGCTGGCGAGGATGTGGAGAAAGAGGAACACTCCTCCACTGTTGGTGGGATTGCAAAATGGTAAAACCACTCTGGAAATCAGTGTGGCGGTTCCTCAGAAAATTGGGCATGCCACTCCCAGAGGACCCTGGCATACCACTCCTGGGCATATACCCAGAGGATTCCCCTGCATACAACAAAGACACATGCTCCACTATGTTTATAGCAGCCTTGTTTATAATAGCCAGAAATTGGAAGGAGCCCAGATATCCCTCAAAGGAGGAATGGATACAGAAAATGTGGTATATTTATACAATGGAGTACTACTCAGCAATTAAAAATAATGAATTCATGCAATTTGTAGGTAAATGGTTAGATCTGGAAACTATCATCCTAAGTGAGCTAACCCAATCACAAAAGAATACACACGAAATGCAATCACTGATAAGTGGATATTAATGAGCCCAGAAGCCCTAAATACTCAAGGCACAATTAGCAAGTCAAATGACTCTCAAGAAGAAAAAAAGGAGAGGACCCTGGGCCTGTAAAGATTGGATCCAGTATTGTAGACCCAGAACAGAGAAATCGGGGGGGCGGGAAAGAGTGGGGAATAGCATGGGGGGGAGAGGAATTATGGGACATATGGTGGGGGGTACCTGGGAAAGGGGAAAGCCTTTGGAATGTAAACAAAGAATATAGAAAATAAAAAAAAAATGATAAAAAAATGTTATTTATTTATTTATTTATTTATTTATTTATTTATGCATTTGGTTGGCTATGTGCATGTGTAAATTTATATACACCACACATGTTCAGGTACTCTTGGAGGCCAGAAGAGGGTATCAGATCCTCTTGAATTGGAGTTACCTCTGGTTATGAGGCCCCTCATATGGGTGCTGGGAACTAAGGTCTTCTGCAAGATCAGGAAGTATTCTTTAATGTTGAGCCATCTCTTCACCCCCCTTGGTTTCATTGAGCAAAATCATAGAAATAGAAGTATAGACATAGACAAACAGATTTTTTGATTCTGATACTCATCTGGAACCATAACTAGTTTAGTGTTAGTGGTATTTGTTGGGTGAACAGGCCCTGATTTGAGATTTTTACTTGTATAAGAGTTGAGGAAACAAAGAGAAAGAATAGATAATAACAATTGAACGATCTTTGAAGACAGTAGGAAAAACAGTTTTAAATCACCATGTTAATTCTCTTCTACTCCCAGGTAGAATAACTCATATAGATACTCACTCCTTAGGGGAAAAGAGAGGGAAGTCTCTTTTTTAAATTTTTTATTAATTAATTATTTTTATACACTCCATATTTTATTCCCCACCCCGCCAACCCCTGCCAACACTCTCCAACTGTTCCACATCCCATACCTCCTCCCCTCACCCTGTCTCCACGTGGATGTCGGTACACCCACCCCACCTGACCTCTAAACTCCCTGGAGCCTCCAGTCTCTTGAGGGTTAGGTATATCATCTCTGAATGATCACAGACCTGGCAGTCCTCTACTGTATATGTGCTAGGGGCTGCACATCCGTTGGTGCATGCTGCCTGTTTGAGAGATCCCAGGGGTCCAGATTAATTGAGACTGCTGGTCCTCCTACAGGATTGCCCTTCTCAGCTTCTTTCAGCCTTCCCTGATTCAACAATGGGGGTCAGCTGCTTCTGTCCATTGGTTGGGTGCAAACATCTGCATCTTTCAGCTGCTTGATGGGTTTTCTGTAGTGTGGGTCATGTTAAGTCCCTTTTTGTGACTGCTCCATAGCCTCACTAATAGGCTTTGGGACCTCCCCTTGAGCTGGATTCCACTTTGGTCCTGTCGGTGGACCTTCTTTTGCACGGGCTCCTCTCCATTTTCATCCCTGTAATTCTTTCAGACAGGAACAATTATGGGTCAGAGTTATGACTGTGGGATGTCTCCCCTTTTCCTCATTTGATGCCCTGTCTTCCTGCTGGAGGTGGGCTTTATAAGTTCCCTCTCCCTATTGTCAGGCATTTCATCTAAGTTCCCTCCCTTTGAGTCCTGAAAGTCTCTCACCTCCCAGGTCATTGGTGCATTCTGGAGGGTCCCCCAACCTCCTATCTCCCGAAATTGCCTGCTTTCTTTCTTTCTGCTGGCCTCCAGGACTTCAGTCCTTTTCCAGGAGGGAAGTGTCTTTTTCGGACATCAATGGTATAAATCTACAAATCAGTAGTAGAGGAACATCAGAAACTTAGGAACTAAATGGAATAAAACAAATCAGCAAGTTAAAGAAGAAATTTTTATAGAGATTAGAAATGTCTTGTAACAACAGGGAATATAAACACAAAATTGCTCAATTATCCCTTCCACCTCTTGACTCACCCTCATCAGACCTGTTCCCAAACCATCTCATTAGATTCCCTTTCCCCATCCATCTTCCCTGCCCACTGAGTCCTCTGGGGCACCCCACGCTGCCCTGAGCAGTCTGCTATTTCCAGCAGACTTCCATTTTCCCACCACCTCTCTGCCCACCTTCATCAGACCTGTGCATCCTGAACCATACAGACTTGCTGGTCCAAAACTATACAGCCCAAGGATACCCATCAGAGGCCGGCAGAGGCCGGCCACACTAGGACCATCGAGGTTAAGCCCTCTCATAATACCGACTACAACAGGAATATACAGGGACCAAAGCTATCCAGATGGCTAAAGGCCCTGAAAAGAACACAACCAACAAATGCAAGAGCAATATGACACCCTGAGAAGCAAAAACAGCAAACACCTAAGAGTATTCAAAACATCTAACCTTTAAGAATAGCTAGGAAGAAACCATTTCTGACAGCTATTACTATTGTTTACTAAAAGATGGGAAGGAACTGGAAAGAGTAGAAGAAAGGGAAACTGTAAGGATATAGTGTATGTGAAAGAAATCTATTTTCAATTTTAAAAAAGTGCCTTTGGTGGGAAGGAGAAGCTGGAAGCTTATTAATGGAGATAGCATCTGCTCTGCCTTGAAATTTCTCAGTCTGAAACTCCGGGATAGATACTTAGTAGTGCTTTCCAAGTCATTGCTTCTGGATGTTTAGGCGCTCTTGATTTGATGTTAATACTTCTTGCTTGCTTTCCCAATCAGATTAGTCTAATCATTTCTGCTAGATGCTATAGGCTCTGGTTTGATGGTGCTTCATTATCTGCTGCTATTGTATGTCTGCTAATTACTGTTACTTTTTCTTGTTAAATAATAAATGCAACTATTTGAAACTGAAAATTACAGCTATTGTATGGAACAAATAGCTAAGAACATTTTACATTTGAAAATGATGAAACACATCAATATCAAGGTTTTCTTTCTTTCAACACCCACACTCCTATCCCTGTTTTTATGAAGTGCACTGCTTCTTTCCATCACTGGAACTATAATAAATGTCTCCAGACAGGATGAATAAGTAAGTCTCTTCCTTCTGTTACATTTTAGGCAGAGGTGTGAAGTAGGCATTTTTTTTTTCTGCTATGAAACATGTTTCTTTTGCCAAATCCCTGGAGAAATGACTCTTGGACTTAAAATATTGTTCCTATGAATAGCATCTTGGTGTGTCTCAGATAAAGGGTTTGCTGTCAGGAAAACAACAAATGGCTGAATAGAGTAAAATTAAAAGCTAACCTTAACTTACAGATTTAAATTTACATCTTCTTTCTAACCTTCCATAAGTACTTACAGAACATCTGCTATATGGCAAGGACTGCATTAAGTATTGCAGTTAGATAGATATAGCAGATAGTCTTTGGCCACATACAAAGAAGGAAAAAATACCAAGATTTACATGGAGGTATAAGAAAAGGGTTTGGCCGTTAGTTGAAACCCAACCTAGGATGGATATATAATGTATTTTAAGATGGAAGTCAGCCTGAGCTACAAAGTGAAATACAGTTTCCTTCAAACAGACAAACAAACAAATACCACAAAACAAAATAAAATAGAGCAAAGTAAACAAACCTCAAAGACAAAGGAATGTTTTGGGGGAGTGAACGAGTTTTTGAAGAAAGTTTGGGATTCTAAGATGAGATCCTGCTTTCCCTTACAACTTTGAAGAGCTTGTGTACAAAAATAAATCCTGTGTTAAAATGCTAAAAATCGTGTGACTTTATTTGGAATAAGAAAATAATTAAGATTAAATGAAGGTCATCATAAGGGTGGGGCTCTAGTCCTATATAATCAGCACCCTTATGAGAAAAGAAACCAAAACCAATTGCGAATAGATTATCAAGTTACATGAATGTGTGTAGCTGAAATATTTTAGGTTTGTAGAGGAGAGAAGATGACATTACAACTTAAAAGCATTAAAAGAAATCACAAAGATAATCCAATGTGGAGACATCAAAAACATTTGTTTGACAAACAGAACACAAATCAGAGAATGTACTGGGGAGAATTTTTGAAGTAAGCATTTTCAGGAATGTTACTACTAAAACAAAACGTAGAATGTATTTGAAATATACAAAGTATATGAAGAACTCAAAAAGCTGGATATCAAGAAAACAATTATCCCAAACAAAAGTGGAGTACAGAACTTTATAAAGAATTCTCAAAAGAGGAAACTCAAGTGGCTGAGAAGTGCCTAAAGAAATGTTCAACATCCTTAGTCATCAAGGAAATGCAAATCAAAATTACTTTGCGATTTCATCTTACACCTGGCAGAATGGCTAAGATCAGCAAAACAAGTGATAGCCCATTCTGGTGTGGGTATGGGTGGGTATGAGCAAACACTCATCCATTGCTTGTGGAGTGCAAACTCACACAGCTACTTATGGGAATCAATATGCTGATTTCTCAAAAAGTTGGGAATAGATATCTCTCAAGATCCAGCTTTATCACTCTTGGCCATATATCCAAAGGATGGTTCATCCTAACACAAAGACACTTTCTCAACTATGTTCATTGCTTCTCTATTCATAATAGCCAGAAATTGGAAACAGCTTAGATGTTCCTCACCTGAAGAATGGATAAATAAAATGCAGTACACTTATACAATGAAAAACAACTAAGTAATTAAAAGAAGACACATACTGAAATTTGCAAGCAAAGGATTGGAACTAGAGAAAAATAATCCCAAGTGAGGTATCCAGACCAAGAAAGACTAATATTGTATCTATTTTTTTATATCTGGATATTTGCTCTTAAGACAGTGGTAAATTATAATCCATAGAACCAGAGGTCATATATATATTAATGAACTAAAGAGGGACAGATGGATCTCCCTAGGAAAGAGGAATAGAACAGATAGCTATAATTGTATGGGGAGGGCTGCAACAGGAAGATCAAGTGGAGAAGGGAGAGAAGAGATGGGCTTGTGAAATAGAATACTCGGGAGAGACAGCTAAACTTAAGGGCCACTGGAGGAGAAATATAGAAACCTAGTACAGTAGAAACTTTATATATATATATATATATATATATATATATATACACACACACACACACACACACACACACACACATATATATATATATATATATATATATATATATATATGAAGATGATGCAAATAAAATTGCCAAATAATGAAGGCGATAGAGCCCCAATTAGCTACCTCTTGGCACCAAATGAAGCTTCCAGTATTAGGATAGGGTTAAATATAATCAAATTGTTGGCCAAAGGACTCCCATGGGAATCCCCAAACAACCAAGTCTATTGCCAAGACTATATGTTGTTCTTCACAAACTGACAACAAAGCCCCATTGCTGAATACAACACCTACACAACTCATTAAACATGGAGCTATTGAGTTGGTGTCTACATAGAACCTTCACCCTTATAGTCCAGTGTCTGGTACAGGAAGGTACTTTGCAGGCTACTAAAAGATAAACATAAACACCAAGCCAGCCACAAACCCTTTGATCTACAATGGTGTGCTGTCTGTAAGATATGTTAGTACAACAGTGACACAAAGCTTATGGGAGTAACTGGTTCAACTTAAGACCCACTCCATGAGATGGAACACGATATGATTGGGTGACCAAGAACCTGAGACTAGATAGCTCAGGGTCATAGGGTAAAACCAAATACTGCTGATCTAAAAGAAAAAGAAAAAAATGTAGTGACAAAGTGACTTTCTAACGGCATTCTGCTGTTCTCATAGATCAGTGCCTTGCTCAGCCATCATCAGAGAAGCCTCCTTCTGCAACAGATGGGAACAAGTACCGAGAAACACAGCCTGAAAATGTGTAGAGAGTGAGAGACCATAGAACACTCAGCCCTAAGTGGGATGTCTCCATCAAATCCTTCTCCTCAGACCTCAGGGAACCATACAGAAGGAGGGAGAAAGAGTGTAAGAACCAGATGGTATAGAGATCACCAAAACAAGGCCCTCTAAATTGACATGAACAAAGCTCATATGAATTCATGGAGATTAAGGGATCATACACAAGGGTCTACACAGGTCTGCATCAGGTCCTCTGTTTATATATTATAGCTACCAATTTAATGTTTTAAAGGGGATTCATGTTTGTTGGAAGGAGCGTGTCTCTGATTCTTTTAACTCCTCTTTTGCTTTTGCTAATTTGCCTTGTCCAGCTTTAAATGTAATAGACCCATGTTTTATCTTACTTTGTTTTGTTATATGTAAAAATGAATTAATGAGTTAATGAATGAATGAATACCTAGCCAAAGAATAAAAGTTAGTGAGAGAGGGAAAGTAAGTTTTCTGTAATAGAGTGACACAGGGCAGGCCTCATGTTCAGAAGTAGTTGAGCAACATATAATGAACTTCAAAATTTATCTCTCTCTCTCTCCTGCTCTCCCTCCCCTGGGCTCCCGCCCCCCATGATTGCAGTTTGGTATTGGTTTTACTGTTTGTTTGTTTGGGGGTATTGTTTTATTTTGTTTTCTTTGGGGGCAGTTTTTGCTTTCATATTGGGGTTTTCTTTGCTTTTTGAGATAGAACTTGAAATTGGATTTGTAGAGAAGTGGAGAGGATCTGAAAGAGCTAGGGAAGAGGACGAATATGATTAAATATATTTAAATATCATTTTAAATGCTAAAGAGGAAAAAAGAAATTTCAAAACACCCTCAAAACAACAACAAAAAAAATGGGCCAAAAAATAAAACATTAATTGATCAACAGATAAATGGAGAAAAGAAATTTTACTTCTGTGGTAAATGTTTATAAGATGAGTTGCTCAATTCTGATTGTAACATGACCTGCAAACAAAATCAAATAGGAGATACCACCAGATAATAAATAATACTGATTCTATCTATTAAATGAGTAAAATTTACCATAATAGACAGTTGAGCAGAAAGTGGCAACTTTGGAACATTCGTGATGGTGGTGGATATTGTTTGGATATACTGTTTTTAGAAAGAAATTTGGTGAGTGGGATTTTCAGCTTACTAAATGCTCATATATACTAGGAATTTATCCTACAGAAATAATCCAGAAATAAATCAAAGGCCATATATATGAAGATTGTTTGGATCTGATTTTCCTAATGTTGAAAACTAAGCAACTATTTGGTTCTTCAATGCTAAGTTCAAAGATACTATAGTATTGTTGAGAATAGTTTTCGCTATCCAGGGCTTTTTGTTATCACAAATGAATTTGGAAATTGCTCTTTCTAACTATGAATAATTGAGCTGGAATTTTGGTGGGAATTGCATTGAATCTATAGATTACCTTCAGCAAGATGGCCATTTTTACTATATTAATCCTGCCAATCTATAAACATGGGAGATCTTTCCATCTTCTGAAGGATTCGATTTCTTTCTTCAGAGACTTGAAGTACTTGTCATACTGATCTTTCACTTACTTGGGTAGAGTCACATCAAAATACTTTATATTGTTTGTGACTATTGTGAAGTATGTTGTTTCCCTAAATTCTTTCTCAGTCTGTTTATCCTTTAAGTACAGGAAGGCTACGGATTTCTTTTTGTTAACTTTGTATCTGTGCACTTTGCTGATGTTGTTTATCAGCTGTAGGAGTTCTCTGGTGGAATTTTTGGGTCGCTTAAGTATACTGTCATATCATCTGCAAATCATAAAGAGACTGAAGAAAAGGCCATCTAGAGACAGCCCCACCTAGGAATCCATCCCATATACAGTCACCAAAGGCAGACACGATTGTTGATGCCAAGAAGTGCATGCTGACAGGAGCCTGATATAGCTATCTCGTGAGAGACTTTGCCAGTACCTGACAAATACAGAGTTGAATCCTCTCAGCCAACCATGATCCCCAATGTAGGAGCTAGAGAAAGGACCCAAGGAGCTGAAGGAGCTCGCAGCCCATAAGAAGAGCAAGAATAAGAACCAAACAGTACCGTCAGAGCTCCCAGGGACTAAACTACAAACTAAAGAGTACACATGGAGGGACCCATGGCTCCAGCCACATATGCAGCAGAGGATGGCCTTGTAGGGCATCAATGGGAAGAGAGGACCTTTGACCTGTGAAGGCTCAATGCCCCAGTGTAGGGGAATGCTAGGATAGGGAAGGAGGAATGGGTGGGTGGGTGAACAAGGGTAGGGGGCATAGGATAGGGGGTTTTCAGAGCCGAAAGGGGATAACATTTGAAATGTAAATAAAGAAAATATCCAATAAAAAGTACTGCAGTATACCCAAAAGTTAAGCTATCTGGCATTAAAAATTGTAATATTGAAAAGTTATTTTATGATAAGATCTATAAATGTTAAGTGAATGGTATTCATTTGCAGATATTCATTTATTTTTAGTATATGAAAGTGTACAGCTATGAACAAAGACTGACAACAAGTTGAAAATAAATGTTCCTTGAGGAAAGTGAGATTTGGCTAATTTATCCCAATCATTTTTTGCTAAATTTCCAGAAAAGCTTTCATTCTACATTTAAGTGGGCACAGAAGAAAACAATATAATTAGCCTCATCGGTATAATATTCTAAGTATTTTAGTTTGGGAAGAGAAGAAACTATGACAAAATGTCAGCAAGGGAAAGGAGAAGCAGCCAGAATGTTTTGATTGATACAGATAACCAAGGAAATATGAGCATTTATAATATGCATGAAAACATTTAGGTGTGTGGGTCTAGATCTAAAGTTACAGAAAACAGAAACAAAGCATCAAGATTTGTGCTTTCTACTACAATACAAGTATATATTCTCCTTCCCCACAATTTTCCTCTTCAAGTTCAGAATGTTCTGAATTATGGGTTGAATGAAATGGCACAATGATTGTTATTTTTAGTTTTCCATGTAAAATCAAGATAGTCCTAAATAAAAGTAGTTTTACGCATCTAAAGAAACAGTTCAATAATTAAATTGAGCCTTTCATTCTGAACAGGTACCCTGAGCAGGCTTTGGGTGCTAGCTCTTCACCCAGTCCCACAACACCCAGAGGGAGCCCAACTCCCAGGTACTCTAACATGCCCAAGACATAGGATCCCAGGATCTCAGGTGCTTGGTCACACCAGGATCTCAGGACCCCAGAGGCAGCTTGACTCCCAGGAGCTCAGACACACCCAGGATCTCAGGGTCACAGGATCCCAAAGACAGTTGGACTCTGAGGAGTTCTGATACAACCAGGGACATAGGAAGGACAGGTTCCAGTTAGATACAGCCAGGGAAGGTAGCATTAGCGATAACCAGATGGCAAGAGGCAAGTACAAAGAATATAAGGGGGGGAAAGCAAGGTTACTTGGCATCATCAGAACCCAGTGCTCACATCATAGCAGGTCCTGAATACACCATCACAGTAGAAAAGCAAGATTCAGATCTAAAAATCACTTCTCATGATAATGATAGAAGACATAAAAAAGGACATAAATAACTTGCTTTAAAAAAAATACAGGAGAACACAGTTAAACCTTAAAGAAGAAACACAAAAATCCCATAAAGAATTACCAGAAAACAAAACCAAACAGATGGAGGAAATGAACAAAACCATCCAGAATATAAAAATGGAAATAGAAACAACAAAGAAATTACAAAGTGAAACAACGCTGAAACTAGAAAACCTAGGAAAGAGATCAGGAGTCAGAGATGCAAGCATCAGCAACAGAATGAATATAAGAGATAGAAGAGAGAATCTAAGGTACAGAAGATACCATAGAAAATATTGACACAACAATCAGAGAAAATGCAAAAAGCAAAACGCTCCCAAGACAAAATATTCAAGAAATCCAGGACATAACCAGAAGACCAAACTTTAGGATAATAGGTACAGAAGAGTGGGAAGATTCCCAACTTAAAGGGTTAATTATCTTCAACAAAATTATAGAAGAAAACTTCCCTATCCTAAAGAAAGAGATGCCCATGAACACAAAAGAAGCCTACAGAACTCCAAATAGAGTGGACCAGAAAAGAGATTCCTCCTTTCACATAATAATCAAAACACCAAATGCACTAAACAAAGAAAGAATATTAAAAGCAGTAAGGGCAAAGGGTCAAGTAACATATAAAGACAGACCTATCAGAATTATACCAGACTTCTCACCAGAGACTTTGAAAGCTAGAAGATCTTGGGCAGATATCATGCAGACCCGAAGAACACAAATGCCAGCCCAGGCTACTATACCCAGAAAAACTACCATATATGGAGAAAACAAGATATTCCATGACAAAAATAAATTTAAACAATATCATTGCACAAATCTAGCTGTACAAAGGATAATAGATGGAAAAACATCAACACAAGGAGGGGCACTACACCCTAGAAAAAAGCAAGAAAATAATCTTCTTTCAGCAAACCCTAAAGAAGATAGCCACACAACCATAATTCCAGCTCTAACAACAAAATTAACAGGAAGCAACAATCACTATTCCTTAATATCTCTTAACATAAATGGACTCAATTCCCCGATAGAAAGACATAGACTAACAGTCTGGATTAAAACAAAACAAAACAAAACAAAACAAAACAAAACAAAACAAAACAAAACAGGACCCAGCATTTTGCTGCATACAGGAAAAGCATCTCAGTGACAAAGACAGATACTACATCAGAGTAAAATAAAATGCTGGAAAATAATTTTCCATACTACTGTTTAATAAAATGGACTTTTAACCAAAAATTATTAAAAATGATAAGTAAGGACACTTTATACTCATCAAAGGAAAATCTACCAAGATAAACTCTCAATTCTGAACATCTATGCTCCAAATGCAAGAGTCCCACATTCGTAAAAGAAACTTTACTAAAGCTCAAAGCCCACATGGCACCTCACACAATAAAACTGGGAGCGTTCAACACACTACTCTCATCAATGGACAGATCATGGAAACAGAAACTAAACAGAAACACAGTGAAACTAATAGGAGTTATGAGCCAAATGGATTTAACAGATATTTATAGAGCACTTTATCCTAAAACAAAGGAATAGAACTTCTTGTCAGCTCCTCACGATACCTTCTCCAAAACTGACCATTTAATTGGTCAAAAAACAGGCATCAGGAAGCCGGAAATATGAAGACTGAAATAATCACATGCATCCTATCACATCACCATGGACTAAGGTTTGTCTTCAAGATCGTCAAAAACAACCAAAAAGCCCAAATACAGATGGAAACTGAACCACACTCTACTCAATGATAAGTTGGTAAAGGAAGAAATAAAGAAATTAAAGACTTTTTAGAACTTAATGAAAATGAAGACACTGGCTGGGCAGTGGTGGCATACGCCTTTAATTCCAGCACTTGGGAGGCAGAGGCAGGCAGATTTCTGAGTTCGAGGCCAGCCTGGTCTACAGAGTGAGTTCCAGGGCAGCCAGGACTATACAGAGAAACCCTGTCTCAAAAACAAACAAACAAAAACAAAACAAACAAAAAAAGAAAGAAAAAAAAAAAAGAAACTGAAGACACATCAGACCAAATCTTCTAGGGAACAATGAAAGCAGTGCTAAGAGGAAACCTTATAGCAATTAAGTGCCACCAAAAAGAAACTGGAGAGAGCTTACACTAGCAGTTTGACAGCACACATGAAAGCTCTAGAACAAAAAGAAGCAAATACACTCCAGAGGAGTATACGGCAGGAAATAATCAAACTCAGGGCTGAAATCAACCAAATAGAAACAAAAAGAACTATACAAAGAATCAACCAAACCAGGAGCTGGTTCTTTGAGAAAATCAACGATATAGATGAACCCTTAGCCAGATTAACCAGGTGGCTCAGAAACAGTATCCAAATTAACAATATCAGAAAGGAAAAGGGAGATATAACAACAGAAATGGAGGAAATTAAAAAGAAATCATCAGATCCTACTACAAATGCCTATACTAAATAAAACTAGAAAATCTGAATGAAATGGACAATTTTCTAGACAGATAAGAGATGCCAAAGTTAAATCAGGATCAGATAAACAATCTAAATACTCACATAACCCCTTAGGAAATAGAAGCCGTCATTAATAGCCTCCCAACCAATAAAAGCCCAGGACCAGATCAGTTTAGTGGAAAATTCTATCAGACCTTCAAAGAAGACCTAATATCAATACGCTTCAAACAATTCAACAAAATAGAAACAGAAAGAACAGTACCTAATTTGTTCTATGAAGCTACAATTATGCTTATTCCTAAAATACACCAAGACCAAAGAGTACTTCAGACCAATTTCCATTATGAACATTTATTCAAAACTACTCCATAAAATTCTCACAAAATGAATCCAAGAACACATCAAAAAGATCATTCACCATGATGAAGTAGGCTTCATCCCAAGGATGTAGGGATGGTTCAATATACAAATATCCATCAGTGTAATGCACTATATAAACAAAATAAATGAAACAACACATGATTATAGCATTGGACACTGAAAATGCATGTCCTAATCAGGGTTTCTATACCTGCACAAACATGACCAAGAAGCAAGTTGGGGAGGAAAGGGTTTATTCAGCTTACACTTCCACACTGCTGTTTGTCACCAAAGCAAATCAGGACTGGAACTCAAGCAGTTCAGGAAGCAGGAGCTGATGCAGAAGCCATGGAGGGATGTTTCTTACTGCTTTGCTTCCCCTGGCTTGCTCAGCCTGCTCTCTTATAGAACCCAAGACTACCTTGTGGGCACCACCCACAAGGGGCCCTCCCTCCTTGATCACTAATTGAGAAAATACCCCACAGCTGGATCTCATGGAGGCACTTCCCCAACTGAACCTCCTTTCTCTGTGATAACTCCAGCCTGTGTCAATTTGACACACAAAACCAGCCAGTACAATGCATTTGACAAAATTCAACGCTCCTTCATGTTAAAAGTCTTGGAAAAATAGGAATTCAAGGCCCATAAGTAAATATGGTAAAAGCAATATACTGTAAACCAGTAGCCAAAATAAAACTAAGTAGAGAGAAACTCGAAGCAAACCCACTAAAATCAGGGACTAGACAAAGCTGTCCACTCTCTCCCTATCTATTCAGTATAGTACTTGAAGTGCTAATAAGAGCAATTAGACAACAAAAGGAGGTCAAAGGAAATGACCAATGACAAATTAGAAAGGAAGAAGTAAAAATATCACTATTTGCAGATGATATGATAGTATATTTAAGTGACCCCAAAAATTTGAGCAGAGAACTTCTACAACTGTTAAACAACTTCAGCAAAAGGGCTGGATATAAAAATTAACACAAACAAATCAGTAAATCAATAGCCTTCCTCTACTCAAAGTATAAACAGGTTGAGAAAGAAATTAGGGAAATTACACCCTTCATAATAGTCACAAACAATGTAAGGTATGTTGGTGTGACTCTAACCAACCAAGTGAAAGATCTGTATGACGGAAGTTCAAGTCTCTGAAGAAAAAAATAGAAGAAGACCTCAGAAGATGGAAAGATCTCCCATGCTCATAGATTGGCAGGATTAATATACTAAAAATGGCCATCTTGGCTAAAGCAATCTGCAGATTTAATGTAATCCCCATCAAAATCCCAACTCAATTCCTCATAGAGCTAGAAAGAGCAATCTGCAAATTCATTTGGAATAACAACAACAACAAAAAAAAACCCAGGATAGTGAAAACTATTCTCAACAATAAAACAACTTATTGGGAAATCACCATTCCTGACCTCAAGCTGTATTACAGAGCATTAGTGATAAAAAAAAAAAAAAACTGTGTGGTATTAGTACAGAGACAGGAAGGAAGATCAAAAGAATAGAATTGAAGATCCAGAAATTAACCCACACACCTATGGTCCTTTGATCTTTGACAAAGGTGCTAAAAACCATCCAGTAGAAAAAAAGACAGCATTTTCAAAAAATGGTGCTGGTTCAACTGAAGCATGCAAATCGACCCATTCTTATCTCCTTGTACAATGTTCAAGTCCAAGTAGATTAAGGACCTCCACATAATACCAGATACACTGAAACTTATAGAAGAGAAAGTGGGGGAAAGCCATGGGTACAGTGAAAAATTTCCTGAGCAGAATACTAATAGCTTATGCTCTAAAATTACAAAGGTATTGTAAGGCAAAGGACATTGTCAATAGAACAAAATGTCAAGCAAGAGATTGGAAAAAGATCTTTACTAACCCTATATCCGATAAAGGGCTAATATCCAATATATACAAAGAACTCAAGAAGTTAGACTCCAGAGAGCCAAATAACCCTATTAAAAATGGGGTACAGGGCTAAGCAAAGAATTTTCAACTCAGGAATATGGAATGGCTAAGAAGCACCTAAAGAAAAGTTCAACATCCTTAGTCATCAGAGAAAGGCAAATCAAAACAACCCTGAGATTCCACCTCAGACCAATCTGAATGGCCAAGATAAAAAACTAAGGTGGCAGCAGAGGCTGTCAAGGATGTGGAGAAAGAAACTCTTCCATTCTTGTTGGCATTGCAAGCTGGCAACTACTCTGGAAATCAGTCTGGTGGTTCCTCAGAAAACTGGACATGGTATTACCTGAGGATCCAGGTATATCTGTCATGGGCATATACCCAAAAGATTCTCCAACATATTAACAAGGCCATATGTTCCACTATGTTCATAGCAGCTTTATTTATAATAGCCAGAAGCTTGAAAAAAACCCAGATGTCATTTAAGAGAGGAATAGACAGAAAATGTGATACATTTACACAATGGAATACTACACAGCTATTAAAAACAATGATTTCTTGAAGTTCTTAGACAAATGGATGGAACTAGAAAATATCATCCTGCGTTGAGGAAGCCAAATCATAAAAGAACACACATGGTATGCATTCACTGCTAAGTGGATATTAGCCCAAAAGCTCCAGAATACCCAAGATACAATTCACAGACCACATGAAGCTCAAGAAGAAGGAAGGCCAAAGTGTGGGTGCTTTGGTCCTTCTTAGAAAGGGGAACAAAATACTCACAGCAGCAAATCAGGAGACAAAGTATAGAGCAGAGACTGAAGGAAAGGCCATCCAGAGATTGCTTTTCTTGGGGATCCATCCCATTTACAGTCCCCACATGCAGACACTGTTGTGGATACCAAAAAGTGCTTCCTGAAAGAAGCCTGATATAGGCTGTCTCCTGAGAGGCTCTGACAGAGTCTTACAAATCCAGGGTCAGATGCTTATAGCCAGCCATTGGACTGAGGGTGGGTCCCCAATGGAAGAGTCAGAGAAAGGACTGAAGGAGCTGAAGGGGTTTGCAACCCCATAGGATAAACAACAATATCAACCAACCACATCCCTCAGAGCACCTAGGCACTAAGCCACCAACCAAAGAGTACACATGGAAAGACCCAGGGCTTCAGCTGCATATGTAGCAGAGGATGGCCTTGTCAGGTACTAATGGGAGGAGAGGCCCTTGGTCTTGTGAAAGCTCTATGGATGCCCCCAATGTAGGGGAATTCAAGGGCAGGGAGGCAGGAGAGGGTGGGTGGGTGGGGGAACACCCTCATAGAAGTACTGGGAGCAAGGATGAGATCTGGGGCAGGGGAAAATCAGAACGGGGGATAACATTTGAAATATAAATAAAGAAATTATCCAATAAACAAAAAGAACCAAAGTGATTGTGGTTTTATCCTGGCTTCTAGTCATCTGGGATTGGTAAAATTGTTTTGTGTTTTGTTTTTTTTTTTAAATCTTTTTTTAAAAATTTATTTATTATATGTAAGTACACTGTAGCAGACGCACCAGAAGAGGGCATCAGATATCTTTACAGATGGTTGTGAGCCACCATGTGGGTGCTGGGATTTGAACTCATGACCTTTGGAAGAGCAGTCGGTGCTCTTACCCACTGAGCCATCTCTCCAGCCCGGGATTGGTAAAATTGTAATTCTAGGTGATTTGCTCAGTCTCCTGGAAATCAGGAGTTGGGGCTTAGTGGATAGTGATTCAAGGCCAAAAGAGGTAGGCTGCTACAAATCCGGGGATGAAACTGGGGTGTTGGATATGGAAGAGTGTAGGGAAGTGGGGATCTTCGGTTAGTTTACCTATTTCCCTGGCCTGTGTGTTACCAGGGAATGCCTGCTGGTTTTTGAGGCTGAGATAAAGGGATGAGTTGCAGAACTGAAGGTTGGAGGAGATGGTCTATGTGCTTCATGGGAGATGGGGACAAGAGAGCAAAGGGGAGACTGCAGTTAGGGATGCTGCTACAGAGCTGGAGATCAGATGGTGGGAGAGTGTTGAAGGAAAGAACCAAAGGTCTGCAGTTGGCTCACCTTGCAAGAGTGGCCTGTGGGTTCCTAGGGAATACTTTAGGAGTTGGGGCTGTAATAAACCAGTGAGTGCTTGGAAGTTTGAAGGGAAAGACCTAGGTGATCCACTGGATTTGGTGCCAGGTGGGTAAGGGAAGGTTCAGCAAGTAATCAGCCATACAGCTCGGGATGAGACTGGAGGGTTGGATTTGGAGGAATGGAGGGAGAAATGATGGTATGTAACTAGTCTACTTCCCTGCTTCCCTGGCTTGCAGGTTCAAGAAATCAAGGCCTTCTAAATCAATAAGATTGGATTGATGCATGTAAGAGCTCACAGAGACTAGGGCAGCATTTGTAGGACCTGTATGGATCGACACCAGTTTGGGTACTAGAGAATAAAGGAGAAATCTTTACCCCAGAAGCGATCTCCACTTGCAAATGAAAATTTGGTTTTCTTCAAGGCAGTCTCATTGGGAAAACAAAACTATTCTTCTAGGTAGACTGCATGCCTAGAAGTAAACAGCCAATAGAAAATGGACTCAAAGGCATTTTTGGAAGTTCCTTGTCTCATAATGTCATGTCACAGCACTTTATTTTTAAGGAAAACTGTATTTTATTATTTTTATGTTATTTATATGCATATATTTTCTTTCTTTTTGCCCTACAGATCCTCCGTACTTATATGACGGCTTCCAGTAGAGTGCCTTATAGGACTCCCAAGTGTGTGAATGAGTGGGTCTCTGTCACCATTAGCCAGTGGACATAATAATATTGTAATATTCTAATATCTGTCCTTTTACCAGACATTACAGAAAACCTGGGAGTGTTCTGAGCAGCATTTATAAATTTTAAGGGGACAGAAATAATCCACTTTTCTGGGAAGCAGTCACAGACAGTGGGCTGGCCTTTGTAATGATGTGTTAATGAAGTGGTTGCGAAGACCTACTGCTGCGGGCCAGACTGAGCTCAGTGACCGCTCATGCAGTATCTTATTTTTATACTTTCTCATTTCACCTCCTCCTCTTTCTGTGGATTTTGAACCAGTACCTCTCACATCCTCGGCAAACACTCACTCTACCTCTGAGTGATCCAACCAGGCACTCCTTCACCTGTTATCAAGGAGAATGAATGACACTGCTCACTGTAGCATTAAGATTTTCTCCTCTGCTTTCCCTTAGACACTGACTCCTTCGGGTAGCTGTAGGAAATCTCCCTCCATGACTGAACATGGGGACAAATGTCCACTCTGCTCTAGAGACCAGTCAACCTAAGTCGGAATCTAGGTTCTTATCTAATATTAGGAGTGCTTGAGTGTGTGATTGAATTAGATACAGTCTTGTTGTGTGGCCAAAGCTAGCCTTGATATCATGATCCTCCTGACTCTGCTTCCTGAGTGCTGGGTGGTTGTGCACCGTAATGCTTAGCCAGTTTATTTATTTATTTATGGCCTATTTCTGTGAACACCATCTATTTTGTCCAGTTAAAGTGTTTAGGATACTTTCACTTATAAATGTTTAGTGAATGTCAATGAATTTTAAAGTGCCAATTGTAGTATCAAGGGACAAAGTTACAAAGTATGATTGGCAATGAATAAAATGAAACATTCTTCCTATTTTTAAAGACTTATTTACTTTCTATGAGTGCACTGTTGCTGTCTTCAGACACCCCAGCAGAGGGCGTCAGATCTCATTACGGATTGTTGTGAGCCACCATGTGGTTGCTGGAATTTGAACTCAGGACCTCTGGAAGAGCAGTCAGTGTTCTTAACCACTGAGCCATGTCTCCAGCCCTTCTTCCTATTTTTAGATATTTTAAAAAATAATTTATTACCAATCTTGAACCTACCCCTGCCACCAAAAGAAACAAACCTTCAAAGGGCAATGTTCTTTTGGACATTTGAAAGCAGATAGAATAAACTTAAATGTCACAAGGGTGATCATATTAATTTTAATTCAGACTAAACTTTTACAAATAGAAACAAGAATGGTAGTTATTAAGAACACTATATCTTACACAATATCAGCCACTATCCCCATACTATTAATATCCATGTGATCGTTCTTGAAAAGCAGGTGGTAGCAATGGTTGGTTCAGAGCATCAGGCTTAGACTTGTTTAAATCTCTACTTATATTTATCAAGCCTTAAACTCATGCCACACAGCAATGGATATGTGTGACAACACAAAGACATATCTCTACCTCTACCTCTACCTCTACCTCTACCTCTACCTCTACCTCTACCTCTACCTCTACCTCTACCTCTACCTCTACCTCTATCTCTATCTCTACCTATCTCCTTCGTGATCTCTCGCAGAGGCCAGAAGAAAGAAGATAACTAAGTGACTTTTCCAGATTTCTTAAGGTTATTCCAAATATTGACTGACTAAAAAAAAAATCCCAATTTTTTTAGTTGGGAATATGTTGGGTTTCTTCTCTATTTTTTGAATTGAAAATGCTTTTTTCATACAATATTTATTCTGATGGTGGTTTTCCTTCCCCCACCTTCTCTCAGATCTTCTCTACTACCTCTCCTATCCAAATACATACATTGTCTCTCTCTACTGAGAAAACAAACAGGCATATAAATAAATAATAAAATATGATAAAATAAAAGCACACAAACCAGAATAAGACACAACAAACAAACAAATGGCAGAAAAAGAGCTAAGAAAAAGGTGCAAGAAACACATAGATGTAGTGACACACAAATCCACATATAATGCTTTGTCATATTATCTGCCTATCATCTATCTATCTATCTATCTATCTATCTATCTATCTATCTATCTATTTATGTCTTTACCATACAGAAATTGTATGTACATACTATGGTTTCTGGTTTTGTGTGTTTTATGGACTTGTGGGGGGGTGGCTGAGAAATTATTAATATATTATTTTTAGAACTTTTTATTGATTCTTTCTGAATTTCATGTCATGCATCCCAATTGCTCTCATCTCCCCATCCCTTCTTATCCACCCTTCACCCTCCACCCTTGCAACCTCCTCACATAGGGGAAAAAACATCAAAACAAACAAAACAAAATACCCATCTTATTGTGGAAGCCGTAGTTTAATCACAGTGTGTTCTACAGTATACCCTTTTGCCCACATACAGCAACAATACTGGATCCTCACTGGGACTCCTCTCAGAAATGCTTGTCTCCCTGTGACATGGAGATCCTGCAGTTTTGAATCTGTTGGACAAGACCCTTCATGAACTCCAGCAATTTATAGATGGAAGAGATGTTGGGGTGGGTCAACTCAAAGCCCTGGATCTGGGCCTGAGTGGCTTCTGAGTTTATCAGCTTGCCAGATCTCCTGTACTCCCATGACCATGGTGTTGTTTTTATAAGAGCTACCTTAGTCATGGTGCCTATTCACAGCAATGAATCCCTAATTAAGACAGAGAGCTATCTCAAAAGCTGTTGCCTATATGTGGGATATATTCTTCTAGCTGGAATGCCTTGTCTGGACTTGTTATTTTAATGGTTAAAAAAAACCTACAGCTACTTTGTGTGGATGTGTTCAGGGATTAAAGGATTAATTTGTTCAGAGTATATCTTAAGAGTTTCTATTGCTATGAAGAGACATAAGGACCATGGCAACTCTTATAAAAGAAAACATTTCATTGGGGCTGACTTACAGGTTCAGAGGTTTAGTCTATTATCATGGTGGAAGTGTGACAGTAGTGTACAGGCAGACAAGGTGCTGGAGAAGGCGCTGAGAATTCTACATCTGGATCAGCAGACAGCAGGAATGCCACATTGGGCCTAGAGGAGACCTCAAAGCCCACCTCTAGGGACACACTTCCTCTAACAAGGTCATACCTACTCCAACAATCCACACTTCACAATAGTTCCACTCCCTATGAGATCAAGCATTCAAACACATGAGTCTATTGGGGCCTTTCTTATTCTGACCATGGCAGAGTAGGATTCTTTTTCATCTAGTAATCGTCTTGCACCCAGCATGAGGCTGATTTTTGAATACCTTCTAATGGATCTGCTTTGCACATATTATACAGAATGAAAAGGTGATTTTTAGGCTAAATTTTTGTTTGCTGTATTAGTCACCTTTCAATTACCAAGATACCCATGAAAATCAAGCTGTAAGAAGGAACGATTGTGGCTTATGTTACAGAGGATTCACTTCATGTTTATTTGGTTCTATTGCCTTTGGGCCTGTGGTTGGGCAGCAAACTATGGTGGGAACCAGACTAGAGGAATCTGCTTACCTCATGGTCAATGATAAATATAGAGAAAAAGATATTTGTGATTCATAATCTCCTCTTGTGTGTATATCCCCAGTGACTTGAAACCTATTAGACTCCATCTCCTAAAAGCTCTACCATATCCTGATAGTATCAAAAGCTGGGGCCCAAACTTTTGGAGGATACTTATATAAACTATAGATTTTGATTACTTTTTGTTTTGATAACATTTTATGCTCCATAGTATAAGGATCTTCCCTGTACTCTTCAGAGTCCCAGTTGGTCATATTTTGCCCCATCTGTTTTTCTGTGTTTCTCTTTCTGTTTTCTTCTTTCTCAGTCTCAGTCCCTCTGCCTCATCCACATTATTTTTCTGTATTAGTCAGGATTTTCTAGAGGAACAGAACTAATGAAGTTTTAAAGAGAAATTCCGCTTATACAATAGACATTGAGTAGTTCAGACATGGCTGTGTGCACAGTGGAGAAGTAGAGAACACACTCATGAAGAATAGGGTCTTACTTCCATACATACTGGCTTCCTCTTTCAACTTTTTCCACTTGGGCCTCCAGCCTGTTAAATGATGTCAACTAATGCAAGGAACATCCTTCCTCTTCGGTTTCTGTTCCATGTAAGTAGTCTCTGGAAATTGTGCTATAGAGGTGCACTTGGCTGCCCTAGACATCATTGCATCTTATTAAACTGACAATCAAGACCATTTCATTCTCAAGGGAGGATATGTTGGCAACACTGAGTCACTGTACCAGATATTTTGGTGTATATTCCCTAATCACAGTGCAACAATCTGAAATCAGAAAATCAATGCTATTATAATGTTATTACTTAATCCACATTCTTAATTCACAAATGACAGTTGTTCCAATAATGACCTTTGGTTCGTTTAGAATTCTGATTCTATTCGATATCAAATAGTGCTTTTGGTCATTGTGTCCTCTTAGTCCCCTTTGACCTGGAACCTCAGCATGCTCTGGTCTGTTGTCTCTATGTCACATAGCAGAGTGCGTGCCAGTTGCTTTGTAAGCCATCCAAATTACTGGCCAGCATGTCTGCCAGTAATGTTGTGTTAGAGAGGCAAGTGATAGTTTTGGTCTCAATTTTTATACTAGATTTTGACTATTCAGTTAAGTTGCCATCTACCAGATTTGTCAACTTCAAAATCACCATTCTTCTCTTTGGAAGAAGTCTGTAACTTTGAAAACACATTTCAAAGCTGGTTAAGTGGCCTACTCCCCATCAAATTTTGAACAAATTGAGATATCTAAATGGCCCTTAAAATTATAGTCCAATTTTGAGTATTGAGAGTGGCTATTTAATTTTAAATATGCTTTTATTTTTAACAGACACATGGTGATTGTGCATAATTATGGGGTACAGTGTGACATTTCAATGCATGTGTACAATGCATAATGATCAAATCAGGGTAATTAGTGTATTTATTACCTCAGTCACATAATTATTGAGTAGTAGAAAATTCAAAATCTTCTATCTTCACTAATTTAAACTGTTCAATTAACTATTATTATCCACAGTTATATTACTGTGCTTTAGATCATTATGTTGTTTTTACAGTCCCTGCACCCACTAACCATCTGTCTTAGTTAGGGTTTCACTGCTGTGAACAGACACCATGACCAATACAAGTTTTATAAAAGACAACATTTAACTGGAGTTGACCTACAGGCTCAGAGGTTCAGTCCATTGTCATCAAGGCAGAAACATGGCAGTATCCAGGCAGGCATGGTGCAGGAGGAGCTGAGAATTCTACATCTTCATCTGAAGGCTACTAGTGGAAGACTGACTTCCAGGCAACTAGGGTGAGGGTCTTAAGGCCACACCCACAGTGACACACCTACTCCAACAAGGCCACACCTCCTAATAGGGTCACTTTCTGGGCCAATCATATACAAACCATCACATTCCACTCCCTGGCCCCCATAGGCTTGTTCAAACATGAGTCTATGGGGGCCATACTTAAACATAGCATAATGTGAAATACATTTAGTCCAACTTCAAAAGCTCCTGTAGTCTATAGCAGTCTCAACAAGTCCAAATTTCAAGGTCTCTTTTGAGATTCATCCAATCACTTAACTGTAATCCCCTAAGCAAAACAGGAAACCAGCTGGGCAAAGTCCAAACTCTGCATCTCCATGTCTGATGGCAAAGTAGTCTTCAGATATCCAACTCCTTTTTCATCTTTGTTGACTGCAACAAGGTTCTTTCTCCTGGGCTGGCTCCACTCCCTGTTAGCAGCTTTTCTTGGCAGGCATCCTATGGCTCTGGCATCTTTAACATCTTGGGGTCCCCAAGTCAATTTTAGCTTCACAGATTCTTGTTCCAATGTCTGAGATCCACACATGATCTTCAGTGCATCTCCAAAGAGCTGGTGTCACTTCTGCTCCGCCCTCTGTAGCACTCTAAGTTCAGGTTGATCCACTCTGCTGCCACTGCTGTTCTTGGTGATCATCCCATGGTACTGGCATCTCCAATATGCTACGGTCTTCCACTGCAACTATGCTTCACCAAAGCCTCTCATAGGGTCTTTTCATGGTACCAAGCCTCAACTCCTTTGTATGACCCTGTCAGTCCTGGGCTGTCAATTACAACTGAGGGTGTACATTCACCAATGGCCTTCAATAGCCTCTCACAGTACCAAACCTCAGCTATTCTTCATGATGCCTTCATGCCTTCAAAACCAGCACCACCTGGATGATTCTTACACGTTACCAAGTACAGCTGCAGCATGAGGTACAACCTTGGCTATCTCTAAAACACAGCTTCTTTGTGCTCTCAGAAAATACTTCCCAGATTACACGTCAGTTATGCTGGTCTTTTCTTAATCACTACTAATTTCTTAGTTCCAGCTAACCAGCATCAATTGTCCCAATAGTCTCCTTATCCTCTTGAATATAAAGCCAGAGACACATGGCCAAAGCTGCTGAGTTCTGCTGCTTACAGGAGCTGGAACATTGGCCCCCTTGTTCTATTAGATTATCACTAACTTCCTTTTACCCAGCTCCTTCACTGCCTAAGTTGGCCATCCTAAATCTTGCTCCATAGACTGACTTTGAACTCAAGAGGTCTGCATGCCTGTCTCCAAAGCACTGGGATTAAAGGTGTGGTCCACCAAGCCTGAATTTAAGTTTTTCTTCACCTAGAATTTGCTCTGTTCTAGGCTGGACTTAGGCTCAGAGATCTGCTTATCTTTGCCTCCTGGTATTAAAGGCCTGTACTACCATGCCCGGACCTAAATGTAACTGGGTGTAATCTTGCCCCAAGGTCACCACTCCCTTAATTCAATTTAATATCCTTGAATTCAGCTCCATTTCACTTCCTGGAGTCCCTTTTATACTCAAACTATATATTTTGTACTTTTCCTTTCTCAGCTTGGTATGTTTGTTCGAAATTCTCTTCATCAGACTTAACCAGAGAACAAAGCCTTTTGGGGGCTTTTTCAAGACTTCCTTTGCAGATGCAATTAATATAAATCTCTTTACCTTAGCCCTAGGCAGTCTCTTTAGACAATGGCAAAAAGCAGCCATGTTCTTCACCAAAACATCACAAAAACAGTCTCTTGGCCACATATTAAAGTTCTTCTTTACTGAAACCTCTTGGGCCATCAGGCCTACACAGTTCAAATGACCCTCAGCACCACTGTCTTCCATATTCCTACTAGGTAGGCCCATTAAGCCCCACTTAAAGCATTCCATGGCTTTCCAAATCCACATTCTTCTGAAAAAAACCATGGTCAGGCCTATCACAGCAATACCCCATTCCTGGTACCAACTTCTGTCTTAGTTAGGGTTTTGTTGCTGTAAACAGACACCATGACCAATGCAAGTTTTATAAAAGACAACATTTAACTGGAGTTGGCTTACAGGCTCAGAGGTTCAGTCCATTGTCGTCAAGACAGAAACATGGCAGTATCCAGGCAGGCATGGTACAGGAGGAGCTGAGAATTCTACATCTTCATCAGAAGGCTGCTAGTGGAAGACTGACTTCCAGGCAACTAGGGTGAGGGTCTTATGGCCACACCCACAGTGACACACCTACTCCAACAAGGCTACACCTCCTAATAGGGTCACTTCCTGGGCCAATCATATACAAACCATCACACCATCTTTATTTCATCTCTCCTTTCCTGTATATTTTTTCGCAGTCTGGTAGCTACTCTTCTTTTTCTTACTGTTTGGTGTTGAATTTTTTAGCTTATACAATGTATCTTATTTATCTTCCTTTTCCATCTATGTTTTGTTAATTAAATAATTTCATTAATTTTTATGGTTAAGTAATATTCCATTGTTTATATGTACTACAGTTCTTTATTCATTCATCCATCAGTGCTGGCTCTTGTGGAGAGTGCCACAGTAAACAAAAGAATGAAAGTGTCTTTCCAATATACTAATTTCATGTGAAAATTGTGGCACATGACTGTGTTCCTAATACTCAAGATCATGAGTTGAAAGTCAGCCTGAGCTACATGGTGAATTTCAAGTTAGTTGTGACATATATTGACATCCTCCTTAAAAACAAACAAAACAAAAACCTATACCTCAACAAATAATTTGAACCCCTGGAACATATATATTCATTCAGTGTTGAAGATCATCCATACTACTTCCCATAATATCCACAGTAATTTACATTCCCAATCCATGTGTATGTGAGTTCTTATTTCTCATGTAGAATGGCTTTTTCTATACCCCATTAGTAACTGAGTAGTTCTCACAGTTTGTTTCAGTCTTTCCTTATGCTTCTCAATCTTTCAGCCTACGTTCTCCTCTCCTTTTATTCAATACCTCTGATTTCTTGTTATATAGGAGCCTGTAACTTTTGCCTAATTTGTACCTATCCCCAATTTTGTCTCCTATCCACATCATCTAGCATGTGCCAGGAATGATACATTGTGAAAATTTATATGGCCAACACTTGCCCCACATCTTTTTTTCTAGAGTTTTCAGTCTTACAAGGAAGTTGCAAAAATAAGCATTAAGTAAATATTTATATAGTCCCCCCACAACAAACAACTACAAATAATATTTTGTCATTATTTCTTTCTCTTGATTGATATTATGCTGTTTTGCATCAAGTACTTCTGTATTATTTATTAGGATGAGTCCTCAATAAAAGCTAAAGAGAATCCATTTCTCTCTCTCTCTTTAAAATAACAAATTTTTAATCATCCTACTTCTAAGTGGTCATACTTAAGAAGAGTAGCAGTAATTCCTCATCTTCATGTGTTTGACCCATACTGTAGTTGTTTAAAAATATAACCACAGGGCTGGAGAGATGGCTCAGTGGTTAAGAGCACTGACTGCTCTTTCAGAAGTCCTGAGTTCAAATTCCACCAACCACATGGTGGCTCAGAACCACCTGTAATGAGTTCAGATGCCCTCTTCTGGTGTGTCTGAAGACAACTACAATGTACATATATTAAATAAATCATTAAAAATATATAACCACAGATGATTTGATACTTCTCCCTTTAAGGGACAGAGCCTACTTCCATTCCAGTATTTCTAATAAATACAATAAGTTGGCAGCATGTGACTTTGGAACCTGAGTCTTCCTTCCTCTTTCTGTCTTAGTTTGTTCATTCTGAACATCTGTCTTGTGTTGGGGCAACCATCCAGGGCTTTATAAGGAGAACTTAGAAACCAAAAACAGTTTTTATAAGGTCCAACAGCTTAGTTATACAAGAATTTAGCTAGTGTAATGGCTCTAAAGTGACTGTCAAAGGCAGGACAGGACAGGATCACAGAGGGTACAGAAATGGTGGAGCAGCTGGGACAGGGTTCTTCCAGTCGCCATCTGTACCCAGGAGCTGGGGCTGAATAGCCCTCTGTGCACAGGTCCTGCCAGGGGAGAGCTGGTCTCCCAGGAGTGCTAACATAGGCTTACAGACCCACAGGAGGGACAAACTCAAGCCAGAGACAGCAAGACAAACTAACACCAGAGATGTCAAAACTAACCAGAAGGCAAAAGGCAAGCACAAGAACCTCACCAAGAGAAACCAGGCTACATAGCATCATCTGAACCCACGTGTCTCACAACAGAAAGTCCTGTATGCCCAACACACTGGAAAAGCAGTTTTGGATTTAAAATCACTTCTCATGATGCTGATAGAAGACTTTAAGAAGGACATAAACAACTCCCTTATAGAAATTCAATAGAACACAGGTAAAGAGGTAGATGCCCTTAAGAAGGAAACACAAAAATCCCTTAAAGACTTATAGGAAAAACCCAACCAAACAGGTAAAGGAAGTGGACAAAACCATTCAGGATCTAAAAATCAAAGTAGAAACAATAAAGGGAGACAACTCTGGAGATAGAAAACCTAGAAAGAGATTGGGAGTCATAGATGCAACATTAACAACAGAATACAAGAGATAGAAGAGAGAGTCTCTGGTGCAGAAGATACCATAGAAAAATTGACACAACAGTCAAAGAAAAACCTCTTAACCCAATACATCCAGAAAATCCAGGACACAATGAAACTAAACCTAAGGATAATAGATATAAAAGAGAACAAAGATTTCCAACTTAAAGGGCCAGTAAATATCATCCACAAAATTATATAAGAAAACTTCCCTAATCTAAAGAAAGAGCTCATGAACATATAAGAAGCCTATAGAACTCCAAATAGAGTGGACCAAAAAAGAAATTTCTCCCTTCACATAATAATCAAAACACCAAATGTACTAAGCAAAGAAAGAATATTAAAAGCAGTACGGGAAAAGGTCAAGTAACATACAAAGGCAGAACTATCAGAATAAAATCAAACTTCTTGACAGAGGGAAAAAAAGCCAGAGGATCCTGGACAGATGTCATACAGACCATAAGAGAACACACATGCCAGCCCATGATACTATACCCAGGAATACTCTCAATTACCATAGAGGGAGAAACCAAGGTATTCAATGACAAAAACAAATTTATACAATATCTTTCCACAAATCCAGCCCTTCAAAAGATAATAAATGGACCCCCCCCCCAAAGGATGGAAACTTCACCCTAGAAAAAGCAAGAAAATAATCTTCTTTTAACAAATCATAAAGAAGAAAGCCACATAAACATAATTCCACCTCTAACAACAAAAATAACAAGAATAAATGATTCCTTTTTCTTAATATATCTTAATGTCAGTGGACACATTTCCCAATAAAAAGACATAGACAACCAAACTGGATACTTAAACAGGACCCACCATTTTGCTGCATACAGGAAACCCACCTCAGTAACAAAGACAGTTACTACCTCAGAGTCAAAAGTTGGAAAAACTTCAACACCCTACTCTCAGCAATGGACAAATCATTGAAACAGAAACTAAACAAAGACACAGTGAAATTAAGTGAAGTTATGGACCAAATAGATCTAACAGATATTTATAGAACATTCCATCCTAAAGCAAAAGAATATACCTTCTTCTCTCCACTCATGGTACCTACTCCAAAATTGACCATATAATTGGTCATAAAACAGGCCTCAACAGATACGGGAATATTGAAATAATTCCATTTACCCTATCAGATCACCACGGCCTAAGGCTGATCTTAAGTTCAAACAAAAACAATGGAAAACAAACTCATGGACATTGAACAATTCTCTACTCAATGATAGCTTTGTCAAAAAAGAAATAAAGAAAGAAATTAAAGACCTTTTAGAATTTAATGAAAACGAGGACACATCATACCAAAACTTATGGGATACAATGAAAGCAGTGCTAAGAGGAAAACTCATAGCTCTAAGTGCTTCAAAAATAAAATGGAGAGAGCTTACACTAGCAGCTTGACAACACACCTGAAAGCTCTAGAACAAAAAGAAACAAATGCACCCAAGAGGAGTAGATGGAAGGAAGTAATCAAACTCAGGGCAGTTTCCACTCCTTCCACTCCTCCCAGTCGTGCTCCCTCCCCCATGTCCACTCCTCCTTTCTTTCTTTTCAGAAAAGAATAGATTTCCCAGGGATATCAACCAAAGATGTAATAACAAGTTACAATATGGCTAGACACATACTCTCAAGGCTGGATGAGGAAACCCAGTAGGATGAAATAAGTCCCCTGATCCTACTGTTAGGTGTCCCAAAAGAACACCAAGGTGTGCAATTATAATATATATGCAGAGGACCTAGGTGAGACTCATTGGGTCTCCCTGGTTGTCAGTTCAGTCTCTGTGAGCCACTGTACACCATGGTTAATTAATTCTGCGTGTGTGTGTGTGTGTGTGTGTGTGTGTGTGTGTGTGGTGACCTTGACCCGGCTGGCTCCTAAAATCCATCCTCTCCCTCTTCCACATGATTCTCTGAGCTCTGCCTAATGTTTGGCTGTAGTTCTCTCTGCATCTGTTTACATCATTTGCTAGGTGAAACTTCTCTGATGAATATTCTAGGTTCTCGTCTATGAGTGACTATCAACTTCTTGAGAGCTGGTGTCATGAATGATTTGAGGAAGGGCACCTGGAAGGAGCTGGAAGGAAGGAAGAGAGGGGGAATTGGTGCAATTCTATTTCAATTAAAGCACTTAAAATACATATGAAATAAAAATTATTTTTCAAAAAAAGAAAAGATGTATGTCTTAGTTGGAACAACTAATATTAAATAGTATAACCACGTAGAAAGCTTTAATCACTACACAGAACTTAATTAGTATAAAATTCTTTTCTGAAAAGTTGAAAATTCCTTTTTGTGAGTGCTCCATAGTCTCAGTAATGGTGTCAGGCCTTGGGACCTCCCCTTGAGCTGGATCCCACTTTGGGCCTGTCACTGGACCTTCTTTTCCTCAGGCTCCTCTCCATTTCCATCCTTGCAATTCTTTCAGAGAAGAACAATTATGAGTCAGAGTTGTGATTGTGGTTCCCCCTCTCCCTCATTTGATGCCCTGTCTTCCTGTTGGAGGTGAGTTCTATATAAGTTCCCTCTCCCTACTGTTGGACATTTCATCTAAGGTCCTTCCCTTTGAGTCCTGAGAGTCTCTCACCTCCCAGGTCTTTGGTTCATTCTGGAGGGTCCCCCTCTTCAACCTCCTATCTCCTGAGGTTGCCTGTTTCTATTTTTTTGCTGTCCTTCAGGGCTTCAGTCCTTTTCCCTCATGCAATACCAGATCAAGTTCCCCACTCCCCCACCTCTTCCACTTTCCCTCCCAGGTTCCTCCGTCCCTTCTAACCTTCCTCCCTCCTTTCCTCCCTCCCTCCCCACTTCTGATTCATTTCTTCTCTCTCCCAAGTGGGACTGAGGTGTCCTCACTTGGACACTTCAGTTTGTTGACCTTTTCGAGTTCTGTGGCTAATATCTACTTATTAGTGAGTACATACCATGCATGTCTTTTAGGGTCTGAGTTATTACACTCAGGATGATATTTTCTAGTTCCATCCATTTGCCTGCAAAACTCAAGTTCTTTTCTGTATCCATTCTTCTGCCATGGGTCATCATGACTGCACTCTGGAAGACCCAACATGCAGCTGAAAAAGTCAGATGCAGATATTTGCACCCAACCAATGGACAGAAGCAGCTGACACCTGTTGTTGAACTAGGGAAGGCTGAAAGGAGCAGAGGAGAAGAGTAATCCTGTAGAAAGACTAGCAGTCTCAATTAAACTGAACCCCTGAGCAGTCTCAAACCCTGGGCCACCAAACAGGCAGCATACACCAGCTGGCATGAGGCCCCCAACACACATAGAGTAGAGAACTGCCACTGGGTCTGTGTTCATTCCAAGATGATGCACCTAATCCTCAAGAGACTAGAGGCTTCAGGGAGTTTAGAGGTCAGGTGGCATGGTGGGTGGAGACATCGACAGAGACAGGAGGGTGGGGAGGAGGTATGGAATGTGGAACAGTTAGAGGGTGGACAAGATGGGGGGATAAAATATGGAGTATAAAAATTAATTAATTAAAACAAAAAAATTCCTTAAATTTTTATTCCTGGTAGCACTACCACAATTTACAGGGCAATATACCTGATGTAATGAAAAGAAAAAAGAAAAAGCTACAACAGATAAAAGACCTCTGAAATGTACATCTAATTGACACTACATTGCATTAATCAATAGCTGCCCTTCTTTGCAAACTCTAACTATGGCAGTCCTGCACAGGAAGGGTTTCCTGTTTAAATTGCAGTGACTTTTCTGACTATGGATCATAATTCCTTCTGTGGCAGATTTTTACAGTTCCTCTAATGCATTTGGGATGACTGTCTCAAAGTAACCTGCAGTCTTCTTGGCAACTTCTCACTCTCTCTCTCCTGCTAAGAACTGTAGCTGTTTCTGTTTTATTTTAAAACCTTCTGCTACCATGTCCACCACTCCCACCTCCAGATCCACAGCCACCACCATAGGGACTACCTGAGCTTCTTCCACCAAAACTGCCCTCCATCATGGTTCTATAATTTGATTGTTGCTGTCCATTATAATTTCCAAAGTTATTATAGTTCCCACCACCACCATAGTTACCTCCACCAAAATTTTCTCCTTCATTGTAATCATTATATCCTCCTCCTTCACCACCTTATCCACCACTCTGGTTTCCCATATCCCTGTCCACAACCTCCATAACCTCCTCTTCTACTGTAAGGACCGCCTTAGTTGCCAACATCACCTCCAAATTCATTATATCCACGATTACCACCTCCATAACTACCTCTTCTGCCACAACCTCTACCATCATAGCCTCCTCTTCCACCAAAGTTTCCTCCACCACCTCTAAAGTTTCCTCCACAACGCACAAATTGGCCAGATATATTGTGTAAATGTACCACATTTTCTGTATATATTCTTCTGTTGAGAGACGTCTGGGTTCTTTCCAGCTTCTGGCTATTATAAATAAGGCTGCTATGAACATAGTGGAGCATGTGTCCTTATTTCATGTTGGAGCATCTTCTGGGTATATGCCCAGGAGTGGAATAGCTGGGTCCTCAGGTAGTACTATGTCAAATTTTTCTAAGGAACCACAAAACTGATTTCCAGAGTCGTTTTACCAGCTTGCAATCCCACCAGCAATGGAGGAGTGTTCCTCTTTCTCCACATCCTCACCAACATCTGCTGTCACCTGAGTTTTTGATTACTATGCAGCCATTAAAAACAATGAATTCATGAAATTCTTAGGCAAATGGATAGAACTAGAAAATATCATTCTGACGTAACCAAAACACACATGGTATGTCCTCACTGATAAGTGGATATTAGCCCAGAAACTCGGAATACACAAGATATAATTCACAGGTCACATGAAGCTCAAGAAGAAGGAAGACCAAAGTATGGGTACTTTGGTCCTTCTTAGAAGGGTTACAAAATACCTATGGGATGAAATAGACAAAGTGTGGAGCAGAGACTGAAGGAAAGACCATCCAGACACTGCCCACTTGGGGATCCATCCCATATATAGTTATCAAATCCTGGTACTATTATGGATGCCAACAAGTGCCAGCTGATACCAGCCTAATATAGATGTCTCCTGAGAGGCCCTCCCAGTGCCTGACAAATCCAGAGCGGGACACTCTCAGCCAATCATTGAACTGAACACAGGGTCCCTGATGGAGGAGCTAGATAAAGGACCCAAGGAACTGAAGGGGTTTGCAGCCCCATAAGAGGAACAACAATGTGAACCAACCAGTACACCCAGAGCTCTCGGGACTTAACCGCTAACCAAAGAGTACAATCTAGGGACCCATGGCTCTAGCTACATGAGTAGCAGAGTCTGCATGGGTAGCCTGCTCAGTCATCAATGAGAAGAGAGACCCTTGGACCTGTGAATCCTTGAATCCTCATTGCCCAAGTGTAGGTGAATGCCAGGTCAGGGAAGTAGGATTGGGTGGGTTAGTGAGCAGGGGAGGGGGATGAGATAGGGGTTTGCAGAGAGGAAATGTGGAAAAGGGGTAACATTTGAAATGTAAATAAATAAAATATCTAGTAAAAAAAAGGAAAAAAAGTTGCCAGATCTACCTCCATGACATCTCTGTGATCCAGCAGAGAATCACTTCACAATTATGCCCATTAGCAGTGTAATATTTTTGAACAACATTTTTTATCAACTGTGTCATGATCATCAAAAGTTACAAAGGCAAATTCTTCCTGTTTTCCATAACTTTCATGGTGTCAATATTGACATACTTTTCAAAGTAGTCACTCAGATTATGTTCTTTCATATCCTCTTCAATACCACCAACAAAAAATTTCTTCACCTTTAACGGGCTTTAAAGAATCTGCTCTAGAAACAGATCTCTTTGGTTCCACCACATGCCCATCAACCTTGTGTGTCCGAGCATACATTGCAGCATCCACCTCTTCAACACAAGAGTAGGTCACAAAACCAAAGCCTCTGGAACGTTTTTGTTTAGGGATCTCTCATTAATATACAGTCTGTAAGTGTGCCCCATTTCTCAAAATGTTCTCTAAGCTATCATTTGTGTTTCAAAGCTCAGACCACTAATAAACAGCTTCTTCAGCTGCTCTGCTTCCTTTGGATCATGGTCCTCCATTTTGATACTGAACTCACCTCTTCCAACACAAATTCAATATATCTAGTATAAAATCTTTGAATAAAAGTAATTTCTTCTGAAAAAATAAAAGTAAAATATAATCATGTTTCATTGTGTCCAAATTGCCAAATAATTTTATTCTACAACATGTACAAATCAAACCAAATCAGTTTATTGACTGTAAACTTACAAAAAAGGTGGAGACTTTTAAAAAATAGAGAGTGCAAGAGTCAGAGACTCATGTTGAAAATCAAGTGAAATAGTAGATGTTGAAGTAAGAGTTATACAAAAAGAGTACTGAGAACCAGTCTCATCCTGCTACCCTTCTTCCTAGCTATTTCTCCTATTAGTTTCTATAAATGTTGCTTCCTTTGTCAATACCAGCTTGTGTGTATATATGTAAGTATTCATAAAGTTATACTTATGTACTCAACAATATGGCAGCTATGGCAACGGATCATATTTAAAAATCCTTTTAGGTCTGTATGATCTGGCTGGAATATAGACCTGCCCTTAGTATACAGCTTTAATTCCTCTGGCTAGAATTCAGACACAGCTTTAGAACACACCTTTCATCCCAAATTTGTTTTGTAAAAGAAATCAGCCATATTTGAAAGTGAAGACTAATTGGGGGGCAAACAAAATAAAAAATGAGAGAAAATTTTCACAGAATGATTCTGATATGCCACAGGAAAGAGAGGCTACTTAAGAGAGAACAGTGTAGGAAGTTCAGTGCGGGGGGGGGGAGGAGACAGAGAGAGAGACCCCCAGAGAGAGACAGAGACAAGCAGACAGAGGCAAGTTTACTGAAATGGTTTTACAGAGACAGGTTACAGGTGAAGACAGAGTGAGCCTGAGAATGAGAAGGAACCAGGATATTGAAACAGACTGTCAGAGTTAGTTTGAGGCCAGTCAGACCAATTCAGTGATAAGCCAAGAGAAGCCAGTTTGAATAAGTCAGCCTAGAGAGGAGTTTGGGACAGAACAACTGAGTTGAGCCAGCCAGCCAGAATTAAGAATGAACTAGAAAGGGTGAGTTTATTTAGCAGTATTGCTCTAAGATGACAATTACATCTGGAGAATAAAAGTTACATTTATATAGATTTACATAGATTCATTTTAGAGATAATTATTTATATCATACATATATGTATATATATGTTTACAGAGATGTTAACTTAATGATATTTGTTTTTTGTTTTTTGGTTTTTTTTTTTTGAGACAGGGTTTCTCTGTATAGCCCTGGCTGTTCTGGAACTCACTCTGTAGACCAGGCTGGCCTCGAACTCAGAAATCCGCCTGCCTCTGCCTCCCAAGGGCTGGGATTACAGGCATGTACCACCACTGCCCGGCAACTTAATGATTTTTATTTCACAGCAATACAAAAGAAAAACTGTGCTTTGAAGTTGAACTTTTCTAGAGTTAGTAATCTGCAAATAATCTCATGATGTTCAATTGTAGGCTAATACAAGTTGGCTGGGACAGGACTTTTAATTTATTTTTTCATTTATAACATTATTTTGCCCAAGAATTTTTTGCATGACATTTGGGCATCATAGTTTGGGTTGCTATTGCTATGCTGAACAGCATGACTAAAAGCATCGTGGGAAGGAAAGGCGGTCTTTAGTTTTTACTTCCAAGTAATAGCCCATTACTGATGGAAGTCAGGAGAGTAAGTCAAGGTAGGAACCTGGAAGCAGTGCTGATGCAGAGGCCATGAAGAAGTGCTGCTTAGTAGTTTCCTCCTAATGGCTCACACAGCCTGCTTTCTTATAAAACTTGAGACTACCAGTTCAGAGCTGGCACTACCTACAATGGGGTGGGCCCTCTCACATCAATCATTAATTAATAAAGTGGCCATTAATCTTGACAACAGACAGATCTTATGGAGGCATTTTCTCAATTGGGGTTTCCTCCTATCAGATGACTATAGCTTGTGTCAAGTTGACATTAAAACTAGCTAGCACAATTGACCCTTTGTTAGCTTGACATTATTTATTAAGGCATAATTTTCCTTTCTTATTATTCCCTAGATCTCAAATTAATATTAAATGTAAAAAATAATTCAGTCTTTAAAAATTCCCCAATGTCCTGAAGCAGCTGGCTGGATAGAGTGGTGGAATGGCCTTTTAAAGACACAGTTACAGTGCCAATGAGGGCCAGGGATGGAGTCTTCAGAAAAATGTATACTTTGAATTACCATAGAATATATGGTGTAATTTCTCCCCTATATAGGATTCATAAGTCCAAGAATCAAGCAATAGAAAAAGAAATGAGTCTAATCATTATTATCTCTAGTGACACACTAGAGAAATTTTAGCTTCCTGGTCCTGTAACTTTAAGTTCTGCAGGCCAAGAAATTTTAGTTTCAGACAAGGGAGTATACAATAAACACTACATTAAACTGGAAGCTCAGATTTCCTCCCTGGACACTTAGGACTTCTGATGCCATTAAACCTAAGAAAAGAATAGCAGTGTTAAAGAGGTGATTGATCCATACTACCAGAGGAAAGTGGATTGCTTCTTCATGATGGGAGTAAGAAAGTTAGTGTCTAGAGTGCAGGAGATCCTTTAGGGAATCTCTTGCCACTACCATATCCTGTGATTAAGGCTGATGGTATATTATGACAACCTAATCCAGGCAGGATGACAATGAGCAAAGACTCATCAGGAATGAAGGTGTCTCTTAGTCAGGGTTTCTATTCCTGCACAAACATCATGACCAAGAAGCAAGTTGGGGAGGAAAGGGTTTATTGAGCTTACACTTCCACACTGCTGTTCATTACCAAAGGAAGTCAGGACTGGAACTCAAGCAGGTCAGGAAGCAGGAGCTGATGCAGAGGCCATGGAGGGATGTTACTTACTGGCTTGCTTCCCCTGGCTTGCTCAGCCTGCTCTCTTATAGAACCCAAGAATACCAGCCCAGAGATGGTACCACCCACAAGGGGCTTTCCCCCACTTGATCACTAATTGAGAAAATGCCCCACAGCTGGATCTCATAGAGGCACTTCCCCAACTGAAGCTCCTTTTCCTATAACTCCAGCCTGTGTCAAGTTGACACACAAAACTAGCCAGTACAATTGACCCCTTGTCAACTTGACACACCAACGTATCACTATTAAGCCTCAACCCTTACTTTCTTATTCATCCCCAAGATGTAAATAACGTAAAAAGTCCCACAGTCTTTACATATTAAAAGTTCAACCCCTTTAAAATGTCCAATATCTTAAAATTCCAAGTCTTTTAAAAATTCAAAGTCTCTTAACCGTGGGCTCCACTAAAATACCTTCTTTCAAGAGGGAAAAATATCGGGGCACAGTCACAATGAAAAAAGCAAAACTCAAACTTCAATGGTTCAATGCCTGGGATCCAACTCATGATCTTCTGGGCTCCTCCAAGGGCTTGGGTCACTTATCCAGCTCTGCC
Organism: Apodemus agrarius; assembly: GCA_964023405.1. Taxonomy (NCBI): domain Eukaryota; kingdom Metazoa; phylum Chordata; class Mammalia; order Rodentia; family Muridae; genus Apodemus; species Apodemus agrarius. Next base: position 3,310,598 of record OZ030010.1, read on the forward strand.
CTTTGTAGCACACAACTTGTCTTCTAGGCTCCAGCTGCCTGTACTCCACTGCTGCTGCTGTCCTTGGTGGCCATCGCATAGTACTGGCATCTCCAAGCCTCAACTCTTTTGCATGACCCCTTCAGTCCTGGGCCATCAATTACAACTGAGGGTACACTTTCACCAATGGCCTTCCATGGCTTCTCACTGTACCAAGCCTCAGCTGTTCTTCATGATGCCTTCATGCCTTCAAAAGCAGTACCACCTGGGTGACTCTTACACAGTACCAAGTCCTGCTACAGCATGAGGCACAACCTTGGCTATCTGGAACACACCCTCTGTGCTCTCAGAAAACACTTCCCAGAAGATTTCACCTCAGTGATGCTGGTTTCTTCTTAATCACTGCTAATTTCTTAGCTCCAGCTAACCAGCATCAATAGTCCTAGTAACACAAAGGTTGACTTTCATGGTTTTGGTACCTTGTTACTCACAGCTGATTCTTCAGCTCCAGCTAACCAAAACCACAGAGTCTTCATGGCCCTGATAGGAGTCTTTAATCGTCCCTCTGAAATTTCACAAGCCAGGCCTCCATCTTATGCACTGTTCTCAACATAATCTTCCAAGCTCTTACACAACATCTCACAGAGGTCTCATCACTGAATGGACCATCTAGCCCAAAGTTCCAAAGTCCTTCCACAGTCCTCCCCAAAACATGGTCAGGTTGTCACAGGAATACCCCACTACGCTAGTACCAATTTGTCTTAGTCAGGGTTTCTATTCCTGCACAAACATCATGACCAAGAAGCAAGTTGGGGAGGAAAGGGTTTATTCAGCTTACACTTCCACACAGCTGTTCATTACCAAAGGAAGTCAGGACTGGAACTCAAGCAGGTCAGGAAGCAGGAGCTGATGCAGAGGCCATGGAGGGATGTTACTTACTGGCTTGCTTCCCCTGGCTTGCTCAGCCTGCTCTCTTATAGAACCCAAGAATACCAGCCCAGAGATGGTACCACCCACAAGGGGCTCTCCCCCACTTGATCACTAATTGAGAAAATGCCCCACAGCTGGATCTCATAGAGACACTTCCCCAACTGAAGCTCCTTTTCCTATGATAACTCCAGCCTGTGTCAGTTTTGACACACAAAACTAGCCAGTACAGAAGGTATGGGTCACTCCTCAAGGAAAAGATCCAAGACTTAATGAGAAGCTTGTTGACAGTGGAGGGAATACAGAATGGTTGACAGTAGAGGAAGGTAATTATAAATACCTGACATGCTGAGTAGGCTCCCGGAGAGGAGATATAAAGTATATTACATGAGGAGATACTCTACTCCACTAAAGACGTTGATGAGCTTTCTAATTCATTCAAGCAGAAGTCTGGGAAATATGTATGGGAAAAGATTTTGAGGGTGTGGGCTAGAAACATAAAATGGTAGAAATGACATAAAACTGGATCAATTAGGTTGAGTTTATTGATATTGGCCCACTGAGTAGAGATTCTTGGTTAAGAATAGAAGCATGCACAGTTTTAAAAGAGAGTCTAATGTTTATTTGCCTGGTTGGATAAAGCATTTGTCAGAAAATGATCTGCTGAAAAGGAGTTAGAGATGCTTGATATCCCTTGGCATAGTGTTGATGAAATGATTTTAAGGTTCATTGCAATGCTGGAATGTGTACTATATTTGGTCTTCCACAAAAGGAAGACAAAACAGATTATTCAATAATGTATTGTTAATAAGTCACAGATTTATATTAAAAAAATCTTGTGTGTATAAAATGCTTTGCCATTTATTAAAGAGAAACGCTAATTTCCATAATAATGAGCAGGGAGCACTTATTTACTTGGCAAAATCTGAGTTTTGGTTGACTGCTTAATGTTGCAGAAGTAGAACACCTTTAATGTTCTTCATATTTGATTGGCACATTGTTTTTAAGATGGTCAATGCCGAAGATGGTGCTTTGCATAAATTCATAGTACAAAGTGGCAGAAGCTATTTTAGGAATTTTTTTTGAAATTCTTTCCTAATCCAAAGCCAACGTTGATTAAAATATTCTTATGTAACTCTAGGCAGAAGCTAACTATTTCAAAAATCAAGCATTTTAAAACATAATCCAAATATATATTAATTTGATTCCTTTGTTCTGAGGCATGATGGTAGGAGAATATGAAGTCTTTTCTTTAAAGTATTAAACAATTGTGCTCCTATAAGAGCAAAAAGCTTTATATATATATGTCTTAGTTAGGGTTTTACTGCTGTGAACAGACACCATGACCAATGCACATTTTATAAAAGACAACATTTAATTGGGGCTGGCTTACAGGCTCAGAGGTTCAGTCCATTGTCATCAAGGCAGAAACATGGCAGCATCCAGGCAGGCATGGTACAGGAGGAGCTGAGAGTTCTACATCTTCATTTGAAGGCTGCTAGTAGAAGACTGACTTCCAGACAACTAGAGTGAGAGTCTTAAGCCACACCCACAGTGACACACCTACTCCAACAAGGCCACACCTCCTAATAGTGCCACTCCCTGGGCCAATCATATACAAACCATCACTATATATATATATATGGAAAACATGGCAATTCATAGATAAAATAGTCTTGAATATGAGTTGAAGTGTTCCATGCAATGTTCACTGGCGTTGCATGATGTGACAGTATGAATAACAAATAGTATGCTATGTTTTTGGAACCAAGGCAGCAGCAAAGTCTCACAATGCAGCATGAATAGTACTTCCAGAAATACCTCAGGTTAATTACAGATTTGATTTGATTTTCAAAATTTTGGTTATTTTGTGTGCAGAAATCTTTTATATTTTGGAAGATCTTCACAGTTCCCACATTTTGTCACCCCAGCCAAAATTGCATTGTTACCCACAATTTAAGGAGCCAGAGGCAAGGCTAAGCTAAGATGTTCAGCATTCTAAGCATATTAAATATATTTTCAGCTTATAATGATTTAAAACTACAGTGGAATTGTGGGAATGTGGCCCAATTGCAAGTAAAGGAACACCTCTATATGCATATGTATAGATCATTATTTCCCAAAATTTCCATAAGCAATATATAGAAAACCATCTAATTATTCTGTGTCTTAATCTTTGACTTACATCAGAAATCACTCCATATTTATTCATCCAATTTAGTGGTAATTACCTGTGTGTACTTCCATATTAATAGACATGGCATCTTTCTAAACATTTCATTATTATAAACAACACCTGACTAATAACAGATCTATACATAAATAATTTTATTTTGTGGAGTTATGTGTTCAGTATTGCTTGGCAAAAGAATAAATACATTTTAAGTTTTGTTCAGTATTGCCAAATTTGGTTCCAAAAGAATTCTGCCATTTACACTGCCCACCAGCAGTACATGAGAGCATATGTTTCTGCCCAGCCTTGCCAATGGGGTGTTTAGTGGAACATTTCATTTTTGTCAGTTTGATAAGTATAAAATATATCTGAGTGACGGTAGCTTGCATTTCTATTATGAGTGATTTTAGACAGATTCCCATATGTTTAAGGGCCATTTCACTTTCTTAAATCTTTTTTCACATTATCCTAGTGGGGTTTGGCATTTTTTCTCTCAAGTTTTGATGGCACTATATATATATATATATATATATATATATATATATATATATATCCATTTGTGATTGAAAAGTTTTTTGCTTTCCATTGTCAGTTTTTCCAATCTTATTATATTTTTAGACAAAAAGGTTTCAACTTGATAAAAGGAAATAATTGTCAAGTATCAAATGCAAATGGTATATATTTTAGGTATATAATCAGATGTCTAAAATTTACATATACAGTTTGAAATCAATGAGTGACACAAGACAATCAGCTCATCCATCATTTCACATAGTTACCTTTTTTTTTTCTTTTAGCAGAGAACATATCTACATTCTCAATAAATTTCAATGACATGGTCCAGAACTGGTAAATATTATGTAATTATGTGCTAACCATCCAGACTTTATTTACCTTTATAACTAAAGCTTTCTACTTTGAACACCATTTTTCCTTCCCCCAGATGTCCAGCCCCATGGTATGTCAAGAATTGTTTTATTTGAATTTATTGATCCTCTTTCTTTTCATTTCTTCTTAATGTTAAGCCACAATTAGGAATATGTTTCTATATACTCATATTATGAAGCATTTCATTTTTGTAGCAGTAGCTGTTGTTTTTGTTTCATTTTGTTCTGGCTGTGGTGTGTGTGTGTGTGTGTGTGTGTGTGTGTGTGTGTTTAAAGACACGCTCTCACTATGTAGTTCTGGCTGGACTGGAAGTTACCATGTAGACCAAGGTGACTGCAAACTCATAGAGACTTGTCTATCTTTGCTTCCTGAGCTCTGGCACTAAAAGCTACTGTTCTTGCCTTATGAATTCATTTAATACTTAAATGATTGCACATATATTTCATATATTTTCATTTTTGAATTATTTTAATTTTTTTTTCTTCTGAAAATGTCTAAACAATCTTCCCTGTCTTAAGCTGAGTTTTCCAGAAACATACCCTACACTAAGGCTTCATAAGAATGATGCTCATTTAAAAAAGTATTTCAGCTTCTTTTTTTTCCAGTTAATGCCTATTAAACACAGAGATCCATGACTGGCCAACATGCAGAAAAGAAGAGCCCAGACAGTACTCAGATCTAAATGGGACATCCATATTATATTTCTTTCCTTCCCATCCTCAGTGATATTGCAGATGAGGGGGACATAAATATTCCAAGAGCAAGAGGTAGCTGATAGCTACAGCTAAACAATATTTGCTGGACAAGTCCACAGTCATTGTACAATGAACTCACGGTGGCTGTGACTGCATACACAAGACATGAACAGGATCAAGCCAACCAAAATCCAACATGGATAAGAGGAATTGCTGAAGTCCAACCTCCAGCTGAAGAGCTACTGACAGTTGGTAAATGCTGGAGGAAGAACAATTCATTCTCTTTGGGGATGTGGCACCTAAGAAATTACCCATGCTCCAGGAGATCGTCTTATGCCATGAGCTTAGTAGAGTGAGTGGGTTTCAAAAGAGAGCACATGAAGTTGAAAAAGTGGTAGGGAGAATAGGGGAGTCATTAGAGGTGAGGCAGTGCGGTATGAATTTGATGACAGCACATTATATGCATATATGAAATTCTCAAACAATAAAATATTTAAAAATAAACTTAAAATGTCTAAAGAGAAACTAATGAATTGAAAACCACAATGGGGGAGGGAGAAAAGGTCAAACTGGAGGGTAGTTCCAAGTAAGATCTAAAGGGAGGATGCAGCCTAAGCCCTTGGGTCAATGCTGGCGTGTAAGTTATGCTTCCCATTGGTTGGACTTAAGACAAAGAAACTGAGCTTTCACATTGCCACATCCATGAGTCTCTGGAGAAATGTGGTTCCAAGGCAAAGAGCAGTCATCATAAAAATGACGTTGGCATGTGATCTTTGGAGGTAAATTCACACTGAAACCAGGAGAAGGGTGTGTAAAAACAGGAAAGAGCTGAAGGAGGCTGAATACCAGTAACACTCTCACTGGAGCTGGCAAAGAACAGGGAAAGCAGAAGGCAGTGGGAGGGGCATGACTAGTTGTGGGAGGGAAGGAGAGAAAAAGTACCCAGAGACAGAATCACTTTGTATCTTCAATCTTCTTGTTTCCAGACCTCAGAGAGCAAACCCTTGCTAAAGTATTTTGGCTTACTTCACAGTAAAGTTCTAAGGGCAGTGTTTGCCTAGACTCAATTAATCTTGAGCATGTAATTAATTCTCTTGTCCCTTCTCTGAAGGGACAGAAAAATCTCCTGCCCACTTTCTTCAGGAACTCTGAATATAAGCAGCTGACCCTGGTTAGGGCTTCTGATACCAAGAGGACTCTTTGAGCCTGTAGCTAGATCTTAGACTCGACTCAGGTGCTTTTCTCCATTAATGTGCCTCCTCTTCTTATGTTATTAGTCCGATTCTCTTTAAAACCTTGGTCTTTTTTTCTAGATATGTGACTTAAAGGGAGTTTCAAGCCGGGCGTGGTGGCGCACGCCTGTAATCCCAGCACTCGGGAGGCAGAGGCAGGCAGATTTCTGAGTTCGAGGCCAGCCTGGTCTACAGAGTGAGTTCCAGGACAGCCAGGACTACACAGAGAAACCCTGTCTCGAAAAAACCAAAATAACAAAAACAAAAACAAAGGGAGTTTCAAAACGTTCTCAGGACCAATGTATTCATATACAAAACGACACCTACATTGCAGAGCAAGTGTAGTGATTAAATTCGATGTGGTAAGCCTTTGGCTTGGGTGCTTGATATGCATCATTGCTATCATGCATCATCTCATTTCGCCTGAATGTTCTCCACACTGCTGAGTTTTCCATCCATTTCCTCAGAAACCCTTGCTTCATTGTAAATAGCCTTCCTTATGTCCTCAACCACTATTCACAACTTCTCCCCCAGAATATACTGGGAAGAATATACTGGGAATATATATTCTGTGTCTTCTTCCCAGAATATACCTTTCCTGCAATATCTGTGAGTGAGACAGTTTTTTGTGGTTGTTATTGTCGTTCTTGCTTGAAAACCAGTGTATCATGAGTTTGATCAGCTTTCCTGGCTCTTCATTACAGTTGCAAGTTGAATATTTTTCCATCCCAGAGCAAGAAATACTCCATGATTAAGATCGGTGCTAGCTACAAATACTCCATTTAATCTTTCTTCAATTTGTCTTTGGAATGCTACCTCTTTCTCTTCTTTTCCATCAAAACTAAGGATAGCAGTTCACTGTTTCTCTTTATGTGCTATATTCACACCATCTAAGTACTATCTATATCTAAATGAATTTTCAAAATCAACAACAAATCATGAGCACCAGACTCTATACCTGTAATCTCCTCAGTGATCCATTGTAATACCATGATCACTCAAAATCTTTTTGCCTCTCAGGCTCTACTTTATTTTTATTACATTTGTGTGTGTGTGTGTGTGTGTGTGTGTGTGTGTGTGTGTACACGCATGCATGTGCACATTCATATGTACAACTTATCTCAAGGAAATCATTCTCTCCCTACTGTATCCTGAGAGTCACTTGGGTCATTAGGCTTGACAGCAGTCATGTTTACTCACTATGCCATCTTACTGGCACCTACCTAAACAAATATTTGAATACATTATTCCAAGTGTTATTGTCTCTTTCCAGCCATTTATTTGCATTAATTCTCATACAGAAATACCTCAAAGCCATTTCATTTTCTGCCCACCAGACTGGTTTGGATTTGATTCCTCTCCATGTGAACTTGATACGCCTCCCCCCTACCACCACTATACTGAGCCATAATAATACTACGCTTAAAACCTAAAACTGAGTTCACTGTCCTTCTGCTACATCTCTTCTACAGTGTCCCGTCTTCCATAAATTCCATCTGCTACCTTTGTTGCTTCTCCCTTAGCTACTGGCTGCTGCTGAAGACAACCACATTTTTAAATGAATTAGGGATTAGAGATATCATATACTTATGATTCTCTCTCTCTCTCTCTCTCTCTCTCTCTCTCTCTCTCTCTCTGTGTGTGTGTGTGTGTGTGTGTGTGTGTGTGTGTGTGTGTGTGTGTGTCTTTGTCTCTCCCTGTTTCTGTTCTGTTCCCATTTCTGTCTTTGTCTCTGTCTCTCTCCTCCTATGTGTTTCTTTGAATCTTCTTTTTATGAAAAAAAAATTCATATCCAAGATAGAAGCTTCTGATTCCCTGCTGTGATTTTGTGTCCATACTTCCAGTCACTCTAGCCAGACTTCATAAGGCTGTCTTTTCCAAGTTTTACAGCAGCTTTATTGATTGCCAAGTCTATTGATGTTTTTTTCTCACTTCCTCATGAATAGTTTGCACAGAAAATGTTGTATTGATTTGTTCTCTTCCCCCTTTTCTCTCCCATACCACTAATGTTCACCTGCTTTTTTCATTATCTGCCCCTTATCATATTATTTTAATGTGCCCTTTGCAGTGGCTTGGATGAATATCTCATGAATTATGTATTCCAAGGCTTTGTTCCCAGGGTGGTACTTTTGGGAAATCAAGGAACCATTAGGAGTTAGAGCATTGCAGGTCATTAAAGGACATTGTCAACCCTCTGTCTTTCTTTTGTTTCATGGCACATGATAAGAATGGTTAGCACCATGTCATTGTCATCTTATGTCACTTGAGTTTATAATTCCCAATCCTGAGAATGCTGTTTAAAAGCCTAGAAGGTTTCAAGACATGGCTTACTAGCTAAGAGTTCTTGTTGCTCTCTTGTAGGTGACCTAGATTTAGTTCCATGTTCTTTTCTGGTGGCTCACAACTGCCTGTAACTCCAGTCCCAGGGGATCTTCTGGCCTCTGTCAGGTCTAGGTACACAATAGGCACAAACATCAATGCAGACAAAACATCAACATATACAGTAAAAGAGTAATCATCTTTAAATTAAAACACACACACACACACACACACACACACACACACACACACATATATATATATACCACAGAATCTCAGAAATAGTCTCAGAGTCATATCAGGAATTTTAGAAAAACTTCTTCTAATTTCAAACTTAAATTCATTTAATGATTTTCTTTATGAAAGTACTGTCAGCATTTCAAATAGCATTTTAAAAATCAAATAATTCTAACACCATACAAATATGATATACTAATCTGATCTTTACATATTGAAGAATGATGCTAGAAAAATATCATCTTTGTTTTCCATAATTAAACTATTATGTTTTCACAACAGCAGAAAACACTATGTGTACAGTAAAAACATGACAATTCCTAACACAATATTCCCAACTCCAAGCCAAGGTGCTTCAGGAAATACTCATTAGGGGTGCATGATATGACAACATGCACTGTGCAAGGTACATTTGTGTGTTCAGAAGCAAGACTGCAGGGAAACCACATAAAGCAACAAGAGTGAGTCCTGCCAGAAACAACTCTGATTCATTCCGTTTGTTGGGAATATGGAGGCAACATACTACAGAGATACTTGCATATTTGTATTTATTGATGCACTAATCATAATAGATAAAATGGAACCACTCTAGATACCCATCAACAGATGAATGGATACAGAAAATGCGGTATATGTACATAATGCAATTTTGTTCAGCTGTAAAGAAAAATGAAAAATAGATGGAACTGAAGTCATTGTATTAAGCAAAACTAAGCCAGTCTCATAATAGAAATACAATGTTTATTTTCACTAACATGCAGACTCTAGACTTACATACCCCTCCGTGTGTGTATTGTCATCTTGTGTGTATGTGTGTGTGTGTGTTTATGTGTGTGTGTTTGTGTTCGTAAGCCTTAAAAGTAACTAGCATATCATGAGAAAGTAGGAGATCTTATGGAATGAGGAAGAAGGAAGCAATAAAAGAGGAAGGTATGACATAAAACAAAAGTGGGCAGTACTTGGGAAATTCAAGAAGTCAAGGAAAAGGAAAGGGGCAGGAAGGGTGAAAGTCATAGAAGGATGAATAAGAACAAATTATAATGGCCTACACATGAGAGTGCCATCATAAAATCCACTATTTTGTGTTTGCCTTAAAAACCTAAAAAGAAGCTGGAGAGACGGCTCAAAATTTAAGACTATTTGCTACACTAGCAAAGGACCTGCATTTGGTTCCTAGTATCTATGTTAAACAGATCATAACTGCATGTAATTCCAACCCCTGGGGATACAATGCTCTCTTCTGGCCTCTGTTTACATTTGCATGTACATGCACATATACACACAGGCATACACAAATAAATAAAATAAGATAAAATAAATCTCAAAACACATGCACACTGTACTATATTTCACTGTTTTAATAGAACTGAGAGCTCCAAAATAAGCTAATACATCTATGACTAACTGGTTTTCAATATGGTTATCTAGACAATTCAGTTAAAAAAAAAAGTCTTTAAAATATATGCTGAAACTGAATACCTCACGTAGAATAAAGACATTATATTCCTAGTTTAATTCATATACAAAAAGCTCTATATAAGTGGGTGAAAGATCCAAACATAAGAGCATAAAGCACAAAACTCAGGAGAAAACAAGAGTTAAATCCTCAAGTACTTAGATTTTAAAGATACGTAGTTATGACTTCAAAAGCATGAGCTGAAGAGGGTACTTCTAGTTCTTTTGGAAAGTTGTGCCAAATTGTGTTTTGCTGGAGCACACAGATGAAAGGATGTCTTGCTAAAGCAAACATGAAAAAAAAAAGACTGTTTTCCTGAAATAGACACAGGTGAAAAGATGTTTGGATATAGCAGACACTTAAAAGGACTCTTGATGAAGGAGTGTAAATATGATCCCACAAACAGTGGGAAATGAGTACTGAGCATTGGTTTGGTTTACGCCACTTCACTATTCTTTGATAAAGACACACATATATTGATTGGTCTTATGTAGCATTGTTGAACTCAACTTGTGGAAAAGCTGCCATTGAGAGAAACTTGCCCAAGAACTACTCCTGAGATTCCCCCAAGACAGATTTCTGCTTCTGTGTCCTCACCTCAGGCTGGTTGGTGAGCCTGACAATTTCTTCAGGATAAAACTACAGCTGCTTGGTGTCTGCTTGCTGAAAGGGCTAGACTGTAACTGGTGCCTCATGCCAGGTGTCTGCCTGCCTAGACGCCTGGTCTGCAGCTACTGAATTGTATTTGGTATTTGCAACAGGACTGAACTGCTGCCAAAGAAGATCAAGCTCGACCCTAAAGAAATATTGCTAAACAGGTCCACTTCCCCCATATTCTAATAACTTTTCTCTTCTACAATCTCTGTTGGGTGATGGGCTAGAGAAGTTGAACCAGGTTGTAAAAAGTTTGTGCCTACAATGAACAATAAAAGATAAATAAGCCCTCTTCCAATTAGAGACTTTCCTTAATATCTCTTAATGTCAATGGGCTTAATTCCCCAATAAAAAGACAGAGACTAACAGACTGGATACATAAACAAGACCCAGCATTTTACTGCATACAGAAAACACACCTCAGTGTCAAAGACAAACACTACCTCAGAGGAAAAGGCTGGAAAACAATTTTCTAAGCAAATAGTCCCAGGAAACAAGCTGGAGTAGCCATTCTAATATCAGATAAAATTGACTTTCAACAAAAAGTCATCAGAAAAAGGCACTGAAGGAAACTTCATACTCATCAAAGAAAAGCCTACAAAGAAGAAATCTCAGTTCTGAACATCTACACTCCAAATGCAAGGGCACCCACATTCATAAAAGAAACTTGACTAAAGCTCAAAGCATACATTGTACCTCACATAATAATTGTGGGTGACTTCAACACACTACTCTCATCAATGGACAGATTAGGGAAACACAAACTAAACAGAGACACAGTGATACTAACAGAAGGCATGGACCAAATGGATTTAACAGATATCTATAGAAAATTTCCTCCTAAATCAGAGGAAAATACATTCTTCTCAGCACCTCAGGTACCTTCTCAAAAATTGATCATATAATTGGTCATAAAACAGACCTCAACAGATATAAGATTGAAATAATCCCATGCCTCCTATCAGATCACTACGGATTAAGACTGTTCTTTGATAGCAAAAAAAAAAAAAAAAACCAGAAAACACACACACACACACACACACACACACACACACACACACACACAGAAGCTGAACAATGCTCTACTCAATGATAAATTCGTCAAGGAAGAAATAAGGAAAGAAATCAAGACTCTTTAGAATTTAATGAAAATGAAGCAAAAACATACCCAAAATTATGGGACACAATGAAAGCAGTGCTAAGAGGAAACCTCATAGCTCTGAGTACCTCCAAAAAGAAACAGGAGAGATCATACACTAGCAGCTTAACAGCACACCTGAAAGCTCCAGAACAGATTATTAAGTTAATACACCCAAGAAAAGTAGACAGCAGGAAATCATCAAACTCAGGGTTTAAATCGATCAAGTAGAAACAAAAGTAACTATACAAAGGATCAACAAAACTAGGAGCTGGTTCTTCAAGAAAATCAACAAGATAGATAAACCATTAGCCAGAGTAAACAGGGGGCACAGAGACAGTATCCAAATTAACAAAATCAGAAATTAAAAGGAAGATATAACAACAGAAACTGAGGAAATTCAAAAAATCATTAGATCCTACTACAAAAGCATATACTCAACATAATGGAAAATCTGGATGAAATGGACAATTTTCTAGATAGACACCAAATACCAAAGTTAAATCAGGATCAGATAAATGATCAAAACAATCCCATAACCCCTAAAGAAATAGAATCAGCCACTGAAGCAGAAGGTTTTAGTGCAGAATTCTATCAGACCTTCAAAGACAAACTAACACCAATACTCTTCAAACTATTCCACAAAATAGAAACAGAAGGAACTCTACCCAACTTGTTCTATGAAGCCACAATTAGGCTGATACCAAAATCACACAAAGATCCAACAAAGAAAGAGGACCTCAAACCAATTCCCCTTGTGAATACCAATACAAAAATACTCAATAAAATTCTTGCCAATCGAATCCAAGAACACATCAAAATTGTCATTCACCAGGACCAAGTAGGCTTCATCCCAGGGATGCAGGGATGATTCAATATATGGAAATCCATCAATGTAATCCACTGCATAAACAAACTCAAAGAGAAATACCACATGGTCATTTCACTAGATGCTGGAAAAGCATTTGACAAAATTCAGCATCCTTTCATGTTAAAAGTCTTGAAAAGATCAGGAATTCAAGGCCCATCCCTAAACATAGTAAAAGCAATATACAGCGAACCAGTAGCCAACATCAAACTAACTGAAGAGAAATTTGAAGCAATTCCTCTAAAATCAGGCCCTAAAAAAGGCTTTCATATCCCCTCATATCTGTTCAATATATTACTTGAAGTTCTAGCAAGAGCAATTAGACAACAAAAGGAGGTCAAAGGGATACAAATTGGAAGGAAAGTAGTCAAACTACCACTATATGCAGATGATATGAGAGTATATTAAAGGATCCTAAAAACACCACCAGAGAACTTTTACAGCTGACAAACAACTTCAACAAAGTGGCTGGATATAAAATTAAATAAAGAAATTAGTAGCCTTCCTATATTCAAAGGATAAACAGGCTGAGAAAGAAATTAGGGAAATGACACCCTTCACAATAGTCACAAATAATATAAGGTATCTTGGTGCGACTCTAACCAAACAAGTGAAAGATCTGTATGACAAGAACTTCAAGTCTCTGAAGAAAGAAATCGAAGAAGACCTCAGAAGATGGAAAGATCTCCCATGCTTGTGGATTGTCAGGATTGATATATTGCTTTAGGCCATCTTGCCTAAAGCAATCTACAGATTAAATGCAATCCCCATCAAAACTCCAACTCAATTCTTCATAGAGTTAGAAAGAGCAATTCTCAAATTCATTTGGAATAACAAAAAAAATCCCAGGGTAGCTTAACCTATTCTCAACAATAAAAGAACTTGTGGTGGAATCAGTATCCCAGACCTCAAGCAATACTACAGAGCAATAGTGATTTAAAAAAACCCAACAGCATGGTATTGGTACAGTGACAGACAGGTAGATTAATGGAATAGAATTGAAGACCCAGAAATGAACCCACACACCTATGATCATTTGATCCTTGACCAAGGAGCTAAAACCATCTAGTGGAAAAAAGATAGCCTTTTCTAAAAAAATGATGCTGGTTCAAATTGCTGTTGGCATGCAGAAGAATTCAAATCGATCCATTCTTATTTCCTTGGACAAAACTCAAGTCCAAGTGGATCAGGGACACACTGAAAGTAATAGAAAAGAATGTGGGGAAGTGCCTCCAACACATGGACAGGGGAAAATTGCATGAACAGAACCCCAATAGCTTGTGCTCTAAGATCAAGAATTGACAAATAGGACCTCATAAAATTACAGTTTCTCTGAGGCCAAGGACACAGACAATAGGACAAAATAGCACCCCCAAATTGGGAAAAGATCTTTACCAACTCTACATCCAACAGAGGGATAATATCCAATATATACAAAAAACTCAAGAAGATAAACTCTAGAGAACCAAATAACCCTATTTAAAAAATGGGGTACAGAGCTAAACAAAGAATTTTCAACTGAGCAATATTGAATGGCTGAAAAGGACTTAAAGAAATGTTCATCATCCTTAATTATCAGGGAAATGCAAATCAAAACAACCCTGAGATTTCACCTCACACCAGTCAGAATGGCTAAGATCAATAACTCATGAGACAGCAGGTGCTGGAGAGGATGTGGAGAAAGAGGAACACTCCTCCACTGCTGGTGGGATTGCAAGCTTGTACAACCACTCTGGAAATCAGTTTGGCAGTTCTTCAGAAAAATGGGCATATTACTACTGTAGGACCCTGCTATACCACTCCTAGGCATATACACAGAGGATTCTCCAGCATGTAATATGGACATATGCTCTACTATGTTAATAGCACCCTTCTTTATAATAACCAGAAGCTAGAAAGAATCCAGATGTCCCTCAACAGAGGAATGAATACAGAAAAATGTGGTTCATTTACACAATGGATTACTACTCAGCTATTAAAAACAATGAATTCATGAAATTCTTAGGCAAATGGATAGAACTAGAAAATATCCTGAGTCAGATAACCCAATCACAAAAGAACATACATGGTATGCACTCACTGATAAGTGGTTATTAGTCCAGAAGCTTGGAATACCCAAGATACAATTCACAGACCAAATGAAGCTCAAGAAGAAGGAAGAACAAAGTATGGATACTCTGGTCCTTCTTAGAACGGGGAACAAAATACTCCCTGGAGGTGATTCAGAGACAAAGTGTGGAGCAGAGGCTAAGGGAAAGACCATCCAGAGACTACCCCAGCTAAGGATCCATCCCATATAGTTACCAAACCCAGACACTATTTTGGATGCCAACAAATGCTTGCTTGCAGGAGCCTGATATAGCTGTTACCTGGGCGGCTCTACCAGTGCCTGACCAATATAGAGGGGTTCACTCAGCCACCCATTGAACTGAGCACAAGGTCCCCAATGGAGGTGCTAGAGAAAGGACCCAAGGAGCTGGAGGGGTTACAGCCCCATAGGAGGAACAACAATATGAACCACTCAGTACCCTCAGATATCCCAGGGACAAAAACACCAATCAAAGAGTACACATGGAAGGATCCATGGCTCCAGCTGCATATGCAGCAAGGCTGGCCTTGTTGGACATCACAGGGAGGAAAGGCCCTTTGTCCTGAGAAGGCTAGATGCCCCTGGCTAGATGCCAGGTCAGGGAAGTGGGAGTGGGTAGATTGGTAAGCAGGGGGAGGGGGGATGGGTTAGGGGGGTTTTTGTAGGGGAAACCAGGGAAGGGGACAACATTTGAAATTAAATAAAGAGTATATCTATTAAAAAAAATTTTGTGAAGCATTTTGTCTTTCCCTGTATTTGTACAACAGAACATTTCATATTTGGTGGAGTTTATTACCTTCGCACTTAATATCTTCTCCTGTTTGTCTTTCTTTCTCTCTCCACTTTACATAGTTTGTTGTAAATTGTTTCTGTTCATTTTGTATTCATCTCATAGAAGGAATGTGTTTTTCTATTTTTTGTCTGTCTTGTGGATCATAAAGACTTTGTAAATTCTATATTCTCTCCTTAAGTTATTTATAAAGAGATATTTTGGGGTTGAAAAAATAAAATAAAATAAAATAAAATAAAATAAAATAAAATAAAGTAAAATAAAATAAAATAAAATAAAATAAAATAAAATAAAATAAAATAAAATAAAATAAAATTCTCTTGTCCTTATCCTGTGGCCCATGTAGGTATGTGTATTGCACATTTCTCCAGCCTCTCTCTCTGAATGGAATTCAGCACATTTTCTTTGATAAAGATATGTAACTTTGCTGTCTTTTTTTTTACATCATAGAAACTAACATGGGCATGTTTAAGGAAATGTAAATTTATTAAAGGTTTTTTATAGACTTGATAAGAACATCAGAGAATCAGACAGAGCTAACAAGATTCAGAAGAGATCCAAGATCTAGCCAGGAATGCCTAGACAGCACAATGTGACCATTTTACCATTTGCCCCAGAAGGCAATTTCAGAATGAATAAATTGTTTTTGTTTTCCATACCTGAATTCACTAATATTCAAAATACTTGGAGGAAGACCTTGTGTCACATCTTAGTTTCATCCTTTCATATGTACATGCTTGTTGGTACAGAAAGGCACTTGTGTGTCTTTCATAATCTCTCTGAAACAACAGAGAAGAAGAAAATGTCCACAGAAGGCAATCAGGCTATGGCTACCAGATTACAATGACAATATACCCAGAAACAACCCAGATCTCCACTGTTGTTTCCTTCTTTGTGTCCCTCTGTGCTTTGCACAAACTTCCATATTATTAAGGCTTTCAGACCAGTTTCCCTGTATTTTTTTTCTACCCTAGGAGTTTTTTTGCCAACCATAACCACTTTTCTTTCTTTTCTATTTCTACAACTTAGAATAGCATATGGCATTAAGTGAATATCCAATAAATGTTTGTTGATGGGTGGATGAATAAAGAAAGGAAGGAAATCAAATGGCTCTAAAATATAACTGAATTGGATGAGAGAAGCAAGCAAACCCTGAAGAGAGGCTAAGGAGGAAGGGAGTAGTTGTGCAAAGTTGAGGCACACAAAAAGCTGATCCAGAATATGAAAAATTAAAGTCACCTTGAGTAAAATTGTTGATTTTCACCAGAACCATAAATGTTTATGAAGAGAAAGCATATATGCATACATGTGTTTGTGTGTGCATGTGTGTCTGTCTCTCTGTGTGAGTTTACCTAGCAGTGTGTGTGCATATGCAGGCCAGAGTCATTGATACTGGGTGTTCTCTATTGGTCTCCACCTTATATTATTGAGATAGAGGCTCACCATCTCAGCTAGGCTGCCGGGCTGGACAGCAAACCTTAGGATTCACCAGTCTCTGCCCACCCAGCACCATATCTGGATTTTTGTGTGAGTTCTGGGGCTCTAAATGCAGGTCCTCATGTTTGCATTGCAAGTGCTTTGCTCACTGAATCATCTCTTTAGTCCAACAATAAATATTTTTAAATAGCTTAATCGAGGTATAAACAGCATACAACAAAATTCTCCTGTTTTAAGTGCTAAATTTGGGGGGGTGGAGTCCAACACCAGCAACAGAATTTATTATGTGAAACAGTTCAAGAAAGCTCAGGTTTTGGCCATAATCTTCTCCAGCAGAGTCTTTTTTTTTTTCTTTTTTCACATATCCACTACTCGTAGCTGAAGAGATGGATTACAGGCTGCAGGCCAAGTTACATCACAGTTACTGTGCATGTCTTGATTATCTTAATATCACAAAGGGTGTGATTTGGACCTAAATCTTATAAAGAAAAGCCCTATGATGAAATTATGCTCTGTGATACCTATCCAACAGGTATCACCAGCCTTACCCAACTGTGAAGGGGAACATCTTCTGATAGCCAGAACTCAGTAGAATGGGATAATGATTGCCTATGAGTGAGCCTGAGAGAGGAGTCTAATCCTGTGAGTGGGAAGCTCAAGCCCTCCTGTGGCCCTCTTGTATGAGTTAGGCAGGATTTAAGATCTTTGGGTGGAAGTCTCCTGGTTGCCTAGCAACCGCAACCGGTAGAGCTCCTGATCCTGAATGAGCTGTGCTGGGAAGGAGGGCCTCCACTTTGCAAATGCAATGACAGAATTCTTAGGAGCTGAGGCAGAGGTGATCTTCGGACAGAGCTGGGTGCCCTTATTCTTTTCACATCTGAAAATGTAAGCTAGCGTACCTCATCTGGTATTTGGCTTATTCTTTCAATCAGTTCATTGCCTGGATCCATAAGGCAAGTTTTGTTTTTTTCCCTTATTTCCCTCAAATAAATGATACTTAGCTTGAGAAACACTGTGCTCTGAACAGCTGACTGAAAGGTTAGCCCTGGGGCCACTGCCATGTTAATGAAGCCATAGCTTCCACTCCCTGGTAGCCACAGTAGAACACGGACAAAGGCATGCTACCTCTCTTCACCCAAAGAAGAAGGTACTAGAGAAAGGGCATTCCTAGGACCTGTCTGCCACACTCTGCTCTTTGTGCTAGACTTTCCTCAGTATAAGCATCTCATTCTGGCTACAAGGTCCCCCAAGGTGTTCCTACCTCTGTCTTTAAGGCACACCTACTTCACGAAGGCTCTCTGTTTATGAGTTTATTATTTTTACCATTCAAAAGAAAGTTCTGCATTAATGGCCTCCCCTTCCAGCCATTTAGCCCTTAGATGCTCAATTCACATTTAGGGGTTCTGGTCACTGGGGTCACACTTGATCATAACTTTCAACCCCTCTCCCTTTTCAGCTGTTTCAAAGTCTTCTAAGGCCTTCCCCAGAGGGAATCTGCAGGTAACTAAGGGCCTTTACATTCAAAGTCTTTGATGCAAGCATGGAAATTGCCATCGGCTATGTGTTGCAGTATCGAAACACACCTTTTGCTATCCACCTCCCGCAGGGCTGCATGCACTGGGGGTAAACCGATCATCTCGGACCCCATTCCTACAATCACCAAGGTCCCACCAGACTGAGTAGCATAGATGCCCTTGTGGATGGAGGACTCAGCTCCTGTGCATTCAATGGTGACCTCTGGCTTGTTCCCCAGCAGACTTTCCACCTTACTGGCAATTTCATGAGGGGTCTCTTTGGCAACCTGGATGGTAAAGTTTGCTCCAATTTCCTTAGCTTTGGTCAACCGAGAAGCAGATAGGTCAGTCACTACCACTTGAGCAGCTCCCATTGCTTTGGCCACAAGCAAAATGACTATCCCAACTGGCCCAGCTCCACACAAAAGGACCTTGTTCCCCAGGAAAACTGAACCTCGACTGCAGGCATAGATCCCCACAGAGAGAGGTTCAATCGGATCCCCTTCTTCAAAGGTGACACCATCATAAAGCTTGTAGCAGAAGTCAGCACTGCTTGTAGAAGCAGCAGAGGTGACCATCATCTGGAGGTGTGGCACAGAAGATCAATGGTGTCAGGTTGTATCAGCGGATCTTTCAGTATTCATCTATTTCTCGGGGAAGGCCAGGCTCGATGGCAATCCTATCTCCTGGTTTTAGATGTCTCACTGATGCTCCTACTTTTGTGACTGTTCTAGCAGCTTCATGCTCAAGCACCATTGGCTTTTTCACAACGAAATCCCCAGTTCGTCCGCGCTCCCAGTAGTGAATATCCAAGCTGCAGATCCCCACCGAATGCATCTTTAGTAATATGTCATTTGGGTCCAGCTCAGGGATTGGGTACTTTTCTAGGAGAATGTCTTCAGGTCCGTGCACCACCAGGGACAGCTTCTTGCCCTTAGCTGGAGCCGCCATGTCATTCTCTTGCTTCAAGGTGTTGGCTGGACCCAGTGGGGAGTTGGTGATTCTCTACATTTGATATTTTGATGACACCATAATGAAACTTATGAACACAGCCATCACTCTAAAGTTTGCTCACATTTCTTTAAAATCCATACCTCCAGACCTTCCCCATATACCCCTTCACCAGTGTTTTCTCTCATTGTGAATTACTTTATATCTTCTAGTTCATAGAAAAGAAATACTACACTATCTGGGTTGTTTTGTCATGCATTTTTTTCTCTACTCAGTATAATAATTTGAACCCATGTTGTTTGGGTAAGTTAATAGTTTATCAATTTAAAATTCACTCCATTTCATCATTGTCTGATATTCTAGTATGTAAATATACCATGATACATTTATCGGTCCATGAATGCTTGGCTTATTTTTAATTTGGAATATTATAATAATTTTTAAGATAATGTCTCACTACATATCTTAGGCTTGCCTCAAGGTTACAATCCTTGTGCCTCAGCCTTTAGAGTGCTGGGATTATAAGCATGTGTCATGAATAAGGAGGTAAATGTGGTGACATAGATGTAGTGACTGGGAGTTCAAAGTTACATAGTCAGACTCTGTCTCAAAAATCA